>CM049594.1:8187188-8787188 GCA_026979955.1 Megalurothrips usitatus | reverse complement strand
TCGCTCCCACCCCATCATCATCGTAAAGCTCGAACCGATCCCTACCCAGGTCTGTCTCCCCCCTCTCTCTCTCTCTCTCTCTCTCTCTCCTTTTCTCTATCGCACATATGTGGACGATTTTTAAAGAAATGTCAAATCGATCGACCAAATAAAAAAAGATAGAAAAAACACAGAAAAAAAGGGCTCCGATGGCGAAGTCAACTTCCCAGTCTTCATCTGACGAAATCAGCTCCGGAGCTCGGACCTCTCCTCCCTGTCTGGCGAGGTGCGCCGCCCGGCATTATAGTAATTGACGCATGCACGTCGGGCTTCTTTAACTTGATGCCTCCATCGCACCCGGCTTGACATGAAGTGGTTAATTCAGTTTACTGACCTCGCTCCCGCGGGCCCTCTCTCCCTCCCTCCCTACCTCCCCCGCCTCTCCACCTTCCCGTAGTGCCGATGGCGCCGCCGCCCCCTTTCTCTCTCCCCCTCTCACTCCCTCGCCCGGCGCTACTTGGAGTCGCCTCGTCTCGACTCGCAGTGAGGTGCCGTGTGTAAGCAACGGCCGGAATTGCGGAATCGAATTATGCGCTATGAAATTTGTATCATGACTGTGAGAGAGATGGGGTAACTGGATTATAGTGGATGAATTATGAAAACCGGCGCCATGGCAGCTGCTCCTCTGGTGTGGCGCTGCCTGGCGGCTCCGCCAGGAACCCCGTAGGAAACCCTCTCGGAGGCGACGGTTCGGCTCGGGGGCAGCGGGCCGGGGGGCGGCCGGGGGCGGCAGGGGGCGGCGGCCTGCGGCGGGGGCTGCTCGGCCTAGCCCGCCCCCCCCCCCCTTCCCCGTGCGCGCACGGCCAAGTACTTCTCAAGTTTCCTTTTACCAATTTGCGTGGAACCCTGAGGGGGCGAGGTGGCCGCGCGAGCAGTACAGGGGTGCGGGGCCGGGCAGGCCGGGGCAAGAGGGCTGGGCCGGGAGGGGAGAGGTGAGACTGGCCGGCATCCCGCGGCCTGGTCCCAAACTGAAAAACAATAACCTCGTTGTCTGGCCTGCAGGTGAGGGGCGGCGGGTGGTCTGAGGGGGTGTGCTCTCGGCTGCGTGTGTGTGTGTGCGAAGTTAGAACACGGAAGAGCTGCGCTAGGAAGTCGGCAAAAAATAATGTGCGCCTCGTGACCCTGCACTTGGTCGCATCTGCGAAGCCAATAGAGTGCGGCAACACGAATAATAGGAAACTCAAAACGCGAATCCTTGCACGATCCCGCAGAAATTCTGTCACACGAAGCTTCAGTCTCCGTTCCCCGCCGTCCGCTGCTGCCGGCGGCGCCCATCCCCCACCCCCCGGCGCCCTGCTTACCTTTGAGTCCGTGGAAGCCGAGCGGAGAGCTGAACTGGGAGCCGAGGTGCGGGGCGAAGTGGGGCGGGAAGAAGAAGGGGGGGCTGCCGCGGTGGCCGGCCTGGCCGAGGCTCTGGCCTAGGCTCTGGCCCAGGCTCTGGCCGAGGGTTGGCAGCGGCGCCAGGGGCCCGTGGCCGCCGTGGGTGTGGCTGTCCAGGGATCTGAGGCCGCTGCTGCAACAGATAGTGCAATCACCTTGAGTCACACGCACACGCACGCACACGCACACACGCAGACACTCGCAGCAGAGGTCGATGAAGAGACGATCAGTTTAAATAGAAGCGTCCGCGTGCGCCGGCCACGGCCATATTGAATGATAAAGGAGAGGAGCTGGTTAGGTTACGTTTGATGAGGTTAGAACGCCCAGCCGCGGCGCGCGGCTCCACGGCCAATCCGCCTCCACCTCCCCTCCCCTCCCCTCCCCTCCTCACCCCGCTCCCTCCTCGCTCCCCTTGCCTGCCACGCAGCAGCGGCCCGGGCGAGATACAGACAAACGAACGGCCAAGGGAACATGAATACCGGTAACGGTAAACACATAACGCTGATTAGCATATCAAACGCAAATATTCGGGCCGAGATAATATCGTTTGATATTCTTGAAATTTTATTTGCGTTTATTGCTGGCGTAGAGCGCGCCGCCTGTGCTCCAACTAGGGCTGTTGGAATTCGCCGGAGCGCCCCCTCCCCCCTCCCAACCCCCCTCCCTACCCTCGGTAACCCCGCCGCGCTCGCCCGCACTCCTGTCTGATAGCTTCGGAATGGAAACGCCATCGCCGCTGTTCGCTTTATTGCGTTTTTCCCTGCTCTGCGATCACACCCGGTGCGGCGGCCGAGCGCCCTTTCCACTCCACTACAAAACGGACCCGTTTTCACGAGGAGGGAAATGCGAAACGCGGGGATTTTTTCTTCGATGCAACGTTCCCTTGGCAAGTGCCGACGACGGCCACTCGTTCCCCGACAACGCTCTGCTTCGCGATCCCCGCTCGACATGTAAACCCCGCGGAATCTGATTCGCAGGGAACGGAAACAAATCCCCGACAGCAAATCTCTCGGAAACGGGATACACACACACAGCGCGGGCCGCGAGTCAACCGCCATCCTTCACGGCGTGGGGTTATTTGAAGGCGACTGAACCCGAGCGGCGGCAGCAGCGGCAGGGGTGCGCGCAACACGGCCGCGCAATCCGGCGCAAAACCTGACTGACTGATAGATGGAATACATCTGCAAATCCCGCCGCTCCTGCGGGTCCTGGCGACGCTAACGCAACGTGACGTTCCTGTT
The DNA here is from genome assembly GCA_026979955.1 of Megalurothrips usitatus. NCBI lineage: Eukaryota > Metazoa > Arthropoda > Insecta > Thysanoptera > Thripidae > Megalurothrips > Megalurothrips usitatus. Next base: position 8,784,528 of record CM049594.1, on the reverse strand, counting down.
CGGCGCGAAGCGAACCGCAAACCGACTTATCCTTAACAGGCACTCAACGCGGCCGCCCGGCCCGCCGCCCTCACCTCTCGCCACCGCACCCCTCGTCGGCTCCCCTGAGCATTCCCGGTATCCGCGGCCGCCGCGGACAGAAAATAAATAAATGTAAACCCCGTAAGCCCCGAACAGAGGAGGTTGAAGCGCGTAATCGCAAGAACAAAGCCGCGCAAGGGTTCTCGAAGACAGCGGCCGCCGCGGCGCTGCCGCAGGGCTGGCCAAGAGGCGCTGCCGCCGCCGACCGGACGCGGCGGCCTTAGGCACCACCCCTATCGCCGCTGCCGGCCACTTCCGGGACCGAATGATCCGAAACAGGCCCGGCGCGGCCCGGGCCGGGGCTCCGCGGCGCAAGATCCGGTCACCGTGTTCCCTGCTCTGCCAACCGGACGCGGGCCCGCAGGCCGCCGCCTGGCCGCTGTCCAAGCACCGAGTCACCCCTGTCACAACACTTGACCATTTTCGGCGCCTTTTTTTTTCAACACTTTTTTTTAGCGAGCGTCCAGTCTGGAGCGGGCCATTACACTGTCAATGACAGTCTGTCATTTTTGTTTGTCTGCTGCAGGAACCTGTTATTGGCCATGATTCATCCGGGCGAGGGACGAGTCCCATCCCGCTCCCGAATCCCGGTTCCGATCCGAATCCTCCCGATCCGAATCCTTAGCACGATCCTTTCCCATCCCGATCCCCCATTCCCACCCCCATCCCATCCCGCGGGTGGCCCGCCCATGCAGCGCGGCCCCCGCACCGCCGCCACCAACTTCATTCCCGGCAACTAATTCAGTGCTGCGACCATACCAGCCGGGCGGCCAGGCAAGCTGGCAGCCAGCGGGGCCCAGCGGCACAGCGGCTGCGGGGCTGCGGTCTGTGTAGTACTGCCGTGGGGGGGTGGCTGGCTGCGGGCTGCCGGGCCGTGCCGGGACGCTAGGGGGCGGGGCGCCGCGGGGGGCGGCCCGTTGCTGCCCGCCCCTCCCCGCCCCTCCCCGCCCCTCCCCGCCCCCCGCCGTACCATCACTCGGTTAGTTAGCGCCATAACATTGCGGACAACAATTAAAACAATTGGCCAAACCGTAATGGCGTACAGCACGCGGCTCCGCGGCCACTCCGGAGCCGGGAGCCAGGCGCTGGGCGGCGCCACTGTCATCTACCTCATTAGCCCGCGGTGCGACGTTATCATCTCCGATTGCTCTCTCTCTCCCTCTATTTCTCTCTCTCTCTCTCTCTCTCTCTATCTATCTCTCTCTCTCACCCTACCTCATCTGCCCTTCCTTCTGTGCCTGCTCTCCAGCGCGCGCTTGCGCTTATTTTCACGATGCAAGCCAACGCATTACGGACGTCTGTGCTCCGGTATGCCGACTCTCTCCCTCTCTCCCTCTCTCTCTCTCTCTCTCTCTCTCTCTCTCCCTCCCTCTCTCTCTCTCTCTGTCTCTCTTCCCTCTCTCTCTCTCTGTCTCTCCTTCACGCCGTATGCGGGCTGAGCACTTAGCGAAAGCAACCCGATTATAGCTCTCGCGGCACGTCGAGAAAAATCAAAGGCGACGAGCAGCATTAGGAGACGCGGGCCGCCAACACGCCGCCGCGGTCCGCGGTCCGCCCCGTCCGGATCTGGTTTTTAGATTGCGCGGCGGCTTTCCGTCCCGTCGTGTGCGGCGTGAGGCGCGGCGCTCTCCTCCTACTTCTCCAGGACCAGGACCGCCCCCCGGGACTCGGCTCGGCGCACCTCTCCGTCGGCTCTTAGGACGCCCCCCCGGCCGCTCCTTGCAAATACATTCGCCATCGCCGCGGTCGAAAAAAGAAAGAAAGAAATGCAAACTAATCGCATTCTGAATTTGTAATTTAAAGTCTTAGTATGAGCGAAAATATGGTAATGAAATATACCAGGAGTGGCCACCAATAAGGGAGACGGCGGCGGCGGCGGCGGCCGGAAGGCGGCGGGAAGGAGGGGTGGGGGGGCGTCTCCTTCGGCGTGCAGCACGGGACAAGGTTGATAAAAACTTTTAAAACGTAGATGAATTTTTGATAGAAGGAAAAGTTGTAGAAATTGCGTTACGGCAGGCGGAAATGGTATAAAAAAAGAGTAACCAAGTTAGGAAAGTAATCCTCTAAAGGAGGAGAGGCCTGTACCGGCAGGTGAGCCGCGGTGTCGGCGTGGCGCGGCTCGTTGGCGTGGCGTCGATGTGCACTCCGGCCGCGGCTCCGCCGACCGCCCGCCCGCCGAACTTCGGCGCCCACTCATCAACTCTGGCCGGCATCGGCACGACACGCACAGTACACTCGGGGCACCGCCGCGCCGCACTCACCTGTCCGGGAAGCCGTGGAAGAGGTGGTGGAAGTTGTGCGCCGCCTGCGGGGACCTGGACGGCGTCCCGGCCGAGGACGGCGTCGCGGCCTCGGGCTGCGGCGCGGCCTCCGTCGGCGGCGTGCGGCTCGGCTCGGCCCTCGGCTCCGCGTCCGCCGGCATGCTGCTCGCAGGCCGTCGGGGTTCAGGGGAGCGGCTAGAAGGAAGACGCAGAACGCCGTCGTTCGAAGCTCCCTATGATGCGGGTGTGGGTGGATGTGTGGGGGGCGCAGCAGCGCCCGCGGTGCCTACCTGACGCTCCGAGATCCCCGACTCGCGTCGAGTTGGTCCTGGTGGTGGTGGAGGTGGTGGCTGCTGTCCTTCACGTCGTGCAAGAGGTGCTCGTCGACGGCCCGCACCCGGGTGTCGACGCGGACCTGCACCTCGGTCAGCTCGCCGGCGTCCGGGTTGCTGGAGGAGCCGTGCGGGCTGTGCGGCGAGGAGCCCGTGTCCGGCGGCAGCGACGTCGGCGGCGGGGCCGGCGGTGGCGCGCCGCCCTCGAGGGGGTCCACGTCGGCGACCACGTCCGTGCCGTCGTCGGCGGCCTCCGAGTCGCCGGCCACGCTCCGCTCCCCGTCCACCTCCATCGCCGAGCCCTGCGGACAGGCGAAATTCGTTTCCATTCGGCCCCGTTGCAGTCGCAGAGCGGGGGCGGGCGCGCGGTGTTTTAGGCGTACTTTGCGTTGTCTCGGGTCGCTGGAGGGGTAGAGGGTGGGGGGAGGGGGCAGCGAGGCGCAGCACGGCGCCCCGGCGGAAGCGCGCATACATAATGCACCACCCTCGGCGCAAGAAGAAAAACAGCGACACGGCCGGGAAGAAAGCTCGCTTCAAACGGTGTGTTTTATTGTTGCATTTGCCATTCAAATTTGATAGTCGGGCAGAGACGTATCGCCGGTTGCCTATCCGGGAGGCACCGTAAAGCGCTTTATGCGCGGCGCTTCCCGTATGCTCTGCTACAAAGTTTTTCTTTCCCTCTCCTCGCCGCCGCCTCGCTTCTCGTCGTCCCCGGGAGGGAGGGAGGGAGGGAGTGGGGGGGAGGGAGGGAGGGAGGGAGGAAGGGAGGGGAGGGAGGGAGGTCACACATGCTGCGAATGCTTTGGCGGACTCCTGGCGGCCTACGGCGGACCGTTGGGCCTCTCACGGCCCCGCCGCGGAGCGCACCGCCGCGCACAGGTTCGAATCTCCCGCGCCCCTGGAGAGGAAGGGCGCGCGATATGGCACATCCGGTCCGAAGGCCGGCCCCTCACCTTGTCGTCCTTGCCGTCCTCCTCGCGCCGCAGCGCGTCCTTGACTTTCTCGTTCTTGCGGAATTTGGCGCGCCGGTTCTGGAACCAAACCTGCCGACAAAACAAAAAGTTATGATTATGAAAAAAAAATTCGTGGGATAAACAATTTTTCTTCGGACGCGAAAATGACTGTGTTCTGTTTTAGGGGGCCTCTCGGGGCGCCTCCGTGCTCGGATACCGGTGTGCCCGCTTCGCTATTTTCACACTCTGCACGGGCCGCGGCAGCAGCAGCAGCAGCAGCCGCAGCGCAGCCGGCGCAGCACAATCTAGGGAGACTCGGAGTCTCTCTAGCACAATCCCATCCCCGTTGTCTTATTAGCGAGCGCCCCGGGGCTCTGGGCGGCGCTCTGGGCTCGAGCACCACTCCCCGCGGCCCCACCAGCCCGGACTCACGGACTCCTTGCAGGACGGGGCCACACCCGCAAATCCTCTACGTTTTCACTCAAATTTTACAAAAAAAAAAACAGCAAAAAAAACATGAAAATAACGCCTTGACCGGTGTCATCCTGTGCGTTCCTTAACATGCTACTTCAATGAGACCATAGGTGAGGCGCGGCTGTGTGTTAGCTTTGTGCCTTAATAAGGGGTGCACGGCTGCCGGTGGCGGCCAGCAGAAGAGGATCCAGTGGGAAACAACTTTCTCATATCTCCGGCGCGAACGCGACCCCGCCAGCCTGCGCCGTAATCTTGGGCCGGCTCAGCACGTAGCAGACGGGGTCCTCGCCGAGGTCCTCCTCGGGGTCCTCGCGGGGCCGCCGCTCTCCGAGCCGTCCTCGCCTGCGCCGCCGCTCGGCTCGCTCGCGGCGCCGGCGACGAGTAGAGATCCAATTAGGCGTGGAAATGAGTCTACACAGCGGCGGTGGGCGTGGCAGAGGTGGCGGCGGTGGCGGCGGTGACGGCAGTTGGCAGCGGCCCCGGTCTCGTCACTATCTGTGCACCCGAGAGGGCTGCGCTCGTGTGTCACGTGATTCTTGAATGACTCGGACACAGAGTTCTTCACCTCCCTCTACGTTGCAGCCAATTAGAAGCATAAATAGAGTCCCCACTGCGCCGCCCCCCCCCCCCCTCGCCACTCTCTCTCTCTCTCTCTCTCTCTCTCTCTCTCTCTCCACCTCAGCGGGTCCGCATTGTCACCGCGTTCTCTTATATGTCAACGCGCCTGCGAACTTATACTTGTTTATTATTTTGACATCGCCCCCTCTTCTTTTTTTTTAACCCCGCCGGCCGTCTCTAAGGAGAAGCAAACACGGGGGAAATGTGCGATTAGAGAGGGCTGTTGTAGACGGTTTACTCCGGCTTGTTTGCTGTTTGTTAGCTCGAGTGATCGTCGTCGGGAGCCGTGAAGATTCCTTTGTTCGCCGGGTGTCGCGGCGCGGCGGGGGTCGCTGCACTGCGGGGGGCGCACTGCACTGCACTGGCACTGCAGGCCTTGCAGGCACTGCGCCAGTTGTCGACGCGGGCCGCGCCGCAGGGGGGTGGGGGGCACCGCAGGGGGTGCGATCGACCCCCCGCGGCGCCTAATCCGCGGAGCACCGCCACTCGTTACAGTCCATCGTTTCTAAAGTGTGAGCAGATCGGGGTGGGGGAACGCGGTTCTCAGTGCGGTCTGAGTTGATCGCGGGGCGCGGAGCCGACACGGCGGGCGGCGGGGGCGGCGTGCTCCGGGCACAGGGAGGGCCCCCCCGAGGGCCTCGGCGGCGGCCCCCGGAGCTGCCGAAATCATTGCGCGGAGAGCAGGTGGAGTGCGCTAGGCCGCCCCCGCCGCCCCGCTTTTCCGGGCTCGTCGCGCGCGCAAAGCACCTCGTTTCTCGTCGGCGGCGCATATTATTTCGGAGGATAGACGCAACGTGTCTGAGGAGGCGCCCATTGTGCCGTGTTTTCGTGTCACAAGACTTTTCGGGGGGCGCGGCGCGTCGTCGCCGCGGCAGCAGGGCCCCGCCCCGCAACGCCACGCCGAGTGGAGCACGGGGGACGGGGGCCGAGGACGACGTCGCTCCCGGACGGTCCCCCCGGACGGAGGCGGGGGAGGCCGAGCCGGAGGGGGGGGGGGGGGGGGGGGCGCGGCGCTCCTCACCGGCGCCGTGCTCTCCTCCAACCAGGCCGCCGCCGCCGCCGCCGCGCCTAATAGAAGCGCACCGGGGGGAGGGGGCGACACTCCGAACCTCGTTTGCTTGTTAGTCCCCGCCGCGCCGCCCCGCGCGAATCCCACAAAGCAACAAGATTGAGGAGCTCATGCATGTGTGACGATGTTTCTGTTTCCCGAGGCGTCCGGGACGCCGCCGGGACGCCGTGTTTGTCAGAGCCACATTGGCCGGCGAGCGCATCTCAACCGGCTCGATTCAATTGGAAGCTCACTCACGCGCCGACGCGCCTCCAGCACTGCTGCCTCTGCCGCTCCACACCGCCCGCCCCGCGTCCCGCGCGCCTCCATGTCCTCCATGTGTCCCGTCGTGTACCGGCCCCGTCATGGGAGCGGCAGCCGGAGGCGGGATGCGGTCAGAGGCCGCCGACACACCGCCGCTGATACACAACATGATACACACCCTTACCCTTCCGCGCCACCGCCGCCCGCCACTCGGCCGCTTTGTTCCGCGGGACGCGCTGCCCGCACGCGGCCGCGTTGCGCGCAGAACAAACACATCGCCTCCTTATATAAGCGGGGCGGGGCAATGAATGCGGACGCTTAACGGGGTGGCGCGGTGCGCTGCGGGAGGGGACGTGGGGCAGGGGGTAGGGGTGCTGGCCGAGTGGCTAGCCGTGCGGCCGGGCCGGGCCGGGGCGGGGTGCAGCGCAAGTGCAGCGCCCAGCGCTACTGCAGAGACCGCCGCGAAGACACGCCGAGTAAACCTGTCCACGTAAGGAAACCGCAGAGGTAGGCCAGTCCATGGCTGTGTCGGTGAGTGCGAGAGAGACCACGACTGCCGTTGTGGTTCCTGTGTTCTGAACTGTCGCCCACCTCGCACGTAGTTGAAAAGTCAAGTCAGCGGTCAACCATCCCAATTATGACAAAAAATTTAAAAAAAAACTTATTTCATAAAATGCAGAAAAATGGGTGGGCACTATCTCGGGCAGGCGCACACTGACTGGAGGCCGCAGTGAGGCGCCCCTCCTCGCGCGTGCTTCCGAACGACCGGCGCGCGTGTGAGCCGTGTACAACACTCCTCCCCTTTCTCATTTACTTCTCTCTTTCTTTCTGCTTCATTTGCAGCCGCCCCGCCGCGCCACCGTGCCGCCGACGACAACTGCCATCATCGAATGACACACTTATCCGCACCAGCACACGGCTAATTTGGCGCACCCCCCTGGAGCCTCCGGGCCGGTCCGGGCCGGCCCGGCTGCACCACCCTCCCTCCCCGCCGCGTAGCGATTGTTAGCTCTGCAATCATCGTGATTGTGATAGTTGCGGTCTCTCAATAAACACGGGGCGGCGCCGCGGGGAGCTGGGAGAGGGAGGGAGACAGAGAGAGGTGGGGGGGGGGGGGTCCGGCTAATCCCCGCGTCAACAGATGCCCGCAGACACGCCGCGGTACCGCGGTGCCCCCTCTCCTCGGCCGGCCGACGCGAGGCCACCGATTTACCATTTATGTTGCCGTACCGCAGCGGGGCGGACGCGCCCCGCCGCACACCACGCCGTGCTCTGTGGCGGCCGCCGTCCTTGCCCCCGCCGCGAGGGGCTTTGGCGTCGTAATCCCCTTCCGGCTACTCGCGGCGCCGCGCCCCGCCAGCTCCCCGCGCTCGCGGCGCGCCGCCCCCGCGCCCGGATATATGGCCAGCCCACATCCACAACATTCGTTCTCGGTGTCCCCTTAGCGCGGGGTGCGGACCGCCACGCTGTGCCGCCACCGCCGCCGGGCGGGGGCTTACGGGCCAGGCCCCCCAGGGGCGCCCCGGGGGTGATTCCTGGAGACACTTTCAATTTTTAAAAGTAGCTTTTCCTCACATAACGAGGGGGGGATCCCGCGACTGGAATCCAACCAAGATTGAAACTGTGAGTAAATTTATCGTCATTAGGTTGTGACAAGGCTCATCCCCCTCCCCGGCCGCCCCGTGGCCGCCGGCTACGGCCCGGCCACCCCTCCCTCCCTCCCTCCCTCCCTCCCTCCCTCCGGCCGCGGCTCTCCTCCTCGCCTCCCGGCCCGCCCCCGGCGTCATCCCCCTGCAATAGGGTGATAATGCCATTCCGAGTACACTACATATTTAATGTTCTGGTAGCCATTGTCTCCGTCTGCTACATGACGTCTCCGCGTCCCCGCAGCCGCCGGCTGCCGCCGCCGCCACCCGTCAACTTTTCTGCTGCTTTTTATCGGTCTTCGCGCCTCGCTCCTCCAGGTTTTAAAGCGCACGTTCCGACCACGTTTCGTATCGTTGTTAGGATTAAACAATATAATAGTTCTCTCACTTTCAAGGCGAAACAAAGTAGTTTCCCTAACGGCCCCTGACGCGGGCTCTCTGCTCGGCCTCCCCTTCTCTCTCCCTCTCTCTCTTTCTCTCACGGGCTCCGTGAATGGCGGGTCCGAGTGTTTGGCTCCGCCGTGTCGCCACTCGTTATGTAATTGCAGCGTTTTGCTTTGCGAAGCGACTCAAGTGCCGCGCAATTTGTTTCAAAGCCGGGGGAGAGAGGGAGAGAGCGAGAGAGAGAGAGAGAGAGAGAGAGAGAGAGAGAGAGAGGGAGAGATGCTCGTCTGTTCTCAGGGTGCTCCAACGCGGGCCGTGTATCGGTTACAGAACGCGATAAATATGGAATGGCGCAGTGGAGGAGGAGGCTCAGGAGAAGAAAGAGGGACTTCTTGTGCTCACGGCTCGCCAAAGGGGGACAATGGAAGAACGCCGCGCCGCCGTCCTCGAGAGGGAGACGGGTATAGAGAGCGCGCGCGGCTTTCGCTTATGGGAGGGAGTGGGACGGACGACGCGGCGCGGGGGCCTCTCGTGATCTAATAAGTAAGATAACGGGGTGATTTGAAAAGACAGCACGGCGCCCACGTCACGGTGCGCACGGCGTCCACGGCGCAGCCTGGCGCAGCGGACCCGGACCTCCCCGGCGCGGCGCGGCGCGGTGTCGCATTTCAGCCGGCGCTCGCCCCGCGCGCCCGCCGGCCCCTCCGCCGCCGCCGCTCCCGCAGCGTCCCCGAAGGACCGTGTGAGGACGCGAGAGGACACACGCACGTCCGGCACGAGTCCTTGCAGTCCTTACTGCGCCTCCCCACTCGGGCTCTCCTTCCCCCATTTCCCCGAAGAAAACGGGGAACCGGAGCGGCGGCACGCCACACGGTGCGGTGTACGGGCGGCGGCGGCGGCGGCGGCGGCGGGGCGATGCGGGCGGCCGCTTTAGCAAACACGCGCTCCTGGACGTACGATTTGCGTCATGCAACTTTCGGAGTTTTCGGAGTAGAAATCACGAGGACTTTGTTTTCATTCTCACTCTCCCCCCCCCCCCTCCTCCCGAGCCGCGCCCGGTCATTGCGAGGGGTCACACACACAGCGAGGAGGGGTTCCTCGCGGCTCCCTGTGTCTCCGCTCTCCCGCGGAGAGGCGCAGCCCGCTATTATTTTTGTCGGAAATTGCCGCAATAAAGTGTAGTGCGCGCACGCGCGCACGCCCGGCTCTGTGTGTGTGTGTTCCGTTCGGCGTATGTGACACCACTATACGCTCATTAAAGGACTCTAAACGCCTTCGGACCGTGCGGCGCGTGCGGGCCCGCCGGTGGTCGCGTGCCGGTCGCGTGGCTGGCGCGTGCCGGTGACGCAGCGGGGCGTCCGGGAGCGCCCGCTCCCGCTCCGCTAGATGGAGTGCCGCGCGGGGTGGTCCGTCCCCCTGCCGCCGTCCCCCGCGCCGCCCTGACGGCCGTCTCCCACGACGCGGTCCCGGACACCACAAGGACGCGCGCGTGGCGCACCGAGCACCGAGACAACACGGCGATCCCGAGCGCAAACAGCCACAGACACGGCGAGGATGTCGTTGCCCCGGTGTTACCTGGGAGTCTGTCACAGTCGGTGTTAGACACTCACATTTTTCAGACCCTCAAGTAATGATTTCACAACGCACTCCCCTCCGCGGTTTTCGGTCCGCTCCGCTGTGGGTCCGCATGGGTCTGTGGGCCGAGTGGATCGTCGTTCGTTTTAGTCTGGCTTTCGCTGTCCGAGAGCCGGAGGGGGTGGGAGTCTGTAGGTGGGAGCGCGGCGGGGCGCGGAGCAAGCGCAAGTCTTCTCGTGCGTATATTCGGTATATTCTCCTTCCTCGGGGGGAATAAAGAGAATTTGGTTAGGGAGCCGGGACTGACGACATCGGTGCTCCGCCCGCCCGCCTCGGTCCGGGGCTAGACGCCTCCCTCCCCGCCTCCCCCGCCGTTGACATCAACTCCATTCCCCGGCTGCCGCCGCCGCCGCCGCCGCCGCCGCCGCCGCCGCTAACCCACAACCTCCTCCCAGGGCGGGGCCGCCGCTGCCAAGCAGCTCACGAAATTGAAAAGTGGAAAAACGTTAACTGAAATGTGACGTAATGTGACAAGGTACGAGGCGGCCGGGGGTGTGTTTGTGGGGCGGGTCCTGCGGGTCCTGCGGGTCCTGCGCGCCCCGAGGAAGGTCCTTGCCTTGGTCCCGTGCGCTGCGGGGGGTCTCTCTCTCTCTCCCAGCAGCTTCTGCTCCACATAACGCTTCGCCACCCTACACGTCTCGTCTCCCTTGCCTCTCACTCCCTCCCTCCCTTTATCTCTCTATCTTTCTCTCACTCTCCTTCTGGCATGGTGAAGATTGTGCGGAATGCTTGAATTATGCTCCCCAATTAGCGGAGCACAATGCAATTCGCGTCTCGCTCCATCCCCTTCACTAGCGAGCCGAGGAGGAGGAGGGAGTGGAGTGCAGCCGCCTGTGGGAACACACAAACAGGGGAGGGCATGACGAGTGGAGGCGAGGCGGGCACCGCAGGGCACCGCAGGGCACCGCAGGGCACCGCAGGGCACCGCAGGGCACCGCAGGGCACCGCAGGGCACTGCAGGGCACCGCTGCGGTGCTGCACTGCAGGGCGGCACGGAGGCGGCGGCGTGTCAACGCGCACGGGGAACTGCCGTGCGATAGTGTTGTGACACAGCAGAACATGGCGACGGTCTGCGTGGCGAGGTGAAGAGTTTTTGATACTCGGGGAGCATACTATGAATACCCCGGCGGCGTGTTCATGCTGGGTATTCGGTACGTGCAAGGGTATTCTTCACCGCGCGCCGAGTCCCGCGGGCCGCCGGTGCCGCCGCCGTCGGCGCTGCCGCCCGCCCTGGTCTGGTCGGGGCGTTACTCACTTTCCGGTGATTGGATTTTATCGAATGGCTTGTTGCCCCCTTTTGAGGGCGCCGCCATGGCCGCTGCCGCCGCCGCCGCCGTCGCTGCTGCCCCGGCAGCCGGGCACGCGGGCTGCCCGCCTCTCCTACGGCCTGCCTCTGGGCGGGCCGAGGGCCCGGTGCCCGGGGGGTGCGGTGGGGGAGGGCGGGGGCGGAGCCGGCGCGGGGCGATCCTGCCAAAGGCTTTCCTCCCCTTCCCCCCCGGTGGCTCCACCAAATCGAGTATCTATTTCGGATTCCGACACTTCTCACAAATTCCCTTTTCATGGTTTTCTCTGCTCCGTCCCGGGGCGTCTGCGCCAGCCATCTCTCCAAAGGCACCCCCCCCCCTTTCCCCTCCCTTCCTGCTCTCTGCAGAGGCGCTGGCGCCGCTCCCCTCCACCACATCGAGCGGATTCGGGAGGCCGCGTAACACGTGATCGGATGCGGGGCCCCGATGGAGTTGTGCATTTACAGCAGCTGAGCCGCTCACGGCCAACACGGCCTCACGCTGCACCTGGGAGGAGCCGCTCCAGGCCGGCCACCGCGGCACCGCGGCCCCGCGCGATCCGCCGACTAAGTAAGTTTGACTGGAACTCGACTAAATCGCTTATGAATTTGAAGCCGCTGACGAAATCAGTGCGCCCTGCGCTCAGAGTGTGTTAGCGCCGCCGGCTTGGCTTTGCCCCCCTTCTCTCCCTTCACCCCCCTCTTCTCGTCTCTCTCGCACGCACACGCACACTGGTCCCGGCCGGGCCGCGCCGGGGCAGCCGCCGCGCCGCAGCAGCCCGGCCCGAGTTTATGTCGGCGGACTTGGGGTCCGGGGGATGTAGTGGGATTAGACGTCATGTGCGAAAGCGCGCACACCGCGACGGCCCCCCGCACGGCGCACGGATGCTCCTCGTGCCGCTCATGACTAAGTGATGCGCCATCGTAACTAGGTGTGGGCTTTAGGCCCGGCCGCCACCCGCGCGCGCCTGCAGCGCCACGCGACGCCACGCGGCGCCACGCGACGCAAGCCGGCCGCCGCGGCGGGATCAATGGGCTGCTTCCGGCGCGGCGAGCCGACCGCCTCGGTACTCACCATTTTTAAAATTTTCTTTCACTAAATTAAATGATATTTTTTTTTCCCGGCCGGAAGGGGGCGTCGTTCTCCTTGGCTTCCGTTTCAGCAGGTCGCCCGGAGTACCCTATTGCCGTAAATCCCCGTACCCGCGGCACCCGGTCCTCCTCCTCTCTCTCTCTCTCTCTCTCTCTCTCTTCCGGCACTGGATGGAGGTGTTGCGGTCGTCCCGGAGCCCCCGCCACGCCCCCCACGGGGCCTGCTCTCCCAGGATTCACCTGCTCTGCCACTCTCCGAGCGTGCCTTCGCGAGCGCGCGCCACAGGCTTGGCCGGAGGCTTGGTCACAGGCGTGGCTGGAGGCTTGGCCGGAGGCGTGGCCGGAGGCGTGGCCGGAGGCTTACGGGCTTATTGAGTTATAAGCTTATTCGCCGGGGGCTCGCCGAGTGCGCTGTGTGTGTGTGCGCGCCGCGATGCCGCCCCGCCCGCAAAGTGTAGTAACTTGGCGCCGTGAGGCGGGCGCGAGCTGCCTCACCTCGGCCGCCGCGGACGCTGTTGACACTCACCTGCACCCTGGCCTCCGTCAGGTTGATCTTGTTGGCGAGGGCCTCGCGCACGAAGACGTCCGGGTAGTGCGTCATGGTGAAGGCCCGCTCGAGCTCCTTGAGCTGCGGACAGAGAGGGGGAAGGCGGTGTGTGATGTGCGGGCCCCCGGCACGCCGCCGGCACGCCGCGCCCCACCCACTCACCTGCTCAGCGCTGAACGTGGTCCGGTTGCGGCGCTGCTTCCGCCGGTACGTGTGGAAGTGGTCGTCGTGGATGGCCTGCGGGTAGCCCTCGTACGTCGAGTCTGCAACACACATCGCGATGCGGCATTGGTTCCTGCGGTTCCCTTCGGTTCCCTTCGGTTCCCTTCGGCTCCCTTCGGCTCCCTTCGGCTCCCTATGCAGTTCCCTTCGGACTCCTTCGGGCTCCTCCTCAGGCTCCCGGCCTGCCGGCCGGACACCCGGCCGCACCCGCCGAGTGCCGCGGGCTGCGCATTACGGGCGTTGGCCCCAAGGGAGCCGCGGCCGCGGGGGGAGGGCCGGTCAGGGGAGCCAGGGGGAAGACGAGCGAAGAAAAAAAAATGTATTTCACCGTATTTATGCATTATAACGACGGCATTATAAGGGGGCATTTAACGGCGGGGAGTGATGTAAAGTCTGCGTGGGCCTTTGAATAGGGACTCGCGGCGCTATGGTGAGGCGGTCCGTGAACAACGGGCCGCGACCCTCACACATGGATCGTCACATCACTTATGGCTTATGGCAATGCACTTTCGGCAGAAAACCCTTTAGGCGGAATATCCTGTTGGCGGGATGTATTATTGGCAGGTGCAGCCAATGAAGCTTAAATGGTCTGGCATAACACTTCCACTACAAGACCAGAAGCTGAAACATCCATCCAGCTCAAATTAGCGCGACACTTTTTAAACTTTTTAACAAAAAGACGAGGCCGTATGTGTGCTACATGCATCCAACAGCTCACTTTGCAGCGAAAACGGGAAGCAGTGAGAAATATAAATCCCTCTCTAATTAAAATGCTTGCGCGGAATTACCTTAAAGCCACTTACTGCGGTGGAGTACTTCATTTGAACACACACGCTCTCTCCCTCTCTCTCTCTCTTTTTCGCCCTCTCTCCCTCACACACACAGGGATGGTCCGTACACCCCGTTACGCTTGGCCGCCTGGGCTGCACAGCCAGACTAGACGCCGCAAATGGACCTAACGCGCTTAGGACATCTTTTAGCGTAGCGGAAATTGTGTTTTCGTAGAATGATGCTTTTCCGTTTAATTTATCGTGCTGCCGACAGGGGGCGCAGCGGAGGCTTAGGACCGCTGCTGCTCTCCTTCTCCCTCACTCCTCTCTCTTCTCCTCGCCTTCTCTCTCCCTCCCTCTTTCTCTCTTGTCTCTCTGTCTAAGCCTCCATTAGAGGTCGCTTACTCTCTCTCTCTTTCTTTACCCTTTCTGTCCCACCCAACACCCTCTCCCCCCTTTCTCTCTCTCTCTCTCTCTCTCACTGCCTCTCCCCCGCCCTCTCCGTCCCTCTCTCTCCCATTAAATATTCAGGCAACAAAAGCCGTGCACGTTATAAACCGCTCTTCGCCTCGTTTGGTCCTTAAATAATTTGCAGAGCAATTATTATAACTAATCCGCGTGATACGAGAGGCCGGGTGTTGTGTTGCGGATACCCGCCGAGACGCCCTCGTCCCGCGTGCCGCCTAGAGAACCTCAGAGGCTCTCCAGCGGTGGCTCTCCAGCGGTGGCTCTCCAGCGGAGACTCTCCAGTGGAGGCTCTCCACAGTGCCAGTTCCGGTGGACGGCTCTCGGCACTGACAACGGTGAACGCGGTGTCCGCCGAGCAGGCCAGTCTCTCTACATCGAGAGGCAAGTCTCTCTAGCCGCAGCCAGCGCAGCCGGGCGGCTTATCGGTTCACTGCGGCTTGTTAGCGGACCCCTAATCTCGTTCCGAAATAAATCAATGCGCCAGGAGGCGGCGGCGGCGGCGGCGCGCGGGCCGAGCTGCCGCGCCCCCGGCCGGCCAAAATACAGGACCCACAACCCTATCCTGGAAAACCAGTGCTCAACCTGTTATGAGGGTCCATTACCGATCAAACGGAATGCGGAATGGCCCGGGCCGGCGCAGGGTGGTGGCGGCGGCAGCGGCGGCGGTGGCAGCACTCCAGCCCCCCCCCCCCCCCCTGCACTCCCGCTCCCCGTCCCGCCCCCTGACCCACTCACACGCCGCTGCCGGAGAAGAACTTGCGCCGGCCGGCCTGCTCCCACCTCATAATGGACTTGTAATCGGCTCCGGCACTCAGAGAGGGAGCGAGAGCGAGAGAGAGGGGAGAGAGAGGGGAGGGGGGGGGGGGAGGCGGGCGCGGGGATACAAAATCGGATACTCGCACACGCGAATGCCGTACGTGGGGAAAACAGAACGGTGAAAACGCTATTCGCCGCGCGTGCACCCCTTACAGGAATTAATATTAAATAAAAATGCAACAGCGGTTTACAAAAATGTCAGGTTTTCCACGGTCCGAATCAGCAGCGTGTAGAGTGTAAAAACGCTCATCCGCACAGAACGCTTCCGTCAATCAACTGCCGCGTCGCCGCCGAGGCCGCCGCCGAGGCCGCTGGGGCGCGGCGTCCGCGGCCTCCCCTCCGCCTACGCCACCGAGTGCGTGATCTCCGACGCGGCAGTGGCGGCGGCATCGTGTCGTGCCGCGTGCAGCCGCGTGCCGCCGCGTGCGCCGTCCCCGCCGCTGATCCTTGCGTCGTGCCCCAACGAGCCCGCTGTCCCCTGCCCGATGGTTGTCTTCATTGAATAAACCGGATAATTCTATCAGGACCTGTTGTCTCTCTCTCTCTCTCTCTCTCTCTCTCTCTCTCTCTCTCTCTCTCTCTCCTCTCCAGCCACTTAGCGGCTCTTGCGGGGCCGGTCCCTTCCAGCTGGACCCCCCCCCCCCGCGTGACCGCTGCTTTGGCCGCTGCGCGCCGCTGCCCGCCTGCTCTCCCTGTCTCTGTCTCCTCAGGGCCCCGCACAGGGCCCCGCACAGGGCCCCGCACAGGGCCCCGCACAGGGCCCCGCACAGGGCCCCGCACAGGGCCCCGCACAGGGCCCCTGTCCTGTCCTGTCCCGGTGCCGCTCCGCCGGACGGGCCGAGCCCCGCCGAGCTTGGACACTTGGCGGCCTGATCCCTGCCGTAATGACGGCGATGGGATTAGGGGACAGGAGTGTGGGGCGGTCGCGCCACAGAGACTCGGGGCTCTCTCCACGCCTCGCGCCGTTGTGCGGCCGCCCCGGCCTACAGTCAGGCGGGGCGATGACGGCCCACAGGCTGACGGACCCGGCGCGTCAGCCAGCAGTTGATCTGCCGCCCCCCGGACGCGGCCGCGACTGCAGCGTCGCGCCGCAAAAGGATGGCATGGTGTGCTTTGTGCATGCGCTGCGGCCGCGCGCGGCCCGCGGGCGAAAAGATGTATCGCAACCCAAGACAAACACCATACGGCACGACGTGTTTGTTCGCGGTCTCGTCAGGCCGGCTAATCGTGATGCGCTGTGCTGCCGCGCCTCCCCTCCCCCCTCCCTCCCTATCCCTCCCCCCTCCCTCCCTCCCTCCCTCCTTCCTCCCTCCTTCCTCCCCTCCCCTGCTAATGGGCTCACGCCTAAGGGTAGATAATCATGGGGCCGCCGGACCATCATCAGAGTGCCGATGGCAGCCTAATCAAATAGCTCGCCATGTGATCCCCCGGAGGATGGCAGCCGGGGCCCGGCGGGGCCCGGCAGGGCCGGCTCTGCGCCCCGGCGGCCTCTTGGGCCCGGCGCGTGTGTGAGCCAGAGAGAGACACACAGAGAGAGAGAGAGAGAGAGAGAGAGAGAGAGAGAGAGAGAGAGAGAGAGAGAGAGCAACTATCATCAAAGCAACTATCATCCGTGCAGACCTGCCGAGTATCTGAAACTCCTACGCGCGCCTCTGTCCGCGCGCGCAGCGGTATATCGAGAGTATTTCGAGGCTCGGCAGGAACACCGAGGCGTCCACGTACTGCACCGAGTACCGCAGTGGTGCCTGGGCCGCCACCCCTTCTGCGGGAGCCTGTCCGGCGGCCCGCCTGCCCCCCGGCCCCGCCCCGCCCCGCCCCGGGGGCAGCCCTAGCCGGCTCTACCCGGCGGGGTCCCAGGGTCCCAGGGGTGGCCGCGGCACCCCGGCCCGGCCCGTCCCAGGAGAGGCGGCGGCAGGAGTCGCCCCGCTACAACGTTTTATTTCCGATCCTGATGGCAGGCAATTTGCATTACACCAAACGACATTGCCCATGATTCTTTGCAGCGGCGGCGGCGGCAGCGCCATAAGGGAAGCAGGCGGGCCGATGACATAATTCCCTTTGCCTGCCGGCCCGCTAAGAGCCGCGCCACGCCCACTTCCACTTACAAGGGTTGGACTGGGTGCCGTAGCTGATGCGGGGGTCCACCGCGACCGGCTGCGGGCAGCAGAAGCCCTGCAGGAACATCCTGGGCACCGTCGGGACCTGCAACCGAGGAGAGCGGGGGCCGCGTTAGTCTCGCGGCCGCAGCAGTGGCGCCCGCCGGGTGCCGGGTAGGCAGCCCCGCCGTCCGCAGCGCAGCCGCGCCGTGCGGGCTGGCCTACCCCGGCGTCCGCAGGCGCGGCAGGAGCCGTGAAGTGCCCGGCGCTCTCTCAGGAGGAGAGAACAACATGCCAGGCAAGAGCACGTACAAGCACCGGATTTAGCGAAGAAGACAGGCCCTTTGCTATTCTCAGATGTTTTTTTATTTTTTCTCAGGAAGATGACGCATAAAGGATTAGAGTCTCGAGGGAGATTTCGATTGGAATGCTTCTCGCCTCTCATCAAGGCAGCAGTGCCAGCAGCGGTACGGCCGTCGGCTCCGCGGGGCTCCGCGGGGCTCCGCGGGGCTCCGCGGGGCTCCGAGCGGCTCCGAGGCTCTGGGCCGAGAGGAGAGGAAAGGGTGAGGTCAGCTGGACACCCCTCCGCCCCCGCCCCGCCAGGCCCTGCCCATCTAGTTATGCCATTTCGTTTGGCCGACAAGGCGGCCCGGGCCCCGACCAGGCCCCCACCAGGCCCCGGCGCCACGCCGCTCGCCGAATTACAGAGGAATCGTTTAATGTCTTATGAGGAGAGCTCTGCTGCGCCGGGCGGACCGGGCGGACGTTTCGCCTACCAGATGTATTCTTTTGGCAGACGTTTCTAATTCGATTTGACGTCGGGAGATTTTAAAGTGAATTCGTTTCTCGCGATGCCGTTATATTTCCCAACGACTTTTCTTCCTCTTTTTTTTATTCTCTCTTTGGCCTGGGCTCGGCCCACCGGGCCACCGCCGCCGCCGCCTCTTGGGGGAGGGAACACGAAAAAATTAAAGAGAAGTAGAAGGAGAGAAGGTAAGGGGAAAAGAGTTTTGCTTAATTTTTTCGCATTATGGCCATTTCTCTCTCGAGGTGGGGATGATTGCAAAGCGTTTATCTTTGGCGGCTTCAGACGCCCCCCCCCCTCTCCCTCCGGCTGCTCGGTCCACTGCAGTCCGACGCCTCCGGACAGCTCTCCTTAATTTACGTAACACGTCCGTGACCTTGTTTTTTTTTTCTCCGTGTGTTACGTTGACTTGTGGACCGTCGCAGATGAACGCAGCAGCACTCGGGCCTGGGATGAGCCGCACTCGGCGGCGGCGCGCGCACATGAACAGATGTCAGCGCAACACTCTCGTGTAAGTAGCCGGGCGGATCAAAACCGCAGCATGTGGTCCGCGCCCGGATCCGCGTCGTCTGCCGCGGGGGTGGAGTCGGCGGCCGGGGGCGGCGGCCGGGGGCGGCGGCCGGGGGCGGGGCGGGCGCGGGCGGCCATGTGGAAGAATGCGTACCCGCGGCGGCGGCGGCGGGGGACGCGACACGACGCCAGGCCAAAGCTTTCCGCGGACAAACCGCCAACAAAAGACCAACACAATAATAATAACGGGCCTCGCGCCTCATTTGCCGATTTTCCCTCTCCCGAGTGGGCGACGATCAAAACCCCCGCGGAGGCGGCGGAGCGGAGCGGCGGTGCCACTCGACGCCGCAGCCAGCGAGGCGGGCTGTTTGCACTGGCGCCCCGCCGCGCCGCCGCGCTGCCGCCGCCGCTGCCGCCGCCGCGACCGCAGGGTGCACCGCACCCACGGCACACGACACAGCGGGGACCCGCCGACCAGCTAGGCAACACACTAGCGATACCCCGGACTGTTTTCGGATTATTTTTTTTTTGCGAAAAATACGTAATAAAAAATGATCAAAATGTAAAAAAAAACGAAATTATCGTAAAAATCGTATATTTTTTCTGGGTGTATTAAAGATTTATTTTCCGATTGGCACTTCCATGAATGACTCTCTCTCTCTCTCTCTCTCTCTCTCTCTCTCTCTCTCTCTCTCTCTCTCTCTCTCTCTCTCTCTCCCTCCCTTCTCCCTCCTCTCTATCTCCCTCTCTCTCAAACACACACACACACACACACACACACACACACAGTGACGATGTCGGTAATGATTTGGCCCGGCGAAAAGCGCTCCCCGTAATGCGGCCCCAAGGCCGCATAGGACTACGCCGAGGGGGGGGGGGGGGGAGGGGGGAATTTGCAAGGCGTCTGTCACGCGCCCGTCCGCGGCCCGCGCGCCACTCGGTGTGACTATGTCACTGGCTGTTCGCGGCCAATTGACTGTTTCTCGATCAAGTTGGTATCGCCAATAAAATTGGCAAGTTTACTGGGCAGAGGGGCCGCCGCCGCCGCCGCCGCCGCCGCCGGGGTCCTGTATGATGATGATGGGGCCCGCCGCCGCCGCCGTGTCTGCGTGGTCCCGGCAGGCTGTAGGCAGTTTGTATTGGTGTCGCGGCCCGGTGACGGTGTGTGTGTCTGCGTGTGTGTGAGAGAGAGAGAATGTGTGTCGTGTATGCGTGTGCGTGTGTGTGTGTGCGGCGGGGGGGGGGGGGGGGGCGCCATCGCGTTAATTGTTTGGGTCCCTGCAGGCATCACACCACTACACGGTGATTCGGCCGTCCAGAGCGGCTGCACCGCTATACCGTGCTCGAGCGCAGCCTCCTTGTCTGCCGGCTCTCGAGCACAGCGCCTGCCGCCGTGTCACGCCCCCCCTCCCCTCCCCCAGGGGGGGTCCGGACCGCTCGGCGTCCGCATGCATGGGCGTGATGGCCAATCAATTTCTATGACGATCGGCCAAACTTGATCAGCCTGCAATTGGGACGGACGATATGTAACAGCAGAGGCGCAAGGGCGAAGGAGAGAGGGAGAGGGGGAAGGGGGAGAGAGAGAGAGGGAGAGGGGGGGCACACAGACAACGTCAGACCGTCAGGGCCATGCGAGGCGCTGACAAACGGATAAATGCAGCGGCCGGGGAAAGAGAGAGAAAGAGCGAGAGGGGGGGCACGCAGCTCCATTTTGCTAAATTCATTCCACCGCTTCTCTTTATTGGATTGATGCTGTAGCCACCCAGTGCAGCTTGCAGCAGCATATAGGACCAGAGGGATGCGCCCATACAATTTTAAATATCCTTTTTTTTTCTCCAATAAAAATTAGATCGCAACGCGTTGTCACTTTACTGTACTGTGGCCGTGACCATGCCGCCGCGGATTTTCGTCGCTCGATTCTCTGCAGCAAAACGCCCCGCATCCCGTACGATGCGATGCGGCGCCATCATTTTGCCGTATTTGAAATGCCCGCGCAACGCGCGACGGCGCAACAGAAGGCTCGACTCGGCTCGTGTGTCCGCCAGCTGTGGTGTGGCTCGCAGTCTCGCTTTATTGCCTTTAATTTGGGTTTATGCTGTAAATTAATGCAAATTGTCACACCAGGGCCCCGGCCGGCGGGGCCTGGCCTGGCCTGGGCCTGGCCTGGGCCTCTGGGCCGCACGGCCGCCGCCCGGGCCCGCTCGGCTCGCCTCGGCCCCGGCCGCCACAGGGTGCGCCGGCCGTTATCGTTTTGTTTTCCGAGCGCGACGCACGAGAAGGAGCGACCCGAAAAGAGGAACAGGAACAAACGAATGACGAGTCTGCGCCCTGCTGCGCTGCAGCAAGGCGGGGCGGGGCTGCGGGGGTGATGACGTCACCGGGAGGCTGCGGCCGCCGGGGTAGGCAACTCCGCAGGCGCCCCCTGCGCCGCAGCTGCCGCAGCTGCGGCAGCTGCGGCGGCGGTACAGCGTGCCGAGCGGGCAGGACATAATTCGATAGGCAGGAAGGCCAAACAGATTATAATTTCATTATTTGGACGGATCCGCGGCCGGCGGGGGGCGCGGGCCTCGGCCCGCCCCGCCCGCCGGCGCCACTGGCGCCACCGGGGCCCCGCCCCCGCATCTCGGCACGAGAGGCGCATGTCAATACAGCGAATCAGTCCGCCAATCCCATGTTTGTGCAAATAAATCATTTCGCCCGTGTCAACAAGCGGCCCGCGCGGCCTCGCCGCACGGCCCTGGGGCCCCGCGGAGGAGGAGGGGGGGGGGAGAAGATCGCTGAAAACTTTTGGCCCGCTCAAAGCGGCCGCCCGCGCGCGCCGCCGCGCAGCTTTCAGCTGCGATAATTTCGTGTCAACCGAGTTAGCTGCGCTCGCTGTAAACACATCGGGAGCGGCTGAGCGGCGCCGCAAGACGCGAGCCGGCGGCGGCGGGCGACGGTGGAACCGCACTCAGACTTTATAGTCTCAGAACGACGCTGAGAGTTTTTTTTTTTTTTTTTGAGGATCACGAGCTGCATGGCTCCCCGCAAACCCTTCTGATGGAACGGAATGAAATTGATAAGAATTGATAAGATATTTGTGGTGGTGCTCTTCACTTGGATGGAGGCCCCGCGGCCGCACGGCCTCCAGCAGCGCGGGCCCTCTAATATTAGCGCATTACGTGTTGTAACCGAGTAACTGGCTTAATTGGTGGAGAGGCGGTGCCGGCAGCCCATGGCGAGGCCTATGGCCGCCTATGTGGCGGCGGCCTGCGCGCCCATGGCAGGCCACAGCGCAGGCCGTGCCGTGACGGTACCAAACAAAACAGCGTGCCCCCCCCCCCAAAAAAAAAGGGAAAGAAAAAAAAAGCAGCGACGCGTTAGAGGGAAAAAAAAATTGTTGGTGCTTATGGTGTTGATGGGGGGATTGAATGAGAAGGCGCGTAGTGATTGCGGATTACACTTTCAGCGCCGGCTCTCGTACTTAGAAACGGGTGACAACCTTAATTTGCTGCGGCGAAATTCGGCGGATGAGATCAGACTTGGGATACTATTGAGATATCTGCCGAGGCCGCGGCCTATCTCTCTCTCTCTCTCTCTCTCTCTCTCTCTCTCTCTCTCTGCCGCAGCCTCCCGCTCCCTCCCGGTCCCTCCCGGGGCCCCCTCGCAGCGAGCGCGGTCCCCATCACCCACTGCAGTGGTAATGGCTCACATCCTGAGCACACATTATATACTCTCTAATGTGTGTCACGAGGTTTCGTTCCTCGCGTTAGGGGCGGCCGATTCGGCGCTGCCGCGCGACGGTTGTCACAAAAGATATTAGAGAGAGAGAGAGAGAGAGAGAGAGAGAGAGAGAGAGAGAGAGAGAGAGAGAGAGAGAGAGAGATAAAAGCGCCGAACGTAATCTCCGTGTCGTCCTTCGGTTGCAGAGGACGAAAATCACCGCAAAGTCGGCCGCGCAGAGCACACGACCAACTTTATTTTTCGCCGCTTTTCGCACTGTCACTTTCGCTTTCCACGGGCCGGCCAGGAGCCGTCAGGAGCCGCCGGGAGCCGCTGGGAGCCGCGTGGGGACGGGGGCTTGGCCGTGCGGGGCCGGGCCGGGCCGGCCGGCCAGCCTGTCCATAGCAAGGGATTAGAAGCGACGGCTCTGGGCGGCTGGGGAGGGCGGGGAGGGCCGGCCGGCGGCGGCGGCGGCGGCAGGATGATGGCACCAACAGGATCATCTAGTGCAACCCTTAATTGCGTTACTCTCCATAGAAACCCCTTCCCCCGCCGGGGCCGGGCGGCGGCGGGGGCTGCTGCTGCTGCTGCTTTTGCAGGCCGCTGGAGGCCGCTGGAGGCTGCTGGAAGGCTTGCTGGAGGCCGGGTGGCCCCCCTGACACCCTACTCAGCTCACGCGGCCCGTTCCGAACCCGTTCCACTCCGCAGAGGGGCCCAGCGAGAGCCCTGCCCGAGTCGGGACTCCGTCCCGCAACACCCCTCAGCACCGGGTGACTAAAGTTCAGGATGCGCTGGGTGTTTAATGCGGCCCGCAAAACCTAACCTCCTCTGTCACCGCACTATTGTTTTCATACCAAAAATAAAATGAAATTTGGAGGTCGTGTTCAACTCTTGCGCCTGTGCGGGGAAGATAGACGGAGAGAAGAGCAGCGCGGAAAAATAAGCGAAAGGGAGAGAGAGAAAGAAGGGGGAGGGGGAGAGCGGCGGGGCAGAGAGAGAGAGAGAGAGAGAGAGAGAGAGAGAGAGAGAGGGAGGGAGAGAGAACCTCGAACAAGTGACGTTTATTAAGTTTTATATTAGGCGCGCGGTGCGGGAGGATAGAGAGAGAGAGAGAGAGAGAGAGAGAGAGAGAGAGAGAGAGAGAGAGAGAGCGTGAAGCTGGGTGAGGAGGGGGGGCTTGTGCCGGGCCTGTACCACAGACAGCCGCAGTGTGTGCTGTCACTCAGGCCCCATTAACTGGGATCCGCTACCCCGAGTTTTGATCGCTGGTTGGTAACTGTGATGCGAACTGCTCGTCAGGGTCGGGATTTTTATCCTATTTTTTCTTTGTCATTCGCTCCGTGGAAATATATGGGGACTTTTAAAACAAAAATTTTGAGTATATTACGGGAAGATATTCGAAATTTATTGCAAGTAAGTCGCTTGTGACATGCGATCACCGCGAGCTTCGGAAGCGGGTCATCTCACCGCCTCCAGCACACACACACACACACACACACACACACACACACACTGGTGCGGTCGCTGTTGTGTAATTAACGTTGAGCACCCTAATTGCCCACATAATAAAATATCAAGTGACGCTTGCGGGCCCCGCCCCCCCCCCTTCCCCACCGCCTCCGCCACCCCCCCTCCTCCCCGCCCCGCTCCCGCGCTCTCGGAACCCCTTTGACTACAGTTCAGTTGGCGCGCCACTCCAAATCATTAATTTTCAATCATTCGGATCCTGCATCGTGGTGGCGCGGCTGCGGCAGTGCGGCACTGCGGGGCCACCGGTCTGCTCGTCGGGGACCAGAGGGAAAGTATCGGCTGCTCCGGGCCCGCGGCGGACGGGCGAAACTGGAGCGAAATTGTTATTGGCGGTTTGAAGGGATATATATATACATACAGAAATCTGATTAATATAGTGAGCTGGCACTGCCACTCGAATATGCAGTGGTATGTTGCTGAGACTGTGCATCGCCGTCTGAGATGTTGCCCTTTGCTCACGGCCTCTCCCCGCATCTTCTGTGGCCGACGGTCTTTCTTTCCCTTCCGCGCGGCCTGTTAATGGACCCGCGTCCCGCGGCGACACGGAGCGGAGCGGCGGCTCCAGCGGCTCCAGCGGCTCCAGCGGCGCCAGCGGCGGCCGGGGTCCCTGGCGCCGGGCAGGTCGGCAACGTGGGAGCACCTGTGCTGGGCGGGCGGGCCGCGCTGCCGGGGGCCCTCCACCCGCCGCTCCGACGCGCTGCCGCCGCCGCTCCGCCCGGCATCAGCCCGCAGCTCCGCGCTCAGCAATTTCGCCATCTGTGCGTTTAGGTTTCCGCAAAGGCGAGTCGCGCGACGTGCCGGCACCACAGCGCCGACCTGTCAGACAGTTAATCCTGGCGCTGACGGTGGCCACTCCGGCCTGCAGCGAGGCGGAGCGGCGCGGGCCTTGATCGGCTGGCAGAGGCGCCACGGCGAAGGGAGCAGAACCGGCGGACACGGATTCGATCCGGGATGCGGTCAGGAGACCGACAACACCCGATGAGTAAATTGTGGGTTCAGATTTGGACACTTTTTGTTGTTATGACACTGTTACTATCTTTGTTTAGGAGAATTCAGAGTCAGTGTCCATAGCGCTGCAAAACACTGCTGACACTACGTTTTGCATCTTTCATAGATCACAGCCGATGAACGAGTGAAAGAGTCCGTCGACCATCCGTTGATAGGGCCGAAATCGGTACCATCACACACACACACACATGTGCTGCGGCAGCCGAGGCTTCTACTCACCTTGTGGGTGAGCTGCTGCGAGTGGAGCACGGACAGAGGCCCCCCCGAGCCGAGGCCGGCGCCGAGGCCGGCGCCGAGGTTAGCGAGGGACCCTTGCAGGGAGCCCTGCAGGGAGCCCGGCAGGGACCCGGGGGGGCCGACGCCCTCCTCGCACAGGAGGCCCCCCTGGGTGTAGAAGGCGGCGGCCGGAGGCAGTCCCGCCGACGTGCTGGGCGCGCCCCGGGGGAACAGCGCGCCGAGGGCCGGGCCCCCGCCGAGGGCCCCGGCGACTCCCCCGCCGAACCCCGTCACGCCGCGCCACGCGGACAGCGCGGGCGGCGCCGGCGGCAGCGCCACTTCCAGCACGGCCTCGCACTCGCACACGCACCGCTCGCGCCCACGTGGGTCTCTCTCTCGCGCGCGTCCGCGTCGGCGCTCGTGTCCGCGACGCGATGTGCACGACGGCGGTGGCGGCGCCGGTGTGAGGAGGCTGAGGCCCGGCCATGTCCGCCCCGGCCATGCCGCCGTCCTGGGCCCGCGTGGTCCAGCTCGGCGGCGGCGGCGGTAGCGGCGGCAGCGGCGGCGGTGGTAGCGGCGGCGGCGGCAGCGGCGGCGGCGCAGCGAGGGGGAGGGGGAGGAGCCAGGCGGGAGGAAGTGGGAGGAGCTACGGCGTGGAGGGGGAAGTCCTCCCGCCATGGAGCGCGCGCTCGCAGGGGATGCCAGGGGGTGCGGAGAGAGCGCGAGCGAGAGAGAGCGAGAGAGAGAGAGAAGAAAGGGAGGGGGAGACTTGATACGCTCGCTCCGCTTGCTTGGCTCCTGAGAGCGCGGGGCGCACTGTCTCCCCGGGTTTGGTTTGTTTCGGTCTTGTTTACTCGCTTTATTGTGTGTGCTTTTTCTTCGCCCCCACCCCCCAACCACTCTCTCCCTCTCTCTCTCTCTCGGCCTGTCTCTGTCCCACTTCCTCGGCGTCCCGCCACCCTCCCTCTCTGTCTCTCTCTCTCTTGTGCAGTGTCGGCACCGGCGGCCCCGCGGACGTGCTCCACGCTCCGCGTGCGACATTATGAGCGTTTCGACGCAGCGGCGGCGCAGCGGCCCCCCTGACGGCGCCGCATCCTTGTCGCAGACGCTGTAAGCAGCTGATAACACGGCATGATAGCGCCCCGCAGACCTGCCCGCGCACAGGAGCAGCGGCTCCGCGGGGCCGAAACGTGACGTGCCAAAAGCGACGCGCCGACGACAGTCTCTTGTCCACTCACTCCGCGTGCTACTCGCCCACTCGCGACCAAATAGGGATTTCGAGAAGACGGTCACGGGGTTTGCAAAGGCGGCTCGCACAAGATGAAAAAAGGAAAACAGGCAAGAGAGGCATTAAAGAAGACCACTGGTGTTTCGTCCGCCACCCGCGCTCTATGCTTGTCGGGGCCCGATGCACTCGGTAAGGCGCAGACGCCGCTGTTAATGCATTCACCCCCCCCCCCCCCCCTCCCAGGAGTCGTTCGTCTTTACGGCGCTGGAAACGTCGTTGTGAAGGCACTCGCGTGTTTTCCGGACGCTTCCTCCAGACATGTGTATGTATAAACATTGCTTTACGACCCGCTCATATACGGTTCGCGGTCGGCGCGGCGGCGGCGGCGTTGCTGAATATTTGAAAATGCGCGCGGGAAATGGAGGCGGGGCGGCGGCGACTGACGTCAGTTTGGAGGCGATCCGGCGGACGTGCCCATCTGAATGGCAAGGAACAATTTTGTCCCTGAGCTGCGGAGCCGGATTTGGACACGTATTCTGGGGACAATATTTTACATCTCCTTGAGGAGCGTTTTGTACTTTTCAGATGCGAGTTGCCGAGAGACAGAGACACACACAGAGAGAGAGAGAGAGAGAGAGAGAGAGAGAGAGAGAGAGGAGGGAAGGGGGGTGGAGAGAAATCTGTGGTGCAGTACTATACGACACGAGAGGAAAGCAAATCAGGAGAAAGGGATATAAACTTTTTCGTGAGCACGAAAAATAATAATACGTTTCCGAGCAGCAGCGCGTTTGCAGGGGCAGGCTGGTGGGAGTCCTCGAGTGTTTCGCGGAGGCATCGTGTGTGCGATATTGAGAAAGTTAGCTCGGGATTGGGCCGCGGAATCCTATTGACTGCCGGTGATTGCCTCCACCACGGCGGCACCCCCGCGCCGCCGGGACAACTCCCCGGGAACAGACTCACGCGGCCAGGTCTGCAGCTTCCTCCTGCTGCAGCCCGTTGCGGGGCCCGCGGCCGCCACCGCCCGTCAATGGAGTCCCGCCCCCGACACATGTGTAGCAACATGAGCACCGGCTACAGGGACAGAGGCGGCTTGGAACGATTTACGAATTACCATGCTCGCGTCGACTGTATCGGATCACTTATCACACAGTAATTGGCGTGTTTTGATACGCTGTATTTTTTTTGTGTGTGTGTGCGTAGCACTCGAGTCTCCGCACTCCACGCCACCCCTCTCGCACTCTCTCTCTCCCTCCCTCCCCGGCAGCCAGCCTCTCAGAGAGAGCCCTTGTGTGTGCACGATCATATCATATCGAGCAGGTCATATGGTCAGTAACAAAACACGAGACACCCTCCGCCGCGGCCGCTTGTTTGTTGACAGAGCGGCTGCTCAGCGTGTTTATACACACCGAATAATGTTATTTTTTAAAAAAAAAAATTGTTTTGCATATTTATGTGCAGTAACCAACGAACTTACGTACGTATCTTATGTACGAATTCGCAGTTCATTGTGTGCCATTCGTACATGGTGATGTACAATTTTATGCATAATTAAGTACGATTTTGTACAAAGCCTGTGTAGTTTTATATTCGTACAAGATTGTATGTATTTTGTATTTATATTCAGTGTTGCAGCGAGCCGCCGCGGGGGGTCGCTGTGAGCGCTACGTAATTCGTGAGCTCGGCGCCCCCTGCAGGTGAGACGGGACGCAGTACGTGTGACACGCTGGGGCTCCGCTCCCTCTCAACAGCAGGCAATATCCGGGCGGGATTGTCTCCGGTCCCCCGCCGCCCCCGCCGACCCAGCCGCCGCGCCGCCGCCCCCGCGGCCTCCACCGCATATCACATCGCACACACACACACACACACACACACACACACACACACACGTCGATCCGAATCCAGTTTGGTGCGTCCCGCCGATCCCATTCCATCCGAGGCAAGAGAGGGATGGGCCAATCGTTGTGACTAACGGTGCGCCCTGCGCCCCCGCCGCGCAACCAGCGCCGCCGAGCCGCGGCAGCCGGGCCGGCGGCGCCCGGCCGCCACCACCCGACGCACCTCCGAGGCCGGGCGAGGCGAGGCGAGGCAGGCGGTGTAAGTACGAGGCAAGCAAGCGGCGGCAAGCAGCGAGCGGCGAGCAGCCCACGGATCTCATCTTTCCTCCCCTGGGAGCTCCACCCACCGCGCCCCGCACAAGCCGCAGCGGCGCCAGCGGAGCCAGCGGGCCGCCGCCGGGCCTCGGCTCTGACTCCGCCGCCGCCGCCGCCGCCGCCGCTGCCACCCACTCTCGGGGTAAACGCCATGGCATGGCGGCCCGCCCCGGCGGCCCCGACGCGAGGCGCGGCCCCCACCGCACCGCATCCCCGCCGACCCGACCCGACCACTTACGACTTTACGACGGCACTCGAAATTTAAGAAGGCGTGAGAAACGTGCGGCTCCGCCCTGCGCGGGCCCCCCGCGGAACGGCGCGGCGCGGCGCGCTGCCCCAGGCTGCCCCCACACGTGCGGCGGCCGGCCCGGCCTCTGCAACATCGATCCCTGTCTGAACAGACCGCCCCCCCCCCTCCCCCGCCGATTTGGCAAATGAAGTTTGAGTCCTTCAGGACGCCGCCGCCGCCGCGGCCCGCTACAGTGGCTTCTCCACTCCGCCGCCCGACGGCATCACCCCCCAGGCAGGAGACGCGGCCGCCGCGGTCAGCGAGGATGAGGGACGTGAACGTGGCGAACAGGAGCAAACCCACGACACAACAACGGGTGGTGCGGTGCCGTCCTTGGGAGGCGCCGGGGCGCCTGTAGGCGGGCACCGCCCTCTCACTATGCCCCCCCCCCCCTCTCTCTGTCTCTCTCGCTCTCCACGCATTACGACAAGCAGCGCGCGTGGCGCCATCTTCCTGTTGGCAGCACTGGCTGATCAAATCAGCACTGGAATCGAGTTGCCGCCTTGTGGGCCTGGCGGAGCTCGGCCCGGCGGGGCGGGGCGGGAGGCGGGTGCAATCACAGCGCCACGCCACGCGACACACACACGCAGGCACGCAGAGTCAGACAGTCACGTCTTCATTTGTCCGCAGGCAGCGCGGGGGGAGTCTCTCGGAGCGAGGGGGAAGGGACCAGGACATCGGGGCATCACGAGCTAAGAGACCGTGCTGCTGCGGCGGGAATAGGGGAGCTTGTCCTGTACCGCCTTGCCAACATATTTTATTCCTTGTTCCTTTCATACCCGAGTCGGAGGCCGCGTCTCCGAAATACACCCCAGTTATTGAGCCCACCTATCTTCTTGAAACGCGGCATTAGGCGCGACTGCGCGCGGGTCGGAGCGTGCGCCCCCGCCGCCCCCCTGCGGGGACGGGAAACGATCATCTTACGATTGCCCCCCTCCCTCCACGCCACGCACACACACAGAGATAAACCACTTCTAATGGATCGAGGAGTGCGGCACGAGCGACCACGGTCATTTATTTCTTTCCTTTTCCCCTCGACGGGCATTTGGCCCCGTTTGGCAAAACGGGAAAATAGCGCGGAAGGGAGAAAGAGACGGAGGAGAGAGGCAAGGAGAGAGAGAGAGAGAGAGAGAGAGAGAGAGAGAAGGGGGAGGGGGTGCGCCTTGCCGCCGTAGCCCCTGTTGTGGCGGTGGGGAAGTCACCCCCACCCCCGGCGCTGCACGCTTCCGGAGTGGCTTAAGCTTAAACGGTTTCCGGTCGCGCTTTTCACGCCGTCCAGAAATCAGATGCTACCTTCCCTCCTCTCTTCCCTCCCCTCCCCTCCTCTGTGCGGGCGCTCTCATTTCCCCCCGGAGGAGGGGAGGGGAGGGGAGGGGCCGCCCCGTCCCGGCCCTGCGGGCTGCTGCCGGGCTGCCGCCTGCAACAGTGTTGCGTGGTTGTAATGATCGGATCCACTCTACGGTGTAAGGTTAGCTTCGGGCCCGCCGCCGCCGGCCGGCTCCCGGCTTGGCTCCCGCTGGGTGTGTGGACCGGAAGATTCTGAGCCAGCGAGTAGCGAGTTCACGACGAAAGAAAGGAGGGTCAGACGTCGGACTTCTGCTCACCAGTAACAGTTGTTGGCGAGAAAATATGTATCTCTAGATTTATTTCCCTTGACTCATGTCTCATTAAATAAAATATTATGCTTAAAGATTTTTTTCAAAAGTCTTAGTGGGACTTCAGTCATGCAAACCTGCCGCAGTACTAAATGTTCCCTCACCATGAACAATCATTGAATAAAATTCTGTCCTTTCCATAATTCATGACGTTTTTTTTTTGTCCTTCTCTGTACCTGCGAACCGTAGATGTGCTTGAAGTTTTCTGTTTAGAGAGTGCAGTCAGCCAACCTATACTGGTGGCAAGGCCGATGATGATTTTTTTTTTTAAATTAAGCACGGTCTGTAATGTGTAACTCTGAACCGTCAATACTCCTCCCAGCTCGGGGGGTAATTGCGACTGGCTGTGCCTCTTTGTGACGCTTTCCTCGATTCTGAGATTTAGTCATGGAGAAATTAAAGAGCTAGTTAGGTCCCGATCAGGCGGGGGGTTGTGCGCGGGCGGGCCGTCCCACCTGGCTCGAGAATCACCCCGTCTCGATTTGCGCTGCTTTGCACACGCCGCGCCGCACCGCGCCATGCTTCGTGAGCAAAAGGTGGACAGGGGGTATTGTTTAGCGGACGTGTCCTAGAGGACCTCGTGGCATGGAGTACCGCGGCCAACCGCGAGGGGATTGGGGGTCGAGTTGCTGGTGGGAGGGGATGCTTTTGGAGCACCTCTAAACCGTATAGTGAGAGGAACGGAAGGGGAGGGAATTAACAATTTTAAATATACAGTACAATGCTTTTTAATAGTCAAATTATATAAATCTTGAAACATATATCTAAACAATAACACCCACATTATAAATGTACATGGATGAGCAATGTCCAATGATTAATAGATAAATAAAAAAAAGAATCTCAAAACAAATTCAAACCCTGTATCACAAATTTCACAGAAATAATTTATTAACTATTTTCAGATGGAGCCTGTTTGTGGGCAAGATATAGAAATACAATGGAAGACAAAGCACTAACAAGAAATATGACATCAAACCATCTGTGATAAAAATTAAATTGCAGGTCGCCGAGGACTTCTGTAATAATAACACGATACTCTGGAGGCATGTTCATCCTAATGAGTAGAACAGATGACACAAAGTGCATTCCCTGGTCATATACAGAAAAAATATTAATAACATATGAAATAATACAGTCAAAATAGTTACGCAACATACTTTCAGATACGTACCATAATTTGACCTAGAATCAGCACAATAATTGTCGAAGATTTACTGCTTGAGATCGCATAGAAAAACTGTAAAATCAACAGGGAAAATTTACTATACTTTCTGCATCCATGCGTTAGCATTTTCAAGGGCAGGAAGGCTCACGAACACCTACTTTAGTGAGAGTTAGAAGTAACCCTCGAATTGAAGTTACAACAATACATCCAACGAGGAAGAATGACACATGCTGAGACCAAAACGCGACATCCATCTCAAGGCCAATCCAGTGAACTGCTATTTCTAACCCTTTGGTAACAGGATCTTTCTTTCCTACTCTGTCAAATACGATGTTGATTGTTGACTGAAAGAAAATTAAGATTACGTACTTGTCAATAAAGATGAAAGCATTTCACTTTCGTAATATAGAAATAGCATTTATACATACTATGAAGATTTTCCACAGACAATAGAGAGAGAAGAAGTACCCCAAAAAGTTGAAGTACTTTCCTTTCCATGTAGTAGCCCACTCAAGACGTTCTTGCATGTTGTGTAAATCATGGGCTTCAAGAAAAAGCTGCCTGGAAAGTTCCTCTAACGCTCCCACATCTTGTTTGAGTTGCTTGACATCGGCTGAAAATCTTATAGGAAAAACCACAAGGCCACAGTGCTCGAAAAAAAATACATATGTGCTACTGAGTTACTTGATTAATGGAAGTTAATTCATTTAAACAGAATAGAAATCAAGAGAAAAGGATACTTTCAGGATTTTCTTTGCTTGTCACTGTTCTTAACATGTTCCACAGTGAAGGGGAAGTTGGGACTGACTGTGAGCCATGTGTTTGAACGCCTCTTTTGGCAAGAGCAATCCGTTTCTTTTTAACAACAATCAGATCCATGGTTTGCATAAGACGTTTTTCAATAGCCTGAATATCTCCAGGTGAAACCTGCCTATAGAAATTAATGAAGTCTTAGCCAATACGATGATGACATGAAGAAAAAATTTGCAATGGAAAAATCCAATATGTTCTATAGCTGATACCTCATGAAATAAGCCATGGATGTATATGGGTAATTGACAGCACCAAACCCAGAGAGAAGAGCCATAACCGTTACACCAATGACTCCAATTCGGGATATGCCTTGCTCAATAGAAAAAATGCCCTGTTTAGGACTCAGTATAGGGAAAGGATCTCCAACTTTCCAGAATAAATATATGTACAGCAACCATGTTAAAATTGTCAACGGCCTTATCAGCTGCTTTTTAACTGAAAAAGAAAAATAAGTTCTCAATTATATAATGTTAATGGGCTAACTAAGCCGTTCCAGCTCTGGAACATTACAAGATAAATACTAACCAAATCTAATATTAGATAAAATGAAGTACCCTATGTTAAAAGGTATTATTACTATAACCATGAAAAGAATAAGGTACAGTCCAAGGTTCCAATGGAAATAGCGTGAGCTGAAACAAATGTTAACCAAAATAGCAGGTGTTAGGATAGCAACAAAGTGTGTTCCAAAAATACTGCATCAATAAAAATAAAATAGAAATATACAGCTTTTTAAAGAGCCTACCTTGTATCAAGAACACCAATTATTTCAAAAATAATAAGTTCAAACATGGTACATGAAAGAGAAAATGTAGCAGAAAATATGAGCTGTACAAGTGTGTGGTGAACTTCATAGTCACGAAATAACTGCTTCACAAAGAAGACCCAGCCACCGGCAAAAAACACAACCTGAAACAGATTAGTGAAACACAGTGAATTACATTCTAGACTTAAACAGAAGGTTTTGGGAAAATTTAAGTTTGTTTTTTTTAAGTTTTTAAACCTTGTAACTCTACACCAAGTTCTACTCTCGGTCTGTTAGGATCTGAAACTGCATAATTTTGTATTGTTTATTGAAAAACTATTTCTCAAAAATATGTAGCACCAATAAAACTGGAAGATTTCCTATTCATTTGACAACTGCACTGACTTGTCCTTGCAAAAATATGAATCTAGGTGTGCCGGAAAGCCGGCATTTAACGTGAATATACAGGAGTACTTATTTTTACCTGGGT
Source organism: Megalurothrips usitatus (assembly GCA_026979955.1). Lineage (NCBI taxonomy): Eukaryota > Metazoa > Arthropoda > Insecta > Thysanoptera > Thripidae > Megalurothrips > Megalurothrips usitatus. Next base: position 8,751,230 of record CM049594.1, on the reverse strand, counting down.
TATAAGTATTATAAGTGTGTCCAATAAAAAGCCCATGACGAATCACACACTAAAAATGCCAGCAGATCAAATTGCGACCGTCCAAAAGCTATTCTAACCCTTTTCAAAACATTCAAGACGTTATTGGCACGAGTACAGTGAGGGCGAATAGATGACGAACGCCCACGTACTACGGCTCAGTATCGCTGGCTATACCCTCTGCACCCAGGGACCCTAGAGCTCTAGCGTGCCTGCACTGCAGGAGTATTTCTGACACGGAGTATCCCTTCGCGGAAATTTTAGAATGTTTGAAGGATATCCGCCGCAAACAAGGTAGATAGACGCGCGCCAAAGGAAGAGAAGGACTCGTAGCCGGACTCGTGAGCACGCTCAATCCGCTATGTGAGCCCTCAACCGGAATTCCCTCGGGAGCCTCTCCAGAGGGTCGGTCGGGGGTCCCACGTTCGTGTCGTGCCCGTGTCCGTCGCGGGCTGCGTGCTGTCTTTGAGGGGGTTCTTTATACTTCGTGGCATCCGCCCTTGTGTCGGTGCTACTCAGAATTTCTGGCCGCATTCTACACGCGGCGTTGCGTCTTCACAGTGCCCCCTCCCCCCCACTTCCTCACCATTTTCCACCCCCTCCACCCTTCATTTCCACTCTCCCCTTACCCTGGGCGGCTACAAAACAAGGTCCTGTTCCGGTCTCGTGGCAACGTGCAACCTTGGGAGTGGCCATAAATTGCCCAACACATCAAAATAAAACTACTCAATGTCCAGAAGGAGTAAAGAAGGGGAAACGAACGTGAGGGGACGTTTCGGCGACGCCGGGCCCGTCGTGCATACTCAACACCGACACCAGCACCGCCCCCAACCCCCCGCCGAGAGTGGGCCGGGCTCCCAGCGCCCCGCCGCCGCTGCTGACTACAGTACCAATATTACTTCTGCTACTGCTGTTGATGATGACGAAGATGATGATAAATGGGTGTGTATCTTGTTGGCTCGGCTCCATGCTCTTGAGCCCTCGCCTCCCGCGACGAGCGGCGGCAGCGGTGGCGGCAGCGGTGGCGGCAGCGGCAGCGGCAGCAACCCCCTTCCCTCCGTCTCCCCGCGAGGAGAAGAGAAGACCCCTTCCAGCATAACAGCAGCACCAGCCAGCTCACAACCAATTAAGCTCTTTTTAGGGGAAGAAGCGTATGTTTAGAGTTGTTAGTTCTTTCACCCAGTTTGTGAGAGCTTAATAGGGTCCGTGTACCGACCGTGTAGCGAATGTATGGGGAGGGGGCCGCGGATCCGCGGGTGAAGGACGGCGAAGGGCAAGGAGGGAGAGAGGGCCAGGGAGAGGGGGGGGGGAGGGCACGGGCAAACGAGGAGAGGTACTGCGAAGGGCATGGGGGGATCCGGACGGGACGGGGGCATAAACCGTCGTCGATAGTGAAGGGCTCAGACTCGGCGGCCGCGGCGTGTGTGTTTTGTACGCGAGATTTCGGCCGTACTGTTTCACTTTGAAAGAAAAAAAAAGGGGGGGCGAGTCTTATGAAAAGCTCGTTACTTTCTTTTGTGGAAAGGATGAAAAGGAATGAGAAACAATAACGACCGCCAATGTAGATGAGAAATGGAAGTTCTAATTGGATGGCGATCGCTGACCAGCGTCTTTAGTTTTGCATGACTACAGGGATTTTAAAACAAAATAGTGCTCACCTGGGCAATAAGACGGTTCTACCGAGAAAAGTTTCACCATTATCCCAAAGCTGCACACAGACATTTTCTTTTTTTTTTTTTTAATCAGCCATTTCACGGGTGGTGAGGGCCCTCCGTGCAATATCATGGGATCGTTCGGCTCCGGGGGCCGGGAGCGGCTTGAAGTTTTATGATTAACTCAACTTGTCATCCTGTCCATCAAACATGAGGCCCGCCCTGCTGCATCCAAAACCCTTTCCAAGACTCTGGAATTTGATTGAGGGTTCTCGCGTTTTTTTTTCTTCTCCGTGTTCTTCCTTTTTCGCTAACGGACACGCAAGTAGTGCAGGTGAGAATGAGTAGTCGCTGCCGTATGCAGCAGAGCTCTGCATCGCCAGCGGCCAGCGTTTTCTCCTTCTCCCCTTTTCCTTTCCTTTTTCCCTCCCCCCCCCCCCCCCCTCTAGACTGCAATAGAGCCTGCGGCGGCGGCGGCGCGGTGCGGCCGAGCGGTGCGGCCGAGCGGTGCGCCTTGCGGTGCCGTCAGGATGCAGGCGGGGCGTGCCAGGGCCCCGCTGGGTCCCCGCTGGGTCCCCGCAGGGCCCCTACAGGCGGGGCCCCAGGCGGGGCGCGGCGGGGCGCGGCGGGGCGCGGCGGGGCGCGGCGGGGCGCGGCGGGGCGCGGCGGGGCGCGGCGGGGCGGGGCACAAGGTCTGGGTCACGGAGCACCTGGACTGGAAGCAGGAGGGGCCCGGCACGGCCGGGGGTGAGGCCGGGGCCGGGGGCGCGGGGGGAGCTGGGGGCACGGGGGCGGGGGGGGGGGGGAGGGCTGCTGGGTCGAGTAAGGCCGGACTGGTGGTGGGGAGGGGTCAGGGAGTGGGGGGAGGGATGAGAAGGGGCGGTTCACCATGTGCCATGGGAAAAAAGGTGAACCCCTTCGATCAGGCGGGATGCCTGTTTACGGGGCACAGCGGCGAACGCGAGCAGCGTTGCCCACAGCCGCGGACGCGGTGGCGGCGGCGGCGGGCCGGCGGCACGGCGGCGAGGACGGACGGCGGCACGGCTCGCGGGGCTCAAGCCCAGAGCGGCGGCGCCGGAGCGGCGGAGCGGCGGAGCGGGCACCTAACCTAAAGCCCGCAGGCCGCGCCAGCCGCAGGTCACAGGGCAGCAGCCTGAGACGAGGTCGGGTCGGGGGGGGGGGGGGGGGGGGGGGGGGGCCGCAGCGCAGGGCAACCAGGGCCTCGGCCGGGCTGCGGCGCGGGGGGAGAGGAGAGGGCGCGCCGCCGCCGGGCCGAGGGGCCGGGGGGCGGGTCATCTCGACACGTCAACGCAAGACCGCGGCGGGCTGCAGCCCATCAGGCGGACCAGCAGACTCGTTCAAACGAATACGTCCATGTTATTTTATTTCTATTAAAGAAAAAAAAAACACAGCGAAGATAAGCGATTTTATTTCGGCGCCCACCCGGCGTCCGGTGCAGCTGCTGCACCGCGGACGCGGCTCCGGGCCAGCCCGCCCCGTAAACAATGTCCGACCCCGGTCGCGCAGGGGGCAGGAGAAGCAGCCCGCAGCAACTGCACCACGAGCAACTCGGTCAGCAACATCAGCCCATGCAGCAGTGGCCGTACAAGCAGAATCTCCTCATTAGGAAAGTTTTCGGTGCTGTGTGTGTGTGTGTGTGTGTGTGTGTGTGTGGCGGGGGCCACAGCAGCGTGCCTTGGTTGCCTATCCGCCGCTGTCTCCCCCAACCCGCCCCTTCTCCGTCTGTCTGTATCTCTCTCTCTCTCTCTCAGCCTGCCGCACTGCCGCACCGTCTCTATTATTTACTGGTCAGAGCCACCCCCGTACTGCCCCACCCCCACCCCCTGCAGCCAGCCCAACGCCTCGTCCGCGCTCCACCGCTCCGCCAGCCCCCCCCCCTATCTCTCTCTCTCTCTCATCCGATCCCCGCCTGGTCCCACTACTGTACCTGTCCAATCGCGCTCGCTGTCACCTTTCGGATAGCTCTTAGTAATACGGAATAACCGCACGATCTCCACCGCAGCGTCTCGGAGTCCCGTCGTCCCGACGGCCTTCTCGGTGTGGCCGGTGGCGTTACCCCAGCTGTCCCGGCCCGGCGCCTCGCCGGCCCTCGGCTGCCATGTCGCGGTGCGGTCCAGAAGGGCACGTCGCCGCCGTGGCCGTCAGCTGCGTTGCTAGGCCGTCCCGCCAAGCCGCCGCGTCGTGCGGGACGGCCTACCCTCGCGGCGTGGCCGCGGCCGCTCGGCTCGCCGCCTCGGCGCAGTCGGCCGCCGAGCTCTGGCCGAGGCCGAGCCGTGGGGAACGTCCTCAAGCAGCGTGACATTTCCAGGACGCTTATTTTATTTTTTTATTCCCCTTCCGCCGGGAGCAAACTGTTATTGGCATGGGCCTGGGGTCCCTCCTCAGACTCGAGCGGCCTGCTGGGTCCCATTCCCGCCTCCGGTCCCCGACGCGCAGGTGAAGTGCAGGCAAATCATGCACACTGCTTGCCGTCGGCCTCTATCGGACGGTTTATTTATTTTCCCTGCCGTGATACTGTTGTCATTTTATTTTTCGGAATGCGGAAGTGAAGCCCTTGTTCATGGGCGCTTTAGAATTAGTGGGCCGTACTCCGTGCAGCTCCACGCAGCTCCACGCAGCTCCTCGGCGGGGACCGCCCGGGATGAGGCCGCCCGCCAGCCGACGTACTACGGAGCCGGCGGCCCGGAGGGCCCGGAGGCCCCGGCCGTCCGCGGGGGCCTTGAGGAGCCAGGGCCGCCGGGGACGCCAGGGCGGGCCGGGCGGGGACCCAGCTGCGCTAGCGGCGCCCCGGAGGTACCTTGGCGATGCTCGGTGCCCCGCTGGTGCCCCGCTGGTGCCCTGCCTGCCCGCCCTGCCCAGCCAGCAGGGCGCGGCGGCGGGGAGGCGGGGCCGGGGGGTGGGGGCCGAGAGGGGAGGGCCGTGTTCTCTGTTCTGCGATGTTGGTTCTGGAACAGCGCGCGTGGTGCTGCGTGGCGCGGCAGTGGAAGGTGGAAAAGTGCGGAAGGGAGGGGGGCGGGCGGGGCGGAGGGGGCTGCAGCACAAGGATCGAAGAGGGGGTGGGCAGGGCGCGTGCGCGACCCCGGGGCGGGCGCGGGAGCGCGGGGGCGGGGGCTGGTGGCTCTGCCGCGCCGGGGAACTGAACCCGAGGCACAGTGTCGCGCTCCGCCCGGTCCCGGCCCGGTCTAGTGCCTGGCCCAGCACAAGTCCCCCAGCCGCGCACGGAGCCGAGCGAGCCGAGCGAGCCGATCCAGCCGAGCCAGCCGAGCCCCGCTCCAGGCAGGGCCAGGCCGACACCGCCGAGCAGCCGATCCGACCCGATCCGCGCCGATCCGTCTCGGGCCGTCGCCGTGGTCGCGTGGTCGTCGTGGAGGCCCCCGCCCCCGCCCCCGTCCCGTCCCGTCCCGTCGGTGCGCCACGCTGCGCCACTCCACGCCACGCCACGCCACCGCGCGTCCCACGTGTGTTCACTGCACCTGGACGAGTGAGTGTCAATGCGCATCAGCTGCACCGCCCTCCGGCCGCCGCGGCCGCCCCGGCCACCGCGGGCTCCGCGGCCACCGCGGCCTCCACACAGGCGGAGGGGTAGAAGTTGAATTGGCACCGCATTTCCTCACTTTTCCTTTCTCTCTTATTCCTCTTGCACACTCGTCCGCTGCACATGGTGGGTAGACGTCTTTTTTTCCTTCTCTTTGTTCTTCTCTCCCTCATTCCCCTGACGATGTCCGTACCGGTGTGTGCGCACGCAGTAACCGCTTGTTTAGTTAGTGCCGCAATGCGGTAGCGCATCACTTCACCTTGCCGCACCCGCTTCTTCGTCCTGGGCTGGGCTAGAGGCTTCCACGATGACTTTTGGACGCACCCTCGGGTTATTAAGCTGATCACACCACGCCAGTGTAATGAAGACACCTCTCTTCACATTCTCTCCAGCAGAGAGCAGGCCCGGGCCACTGCGGAGCCGATGTAAAACACAGACATAAAGTTACCGAGTGCTGATAAGTCTTCCCCCCGACTGCACCGGTCGCGTTTCGGCGCCCGGCCCCCGGCGGCGCACGCGGGGGGCCGGGCGGAGGCGCGACCCGATCTCGCGGCGCCACCAAATCTAAACAAAACGGCCAAGGCCCCCGAGGCTATTCTGGTCCCCTAGTCGGTCGGCGTACAACGTCGGTATGCAGATTTTTTCTTTTCTGGATGCGTGCTTTCGTTGCGTTTCACTTATGCAACGATAGTAAATGTTTCTTGTAAGCCTTGCAGGAAGATTGTCGAAATCGTGTCATCTGCTGAGTTCAACAAACCAAACTGTCGCCGATTTGCCGCTTTCAGAATACCGACCATGAAGGGTTTGACGGGCCGGAGAGGAGGAGGAGGAGGAGGAGGAGGAGGAGGAGGAGGAGGAGGAGGAGGAGGAGGAGGAGGAGGAGGAGGAGGAGGAGGAGGAGGAGGAGGAGGAGGAGAGGGAGGAGGAGGAGTCAAGGGGGGGGGGGTAGAAAAAGATGGCAACTGGAGACCGCTGACCCTGTTTTATGTATGGCGCTGTTTGACTGCCAGTGACGTAGAGGGCCTCGGTGCGTCCGTCCGTGTCGCCCCCTCCCCTCATCATGCCCTCCCATCTCGCCCTCCCGCCCGGGTCGTCGTCCAGTCCGACGGAGTAAAAATCAGGCTGCGGACCGCACGGCGCGGCGCCCCGAGCCGGCGAGGCCACGCCGGGCCCTTCGGCCAGCAGCTCCGTCAACGCGGGTCGGCTTTGGCCTTAGAAACAGTAACAGTAGGGGGAGGGGGAGTGAGCGAGAGAGAAAGAGAGAGAGAGACTACAATAACGCACAACATTGCTGGAATCCCCTTAGGAGCCATCTCCAGCGTATTCCACACTGCCACCGCCCCGTCCCAACAGCAAACAGAAGAAATTGTATATCTGCACATTGAATGTAATACTGTGCCGCTCACCAACTCGGCGTGAATCGTCAACACAATTTATCTTTTGTATTTGTGTTCGTTCTGGCCAACCAAAGATGTGCACGCATATGCCGGGGCGAAAAACACACAAGCTTACGAAGCTTTGCGCTCGCGCACACACACACACACACACGCATTCACCTGCACACATGTGCACAACTCTTTCCCTCTCACACACCAACAAGACTATCAGCCCAGTTTGCTCTCCAAACGCTGCGGTCAGTCCCGGCAAACTAAACTTCCCTTCATATCTATAGCGTGGCCGGCGGTGCCGGAGGCCGCGTGCTTCCCGCGCGGCAGCTGTTTGTCTGTCTCTGTTTGCCTGCCTCAGACTGCTCGCACCCGTCCCTTTCTTTTCCTCTTTCTCTCTCTCTCTCTCTCACTCTCTCTCTCCTCCCCGCACACACACACACACAACGCGCGCGCCGATCGGTACCAGCAAAAACCTTCAAATATTGAACAACACCGATGGTGTCAGAAGAAAGCGCAACTGTGAAAAAGCAACATGCACTCGTGCACGTGTACGCCGTGTGTACCTCCATTCGTATCCTGTCCACCTCCCATAATAATGTCACGTGGACAGGCGCTATTAAAGTAAACTGCGCTTGACTCCATGAGAAACTAGCAATGCATTTATAGCGCTGTAAAAAAAACAACTTTAAAGCAACAGCCTAGCTATAGGTCTTACATGTGTCTGTTTTATTCGCACTGTTACAGAGGGAAAAGGCAGGACACCGCCTCATGAGAATGGACCGAATGATTACGGAACAACCATAGTAAGTACCTGGCGCAGTATCTGTGTGTGCGATTAGCAATGATGACCGCTATGGACACGTTGCCAAAATATTTAGGGAGAGCTTGCGGAGACAGTTCATCCGTACAGTACGTCGTGGCGGCTACACGACGACTCCGCGACAACACACCCATCCCGTGTGGCGGCGGCGGCGGGACATTTAAATTTCGAAACTTAAACCAAAAAATTAAATGAACGAAAAAATAACGCGCGCGCGAAACGGTGATATATGCGCGCTTATCAGTGCAAACCCCTCTCAATGCCATGTAGTGCATGTCAGTGGCCGGCCGCGCGGCGAGGAGCTATAAATAGGCCGCATTAACATGGAGGGCCGGGGCGGGGCCCCGGGGCCGCGTCACGCGGCAGATAAGCGGGGAGTGCACGGCCCACCGGCCCGCCGTGGGTGGACGCCGCCGGACGCCGCCGGACTCCTCGGACGCCGTCGGAGTCGAGTCCGAGTCCGTGGGTGTTGTGCGATGTGCGGCACGAACGGAGCGTGGGCAGCGCGGTCAGCCATCCGCCTCCGTACCCTGCCGGCCAGCGCCTGCCAACGGCTGCCAACGGCTGCCAACGGCGCGGCGGGGAATATTGTGCCGCTGCGTTAGGGGCACGTCGTCGTCGCAGCCATGTGGAGAGAGAGAGGAGAGAGATAAAGAAAGAGAGAGAGAGAGAGAGAGAGAGAGAGAGAGAGAGAGAGAGAGAGAGAGAGGGGGAGTGACTCGGTCGATAGAGTGGCGCCCAGGAAAGCGTTTTCTTCGCGAAGAAGTGGGTCTTGCGGAATCAACGTAAGTCTCTTTTAGTCCCGCGAGGAGGGGACATGGCGCGTTCGGGCTGAGGACAGCGGAGCGGTTACGGCGAGCCGTGAGTTGTGTATGGAAGGTTCGCCGCGCCGCCGCCGGCCGCGTGGCTGCAAGTCCATAGGAGGCGGTTACCACGCAGGGGGTTACCCCGCCTCCCCCCGACATCTCTGTGACACCACCTGGAGTCCGCTAGCGCCTGGCGGCGCGGCGACGCCCGCCCGCCCGCCGCCCGCGTCGGGCACGTTGCCTACCCTGCGATACGCAGGCGCTAGCCGCCCGCGGCGAGGCCCGCGGCCTTCCACCCGGACGGCGGTGGTGCGGCCCTTCTTCATAGCCCGCGCACGTGAGATGTCACTCCCCTCGTTGGTCGCACAGGATTGCCTACTCGTGCGTCACCGCTGTGGCCGCGCGCCTGGCCTTGACAGCCTCGGTCGAGTTCACTCTTTCCTCTGTTTTTGCCAGAGGAGGAGGAGCCCCCCCCCCCCCCTCCGCAGTATATTGGGAGAAAGGTCGGCTGGCTGCCCGCGTCCGCTCTTCGCTCTCGGTCACGCGCCCCATGAGAAATCCATCAGTAAAGATATCTCGCGAATCGCCCACCCCCTTGCCCCATTTCTACACCTTTGCCCGGTCTGCACGGCCAAACCCTCGTCCCCCCACTCTGTTCGAGAGGGAAACGCCCTTAGGCTCGAGCTCACCTACCTCGCCGTGCCGTGCCGGGCCGTGCCCTGACTTGGCCCGGCCCCGACTCGGCGCGCCCCGACTGGGCCCCCGGGTCTCCTTCGACACTACAGACCGGAGGGCTACGGAAGGGGAAGAGAACGGCGGGGAACGAATTTTCGCGCCACCGACTAAAAGGCCCGCCCCGTTTTTATTTCGCACGTGAGAGAGGAAGAGGTTTGGCGTATTTTCGCGGTGAGCTTTCTGGTTCCCCTGCCGCGCTCTGGTTGCGGAGTGCGGAGCGAAGGGGGCACGGCGCGCGCCCCGGCAGACGGACCGGAGGTCCGGAGGTCCTCGCCACTTCTTCCTGCTCACATTCCGCGGCTCCAGCCGGCCCGGGGAGGCCTCATGTCCGTCACCGCGGAGCCGCCCCTCCATGACCCCCGTGGAGACCCCTATTCCTCACCTTTGCCTCGCTGGCATGCCGTGCCGTGCCGTGCCGGGACGTGTCGGGCCGTGCCGGGCCAGCCGGGCGGGGTAGAGGATTATGGCACATGCTCCGCAGAGCTCCGTGCTCTTCTCTGTTTGCTCCAGCGAAATTGGCTCTCAATCAGGCTTTGTAGCGACGTCAGCACAGGGCCCGGCACGTCCTATCCCAGTCCAGTGTGCTTCCGCCGCGGGCATGAGCACCACCCCCTGGACCAGCGGCGGCGGCGGCCCCGTCTCCTAGACCAGACCCCCCGCCCCCCTCACCCACCGCCCCCGTCAGGTGCGGTAGTCGGTGCAGCGATACGGCCCGCCATATCGAGATGCAATATCAAATTTTCCGCTCAAGTGGGGCGGCAGAAAAGGCCGCCAGCAAGGTCTGGTCCGCGCGCGCCGCTGCGGCCGACAGGAGCACGCCGTCGTCGCCCCTCCGTCCCGGCGCGGTGCACCTCGGCGGCGGCGCACCGGCGCGGAAGGCACGTCGCGGCCGCCATCGAGGACCCCGTCGTCCGAAGCAACTGTCCTCCGAGGCGGGCGTCTGCTCCGCCACGGCCAGGGTTTCGAGTCAAAGAAACTTTCGGAAAAAAAAACCCAGAATTTTTTCAGAAAAAAAAATTGAAATTTTCAACAACAAAAAAATACTTCGACGAAATTTTCGGGACCAGAAGCCCTAGCAGTGGCCCCCCCGCGGGACGCGCCTCGCTGTCGCCGTCTCCCATTACCTCCATTGAGAGCCGTTTTCCCAATCACCGCCCCGCCCCCCTTGCGACGCCGCGCGCCGGATCAGCAGTGAAGTCGCCCAGTGAACAGTTTGGCGGGGCGCGCGACGCGGCCAATCCGTGTGCACCGAATCATCCCGGCCAGTGGGGCGACACCGATTGACTAACTGAATGACTGAGTAATGCTCGTCGCTCCACATTCACTGTCAGAAATTCCTTCCGGATCAAAGAATTTAAAAAAAAGGAACCAAACTTTGAATTCAATGCCCGGAGATCACTCTTCATCTCAATTCACTTTTTATCAGAATTTTCTGAGTAATCGTACCGAATTTCCACATCACAGTTATTTCGAAATTTTCCCAGAATATATCTCTTGCGCAGAGCAGGGGTTTTCGCTGGGCGTTCCGCTTCGCCCTGGCCCCCTCCCCTCCCCGACGGGCGCCGTGGGCCTCGCGGCTTTTGCTGCTGCGAGAGGCGCCAAAGCATGCGCTGTTTGTATCGCATTGTCAGCCGCGGCACCCGGCTCAGCCTGGCCGGCACCCGGGGGACCGGCGGGGGCCGGCGGGGGCCGGCGGCCGGGGAGGGGGCATGCGTAAACCTGAGCTCTTGATCCCGCAGTGCTGCGCGAGGGGGACAGAGAGAGAGTGAGAGCGGGAGAGAGAGAGAGAGAGAGAGAGAGAGAGAGAGAGAGAGAGAGGTGGGGGTTGGAAAAAAAAGCGGTGTTCTCAGCCGCTGCGACCAGTGCGGGGGATTTCGCATTGAGCGGCCGGCTAGACGTCAGAGGGTTTGTTTCGTTTCCGCGGGCTCCGATCCTCCGGGAATGTGTGTGTGTGTGAGTGTGTGTGCGCGCACTGTTCGCCCGGCAACTGAGTGCGGGCACGGCGCTGTGTGTACGCAGGCCGTGGCTGTGTAAGTGCGCGTGCGCCCGGACAGGACAGCACGGGCGAGAGGCCGTGGCAGGCCGCCGCCGGGGACCGCGATGGGACTGGATAATCGATTGGGTAGGGCGCGTTGTCGCGTCGCGCCCCCGCCGCGCCGCGACCCGCGGCACCTACCGCCCGCGGCCGCGGCCGCGCGGCGTCCTCCGCCCGCCAACAGCGACGGCCCGCGAGCACCGCAGCACCGCGAACCCCCTCATAAACAATTCTGACGCGTGTATATTTTCATGGGGGCGTACGATTCTTCCACGTGCATTACGCGTGAGGCGACACGCTGCCGCTGTTGGTGCTGCTGCGTCGTAAGGTGCGACTCGACACAAACTCCGCAGAGGACGGCCAGGACTTGGCGGTGTGTCCGTCCTTCCTTCCGTCATCGGGCCGCGCGTGCGGCGGCGGTAACGACGGTGGCAACACGGGGACGCCGCCGAGGCCGGGGGCGGCCGGGGGGCGGCCAGGGACCTGCCGAGGTGGGCCGGCAATCATCTCGTCCCTCAGGGTGACGGCTCGGCAGGCCCGCGGCAAGCCCGCGGCAGGCCCGGCCGCCCGCCCGTCCGCTGAGGGCCCCCCCGCGTTCCTGCCGCTTCCGAAGAGCCCTTCCCTTCCCGCTCGCGTCCCTCCCCCAAAGGGCCCGGCCGGGCGGCCGGCGGTGCCCCCTATACAGGGCTGAGGGTGCTTGCCGCCGGGTGGGCCGGGCCGGGCCCGCGGCGCGCCTAGCCTCGGCGGCCCCGCCCCGCCCCGCCCGGCCCCGCCTTGCTCAGCGGGCTTCACTAGACACAACAGAGGCAGCAGAGCAGGCGGCACAGCGCGTCAGACGGCAACCGGACGTGCGCCCCGGTGCGTAACCAGCAGAACGAGCCACCCAACCTTGCTCGGAAGTCGGGCAAAAAATAACCACCTGAAAAAAATATCTTGAGCTGCGAAACATTTTAAACGCGAAGAAACAACCAAAACATAAATAAGCACTTTTAGTCCTAAAAAAGTATTTTAAGGCCACCATATTTTTCCGTTAAAACAGAAAAAAATTACTCCAGTCTGCTTGATAAATACGGGTGTCGGTCTGTTTTCCGCCGTGTGTCCAAGAGTTCGCTTCCGCGTCGCGGCCGGCGTCGAGAGCTCGGCTCGACTTTCCGGGAGAAATGCACGCCCCCCCCCCCTTCCTTCTCCAGTCGTCCTCTAGAAAACCCGCGCTCCGAGGCAAATCGATAAACCTTTCAGGTATATTGCAATGTATTGCCGCCCTTTGACAAATCAAGATTGATGGCTGATACGAAGGCAGAGCTGTCGCCTGACACACAAAACCACCGAGGAGCGGGAGACTTCGTGGCGGTCGCGAGGGGAGGGGGGGGGGAGGCGGTGTGGGGGTGGATGATAGGGAAGTGGAGGGGGGGGGGGGGGGGGGGGGAAGGAGTCTCAAAATTAAGCCGAAAAAAATCCAGAACGCGGCAGTACGTATCTCTTGTGTCATCACAAAAAAAATACAGAGCGCGAACCACCGTAATTTGTAGCGTCCTCGCGAACGCACACGTTTTATTCAGCGCCCTGCCTCGCCCAAAGAGTGTGCGGCGAGGAGGGTAACCTTGCGCGGGGCCGCGTTCCTGTCAGTGGGAGACTAGCGCGTGACGTCGCCCAGGAATAAAGCCCGACATCACAAGAGGCCCCGCGCCGCGCCCTGCCAAGCAAGGGCCGCGCCGGGCGCTCCCTCCGCAGCCCGCAGCCCGCAGCGCTGCGTACAAAACGCAGCAACAACAGGCGCGGCCACCCGCAGTCTGAGTTGGCTGAGCCGGCGAGCCGAGCGGGTTGGTAAACGCTGGGGTGGGGCAGCAGCTGCCGCCCGCCGCCACCGCCGCCGCCACCGCCGCCGCCACCGCCGCCGACGCCACCTCCACGTCGCTTTATTGTCTGCCGCCTCTTTTGCCACTCGCTTGGTCTGCATGGGGTGGGGAGGGGCCGGGTGGGCCGAGCGGGCCGGGCGAAGGGTGGCGCAGTGGCATCTTCATTCCTTTGCAAAGTGTTGCGGGCAGGTGGAGGTGTGGCGGCAGCGCCGGGCCCTGCCGGGCCGAGCTTTGTGTGGGGGCCCCGGCCCCGCACCCCAACACCGAGCCGACCACACCGGCGGGGGGAGGGGGCGTCAACAACGGGCCGCTCTTGTTGTCAAAACAATGCGCCGAGGTTATTGGCACGCGGCCGCTTCTGGAGCCGCCGTGAAAAGGTGTCCTGACGGCGCTATTCGCAGTCGTACGCAGGCAGCCGTGTAGGCCGCGGGGCGTGTGCCAATAACGCCTCGGCCGGACGCAAGGCGAGCAGACGCCCACGAAAACAAACTGGGGTAAAAGTCGTGGAGACGGAGACAGGCAATACCAGAGGAGACGCGCGGCGAGTTCGCGCTTCAGGAAACACGCTGTTACACTGAGGTCGTCCTGCGCCGGGGAGGAGGGTCCGGATTGGCCGGTATCGCCGCGGGCACGGCGCCTGCCGGGTAGGCAAGGCACGACCCGTGCGACGCACGAGTGTGGTGCGGGCTGGCCTACCCTAGCGTTCGCAGGCGCTCGTCCGCGCCGTTGTAAGGGATGACACGGACGCACTCACCGGAGGACTTGCTCGAGGATCGACTCCGGTTCCTGCTCTCCTCTTCTCCTTCGTCCTTCCTGTCCTCCTCCTCCTCCTCCTCCTCCTCCTCCTCCTCCTCCTCCCTCCGTTTCGGGCCCCGACGACGTCGGGGTGGCGCCGCCCGTGTCCGACTGCGCGCCGGCATTTTACAGCAGGCCACCACACCGCGGCACAGCGCTGCACCGCGCCGTGCCGCGCAGCTTGCAAGGTTTGCTTTGGCCTTTACCGCGGGAGCGAAGGCTTGAGCCCGCGGGCGGCGAGCCAACAGATTAAACTTTCTGCCGTCATGTAGCGGTGCCGTAAGTAAGGCGGGTCAGTGCGCCAGTCCCGCGCGGGGCCACCCCACGCCCCGCCCCGCCCCGCGCACCGGACGCCGGGCGCCGCGCCGCACTCGTTAGAGGCCCTCGCAGGGGTCATCGATAACAAGGGACAGAGGGAGACGAAGAGAGTGGCATGTGCCTGCCGCCCCCTGTGCCACGCCCCCGCGGTGCGCTGGTGCGGACCTGTGCCTCGGTTTGTGCCCTCTGGTTGGTGCCCCGGTCTGTGCCTTGGCTTGTGCCCTCTGGTTTGTGCCCCGGTCTGTGCCTCGGTTTGTGCCCTCTGGTTGGTGCCCCGGTCTGTGCCTTGGCTTGTGCCCTCTGGTTTGTGCCCCGGTCTGTGCCTCGGTTTGTGCCCTCTGGTTGGTGCCCCGGTCTGTGCCTTGGCTTGTGCCCTCTGGTTGGTGCCCCGGTCTGTGCCTCGGTTTGTGCCCTCTGGTTGGTGCCCCGGTCTGTGCCTTGGCTTGTGCCCTCTGGTTTGAGCCCCGGTCTGTGCCTCGGTTTGTGCCCTCTGGTTGGTGCCCCGGTCTGTGCCTCGGCTTGTGCCCTCTGGTTTGTGCCCCGGTCTGTGCCTTGGCTTGTGCCCTCTGGTTTGTGCCCCGGTTTGTGCCTTGGCCTGTGCCCTGGCCGTTCCCCGGCCGTGCCTTGGTGCCCTTGTTGCCCCTGGCGCACTGCGACAGCACCAGTGTGCGAACTCCGGGCGTGGCGCGGCGTAGCGGGGCGGGGCGGGGCGGGTGGGGAAGGAGAGGGGTGCGTTCGGATGGGATGGGGGAGGAGCACACCCGGGCCGAGCGAGGTGAGGCGAGGCAGACGGTACGCAGAGAGACAAGGAGAGGCTGCGAGAGAAGCGGCGGGGAGGGGGTGGGGAAGAGAGAGAGAGAGAGTGTGTGTGTGTGTGTGTGTGTGTGTGTGTGTGTGTGTGCGTGTGTGCGCGCGCGCGCGGGCTCACGCGGACGGTGTACGCCATGGATCATAAGGAGAAAGTACGGGCCGCACGTGTTGGCAGCAGTGGCGGAGAGGGAGGGATGCGGAGTGTGAGAGAGAGTGAGAGAGACGGAGAGAGAGACCGCGGGGATTTAAAGGGCAGGCGATGCCACCAGTATTATTGGCTGTACGGCGGTAAGGTCGGGAGTATTCATATCCCTAAAAAAAAGTGGGCATTCCTCAAGCTGTATGTGCTGTATTTCACGTCCCGTCTCGTCGACTCAACCCCCTCCCTCTCCGTTGCGTCGCTCCGCCCTGATCAGGATTGTCGCTTTGTCGCCGCCAACGAGCCTTTAATCGCCGCCCCTTGATTCCCAGATTTTGTCTTTGACCGGTGCGCTTTAATTGTCCCCGCTGCCGCCCGCTGCCGCCCGCTGCCGCCCCCCTCACGGCGGAGTAATGAGAGAGGCGGCAGCCTGTCTGTGTTTGGGGACGGCGGGGCGGGTGGGCGGCGGCGGCGGCGGCGGGGGGGGGGGGGGGGGGGGGGCGAGGCGAACCGCAGGAGTCAACTCGGCATCACAGACAGCCGCAGCCCTCGGGGCCGGGGGCCCTGGCCGCGGGGGCCCCTGGCCGGGCCTTGCCACCCCATTGGGTCGGATAGGAGAGCCCGCCGAGACAGCGGAGAGACAATAACTCAACACCGGCAAACGTCACAAACACAAAAGTTTGGCAAAGTGTCGGGCGGGCGGCCTGCCCCCCGCCCCCGGTAATCTCATAGGCGGAACAGTGTGCTATTTCCATCACGGTATAGACCGTACAGGGACGTCGTGTCCGTCCCAGAATAAGATGAGGGAGATGATGACGGGCGGAGGGCAGCGGAGGTTGGGAGGAGGAGGCGGCGACGGAGGAGGAGGAGGAGGAGGAGGAGGAGGAGGAGGAGGAGGAGTAGGAGGAGGAGGAGGAGGAGGAGGAGGAGGAGGAGGAGGAGGAGGAGGAGGAGGAGGAGGAGGAGGAGGAGGAGGAGGAGGAGGAGGAGGAGGAGGAGGAGGAGGAGGAGGAGGAGGAGGAGGAGGAGGAGGAGGAGGAGGAGGAGGAGGAGGAGGAGGAGGAGGAGGAGATAGAGAGAGATTGGGTCTCGGCGGAAGTTTTGATGACTTATCCCGCTGCCGCGATGAGCTCTCTTTTCCAGTGGCCGCTTTCTTGCTATAACTTCTGCGCGCCCCGCTGGCGCCGCCGAGTCTATCAGGCAATTACTGCTGCCACGCGGCGCGTCCTGTCAAACCGCCTTCTGACGAGCGTCGAACTGCCTTGCGGGCCTGCTCGCTTTACGCCGCGGCAGGCGTGGATCCAGAGGGGGGCAAAACGGACAATTGCCCCCTCCCCCAAACCTTCCCGTTGGGTCCTTAAAGGCCGCCGCCTGAAATGCAAGGCAACCGACAATACTTCCCACCTGAAGATATGGCAAAAAGCGGCGCATTGTCCGCTCTCCCCCCCCCCCCCCCCAATTAAGTCGCTCCTGGATCCGGCCCTGCAGCACCACCACCGGGTGACCCGCAGCCGAGCTCAAGCCGTGCACCCCGGGCAGAGAACCCGACTGATTCCCCGGCTGACGATTAGGACTGCTGCCGGGCGGGGATTGGTCCGGGGCCCCAGCAGCACAGCGCGGCTCGTCCGGCCCCCGGCCGCGCTCCGCCCGGCCCGTTCCCACCGACCAACAACGACAATTTCCCTTTCAAAGGGAGTAAAGACGTTCTCCGATTCATGAAGCGGGTCACCGCCAGTCCGCCTCTGCCCTGCCGGACGGAGCGAGATGGCGAGAGAGGGACGCTGCCGCTGCTGCGGGAGGAAGAAGGAGAGAGACAGAGAGAGAGTAGAGGGGGAGAATGAGAGAAAAAGAAGAGAGCGGGCGGCAGCGGGGGCGGCAGCGGGGGCGGCAGCCCGCACCTTTGTAATCTCCTTTAGCGTCGGCTGCTGCGGCCGGCTGCGGCCGGCTGCGGCGGCTGCGGCGGCTGCGGCCCCTGTGGCGAACCGGTGAGATTACAGCGCCACTCTGGATGATCCACCTTCTCTTCCCTTTCACTTCTCTTTCTCCTTTTCTCTCTCTCTCTCACTCTCGTCCTGTCTCTCGGCCCTAATCGCACCCCGAAGCATGGATTGCGCCATCAGCTTGCCGCCCCGTCGTCGCCTGCTCGCGATGCTGAGTAGCCAGGCATACCAAAAGCAACGGATCGAAGCAGAGGCGGAGAGAGAGAGAGAGAGAGAGAGAGAGAGAGAGACGAAATGCGTGTGTGGGTAAGAGAGAGAGAGTGTTAGTGAGTGAGTGAGAAGGAGAGTGTGAGAGAGAGAGAGAGAGAGAGAGCGAGCAAGGAGTGGAATGAACAAGGTTATGAAACGGCTCGTGTTTGCGCGTTTGCCATCGACAATGGGAATGTGTAAGTTAGGAAAAGGCCGCGGCCGGTGTGCCGAGCCGGGCGCGGCCTGGCTGGTGTGGTCCAGCCGCGGGGCCTCGCGGGGCCGCGCGGTACACGAGGCGGGGCTCGGTCCGTAATTCGCGCGAGATTGTTTTGCGGGTGGGTTTGCCGCTTGCCGCGGCCCGCTGCTGCTGCTGCCCGTGGTGTACAACGTAGCGGCGGGGGGCGGCGGGGGGCGGCGGGGGGCGGCGGGGGGCGGCGGGGGCGGCGGTGGGCGGCGGCGTACGCCGAGCGGCGGCCGGGACAGAGCGCCAGCCGTAGAGTAGCGTGGCCCGTAGCTACGCTAGCGTGGAGCGGAGTGCGGGGGCGAGCAGCGTAAAAGCGGGGCGGAGGTGGGGGTGGGGGTGCGGCGGCGCGGTGGCTGGAGGTTTGGGGGGTAAGGGGAGGCGCGCGGGGGGGGGGGGGGGGGAAGCGCGCGGGGAGGGGTGGGGGCACCCAGGGCGCCCAGGAACAGGACAGGTGTATTGGTGGGGGAGCGGAGCGGGCGGAGGGGGAGGGAGCGGGCGGCGGGGGAGGGGCGGCGGCGGCGTCGAAAAGGCGCATCGGAAAGAGGAAGAGGAAGAGGGGAGGCGGGGCGGGCGGGATGCCCCCGCTTCCGCTCACCAGCGCTGCCCGGGCCCCGAGGATGCGCCGTGCACTCTGCGATCACTAATTTGGAAAATTTCTCTCCCACTTCCGTCCCTGTCGTCGTTTCGCCTCCGGGGGAGGGCCGCTGGAGGCAGCTGGGGGCAGCTGGAGGCAGCTGGAGGCAGCTGGAGGCAGCTGGAGGCAGCTGGAGGCAGCGCCGCGCGGCACGTGCCTCCCCCTCGCTCCGCTCCGCCTCGCGGCCCTGACGAACAAGATGCTTATCGCCACGGCGAGAAGCCTCTGGGTCGCCGCCGGCGGCGCTGGCCGCATTGGATCTCGAAGAGGTGTCTTTTGCAGAGGGCGAGCGGCGCAGCGTTCTGCTGAGACGTGCCCTGATATTGCAGAGCCCCACTGAAACGGAGCGGAGCGGAGCGACGGGGCGAAAACGTTTCAACGAAATTCGCCGCGTTGTCAATGTCGACGGCGGCGGCGGCGCCGAGCAGGCTGGGCGGCGCGGCCTTCACCCGGCCGTGTCGGGGCTGGTCGGGGCCGGCGGCGGCTAAGATTGACCGGGTTGAGCTCAGCATCACCGCTGCAGCCACTCAGCACTTCTCGACTCGCTCCCCAGGACCCGGTCTGCGGGCCCCTCCGCATTAGCGCGGACCCCCGGCCTCGGCCCCGGCCTCGGCCTCGGCCCCGGGCTTCCCTCGAGGCCTACGGCTCCGGCCCGGCCTCGCAGTCCAGCGGGCAGGTCTGCCCGGGGCGAAACGTCAGCGGTCCCCGTCAGGGCGGAAAGGGGCCGACGACGGACGAGCCGCCTAACGCTGGGCCTCCGCCACGGCCTCCGCTGCGGGGCCTCGTCGGTGCGGCGCTGAGCCGACTGACTTTGGGGCTCCGGACCCCGCCGCCGCCCTCCCGCCCCGTAAGGGGGCCCATCAACGCTCGCAACACCGGTTCCTGAGTCACGCCCAAGTTAAGCGGCCGCCTCTCCGGTTCACTGCGGGAGTGGTGAGGTTCTGTCATTTTCCAAATCGTGCCTCCTTACCGCCTTGGATTTTTGTACTGTACGAAGTTCACCGCCTGAAAGCAAATTAGAGCGGCGAAAAATGAAATTGTAATATGAGATGGTTATGATGGTTCCTCGTTCTCGTGTGATTTGCGCGGGTGGGCGTTCCGCGGATCGCAGGCGCGCCAGGTCAGTCCTCGAGTGTGCGCCGCTGGACTCTCATGAAACCGTAAGGCAACGGGTTATCCGGTCGTGCGTCGAACGACAACCGAACACACCGGGTATTGGAATTACCGAACTCGATAAACGGGTTACCGGGGAACCGCACGGCTCTAGCCGCGCGCTCACCCCATTCCATACAAATGGACACGAAGACATGGAAAGACCTCTCCGACGGCTGCTGCCTGAGAGGCGTGCCATTCAGTTCGGATCGATTCTGACTTGGAGATGCGTGAGGATTTGAAATGATACAAAGCCGGCAGCTTTGGCGCGGCTTGTCAGCCGCAGGGAGGGGGGGGGGGGGGGGGGGGATACTCCGCGGGAGACGGAGCGGCGGAGCGGCAAGGGGCAGGCTCTGCGAAGTGTTTGGAGTAACATTTGGCCAAGAACTTCTGCTCCCCCCCCCCCTCCCCGCCGCCTCTCCTCCCTGCGTCTTTCCCTTTAGCCTGGCATCCGCGCCCGTCCCACCCCTCTCCCCCAGTGCCATGAATCCTGAAGTAGCCTCCAGGTCCCCTCCTCCTCTCCGCCTGGCTTTTCCTTTCTCCTTCCCTCCTCCACCACGCCAACTTGTGTCGGTGTCCCGCTCACACACACACACACACACACACACACCGAGACACTTTTCTCCATTTCTGCTGTGTGATGTCACGGTCAGGGGGTAGCGGAGGGAGGCGCGAGGAGGGAGGGGAGGTAGTCTTCCAGGACCAGGGGATCTGTACACACACGCGCAAAAGTTTTGCGTCTCCGGCGCGGATGCGCGGCGCGGTCTTTGCATTCCCGGCTGCCGATGTGTGAGCAAGACGTCGTCTCTCGTCGCCGGCGGCTGTTGCCGAGCTGCCCGGGCCGCCGTCCGGGCCGGTCGGGCCGCGCACCGCGAGACGAGGAGACGCGGCGCTTTTTGTACGTGTTTCAGGTCGTTAGCAGGACATGTTTCGCCTCGAGGGCACAACAAATAATTGATTCCGCTTCCCCCCTCCTCTCCGGGGGGCCCCCGCCCGTTCCCCTCTGCCTCCCAGCACGACGCACGGGCGGCCGGGAGGGCAGTGCCGCCCGCGCGGTGCCGCGCCCGCTGCCGGTTCAAAGCTTTGGCCGGGGCCCAAGTCCACGCGTTTACCTTTTCCCGGCCCCAGCGAGGAGCGCGGCAGTCGGCGCACGGCACGGGACTGCAGCGCCGCAGCAGCGGCCGCAGTGCCTGCAGTGCCACAGCCGCCGCCGCCGCCGCCGCCGGGCCCGCACCACCTTCCCTAGCCGAAGGCAAGAAATGGCCAATCGCAGAGAGGCGAGGCGGGTGCGGCAGGGAGAGGGAAGAGGGGGTGGGGGGAGAGCAGGGAGGGGGGAGGGGGTGCAGACCCCCTCGGCCGTGCCGTATTGCATGAGGCCACCTCACTTATCATCCACTCGGCTCCAGCATCAATCAATGCAGCTTGTTTAATGTGCCCGGCCGTAGCGCCGCAGCCCCGCGCCCCTCGCCCGCCGCGCTGCGCCCCGCTGCTCTCCTTCACCTCCTCCTCCTCCTCTTCCTCCTCCCCCTCCTCCTCCTCCTCCTCCTCCTCCTCCTCCTCCTCCTCCTCCTCTTCCTCCTCCTCCTCCTTCTCCTACCTTCCGACGCGCCGCCCGCCGATGCAGGTTTCCAGAAACTGGGTTAGGGTCAGGAGCTGGAGGCGAGCGGCGGCGCGAATCGCTCTCTCTCTCTCTCTCTCTCTCTCTCTCTCTCTCTCTCCCTCTCTCTCTCTCTCTCTCTGGTTCTCTCTCTGTCACTCTCCGTCTCTAAAAAAAAAAGTATTGTAATTTTTGGCACTAAGCCCTCTCATTTCACTCCACGGCATGCACAACAAAAATTCTTTTCAGGTCCCAACATCTACCATACTGCGTGTTTTTCAAAATATTGTACCAAAATTACTCTTTCCCCGGCCTGACGCGCGGCGCCGTCGTCGTCCCCTGACCGCCCCCCTCGTAAACTACGCATCGTGCGCGTGACACGGACGTGAGCGCTGCGGCGGGGCGCCTGCCATGCGGCGGGTAGGCAACCCGCCGGCCGGTGGTGCATTGGGAGCGCGCGGCCTGCCTACCATGCCGGGCTGAGGCCGCTGAGGCCGCTGAGGCCGCTGAGGCCGCTGGCGCTGCTGCCGGTCCTGGCCGGGTCCTATGGCCGCGGCCGCCAGCCGCTACAGCACACCTCGCGCTCGGCGCACCGCCTCGCCGCCGCGCCGCGCCTCGCGCTCGTCCCAACATTTGCACAGGCGCGGATCGATTCGACAAAGCTTGGAATTTCGGTCCCACTCTCACCGGCCGAGAGGGGGAGGAGGGAGAGAGGGAGGGAGGGAGGGAGGGAGGGAGGGAGGGAGGGGGGATGAAGAGGGGGGGGGAGTGTGTAAAGCAGTAACGGCGCGGCGCGCGAATGATTTTGTGCTTTCTGCGATGGCAATAGCGGGCTGCAAGGGGAGTGGCGGTGCCAGGGGCGGCAGGAGCGGCAAGGAGGTGAATTTTTTTTAGATTTTTTCCCCCCAAAAAAAATTATTGGAAAGTGCCGGGACTAGGAAACCCTATGAGTGACCGAGTAACTGCCTAGCAGTCCTGTGCCGCCTCCGGAGCACCCGGCTCCCCAGCAGACAGCGACTGTCAACGAACGACTGAAGGGGAGCTCTCAGAAGTACCCCCGCGGCGCGTCGTGTGCCGAGCGAGGCTGGTGGCCAGGCAGAGAGCGGAGCCGGGCGGAGGCGGTCGGAGCCGAAGGGCGGCGGCGGCGGCGGCGGCGGCGAGGGTAAAGGTGGGGCAAGATGGAGAGGCGGCCGCTGACGATGTGTGGGAAGTGGGCGGAAATTGGGGGAGAAAGGTGGGCGGGGAGAGGCGGGAGCAGGCGGGGGGTTGAATACCACGCGGGAGAAAAGGCTGGGCAGAAAGGCCGTCGGGGGGACGGAGGGGGGCCGGGGCCGGGGACAGCGACAGCAGGCCGGGCCGGCCGGGCGCTGGCTGCCTGGGTGGTCGTTGGGTCCGCCTCGGTTGGACGAGACCAGAGAGGAGCCGCGGCCCGGAGGCCCGGCGGCACCGCGGCCCGGCCCTGCTGATTGGAGTGCGGCAGGCGCCGCCCGGCAGCCCGGGCCTCCCCGCAGGAGCAGTTCGCGGGGAGGGAGGGAGGGAGGGAGGGAAGGGAGGGAGGGAGGGGGCGCTGGACTTGGAGAAATATCACTCGAGAGACGTAAAACACGCCAATGTATGGGAAACAATGACCCCATTTTTTTCCCCTGTTTTATGATGACATTTTTTTTTTGTTTAGAGAAAAAAGCAAACAAAGATTTTTCATAGGAAGCGTAGAAGGGTATGAGGGCGCGGGGAGGTGACTGGCGGGGGACGGCGTGGTGTTCGGTTCGGGCCCCGCTCCCTCCGACCCTCCCGGACGGGTCGGGGGGCTCTCCCCGGGCTCCGACCCACCTTAACGGGGCCCCACAGCGGCACAGCAGCCCGCCCTTCTCCTCCGCTTTGCTTCCCATGTCCATCACGGCGGCAGCGCCCCTCCCTTAATTTCCGCTTTCTCAAGCAGTGGATAGGGGCGGAGTCTTCGTCGTAAAAGAGAGAGAGAGAGAGAGAGACAGACAGACAGACAGACAGACAGACAGACAGAGAGGGAGAGAAAGGGGAGGGCGACCGACTGGACGTCAACGTGACGTTACCTCAACGCGGACGGACCCGCAGTCCCCGTAATGAATGCGGGTACCGCGAAACCGTGTCACGGGGCTCGGAGGTGACAGTTCGTGCTCCCGGCCGGACCGATTCGGGATTGTGCTGAATAGTTCAGTGGGTCTCTCTCCCTCTCTCTCTCTCTCTCTCTGACTCTCTCTGTCTTTCTCTCTCTTCCAAACTCTCTTTCACTTTCTCTTTGCGCCACAGCTCCCCTTCTCTCTTCATCTCCTGCAGGATTACGAGAGCGCCTGCGGTGCAGTAGAGGCGCGGGCAGTCGGAACGACAGGCGACAGGAGGAAAAGGGAAGCAGCGGAAGAGGAGCATATAGCAGCAGCGGTAGACAAGTTTAGCGCCGCAATGGCGAGCACGTCAGCGTCCCGCCAGGCCCCGCCAGGCCCCGCCAGGCCCCGCCAGGCCCCGCTGCGTGCCCCATGTTATTCATACACAGAGAGGCGACTCGACTGAGGTTTGTGCGGCGCCGCCGGAGCGCGCGAACGCGAGCGCGCGTTCGTATCAAGATTTAAGCCGGGGATGGAGCCAATGCTGGCAGCCGCGCCGGGCCGGACTGTTGGAGGCCGGTGGTGGTGGGGGGGGGGGGGGGGGGAGGGGAGGGGGAGGGGGAGGGGGGCGCTCAGGGGATGTATTGCACGGTTCTTGGCACTCGGAGCGACGCGGAACAGAGCTCTTGCGGCAGCGGCGCGTGATGGACGGCTCCCACCGTTGGTCACGGCGGCGGCGGCGGAGGGGGGAGGGGAGAAGAAGGAGGAGGACGAGTAGGAGGAGAAGGGGAGACGCGGAGAAAAGGGAGGAAGAGAGGGGACACTTCATTAATATAATATTCGGCGGCACAGCAACGAGGGGGGGGGGAGGATGTTACGTTACAATTTTCCTTCAAAAAAAAATTTATAGTACACGAGGGGAGGGGAAGGGGGGGGGGCATTGCCGGTGTCGTGCGGAACGAGTAGTAATGGCGCCGCACCGCTGGAAAAACAAGCGGATGGAAGAAGAAGGCGCGGCGGGATATAAACGGAGTTGAGCAAAAGTGAAGGGAATGGCGAGCGAAGGCCGGCGGAGGGGGGCGTGTGGGCCTTCTGCTGCTCGATGCCGCGGGGACGCGGGGGGGGGGGGGGGGGGCGGCTTCATACGGAGTTCAATTCCCACCGGGATGGTGTGTGTGTGTGTGAGAGAGAGAGAGAGAGACAGAAAGAGGGAAAGAGAGAGAGTGGAGGGGGGCAGGCCAAAGCCATATACAAGGAGAGAGAGAGAGAGAGAGAGAGAGAGAGAGAGAGAGAGAGAGAGAGAGAGAGAGAGAGAGAGGGGGCGTTCTGCAGCGTTGCCAGTTCAGGAGAATCGGGAGGGGGGGGGAGGGGAGTTTTTCGGAGAGAATGGGAACTGGAAGAAAACGGAGGCAAACGGTCCCGACCCGCAGGCTAATCGCATGTAGACGTAGGTGTGCGCAGGTGTGGGCGGGGCGGGCGGGGGTGGCATGCGGGCATTACGAGGTGCTCCGGTGTCGGGCCGGGGCCGCAGCGGGGCAGCCGGCACCCGCGGCACCGCAGTATGGGACAGGGGAGGTCCTGCCAGCGGAGTCGGGTTGACTATCGGCCGGCCCGGACCCCGCCCCGCGTCCCGTCCGCCCACCTGACCGCTGACATTTGTGTTTGATTCCTTGTCCAGCCGCGCGCGGCTCGTCGGTTTTGCATCATTTACTTTATTTCCCGCAGGCCAGTTCGTTTAGGTTTCAGCGCACTTCTCTTATTCCCATGTTTCCCCTGCTGTTTCCCCCCCGCGGCGTTGTGTTGCGGGGGCGTGTGCCTCCTGTCTGCGGCCGCGTGCTAAATATTATCGCTGACCAGCAGTGACGCCGCTGGGGGGAGGCAGCTATCGCCGCGCACACCGCCCCCGCAGTGACGCCTCCGCCGAGTACACGCCGACAAACGGGCGACGGGAACGCGGCCGAGCCGAACCTGCGCCGCACCGCCAGAAAAAAAAAACCTGGACAGGGCATAACCACCACAGTGCACGAGTTATTGTAGCGGGTGCAATCGTTATTGAGAGTCACCCGAACGGCGACATGTGGCAGAGCGCCCGCGGACGCGAGGGTAGGCCGGCCCGCACTACACGCACGCACGGCAGGTCGTGCTTGCCTACCCGGCAGGCGCGCTCTCCACCGGAGCCCCGAGCGCCAAGTCCATATGACATATCCTGTGGCCGCAGTGAGCTCCATGCCGATACGGGCTTTGGCAGCAGAGCGAGATCCATTTACGGGGCGACGTTCGTTGCAAGAGAGTAATGTGTGCCGCGTGTGTTTTTCATGTGTCCTGTCTCCGTTGTGTTGCAGCGACGGGGCCGGTGAGGCATAAGGGCGGGCGAGGGCGGCTCCCCGAGGCCCGGCTCCGAGAGCGGCCGAGGCCGAGCCCAGGCCAAGCCCAGGCCGAGCCCAGGCCAGGCCGAGCCCCCCGGGCGCCTGACGGCACCTGACGCCGAGGGCCGAGCCGAGGGCCCCAAGGGCGAGGCGGGGAGGCGGCCCTCGCCATGCGGAAGCCGAGCCCGGCATCCTGAGCGCACCCCTGCCAACCCCGGGAGAACATCTACAGTGAGTATCTGCACTTCTTGCCTAATAAAAAAAAATAATGGAGTGTGCACTCGGTGACAAAAGCCCCACCGTGGATTTTTTAAATAATTTTTTCCCTTTGACACTGCGAATAAGTTTGAGAGACTCCACGATATGGTCGGTGTTGTGCTGCGCGTCCGGCCGCCGTATTTCGGCAGTGTCCGACGGCTCTCCCGGCGTGATACGATTCAGCGCTGGGAAAGGGTGGCAGTAAACTGATAAGCTGGTATAAGGGTAGGCACGCAGGGCGCAGCGCGGCGGAGGGGGGGGGGGAGGCCGCGCGGCGGCAGACACCAGACGCCATAGAACAAAATGGCAGTTTCATAAAACTTAACGAATCGGCCATGATTGGAGTGGAGCAGCGAGTGAGTGTAGAGGGGTAGAGGGGGCGGGGGAGAGTTGGGGCGGGGGGAGGGGATCCTGTTATCAGATCTGGTCGGCGCGGGTGTGCGATCGGGGCGGCGTCAAGTTGCTTGCCGTACCGCGCAATGATAAGTCTTTGTTTGTGACCACTGGCCCGGCCGCAGATTCGGGAGCCATGGCCTCCCGCCCTCCTCCCTGCAAACTGCTGTAGTTCGCACGCTTGGAAATTCTTTTGTCGCACGCGCCCCGCCCGGCCCCGTCCCGCCCCGCTGCTTGCGGCTCGGGTGTGCGCGAGTGTGCGACTCTTCAAGAGGGCCGCGATGCCCGGCCAGGCGGCCCGGCCCGGGAACACGCATATAAAACAAAACGGGCTGCTTTATGATTACACGAATCCGATATCGGCTGGCTGGCTGGCTGACTGGCTGGCTGGCTGGCTGACTGGGCGGCTGGCTCTGGCCGGCGGGTCGCGCCTGCATGGCGTGACGGAAGCCACCCGCACTTTTCAATCATTCTTTACGCGGCGATGTTGATCAGCGTCGCAACGCCGCGCCGAGTAATATAGTCGTAATATTCTTTACACACGCTCGCCGTAACTCACACACAAGCGGCGGCAGCGGCGGCGGCGGCGCCAGTCAGGGGGAGAGGGTGGGGGGTGGGGGGACACTCGGGCTGCGTGGCGCGGCGGGGATCCCACATTCTCGGAGGCAAAGGAGGGCGAATAAGGTGAACAGTGCCGCGGTGTTGGCGGCAGTGGCGGCGGGGGCGGCGGGGGCGGCGGGGGCGGCGGGGGCGGCGGGGGTGGCCGCGCGCGCCGGGCGTGCCCTATCTGGCTCCAGCCGCGCCACACCCCGCCGGCCCTCCCCGCCCCCGTGAGAGTGAGTGAGAGGGTGAGACAAGGGAGGGCATGCGAAGGCGTCTCCAAATTATTACCCCGCGCGATCAGGGCCTTTAGTGTGATGGAAACTTCGTAAACAGCGGCTGGCGATACGCCGCGCGCCGCGCCGCCGGCGGCGGGAGGCGGGGCGATCGAGCAGCTGCTTCGCGAGCAGCGCACCAGCCCACCCCGCCGCGTCCCAGGAACGAAAATCCCGCACAAAAATTTGCGCTCTCGCTACTCATTCTCTGTCTTTGTTTTGTCCTCTCTCTCTCTCTCTCTCTCTCTCTCTCTCTCTCTCTCTCTCCCCTCTGTACACCCGCCGCCCTCCTCTTGCTTGCCCCTACTCAAAAATAATAATAATAATCATCATCATCATCATGGTGATAATAATCCCCGTTTTCGTGTGTAATTGTGCGCCCCGCGTTTTATTATTGTTAAGTGTCGTTTACCGGCCGAGGAATAACATGGGAGAGGGGAGGGGGAACGCCTCGGCTCCCACTGCCCCCCCCCTCCCCTCTCTCTCTCTCGCGATATAATGCAGCTCCGAGTAATTATCAGCACGCGCAGACATTCCGTACATTTTATTGGCACCGCTAACGGCGGCACGTGCAGTCGTACCCCGTGCTCTCTCTCTCTCTCACACACACACACACACACGCGCGCGCGACTGATAAGGATCTAGTTTTCTATTTTTTTCCTTCTTCTTCTGAAATTCGATATAGTTGTCGTATACTCGCCGCGGTGGTGGGTGCGACGCGACTGGAGTGGCGCAGCGGCAGCGGCGGCGGCAACAACCGCGACCGACAGTGAAGCACGGAGTGCCACGCCGCGCGGACCGTGGAGAATCGCCGCAATGTTGTCTGATCGAACATTAATATGCCCTCTCTCTTTCTCTTCTTTCTCTCTTTCTCTCTCTCTCTCTCTCTCTCTCTCTCCACTCTCTCCCTCCCTCTTGTGCCATGTACAATCAATTGCATGACGCGAACACGAGTGCAAAATGTTGTACGCAAGAAGCGTACTCGTACAACGACAACAGCCGAGCTTCGTTCGTAAATTACATCATGTAAATAAAAGTCAATAGGGACTGAGGGTTTTGGAGTGCAGTGCTGTAGTACAGCGCGCTGCCCCCCCCCCCCCCCCCCGGGGGATTAAGCGTGGAATCCGGCGGCGGCGGCGGCGGGACGGGCGTGAGGGGTGGGGGAGAGGGGAGAGGGGTGGGGGAGAGGGTTGGGAGAGAGGGGTGGGGGTGCGGGGCGCTACGAGCACGAGTAGTACCGCCCCACCGCCCACCCCGCCCCACCAGGCCTGCGGACCCGACCCGCTGCAGAGAGGAGAAGAGAGGTTGCAGCGATCTGTTTTATGTTCCGGCGGCGCACAGCTGGAAAAGGAGGAAGTGGTGGGGAAAAGGGGGGGGGGGCGTATGCGGGCGATGGGGTGGGACGGGGTTAGGGGGGGGGGGGGGGGGGGTAGGAGAGGGGCTGCTCGGGTGGGGGGCAGGAGAGGGAGATCGGCCGACGCTGCAGCGGTCGCGGCCGCCCGAGCGGACCCCGCTCAGGCCGGCCATCCTAATTGTGGTTCGCGAGGTCAGGGCCGTCAGGAGCGAGCCGAGCCGAGGCGGCCGAGTGGCGGGCCATCGGCATCAGCCACGGGGCGACTAGCGCTGCCGACGCGTCCGTCCCCGGAAGCCTCTGAGGACCCGCCGCCGCCGCTGCCGCCGCTCTAGTGCTGTCAGTGGTGACACCGCCGCCGCCGCCGCCGCCGCCGCCACCGCCGCCGCCGCTACCGCCGCGTCTCGCGGCTCCGTCCGTCGGCCCGCTCGGGCGCGAGGCCGCGGCCGGCCCCCGGCCCGGGCCATGGCCAAGGAGACCATTAGAATAAAGCGCCCGGGGCAATTAAACGCTGGAACAATAAAGTGGTAGCTGGAGAAAAGGGGGCGAGTGAGAGAGTGAGAGAGAGAGAGCGGGGCGGCAGGGAGAGGGAGAGGGGTATTTATGAAGGAAGAGGTGCCCCGGCGGCGTCGCGGCGGTCGCGGCCCGGGGAGACATCCTCTCTCCCCCTCCCTCCTTCCTCCGGAGGCCACGCCCCCCCCCCCATGCCCCCCGCGGCTCTCCTCGCATATTTGCCGACTTGCAAAAGATTGCGAGTTGTCTGCTCGCGTCCGTCGGAGACCGCGACCCCTAGCCTAGCCATCCGCGCGCCCGGCCTAATCCAGGCGTCCAGGCGTAGTAGTTCTGTCGGTTTCCGCGTATGGGGCAGGGTGAGGCTGCAGAGAGAGAGAGAGAGAGAGAGAGAGAGAGAGATGGGCGAGAGAGCGGTGGGGGAGGGGAGGGGGAGCGTTTAGGCTGGGGTGGGGTGAGAAGGAGCGAGAGGCTCGGGGGCACTTGCATTGTCGGTGATTTCTATGTTAATGCGGCCTGGATCCCCTCCCCCCCCTCCCCCTTTTCCCCCTCCCCCTCTTCCCCTCTCCTGGGGACGCAGGGGGGGGGGCACGAGGCATACGGGGTGTCAGAGATCGAGAAGCTCAGAGGAGGGGGAGGGGCGGGGGAGGGGGCGGCGGCGGCGGCGGCGGTGATGGTCGCTTGGATTAGAGCGCACGGGCCGAAGCCGGAATAAATTGCTGGGCGTTTGGTTGATAGCTGAACGGGCCGCCGGGTCCCGTCCCAGGGGTGTAGTCGCAGCAGTTGTTGTGGCGCCAAGGGCGCGGGCTTCTGCAGGGGGGCCCCAGGCGGGGGCCCAGAGCCCCCCGACAGCCGGCCGCCGTCATCGGCATGGCCGTCCGAGTACCGCAGACACGAGAGAGAGAGAGAGAGAGAGAGAAAGAGAGAGGACTGCGAGCGCCTGCAAGTCCCAGGGTAGGCCAGCCCGCACGACGCGCGTGCGTGCGCGGGCCGCCGCTGCCTATCCGGCGGGCGGCAGGCGGCGGGTGGAGGGCGCTCGCGGACGGCCCCCCGGGAAGCGGCCGCCGCTACCGCCGCCGCCGTCCGTGTGGGTCGCCGCCGGGGCCTCTCGGGCCGGGCGTTGCATGTCCCGGAATGGCCATCCCTCTCTTCACGTGGCGGCAATCTGCGTTAAATCAAAGGCTATTCAAATTAGATAAAAATCGCGGGCCAATCTGGGTGGCGCTCGGCGCGGCGGGCGGCGCCTGGGGACCCGCGGGGCGGGGCGGGGCGCCGGCGCCATGCAGGCAAGGGGCACGCGACGTGACGCGGCGGGCTGCGCCAAGTGGGCCGCGGCGGCCGCGGTCGCCGGGGAGCGACGGGCGGCGCCGCGCGGCTCCACCACCTGACGGGGACAAAGAAGGGCTGGATGCCTGTGCACAGCAGGAGGGGGCGGGGAGGTGGGGAGGCGGAAGCGATGAGGCCACTCACGGTCATGCCAAGGTCGGGCGCGGCGCACTGATAAGATAAGCCCCGGGGGTGACTAGCCGGCGGGGCGGCGGGCGGCCGGCTCCGGGTGCGGCGGTGTGCGGCGCCCGCCGGGACGGGACGGGACGCCCAGTTAGCCGGACAGATTGCACCTTATTTTATTGCGGATAGCAATGGGGGATCTCTTACGGTGCCGCCCGGTACGGCAGCCGGCGGACAGCCGCAGAAAAAAAAATGATTCGGGACCGGTCGCCGTCCGTCTTGCTCAGGCTGCATGCGGGACGGTGTCGTGTGGCAGGTGGCCGTCTAGGTGTGCCCGACGGGTGTGCAGTGCAGAGCCCCCAGCCCCAGCGCGGCTGCTATGTAGGTTCTGCGGGGGCGCGCGAGATTGGAAAACAACCGTTCTGTCCGCCTTCTGTGTGGCTTTGCCGCGGTGCAGACGTAGTGCATGTCGGATGTCGTGCACCCCGCCCCCTCCCTTCCTTCTCCTCCTCCGCCACCGGTTCCTGGAGTCGAATTTCCGCGAATAGAGAATCAATTTCTGACGCGTCGGCGGCGGTGGGAGGCGCTGTCGGTGGAGGTGGACGCGAAATGGGAGCGGTGGTGGGGAGGGGGAGGGGGAGAAGGAAAGCGAAGGGATAGGTGAGGGCGGTGGGGGAGAATGAGAGGAGGGAAGGGAAATGGTTGCAGACGTTGTGGAGAAGGCCGCGGGTGCGGGGGTCTAGCATGGCGAGCTCGTCGGCGGCATGCAGTCCGGAGGAATGCCCCCCCCCCCCCCCCCCCGTGCCACACACACACACACACACCGGGAGGGCCGAGAGGTGAGGTGTCGGCAGTGTGAACGGGCAGCCGACTCCAGCCGCAGAGCGTGGCATGTGTGGCATGGCGCCCGTGGAGCCCCCGCCGCCCACCGCGCTGACAGAGAGCGCCCGTTACAATCTGTGTACACACCCCCGACGCCAACGCGGTCCGGGCGGGCCGCGGGCGGGACGGAACAGAACGCTGGAGAGACGGCGACACAAATTACCGTGGGAGGCACGGTTTTGTGGAGCGGGGTGATTTATTTGTCAACCGGACTGGGTAAATGGTGACGATTCCCCCACCTGATGGAGGTACCTACCCCCTCCCCCCCTCGTTTTCTTTTTATTTCCCGCCCACGTCCGCCCTTTGTTTCTTGTTCCGCCCGGCAGAGCCCGGCAGAACCCGACTAATGTTACAATGAATGGTCCCTTGACACACGCGAATCGCAATTTTTGGCAGCGTGGCGTGGCGGGCGCGTGGCTGGCGCGTGGCCGGCGCGTGGCGGGCGCGTGGCGGGCGGCGCGTCGGGCACGCGATGTGGCGTGCGGGGACCTCCTGATTTGCATGGGCCTTCACACGGACGGGGGCGGGACGAGTGGGGAGGGAGGGAGGAGGACGGACAGGCTGGGTGGAGGTGAAGAAAGAGGGAGACGGACAGAGAGAAGGGTCGGGCGTCGGGCTGCAGGAGGAGGAGGCCAAGACGAAAGAGCGAGAGGCGCCGAGGAGTGCGATTGGAAGAGAGAGAGAGAGAGAGAGAGAGAGAGTGGGGGGGGGAGTGGGGGAGGGGCACTGAAATGACCAGCCCCAAATACTTGGAAAGGAAGCTCGGCCGGGCCCCTCCTGCGGCCACATTACCTGGCTGGAGAGGTCCTGTGAATGTGGGGGGGAAATACTTCTGCTTGCACGA
Organism: Megalurothrips usitatus; assembly: GCA_026979955.1. Lineage (NCBI taxonomy): Eukaryota > Metazoa > Arthropoda > Insecta > Thysanoptera > Thripidae > Megalurothrips > Megalurothrips usitatus. The sequence continues at coordinate 8,719,480 of CM049594.1, read as the reverse complement.
CCAGCCGGCGCAGCACACGGAACGGTGAAGCCGAGGACCGGTCGAGGACCGGCCGAGGGCCCGGCAGCCAACGCTTATGAATGGCCCCTCAAGAGGACGCCGGTGGGACAGGGGGTGGGGCCGGCGGGCGGGCGGGCCAGCACCACTTGGCCCCAGTAGTGCTTGCAATTATTTCTGCATTTTAGCCCGCTCCGCCCGCCCCCTGAGCCCCTCCCCCGTCCCTACCCACTGGAAACAAGACCAGAAAATTACGATCAACAAGTTACTTTTTACGGAATGTCGTACCGTGTTTCATGTCATAATATACATGTGACCGTAACTAATTTTTTTCCAAATATTTTTTCCAATATTTCAATACATATTTCCAAGATATTTTGCATTAAAGTGCAACCCCCCCCCCCCCCCGGAACCGGTTTGTGTTTGTGGTGCGGGAACTCCTCGTGAGCACACGCCCAGTAAGTGTGGGGCCGCACTCTGCTCTGGAGTGCGGCAAACGCTCCGTGCGCCTTTCGGCCGCGGGCACTTTCGGGCGGTAATCGTGTGGACTAGCCGGGCGGCCCCCTCTCCTTTCGAGTCCTCTCCTCTCCTCCCTGCCGTGGATCGGGGAGTGCATCTCAGCCGCGGTAATGAGTGTGTTGCAGCGAGCGCGCCGCCGGGCCGGGTGTCGCCACCGGACCCCACCCACTCCGGGACTCCTAACCACCACTCCTCTGTTTAGGGAGGGCGAGGGAGAGAGAGAGAGAGAGTGTGTGTGTGTGTGTGTTTGAGTGAGACAGAGGGGGGGCGGGGAGACGGGGAGAAAGCACGGAGGAAAAGGTTTCATGTTTCATTACATCAACACCCCCGCCTTACAACGAGGCGCGCCTGATAAATCGTCGGCACGCAACGAAACACATGCAAATTGTATAAAGGGCCACGCCCCCGCCACACCTGGCTGGAGGGCGGGGGGCGCCCGAGCAGCCAGCCGCTGCCGGGACACCTCGTCCTGCAGCCAGCCAGCACGGCGACTGTCGGCAGGAGTCCAGCGGCAGTGAGTCACCGGGCTGCTCCCGCAACTCCCAGCGGAACCGTCTGTTTCATTTTTTTTTTTTCGTTTTTTTTTTGTTGCGCAGGACGACGAGTAGAGATGGATGAAAACGGCGTCATGAAATACAGAATAACCACTCCACAGTGGGCATGCCGTTTCGCCCCGCTGCCTAACGCCCTAACCTAACCTGCGCGGTGGGTTATTCCGTGCACGGCCCAGCCCCGCCCCCCACTCCCCACCCCCCTCCCAGCCTGCACGAGTGCAGCCTGACGGCATGCCCGAACAAACCGACAAACGGAGTAAGACGGTCCGAGGACTCGCCCCTCCCTCCCTCCCTCCCTCCCTCCCTCCCTCCCTCCCTCCGCCCTCTCCCTATCTCGCGCTCTCTGGTGTGTCTCTATCGGTTGGCCCGTTTCCTCTCGTTTATTTACAGAATATCGGCAACTTTCGGGAGCCGATATTCATGGAATTGTTTTCCAGAGGAGAGAGAGAGAGAGAGAGTGAGAAAGAAGGAGATAGCGGAAAGGTGGGGGCGGGGTTGGAGGGAGGGGGATGAAGAGCCATAGCAGTAGAGGGAGGTTTGAGAAGAAGGGGCGAGGGCAGGGGTGGGAGTGGTGCGGTGCTGTCGCCTCTCTCTCTCCCTCTCTCTCTCTCTCTCTCTCTCTCTCTCTCTCTCTCTCTCTCTCTCTCTCTCTCTCTCTCTCCTTCTTTCCCCCCCCCCTCTCCCTCTCTCTCTCTCTCTCTCTCTCTCTCTCTCTCTCTCTCTCTACCACACACACGCACACCTGCCGTGGCCGCCGCCCTGCGCACCCTTTCCCGGCCACGGCCGCTAAACAGCTCTCACCGGGCTCTCCTTACCCGCGGCCCTTCTTCCTTTTCTCACGGTTCGGGGGGCGGGCCGGGGGGCGGGCCGGGGGGCGGGGCGGGGTGGGGGGCGGGGTGGGGGGCGGGGTGGGGGGCGGAGCAGGATCACCGGTCGGGGGTTCCCCCCGCCGCCGCGGCCGTTGACGCGATCGGCATGTGATGAGCGGTGCGGTGCGTCCGGGTGCCGCCGCCGGGCCCCGCGCCGCTACGAGGGGTGCTGACGGCTTCACGCCCGATCCCCCCACGCGCCGCCGCGCCGGGCTCGCGTACACACTTGCACACACTCGCCGGCATCATGTTCGTAGTGCCCCCCGCATTATGATATGTGGAGAAGGGAGGGCGGGGGCGCCGAGGGCGGCGGGGGCGGCGGGGCGGAGCGGAGAACTCGCCGACCCAGTTCCCCTGACCCCCCCCCCCCCCCTGGGCTCTCCTGTATGCTTTTGAAAAGAAAAATGAAAAAAATGGGTGGGCACTCAGGCCTCCGCCTGCAACCCTCCTGCTTAACTTCGGTGTTCGAATAGGAACCGGTGTACCAGGGATTGACCGCCGCTAAGACATTAATTGGATTAATTGAGGGTTCATAAATGGTCACGGAGCACCACATTAATATTTATTTCTCACGATATGCACAAAACTCTACATCAAGCAAATAATGTTAAGTGTCCCGTGAAATGGAGAGTGATCCGTCGGTGTCGGTAACGGCGTGCTCCTTGGTGTTGCAGGGTGTGGCGAGTGGTCATGCGGTTGTGGCTGGTGCTGGTGGGGGCGCTGTTGCTGCAGTTGCTGTCCCAGCGGGGGGCGCAGGCTGCCCCGAAGGGGGCGCCCTCCACACAGCACCAGCGCCACCACTCGCGGCGGCATGGCGGCCCCGGCCCCGGCCAGGTCGTTCCCGGAGACAAGGACGGGCCCAGCGCTCCACCTCCTGGCAGCGCCGCCGGTAGCGCCGCCGGGGGCGCGGCCGGGGCCGGCGTCGGCCTGCCGTCCCTGCCGGGCCTGCCGGGGTCAGGACTGCCCGGGGGCGCCGCCGTGGACGTGGAGGCCGGCGGGGAGGCCGCCGGGTCCGCGGGCGCCGCCTTCGGCTTGGCGGCGGAGCAGCACCACCGCGGCGGAGACCACAAGAAGCAGGGCAGCAACGCGAGCGCGGCGGACGACGGCGACGCGGACCTGCAGGGGGCGCTGCTCCTCCTGTCCGGAAAGCTGCACTTCATGGACGAGGACCGGGACGACGGCGAGGACGACGGCGTGCAGCAGGTGCGTAGCAGGGGGTCTTACTGAAAAAACGCGACGAAATATGTAGAAAACTTGAACGTCGTTCCGGAGCCACTGGAACGAGTTTCTGGGTTTGGCGTCGTGCTCCAGCTCACACCCCGCCGTCTTCCTGCACAGGCCCGGGCTGACCACCTGCCCTTGGACCGGAGATTAGCGAACGACGTCGAGGACGTGGAGGACGACGTGGAGGTGACGGTGGAGGAGTCCCTCTGGAGGGAGGTGGACCACCGGGCGCCGCCGGCCGCCTCCAAGCCGCCGGTCGCCGGCGTGGTGCGGCCGCCGCACCGCAAGCGCAGCAACCAGCGGCGGAGCGCGCAGGGCCCGGGCCAGGGCGGCCCACCGCACGTCGGCGGCCTCAACCAGACGCAGCCGCAGCACGCGCCGCCGGCCCCCAACTACGACCACGACCCCTTGGTCGTCATGACGAAGAAGGGCCGCGTCCGGGGCATCACGCTGACGGCCGCCACGGGCAAGACGGTGGACGCGTGGCTGGGCATCCCCTACGCGCAGAAGCCCATAGGTACGTGCGCGACACGCGACCCTCGTGCCGCTCGCTGTTTTCGAGGTCTCTCACTACTACGCTGGGCTGTGCTGTGCTGGGCAGCAGCGCCAATGTAGGGTGCTGAAGTGGACCGGACCGGGCCCAAACGGAAGGAGCACCAAGTGACGAGTACAGCAGTAAGAGGGGCCGGGGGGGGGGGGGGGGGGCTGCCAACCCCCATTAGCCAAGGCGGTGAGGGTGGCTCAGACAAAATATGCTGTTTCGGAACGTTGGCGGACAAACTTGCTCCCGCCGAACTCCGCCTCCGCCCCCTGATCAGACCCTCCCTTCCCCCTCCCTCTCCTTACCCTTCGCTCGTCCCTCCCAATTTCCTCGCGACCCTCCGCCGCCGTCGCCGCCCTGCCCTCTCTGCTCCTCCTGACCAACTCTCCCGACTCTCCCCCCGCAGTGAAATTGAAATTGGAACCCAAGCGGATCTCGCGATTACTACTTACTGCTCCCGTACGGCCGCTCCGCCGCCGCGCGCCGCGCCCCGGAGAGTCGTCGGAGAGTTCCGTAGCAGCGCGAGCCCGAGGCCGCGCCGAGGCATACACCGAAACGGGAAGTGATCGTGCAGAAACAAAGGCCAGTTAGAGACCAGTTAGTGAGCGGAAGAGTTTGGGGGGGGGGGGGGGGGTGGCTGGACCGTCATGGGAACCGCAGATCTGGCTTCGGATGTAAGCACAGCGGAAATGTGGGCGTGGTTGCTAAGGGAGGGGGCAAGGCAGGGGGAGAAGGGGGGAGGGGGGAGGGCAGGTGAGAGAGTGGCGCAATCGCGCGCGCGCGCTGCTGTGTGCCGAGGGGGAGAGCAGAGAGGTGAGTGAGAGAAGAGAGGGGGGATAGGGAAGGGGAGAGAGAGAGAGAGGGGCGAGGGAAAAATAAGCGCGAGCGGTCGAGTAATGAATATACTATGCTAACCACATTGTGGCCACGCCGCGCCACGCCGCGCCACGCCCACGTCTCCGCACCCTTAGCCTTAAGTTATGCGAAGGCCGCGAAAATTATTCAGCGCGGGCTAAATCAAACGAAATCCCTCCGCGCGCCCCGAGCCCCTCCCCGCCGCGCGAGCCGCCCCGCCGGGGCCCCGCGGCCTCACGCTGGGAAAGGCGGGGCCCCGGGGCCGGCAGCCGGCCTCTCCAGCAGCACGAGTGGCTGCCGCGGGCTGCCGGCCCCTCTCTCCCCGACCACGGCAGCACGGTAGCCTCCGGGAGGCCCATCCATTAGGCGGCCGCCCGGGAAGCACGCACGCGCGCGCGACTCGCAGGAATCAAAGGTCCGCGGAAGCGCGTTCCGTCCCCGGCGCGCCCCACGCCACGCCGCGCCACCCCAATGTGACGCCGCTCTGTCTGCCCCCGCCAGGGCCGCTGCGCTTCCGACACCCGCGGCCCGTGGACAGCTGGGACGTGACGGGCCACGAGATCTACAACGCCACCGCGCAGCCCAACTCGTGCGTGCAGATCATCGACACGCTCTTCGGCGACTTCCCCGGCGCCACCATGTGGAACCCCAACACGCCGCTCAACGAGGACTGCCTGTACGTGTCCGTGTACGCGCCCCGGCCGCGGCCCCGCAACGCCGCCGTCATGGTCTGGGTGTTCGGCGGCGGCTTCTACTCCGGCACCTCCACCCTGGACGTGTACGACCCCAAGATCCTGGTGTCGGAGGAGCGCGTCATTGTGGTGAGTTTGTGGCCTGCGCGGCCTGCGCGGCCTCCGCCCCGCCTCCCGCCCCCCGTGTTCCTCACGCTCACGCCCCGCCCCCATGCGCTCTCTGCCCTCCAGGTCAGCATGCAGTACCGGGTCGCGTCGCTGGGCTTCCTGTTCTTCGACACGGCGGACGTGCCGGGCAACGCCGGCCTGTACGACCAGCTCATGGCGCTGCAGTGGGTGCACGACAACATCCACGCGTTCGGCGGCAACCCCAACAACATCACGCTGTTCGGCGAGTCGGCGGGCGCCGTGGCCGTGTCCATCCACCTGCTGTCGCCGCTCAGCCGCAACCTCTTCAGCCAGGCCATCATGGAGTCGGGCTCGCCGACGGCGCCCTGGGCCATCATCTCGCGCGAGGAGTCCATCCTGCGCGGGCTGCGGCTGGCCGAGGCCGTCGGCTGCCCCAACCCCACGCGCGGCAACCTGCCCGCCGTCATCCGCTGCCTGCGCAACACCTCCGCGTCGGAGCTCGTCGAGAAGGAGTGGGGCACGCTGGGCATCTGCGAGTTCCCCTTCGTGCCCGTCATCGACGGCTCCTTCCTGGACGAGACGCCGCAGAAGTCGCTCGCGACGCGCAACTTCAAGAAGACCAACATCCTGATGGGCAGCAACACGGAGGAGGGCTACTACTTCATCCTGTACTACCTGACGGAGCTGTTCCGCAAGGAGGAGGACGTGTACGTCAGCCGCGACGACTTCCTGATGGCGGTGCGCGAGCTCAACCCGTACGTGAACCCCATCGCCCGGCAGGCCATCGTGTTCGAGTACACCGACTGGCTCAACCCGGACGACCCGACGCGCAACCGGGACGCGCTCGACAAGATGGTGGGCGACTACCACTTCACGTGCAACGTCAACGAGTTCGCGCACCGCTACGCCGAGACGGGCAACAACGTGTACATGTACTACTTCAAGCACCGCTCGCTCAGCAACCCGTGGCCGTCGTGGACTGGCGTCATGCACGGCGACGAGATCAACTACGTGTTCGGCGAGGCCCTCAACCCGGCGCTCAACTACCACCCGCTCGAGATAGAGCTGAGCAAGCGGATGATGCGCTACTGGGCCAACTTCGCCAAGACTGGGTGAGTGTCGCCGTCCGTACGCTCTTTTCCTACGAGTTTTTTTTTTGTTTTTGCTTTTCAGGCGCTTGCTAGGCTTTCTAGCCGGCAGAAGTGCGTGTCCGAACGACCCCGTCCCTCCCCCTCCGAATGTGCGCGCACGCCGCACGGCTTGACGGCGAGCGCCTGCGAATAGCGGGGTAGGCCAGCCCGGCCGACACGCGCGCGTTGCAGCGGTCTGAATAGCCTACCCAGCAGGCGCTATGCGTACGTTTAGCCCGGCCACAATTAGCCCCGCGCCGCACGTGCAGCATGGCCGGTCGTGGGGAGGGCGCGCCCCGGGGCGGGCGGGGCGGGCGGGGCCTCTGCGGACCAGGTGCGAGTGGGGGTCGGTGTTGGCCAGCCTGATCCCCCGGCCGGCCTTGAGTTGGGGTTAGGGTCGGAGCGGGCGGGGCGGAGCGGGCGGGGAGTTTGCTCGCCCCCCTCATGGTCCCGCTCTGGAAAGCTGCAGGTGTTTGGCGAGGTGTGCGGGGGAGACGGGGGGAGAGGCGGGCGCCCTCGATGACCAACGCCAGCAAGCCAGAGGCCCGGCACAGCACTGCCGCCGGACGCCGCCGCGCCACCATCGCACCAATCTTACGACGGGCTTAGTGAACTTCCGCGTGTAAGCGCTGACTGAGCCTGGAGCTGGAGCCGCCGGGGCCGCTGGAGCCGCTGGAGCGCGGCCCGGAGCCAGTGAGGGGAGCAGGGCTTACAGGGGGTGACCAGCGCGGGCCGCCCGGCGCGGCGGCGGGCGCGGCTGCCGGGGGGGGGGGGGGGGGGCTCGAGGCAAGAATCTCGATGGGTACCGGCAAAATCTGACCACTTACCTCAAACCGTAGAGGCCGTGCAGGAACCCCACGACAACAAGTTTTGATCGCGGAGGGGGGGGGGATACACCAGCACGAGGAAGAACGTGTGGTGAATCGAACCCGCGAGGCCTGCAGTCACACGCCAGGGGGGCCTCGGGCCCGCGCCAAACGAGTCTACCCTCCAGCACCGCCCTCACGGCGATAGCTAAAGGATTCGAAGGCTTGAACAGACCTTGGCCGGATTCCTTCTGTCCGGCCGTGTTGGCGGCAGCGGTCAGTAAGCTAGTTTGGCTGCCAGGTGCGGTGCCGCGGGTGAAGGGGGTGGGGGGTCATGCCGAGCTGGGCCTCCGGCAAAGCCAGTGTGCAAAGTATAACATGCGGGAAGAGGACAGGGGGGATAAAAGGGGGAACTCGCCCTGAATTTCTAAAGCCGCGAGCCGTGTCCGGCTGCGCTGCGCTGGTGTGGCGTTCGCGGCGGGTCGCGGCGGGGCGAGTGCGGGTACTTATACGCCATATGCGTCTAGTCGGGGCAAAGCGGCATCGCCGTGGCGGAGCCACGCGGGCGCAATGTGTGCCACTGGGTCAGGCTTATATGGCACTCTCCAGCCGGCACCAGTATACACAGTAAAAACATAACACACACACACAAAAAAAAAAGGTTTACAACAGTGACGCGCACTCAAGCGCACGTGAGGGAGTTGCTCACACAACGGTTTGGGGTACGCGTTCTGCTGCCGGGGCGCGGGGGGTGTGGTGGGGGTTGGGGTCGGGGGTGCCCTCGCCAGGCCCTGCTGCTCAAAGGCGCCCTGCCCCCCTGCTGTGTTGCAGCAACCCGAGCATGTCGGAGGACGGCTCCTGGACGTCGATATACTGGCCGGTGCACACGGCCTACGGCCGGGAGTACCTCACCCTGGACACCAACTCGACGGAGACGGGCCGCGGGCCGCGCCTCAAGCAGTGCGCCTTCTGGAAGAAGTACCTCCCGCAGCTCATCGCCGCCACGTGTGAGTATGGCCGCCCCGCACCACGGGCCCTCGGCCATGACATCGGGATGGCTATGAGGGTTACAAATTTAAAAAAATAAAAGAAACTAAGGCATACTGCACAAAAAAAAATTTAAAAAATTCAATTACATTTTTTTTCAAAAAAGTCCAAAATTGTTCTCAGAAAAGAAATTTTTGGGAAATTCGTGAGTGAGATTTTTCGGAAAACTTCCTCGATAATTTCGGGACTGGAGACCCTTAATTGTGTGAGGGGAAAGAGAATGAACGGCGAGCGCGCGCATTGTGTTTTGGTTGCAGCGAACCTGCACAACGCCGAGTGTTCCGCGGCCGGGGCGGGCCCCGCCCTGCACCTGGTGCTGGTGGGCGCGCTGGCCGCCGCCTGCCTGCTGCTGCGGCCGCCCGTCCAGTGACCCGGCGGCCCCCGCGCCAGCTGCGCCAGCAGCGCCGGCAGCAAACACCGTACCAAATATGTGTTCAGCGAAGGATGCATATAATGACGTCACTGTCAAAAGGACGGGGAAGAGGGAGAGAGAGAGAGAGAGAGATAGGGGGAGACGGGAACGACATCAGAGAGAGAGAGAGAGAGAGAGAGATGAGAGAGAAATAGAGAAAGAGAGAGAGAAGCCTGCGGGTTTCGGTCAATTGGAACGGGCTGTGGTCTTTTGTTTTCCCTTTACGGCGGGGCGCATCGCCTGGCGTCGCCCGCGGTAACGTCTAGGCCACGACCGAGCCGTCCCTCACAAAACTGCTGTACTCCTTTTTATCGTTGGTGCTTTTCCTTTCTATCGTCGTCGCTACCGGAGCGTGTTTTTATATACATATATAACGGTGTCATTGAAGAAGATGAAAGGAGAGAAGAGAGAGAGAGAGAGAGAGAAGAATAGAGAGATAGAGAAAGAGAGAGCGGGAGAGAGAGAGAGAGAGAGAGAGAGGTGTGGTGTCGACGACGCCCCGGCGCATTACTATTACTATTATTAACATTACTTACATTACTATTATAAGTTTTTCGGGGCGGGCTTCTCCTCTTAGATAGTGTGAGGAGGGGTTCGCGTCACACACATATATAAATATATATATGGTATAAATAAAACTTATGGTTTATGGGGCTGGCGGGGGCACTGGGCTCCGGCATGGCGAACCTCGGCCGCCTCGGCAGCCTCGGCACACGCAGCTCATATTGCGCCCACGGTGCTGCCCCGAGAAAGGGAACATTTTTAAACAAACTTAAAAAGGAAAAACGGAAAAAAGAGAAACAAAAAATAGTTGTTTTTTAAAGTGATGTATTTTAGGCGAGGCTTTAGCACTGTTGTGTATTTTTCCACGCAAGTCTGCGACAAAAAATTTGGCAGTTTAAGTAAATGTTTTCAGCCGCTGCGCGTTTTACTATGAAACCGCTTCACCTTCCCAAACGAGAGGGCGCGAGCGGGCGCGGACAGCGCGGTGTGTGTGTGTGCGTCTGTGTGAGTGGGGTGCCTCGTGACAGGTGTCGGAGGGGTGGGGACGAACGAGCGAGCGAGTGTGTGCGTGTGTACGTGTATTTTTGTGCGTTTGTTTGTGTGTGTTCTTGTCAGTGAGAGAGCGAGAGAGAGAGAGAGAGAGAGAGAGAGAGAGAGAGAGAGAGAAGGGAGGGAGGGGGGAGCAAATGGCGAATGAAAGCTGAGTGCGGTGAAGGACTGAGTGTTGTTAAAAAAAAAATTAATATACTCTAAAAAGGAAAAGTTCTAAAAAACCATAGCATAGACGATTTTGATATTGCTCAGAGCCTTGTTGTGGTCAAGGTTTTTAGTTCTATTCGATGCTATTTTAAAAATGTTGACGTATATGTGTAAAGTTATAATTTTAATGAATACTAATTATAATTATTCTAGTTGGCGGTATCGTCGTCCTCGGCGCGCGCACACCGATACTCCTTGTCGGCCACAGGCCGCCGCCGCTGGCGCCGCGGGGCCCGGCAGGGGGTGGGGGCTGGAGCGGCTAGAGCGGCGAGAGCAGGCTGAGGCTGAAGGCTGAGGCTGAAGGCTTCAAGCCCGCGGGGAGGGGAGCCAAGTTCGTCCGATCCGATAAACCACCGACGCCAACCAACAAACGCCGGCCAGAAAAGCGCGTGTTTTCGTCCTCCGAGATAACCAGCAATATAATATATTTTAACGAAAAAAAATAAAAAGGCCAAACCTGACTTGATTATAATAATAATTACGATGCAGTGACAATCGAGGCCGCCGTGCCGCTGCGGTCCGACCCGACCCCGCGGGGCCCCCCGACCGCTCCGGTGCGAGGCGAGTGGAAAAAGTTACGCGGAGACGAGGAGGGCGGTGGGCGAGCGCCGCTCCGAGGGTTGCCTTATTGGGGACTTCGCGGGCTGGCGGCCGGCGGCGCGCGCTCACACCAGCGCGGCCAGGAGCCGGGGGCACTTCGGGTCCGGGTGCGGTGGCCCCCCTGCCGCCGCCCGTTGGCTCAGGGAGGCGCGAGGGCGGGCACCGCAGGACGCCGCCGCCGCGTCGGACGCGACAGGACGCCCCGACTAAGGAGACCAGACTAGGAGTCCGGACGAGCCGACGCAGGCTGCCCTGCGCTCGCTAGAGAGATGAAATCCGATCGAACCGACTTCTTTCTTTCTTTCCCCCCCTTTTTAAATGTCATCTCTATTTTCGTAGTTTATTTTATTTTTCTGAGAGGGAGCGGCGCCAGCGCACATGCGGCTCGAATAGGTTGCCCACACTGTGGATATATGCGTCGTGTTCACATTTTTCCCGCCCCTGCGAGTTTCTTCCCTTCCTTCTTTTTTTTTCCTCCCTCAAATTTCCTATCTTCCAGCGGAGAGTCGAGAGAACAAACGGACTCCCCGTCCTGCCCCGCCCCGCCCCACGCCTCACAATGTCTTCCTACACCGAAACCGTCAGAGTCAGACCGACTGAGAGAAGCGATACCGTTCATCCCTTTTGCACCGAATGCGTGTTGTCGGCAGTGCACGGCTGAGGCCCGCCGTCACACATCCGCTGCACCGCAGCAGGACACGGCAGGGCGAGGCGGGCTTCGCCTCTTCTACCAACGCCCTCTCGGAGCTCACTACGTACTGGCTTGGTCCACTACTATCTTTCGACGCTGGCTACTTTCGAGAAGGGAGGGGAACATGCGGCATCATGCATTCTGTACATTATACGAAAATTTCCTCCTCAATGCGTGGGGCGCTGTTTATTTTAGGCCGTAGACCATACGTGAAAAAAAAATCGGTAAACTGTTTAACGAAAAAAAATCAATCAAAGGACCAACCGAGCCGTCTCTGTCCCCATATCCACAGTGACTAGTTTGCAGACGTGAATTGGTGCCCCAATTTGGTCGTGACGTCTTCCAAGAGGGAAAACGCGGGCGGGAAATTGTTTTAAACCATTTTAAAATTATAATCAGGCCTATATGGAGAACGGCGATAAGAGTTCATCTACGTTGTATTTTGTTGTTATTTGTTGTTGTTTTTTTAAGCACGAAATGTCTCATATTCGTTTATTATTATCATTATTATTGTTGTTGTTATGGTTTCCGAGTCTCTTGGTCGGAAGAGGCGTGCGAGAGTGAGTGGAGGTAGATGGGGACTGTCATGGAGGGAAGTCCGAGGTCCCTTCCGGCCAACGGGCTCGAGGACCACCGGGGCTGTGTTCGGGAACGGAGAGAGTACTAGTAACGGGGGATGGCAGACAGAGCAAATCGCAGGCACACGGTCCTCCTCCTGTGTCCTCGGATTTTGTCGGACTTGCTTTCAAACATTTTGTTCCTCCCTGCTGTACTGTGCACAAACGGAGAGGCTGGTGGTGTAACCATCTACGCACCCCTGCTGCCTTGGGGAGGGGCCGAATCGTTTATCTATCTGTTGACCCTTCCGGCAACTCTCTCGGTGATGGAATCACAATGTTGAGCAGTGCTTAGCAGCAAGGCTTGGTTTCGTGATAACTTAGCCGCAGGGAGCGATAGGCACTGCTAGGTAGTGTTAAGCAATGTGGTAGCAAACCAAAAAATGTTACATGTGGACAAAAATGATTCTTTAAAATATCCTGTCATTAGAACTGGAACCGGTCACGAAGTGCGGGGACGATACCCTCTATTCTTGCATAATTATCAGTCTGTGACAGCAAAGTGTCCCTGTTTTTTGAATTCCCTTTTTTTTTAAACAAACTTTGTATCTCTCCTATTTTCTATTGATTTTCTAAACTTGACCCATTCCGAAAAATCGATTTCGGTACCAGGCTCCGTCTGCCACTGTTGATGTGTCTCCACCTGGAGGTGCTAGGCAAAATGAAATGTTGTCTGTGTAAATAGCCTTCTGCTACAACAACCACTACTATTGCAACAACTTTACTTTTACAGCAAAATGCAAACTATGAACGATGCATAACACCTTCATCTTTGCTGCCTTAAGAGTATATTTGTATAGTTGACAAAGAATTAGTTTCATAGTCTATAGTGCCTCATATATTCCAATAAACATCAAACGTTGTTAACTCCTTACATGATTTAAACACGGTAATAAAAAATCTAATGATTATTATATATAGTCATGATACCATCATTTGAACTTTCCCTTCTTCAGAATCATCAAAATTTAAGCAATTCTACATAAAATTTTGATCAATTCACAACCTTGTCGACATATCTGTTTCTTTATTGCAAAGGAGCGCCATACTAATTCACATGTCACTGAATGACTAATTGACACGCATATCATATATAGAATAATTCCATTTTGAAGGCACCTGTTTTGTTTGCTTGGGGTATTGCCTGCTGAACGGGTAGTAGGCAAGGGAGCACACTGAGCTCCAGTTAGGAAAAATGGACATTTTTATGTATTATTAATATAATAAGAAAAATGGACATTTTTATGTATTATTGATAAGACAAACCAAATAAATTGCATAAAAAACTTGAAATGTCTTGTGCTTTATATGTATCTCATTTACTCCTTTCCAATACAGCAGGAAGTAGAAAGAAAGAAAGTTGGAAAATAGTGGGTAAAGAAAACTCACGTAGGTCATCTGACTACCAGTCACTTTTATTGATGCAACAAAACTATTGATCATTTTCTTTGTTGTACAACGAATGGACTGCAAATACAATTATTTACAAAAGTAAATTCATCATAGTCTAACAAAGAATAAAACTTTGGGTGGCAACAATAATATTTAAGGCAAAACAGTTGATAACATGTATCATCAAAATATTAAAGGCACACAAAATTTCTTGGAAAAATTAAGATACAGTATAAGCAAAACATCCGGAATAAAATCATAATTTCAGTGTCACCAGAGTGAAATCAAATTAAGCACAGCTCAACAATGCAACACAAATATTTTAAATTGTGTGCCAACATCACCATCAGACTACTTAATAACAGCACAACAGAAGGGTATGAAAATAACCTTGCTTTCTAACTTAAAAAGTAACTATGCAAGTGCATCACATTCCTTTACATCACAAACAACTTTGCTTTTAAAATTTTGTTTGTGAGATAAATTTATAAATTGTTTAATGCTATGGTACAGCATCTCATGCATGATACTGCCTGCCATTATAGATCAATACAGTTGAGACCTAACAGAATAATAATAAATAACATGAACCTAATGAATGTGCTCAAAGAACACTTGACACTAAAGCAAGAAGCAATTATTAAGAATTGACATACCAATTCAAAAAATAAATCAGTGCAATGTTACTAACACAAGACTAACATATTCACACCACACTCTTTGATTAAAGAAACCAGCTCATTTCTTATCATAAACAAAATATAACTGAATGATAGACAATGAAACAAACTGGGAACAATAAAATGACCATAATTTTCTTTTTTAAGTTTTGAAGAAGTTATGTTCCACATCCACATGCTTGGCATAGAGGGTCGAGGATGAAAAAAAATATATATGACGCACGGCTCTCACAACTTTAACACCACAAACATACCTTTACTTTACAATAATTGTTCTCAAAAGGAGAACAGGACACCACAAAAATAACTATGTAACCACACATCCCAAAAATCTCCTGTGTCAAAATAATTAGAAGTCAGGGCAGCATTGGGCGTCAATACAATTCATCACACACTGTATAGGGGAAGAGAACATTCACATTTCTTCAAAGTACTCAGTAAAGGTTCTAGTTTTAATTTAACATCCATTTGTACTTGTCATACTTACTTAAACTAACATTAGCTCAAAGGAATAAACCTCAAATTTTCATTTCTAAATGAAAATGTAATGATGCATCATTACAATGAGTAAGGGCTTTGATAAAATAAAGTAAAGAAATAATAAGTTATAAGTAGAAATATAAAATTTTGCTACACATGCAAATGTTTAAATCAATAAGTACTGGAAACACAAATGACTCCAACCTTACTCTATGACAAAATTAACATATTTGGTAGATTTATGATCTGCAAAGCAGTTGTACTGCATCATAAATGTTACGGGAAACACAGCCTTAAAACAATCGACACAAGTCGATAGAAATAATCACACTTATAGAAACATGATAAAAACGCACCAGCAATGCATGCTAGTTAAGAGACTTCTAGCTGAATGAGTACAGGAAAAGCATGAAAGGAAGTATTTACATTATTAGATTCTGTGCAAAGTCACAGAGTAAATAAAGGACATGAGCTGAAGCATAATATTGTCAGGTCATAACTGAAGCTAAATGTCAGAAATTTACACATTTTGCAGATCATTTTATGGCAATGGAAGCAGGATCTTATGAGACATAATGAAAGTATCTTCAGACCAGAAAACCTAAGTACATGAGGTGCAATAGGAAGCCTTTTCATTCAGTCATAACAGCGAGCCATGTCATAGGCTTGCAAGTCCATGCTCTGCAAAAGATCTTAAAGTCTAGCAGAGTTCCAGTCATATTTAAATGAAACAGATCAAATACAGAAACAATTAGCAAATTGGTTCTTCTTCTGTGTCTGATCCATCATGTGGTGGAGCCCGTCCAGGAGGGTCAATTCCGATAGATGATCTTCTCTTGTTTTTGTTATAAGCAGCACTCTCCTGGCCAGTATATCGAAAACTCAATAGAGGATGAAGAGCAGATCTCAGACTCCAGAAAATACGAGGAAACAATATTTCCTGTTGTGCCAACAACTGCTTTGTTCGATGGCGTTCCTAAAAACATGAGAGAGGACATGTCATTTTTTTTTTGTGAAAAGGTAGAAGATTCAATAAAAGGAGGAAGCAGAGGATAAAAAATAGTAAAGAATAGTTGTACCTTTGGAGCTTCAAAGCAAGCCGGGCAATTTTCAGCTATGATTGGCAGAGCTTTGCTCTCGGCGAATTGTCGAAGAGCTTTTTCCCTGACGTAGACAAATGGTCGAATGACACGTAAATCACGTTCCCTGCCACAAGTCAGAATAATTTAAATTAGTGAAATTTCACAGACATCAGTATTGCACAAAATGGAAGTGAAGCTGCCACTAACTTTATGTAGTAGTGGGCCTTCATGGTGCGCATGCGGCCATTGTGGAAGGTGGACATGAGGAAGCTTTCGGCCAGATCATCCAGGTGCTGCCCCAAGGCGAGAACATTGTACCCATTGGCACGTGCTGCCGCGTACAGCCGACCTCGTTTCATTCGGCTGCAGAAGGAACACACAGAAGTGCAACCGTTCTCCAGGTTGGCTGCTTGATCCAAGATGGCTAGAAAGGGGTAACATTAAATGAAAATCAACAAAGACTCGTCAACCCCAAACACAATAATATATAATGTAATAGACTTACATTGTTCTTCATACATATAATGCACTCCAAGAGAAGCAAGATAAGGAATGAGGGGTTTTGGGTCATATGCAGTGCTCCCTGGGTCTACTGTAGCAGCACCCAGGGTGAAATTTATACCCTTTGTGCGAGCATAAAACTGGTACTGCCTTAAAGTGTGTAACAAACTCAAGGAGTCTTTTCCACCTGACAGACAAACCATAACTTTATCACCATCACGGATCATGGTAAACTCATCAATGGCCTGGAAAGGTAAACATTTTCCATGAAAATAACTGACGACAGCTCAAATAAAATACAGAAAGAAAAAGTCCTGCTGTACATACTTCCATGGTGGGCTTCCAAATGTTTTTGGGAGGACAATGCCACCCGCCTTTGGAACGTAACCTTTCAGCACTGACAGGCTTTTTATTGATATTTTCTGCTTCACTGATTCCTGCTCTCGAACTTCTACGTAAAGCACAAGCCTTCTTTACAACATCATCATCATCCTTCGCACAAGTGAAGGCACTACCACTGCCACTGGCGCACACACTCCTTTTCTTTGGTGCTGAACAAATCTGTTTTTCTCCTCCATCTTCAGAAGAAGCATTCTTACTGACATCCACCCTGATCACACTTTTCTTTTTAGTTATCTTTGGGCACGTTTTTCCTGAAGTACAATTTTTCGTACAAGAAAAGCAATGGTCTCTGCCTTTTGAGTCGTTCTCACTTTCACTTGTACATGGTGAACATTCAGGTTTGGTAGCGTCACTATCATCTTCACTGCATACTTCTTTGGGTTCTTCTCGTTTAGAGACGCTTTTCTTTTGACAGGGAATGCAATCCTTACCATTGTTCTTTTTCTGCTTACTCCCAGCCTTTGAATCAGATTCAGAGCACAGCATGTTGATACCACTGTCTTGTGAACTGATGCTATTTACTCTTGTGTCTAAAGATTTCACTTCATCTAAATTCAGTTGCCGCATTCCATCAGTTAGAGATTCAGTTGTGTCAAAATCCTCATCATTTTCACTGTCATCTTTTGATTCACTTAACCCTTTTCCCATGATTGTATGGACCACTGTTTCTTCGCTTGAATCTTCACTAACAGTCTTGTCAGGTGATGGGTCAGTTATCAAACATTTTACTGACTTCAGTTCAAGTTTCCCAGGAATTTCTTTCACAAGTGGGGAAACCATTGGTGTTTTGTCAGGGGATATTAGTCCATCGACCATTCCTCGAATTTCAGTCTTCATTTCACTTATAAGATCTTTTCCTTTATCTGCAAGGTATTCAGCAACATGTTCAGCGGACACAGAGTCACAACGCATCCTTGAGTTTTGCAATCTTTCCACTGAACTATTTGTTGAGGAAATGTCGGTTGAATCTGACAGCACATCCTCAACTTGAGATATGACTTCTCTAATTTCTGATTTAATCTCGGTTGCAAGTTCTTTAGTTACTTCTTGTACATAGGCCTGGAGACCATCTGGATGGGGAGATGAATTGCTAGTAACACTGCCATCGAAGGACACCGACAACTGTAAAGGGGTGGAAGAGAATGCAAATTGAAAACAATCAGTAAACAGAAAAAAGTTACAACAGTCACAGTGATGTAAGATAGTTTTCCTCCAGTTTTTAGGTAATCCTTTCTTTACATTGTATAAAAATTAAATAAATAAATCCTAGTAGCATAAAATCACTTTTGAAAAACATCAGGATTTTTTTTTAAGGAAACATCAAATTTCTTTGATTTTAGGAAAGGGGGTATGAAAGCTACACAAGCCACAGAGAGAAAATGTACATACCTGGGATGAGTAAGGGGGCAGGGAGTGGAAATCCTTGTCAATAGAATTGAGATCTATTTGGCTACCACAACTACAACTACTCTGAACTGAAGATATTGGAGCATTCGCATCAGAACATGACAAAGGGGAGCCAAGACTATTGCAGCGCATGCGAGCCAATGAACTGAAATACTCCGTATTAATGCCCAAAGGAGGGCTGTTGGGCTGAACAGGATCGCCAATGCAGAAGCATAGAGGACTCTGGGGACTCAGGGGGCCCACACTCTCTGGTTGGGTAGGCACCCACTGCGGCTGGAACCACAATTAGGTACATGAGGGAACAGAAAGCTAACAATAAAAACAGACACAAAAAAAAACTACATTAACCAGTTACATGTTAAATACAAGCGTACTATGCATATCCAAGAATCTCATGCCAAAATATATAGTTCATAGCTTTAGAAAACCTGGATCTGACCACCTACGAATAAAATGAAGACAAAATTTTGTCATACCATACAAAATATTCCAAATTAAAGCAACAGGTAAGTTTATGTAAAAAGTTTTTAAAAAATCAATCAATTATGATAGTAATACGAGCTTTGATTTACAGCATACATCAAACTCACAAAAAAGCAACAAACTGATACAAAACGACATGCTTCTGAGAGACACATAACACTAAAGTAAAATCATGCCCACAAAATTACAGAGGCATAGAATGCGTACTTACCGGCACCTGTAGGGAGTTAATTCTCATTCTACTTTGGATTGGTGCAGTTGGACTTCCAGAAAATCGGGGCAAAGTTTCAATACTAGACAGGCTATTGTGACGAGCTAATGAGGTAGAAAGGTTGGATGGAGCACAGCTTATTCTGACCGGACTTGTTTGCTGCACTGTTGGCGTTGTATCTCCTGATGATATACTATCACAACTCGAGGTGCGCCCTCTTGCTCCAGAATATGGTGCTGGATCAAAAGGAACTTCTTGTTTTACATTTTGAACATTCCCAAGGAGCAAATCTTGTGCCTCACTTGGCAGCATGAACCAACGAAGAGCTGCTGTGTTGTCATCAAACATGAGTCTTTGATCTGGAAGTGGATACCTCTGGGCCATCTGGACAGAAAGAAAAAGTTACAATTTGATGGGAGTTAGGAAGAATTGTGCAGCATGTACACATTTTATGATACACTTACTTTTCGTGCCTTGTTAAAGATGTTTCTAGCAGTATGAAGGCAATCTCCTGTGTCATGAGGGCATGGAGTTTGCCCAGAAACACGTCGTTCAAATGTCTGCATTTTTCCATCAACATAGCGAATAGACCCCAGCCACTTTCGATCCCGAAAAACCTTGATGTTAGAAAAATTATGATAAATCAGATGGACCTTTAGATTAAAAGACATTAGAAAATAAAACAATTTGAAAAAAATTAAAATGACAGTACTGTGTTGGTATTGTGTCTCCACTCCCCAGTTTCTGGGTTCAAGATATATTGGGGTAAAAGTTTCCAGCCTTCGGTTGCTACCATTTTCAGTGCTTCCAGCACATAAGCAATTTCAGCATCAGACATGAAGAAGGGAATGGAAACTCTTGCAAACCCTGGTCTAAGCATCTCATAACTTGAATGCTCTCCTCTTCTTCTCAGATGTGATCGATCCAAGCGGCTGCAATGAGATGTAAAAAATATGTAAGGAAGACCAATAGGTAAACAGCTCCTCAACTTTTTGTTTTTAAATAAATTATTGAAATGGTGTCTCACCTATCTTCCATCAACACTGCCTCGTAATCAGCAGCAAGGATTTCACTGATACCAAGAAGGTCTTGGGCATAAGGCCCAGCACAAGCACAACCACCACGAACTTGGATACCAAAAACATCATTCAATACAGCACACACAAAGTTGTGGTGGAGGAAAGTACCACGAGGGTGTCTCACCATGAAGGAGAAAACAGGGAGTCTTGTGATAGAGGGGGAGTTATTCCCAAGAAGGATAAGTTCTGGAATGGTGCGAATGTGAGCAAGTACCATTCTGGAAACAATTTAAAAAGTGCAGGTGAATTTACAGAAGCCAAAGATAGAGAATGAGAGATAGAAATACAAAGCAGTACACACTTGCAGATTTTTTCTTCTCTTGCCATGATGTTTTGGGAACCCACAGCTTCCTTCAGTTGCATTACTAAGCCTGCACGAACAGACTCAACAATTGCACCAGTGCCACCCTCCTCTCGCATTTCTGTATCCTGAAAAATAATACAATCCATGCATGGTAAATACATGAGAGTCAATTTGTTTTCAAGTGAAAGCTGAAACTTCAAGTCTCACTTACTTTCAGATAGCGATGGCCACTTTGTGTGACAAAAAATACTGTCCCCCCACCACATCCATTAGGTGTAGTGTTGTTAAAAAGGGATTTTTTGGCGACTAAGACTCCTGGGACAGAAAAAAATAAAATTAGAAGTGTAACAGCAGACATGCACGATATTGTTACTGAGGACAAAACACTCACCAGGAGTCTGAACACCTCCAACAAATTTATGCATGGAGAAAAATATGGCATCCTTGTACACAGATTGTTCACTGAATCCAGGCACATTTGGGTTCATATCCAGCTTCACGTAGGGGGCTGTAAGCACGAAGCAGACGTCAGGTGCCGGGAGAGGAGCTCGACCGTGACGAGGACGGCGACGACGGCTCACCTGCGGTGGCGTAGTCCCAGAAGGCCAGCGCGTTGTACTGGTGCAGCAGCAGCGTGGTGGCCACGTCGTCCGTCACGATGCCCGTGATGTTGGAGGCGGCCGAGAAGCAGCCGATCAGCTGGCGGCCGCCGCCCTGGCTCGCCTGCAGCTGCTGCTCCAGGTCCTGCAGGTCCAGGAAGCCCTCGGCCGTCTCGGCGATGCGCACGATGTGGGCGCCCACCTCCCGCCACGGCAGCAGGTTCGAGTGGTGCTCGCAGGGCCCCACGAACACGACGGGCGCCTCGGACAGACACAGCGCCTGGATCAGCTTGTGCACGGCGCCCGTGCACCCGCTGCCGGCAAAGATGACCACGTCGTGCTCCGAGGCGTTGACCGCGTTCCGGATGATGTCGCGAGCCTCATGCCTGTCGACAGAGCAGACCCTCTGACGTGAGCAACCCCTCCTGCTGCTGCTGCTGCTGCTGCTGCTGCTGCTGCAGCCGCTCGCACTGCTCCGCCTGCCCCGCCGCGGGACCTACCTGAAGAGGGTGGACTGCAGCGAGGTGATGCTGGTGGTGGTGTGCGTGTTGCCGTAGCAGGGGAGCACCTCGGTCACGATGTAGTCCTCGATGAACTGCAGCGACCTCCCCGACGCCGTGTAGTCGCAGTACACCACTGCGGCGGAAAACAGGACACAGGTCAGCTCCACCGCTCAGACGTCAAAAACAAATGTTGTGCACAATTTAAAAAAAAATATAATAGAAAACAAAGTTCAAATATAACAACATTGCCATGGGCATTTTTTTATTATTTTAGAAGTGTTTGTCACGTCACAACGTTTCGTAATGTGCAGATCTTTTTTTTTGTCTCTCGCTGACGTTGCAATTTCCATTGCCGCCTGTCAGTGCATAAACATGGCGACACTTGTGAATCGTTATCGGGTCCACAGCGCGTTGCAAAAGAGGGCGCTAGTGCAGTGCTGACGTTCAACACGAATTGGACGGGAATTGATCGGCACCACCATATCGCGCGCGCCCCGCCGTGTGTGTGTGCATGTGTGTGCCATGTGTGCACTTGGCACACATGCACTTTGGCGCGGACCGGGCGTCGTGGGCGGCTGCGGACGCGCGGATTCGAAGGTGTGTCATCAAAGAATATACGCGGCCAGAGAGGAAAGCGAGAAAGAAAAGAAATCGGGTTCGAGAGGAGGCAGAAAATTCTTTCACACACGACGAGCGCGGCACACCGTCAGTGTCGTCGTCTGCAGCGGCAAACCAGTCAACGTCTCCGCCACGTCCCCGTCCGGCCTATTTATACAGCACGGTGTGTAATGGCATGTCGAGTGCGGCACAGAAAATTCCAAAATGGCAGCAGGGACGGGGAAAAAAAACAGGGCGTAAATCAGCTGCTGAAACACAAAATAGGGAGCCGAGGAGGGGAGGGGGGGGGGCCGTCCGCGTCGGGAGGGGTGTTTTGAGCTTATTTTCGCGTTGGTTCGACGCGCAGCAGGTACGCTATGCTATGACGCCGCCGCCGCCGCCGCCCGGCCGTCAGACAACGGGATCAGAGCAGGGCGAGCGGAGGGCAGGGGCAGGGGCAGGGCTGCAGCTGCAGGTCCACGAGCCCTGCCAGCCCCGCCCTGCCGCCCTCCCCGGCGGCTCTCTCACTCCTAACGGGGTAGTAAAACCACCCTCCCCTTTCCTGCCGTGTGGCGTTACACCCGAGAGAGTTTCGCCAAACGAGGCAATAAAAACGGGTGGGACAGGGGGGGGGGGATGCAGGGCGCGCGGGAGGCAAGGGGAAGGCAACGATGCCGTGGCAATAAAAAGGCAAAGCCGGCGGGCGGGCGGAAATGCAATCAAATCAGTAGCAGGCGAGCGTCGAGCTTCCGCGTCTCGGATCCCGCTAAACACACGACCCGGGCCGGGCCGCCTGCGACACTGCGGGTAGGCAACCCGGAGCGAGCGGCGCACCAGTGCGCGGCGGGCTGGCCTACCTCCCCGGCGGCCCGGCCCGCAGAGCCGTGCCCGGCAGCCCGGCGCGCCCTGCTCGGACCGCGACCACCTCCCTCCCCTCCCCTCGTCAAGTTCTCACGGGTGGCAGGCAGACGCAGCAGACAGACAGATAAGCCCTCTCCGCTCGCATCCTCTGTACTCGACGGCGACAAATATAGAGAGCGTCGGCGGCGGCGGCGGGAGAGTTCGCTGCGCCGCGAGGGCGGGGGAGGTGTCGGGGCGGACGGCCGTTCTGCCGGCCTACGTGCCGCGTGGAGCCGGACGAGCCGCCCTCGGGACTCGGGGACCCCCCGCCGCCGGCTCTTCCTGCACGCGCAGAAGAAGAAGAAGACGACCGGCGCCGCGTCGCCCGCCGCCGCTGCAGCAGCAGCAGCTGCTGACACACCGGCAAACATTTTAGTGCAGAGGTGGCGGCGGCGCAAAAACAGAAATGTCGCTGATGCAGCGCCGCGGGGCGACAGCCGCCGCCGCCGGCCGCCGCGCCGCCCTGCGAACGCGATGTGCGCAGCGGCGTCGCGTGACCGCAAGTGCGTCGCGGGGGGTCTATGAGGGAGGGCGGTGCCTCGCCGGCAGCAGCTGTCAATGAGCCGTCACGACCAGGGCTGGGCGCTCTCCTGGAGGGCATCCAGGAGGGCCTGTCCACGAGTCGTTCCGTCCCGCCGCCGGCTATCCGCGACCCCGACCTCGGCAAGCACCGCGACGTAACCCGCCGGCATAGGCTCGTGCAAGGCTCGTGGGCCGCTCGTGCCTCTCTTCCTTGCCTGCCGCCGTGCCGCGCGCCTCCTCCGCCGCCGCCGCGGATGCTTGGCGCCCAACGGGCGGGAACTATTTCGGGATAATATGGGCCAGTGGCCACGACAAGGGTAGGTCCTGCGCGACTGTACGGCGTGCACACCGGACCGGGCGGCCGTCCCGGGCAGGACACTCACACCGCCTGGCCGGCCGGCGGCGGGGGGGCGGGGAGGGAGGCCGAGTACGCCGTCCGCCCGGCCGCCGCGGGGGGTGCATCGGCGCGACACAATTATATTCGCGACCGAGCGGAAAACTCCTGAGGACCCGCGGGCTGGGCGCGGGGGAAGGGGGGGGGGGGGTAGGGAACTCACCGCGGCGTGCCGGTGCGGGCACGAGCGGTGCACGGCGGCATTGCGTCGTCGTCACACGAGTCGCACACGACTCGCATGGCGATAACGGGAAGGGGCGCGGGCGGGGGGGCGACGACGGCGACGCTCCTCGGGCAGATGACGGCGGAGGCGGCGCGATAACAGATGCATCTCGGTCCACGGCGAGAGGACACGGCGTGTTGGCGACGCGGCGGGCGGCAAGACCTCGGTTCGGACGGCGGCGGCGGCGGCGGTGTGGACCGGAGCACGCCGCGTCAGGTGCTCCGCGGTGCGCGGCCACGCTGCCGCGCCCTGACCGCACGGGTCCGACGGCCGCACCCCTCCGGCCCGGCACGGCCCGGCGGCCCCTCCCGGCCTGCCGGCCTCCCAGGCTGCTGGCCGGCGTCCAGGACGAGGCAAAACATCCGTGTCGCCCCTCCCGCCCGGCAGTGGAAAAAGAAGGGAGCCGTGTGGGAGCCGGCATGGCAAAGAGACTCGAGAACCTCTGTTCTGTGTTGTGGGCCGAGAGGAGCGGGCAGGGGAGTCGGGCGGATCAACAGCCGCGATCGAGGGCAGGCAGGGGGAGGAGGAGGAAGGGGAGGAGGAGGAGGAGGAGCAGGAGGAGGAGGAGGAGGAGCTGGCCGGAGAGCTGGCCGCCCCGCGGGCCCCGGCGGGAGCACCCCGCGGTGAAAACAAAAATATGCACAACGCATCACACGCATAAAAAATAAACCTGTAAGGCGCGTGCTTCAATTTAATTAGTCGCAGCCAGGCAGAAGGCGGCGGAATATTTAGCCGTCGGAAACACGCGGGTGCGAGAGGGGCGGGCGCAGGACCACACGACGGGCGCCGTTTGTGCACCTCAGCTGTCCAGGCAGACGACGCGCTGCCCCGCGGAGCGCTAACACTGTGGACTCTACTCTTTTATTTTTATGCGTGCGGAGGATGAACGAGACGTGCCGGACGGGCAAACGATAAAAACCGTGGCAGCGACGTGACGAGTGGAGACGGCGGGGCGGCGGGATGGTGCTAGCGACGACGGCCGCCTCCGAGAGTCTCCCGCCGCGTGGCGCCCGCCGCCGCCGTGCCCGCGGCAGCGACACGCGACTCTCGGACGCAGCCGCCCGGCCCGGCCCGTTCGGATGCGGAAAGCTCCGCCGCACGCCGGTTATTCGGACCGGGCAAGGCCATGGTCAGGGCTGCAGCGACAGCAGCGCCGGCCACTCGGCATCGACGCGGGGGAGGGAGAAGGACAAGGGGAAAGAGGGGGAAAGGGGGAGAGAGAGAGATAGAGGCCAGGGGAGGGCATTCATCAACCCCCTGCGGAACAAAGGATATATATATTCTTCCAAGGTCAGGCTGGACAGCATAGGGGGCGGTGGGGGGCACGGACACCCCACCCCCACATACCCCGCACACCTCGCCACACTCCACAGATAAAATTAAATCCGTTGTGGGAGACGCATGCGTACTACATGTGAAAAAACACAGCCAACCGTAACCGTTAACCCGCGGATGATCCGTAAGCCCTTTAGTAAATTTAGAACGCGCCCCTCCCTCCTCCGCCTTCTCCTTGCCCCCTTTCTTCTACCCCCAAGCTCCCCCCACCCACCGAGTATCGATTCGCAGGGAGAGCGCAGCCTGCGGGGGGCAGCGGCAGGGCGGCGCGGAGGGGTCCACAAAGGGATGGCGGCGGCCCGGAGCACCCGGAGCACCCGGAGCACCCGCAGGGCCTCCGAAGGGTATGAAAACATCTTTACTTATAAAATAAAATCACAAGATTTAAAAAAAAAACTTGACAGTTTAAGAAATTTCTTATATAGCTGGTCCCCGGCCGACAGCGGGCCAGTCGCACCCTGCGTCGATGCCTGCCGCGCAGTCTACCGCGACAAAGGAGAAGGGCGACCTCTTCACCGCGATCAACTGCCCCCGCCCCTCTCCCTCTCTCCCCGCGGGAGGTGGTGGGGTCTGTGTGCCATCGATAAACACCGCAAGAGTCCAGATGGCCCGCGGGCCGCAGCCCGCACGCCCCGCACAGTCTCTTTGCAAAAGCCATGCACAGCCGAGGGTCTTGCGCTGCGTTATCAGGCGGAGGCAAGAGTACGGCCGCCGATACGTGTTGTGTTCCTGTCCGCCCGCCGCCGGGCCTGCCGGGCAGAGCAGCGCAGCGTCACGTGTGAACCCGCCGAGGCGGCAGCTGTGCAGCTGTGCAGCGGGGCAGCTGCACGAGGCGGCGCGGCCGGGGCGCCTGCCAGGCCCGGGGTAGGCCAGCCCGCTCGACACGCGTGCGCGCAGCTGCCGCCGCCTGCCTACCCCGCGGGCGCTACAAGTCGTGCCCGGCCGCGGCCCGTGGCCGTGGCCGCCGCAGTGGCCGGCGGCGCGACATCGAGGACCGCGGCGCCGACGGCTCCGCCCCGCTTTTATAGTCGTGATAGCGGCAGCAGCGGCGGCGCGCCTCCTCGCGTTTACGAGCGGCGACCTGGCCGCGCGGGGCCGCGGGGCCGCGGAGCGCCGACGGCCGCCGCCCGCCCGCCGCTGCATCCGCGTGGGGGCTGCACAAACTTCGAGGAAATTTTCGAAAAAAATTTCCTATTTCAGAAAATTTCACAAATTAGCCGAAAATTTCTAGCCGGAAATTTTCAGATTCCTTTTTTTGTCGTTGAAAACTCTTTGTTTTTATCTTAAATATTCTGAATTTTTTTTTCTCCGAAAAGTTCTTTCAAAATTCCGGGACACAGTGGCGGGCGAGTGAGACCGAGCTACGTATACAAAAGCGCAGCACCGCTCGGACAGCAGACAGATCCTCTGTGTTGGGAGAGCGCCTGCAGGTGACGGGGCAGGGCAGGGCAGGGCAGGCCAGTCCGCGACAGGCGAGCATTCAGCGCCGCGGGGGTTGCCTAACCAGCAGGCGGCGGCGGTGCCCCGGCGGTCAGCGGCCGCGACACGACACGCGCCCCACACTGTGAGGACCGCATAGGCTTTCCAGGCCACAAATTTGTCCATGAAATTTTCTGCAAAAGAATCCAGTATTTTGCAAGGGGGAAAAATCAAAATTTTCACCAAAAAAAAAGTTTTCTGGAAGTTTGTGAAATTTTCTGAAAATTAGTGAAATTTAATGGATTTATTTTTTTTTTGGGGGGGGGAGGGGGACTGCACTGCAGGTAGTGTATGTCGCCCGCTATTCACCCGTCCGTCCCGCCCACCGCTGCGCCGTGCCGTTCAGTTCGTTGGACCTGTTTGTTTAGCAGCTGAGTCGGGCCGGCCGGCCGGCAGCGCACTCCCGCCGTGCCGTCGGCCCCCGCACTTCGCACACACGCCTCGTCCGCTCCGCTGTTTCGACGTGCGCCCGGCAGCAGAGGCACAACTTAAGTCCCGAAGTCCCGTGCGCGCCCTGCACCGCGCACACCCCACCCTCCCTCCCTCCCTCCCGACAGAGAATCCCGGCTGCGAATAATAATCCCGCGCGTCGCTGATAGCGCCGTGTG
Source organism: Megalurothrips usitatus (assembly GCA_026979955.1). Taxonomy (NCBI): domain Eukaryota; kingdom Metazoa; phylum Arthropoda; class Insecta; order Thysanoptera; family Thripidae; genus Megalurothrips; species Megalurothrips usitatus. The sequence continues at coordinate 8,692,353 of CM049594.1, read as the reverse complement.
TGGAGGCCCTTAACCAAGGCCCCCCTCCCCCCCCCCCCACCCCACCCCCCCCCCCCCCTCTCTCTCTCACTGCTTCTCGGTCCCAAACGCACAAAAAATACCTCACAAATAAACACAGCACCGAGCTGCGAATACATCAAGCGAAATAAGAATAAAATCCTCTCGGCGCGACAAACACGTGTGCAGCGGCGCCAAGGTCAAGGCGAGAGCGGCGGCGGCAGCGGCGCCAAACAGCGAGCCCTCCTCCTCCCTCTCTGTCTGTCTCCCCCGCCCTATCGCCCCTCGCCCTCTCTCTTCCTCCCTCTCCCGCGCACGCACTGCCGGGTGAGTGTGCGGCGGCGCGGCGGGGAACTGACCGCGCCACGTGGGGCCGATGTCGCACGCGGGCAAATGACCCTCCCGCCGGGCCGCCGACACCCACGCTGCCCACACCCAGTCCACTGTGAAAACATTCCTCGGCACGCGCGACATTTAAATATCGTTCGTGGATACGTTTATCGACACGTTTCTGTCGCCACTTGACGCAAAATTTTGGTGGCGAAACCCTTTTTCTTTTACTGTGATGGCCACCTTCTCTCTTTCACAAACACGCGGTGGCCGTCTCCTTAAAAACATAAGTTCAAAGCAAAATTCGACGTGAAAATTTTAATCAACCGTCGTCTATGCCGCGAGCAGCTGCAGCAGCAGCAGCGGGGCGACAGATATTTCACGGGTCATTTATGCAAATAACCGCCCAAATCAAACGCGACCAGACACCGACAGACAGGCAGGGCGCTGTATACAAGGCCGGCCGGGCCCCGCGGCGAACTCGATGATAAGATAGCACACTTGCAGTCGAGAGCCACGCCAGGACCCTCGTGCGTGTGTGTATGTGTGTGTATGTGTGTGTATGTGTGTGTGTATGTGTGTGTGTGTGTGTGCGTGTGTGTGGGATGAATAACATATTTCATTGTCAAATACATTTCCATTCGGGCGGTGACGCCGCGGCCCTGCCAGAGGCCCCGCCCCGCCACGTCTTTCTACTTGGCCCGCTTCAATTCGGCGTGTGCCGTGCGGAGCCAAACACAACAAAACGAGTTGTATGGAATTTTGTTCTTCCTACGGGAAATTGACGCGGCGCGCGGCATTTTTAACGGGCCCGCGCACGCACGCTTGCATGTGTGTGTATGTGTGTGCGTGTGAATATATACTGCGGCGACATGAGACGCCAGCCGAAGCCTTGGCGCTCGCGGCGGCGACGCGGCTGTGGTCGATACACCCACGCCTCCCCGCCGCGCAGCCTCCGATGCAAGCCCCCCCCCCCCCCCCGCCTCCTCCCCTCTTTGTCTGGACAATGCAACGGAAGCGACTCTAGAGACGCGGACAAGATGTTTAAATACGAATAAAAAAAAAAGCCAAGGGGAGCCCTTGACCTCCAAGCACTTGGCACGTGAAAAATATAAATACGGCAAACGCCGTAAGAAACTTTTTTCGGAAAATTCCAAACAATCGTCAGGAAAATTTCTATCCGAAAATTTCTCTGGAAAATTTTAAAAAAAAATTCGGAAAAATCCAATATATGTTTTGAACACGTTTTATTTGATTTCGGTGCTATTGCCCACTGTTCCAGCCACAAAAATCCTGTTCCCACAATTCGGAAAAATCCAAACTCATTTTTTTGGAAATTTCCAAAGGAGTTTCTTACAGTGAGAGCGTGAGTCATATCGCTATACCGCCACCGCAGCGCGCACGCGCTGAGGCCGCTGAGGCCGCTGAGCAGCTGAGCGGCTGAGCGGCTGAGGGCTGCGCGGACTCGAGGGCAGTGAACTGACGGAGCCGTACCGTCCTTGGCGCCCGCCGGCACCGCCGTCGCCGCGCGCGAATTAAACCAAATACAGCAGCAGCAGCAGCACCGCGCGCGGCGGAGGAGAAAAAAAACGAAACGAAGAAAAAAGAAAAAAACATAACAGGGCTATAAATTGAGCTTAACCAAGGCGCGTGGCGGCGGGGGGAGGAGCAGCGCCAGGACCGGACCCCCGCAGCGCCGCTTCCTCACTAAACTCGCCGAAACGTCGGCGCGCCGCGGAGCGATTCGGAACTCCGGCCCACTCCCGTCTCTCTCTCGCTCGCTCTCCCGTCGAGCGTGCACACGGGTGCGACAGAGACGCAGAGCTGCCAATAGTGTTCGGAATCAGCGGCGGATATGCTCAGCAGCAGCGGCAGCACACACACACGCTGCACACGCCGCCGCCGCCGCCGCCACAGACGCGGGCTTTTGTCTTTCGAGGACACTGCGAGGCGATGCGATGCGGTGCGGCAAGACAAGAAGACAAGGCCCCGAGGACGTCCGCCACCAGCTCAATCAACTCGCAAGGGCTTCTCGCTCGTCCGCCTCGCCCGCCGCCGCCGCCGCCGCTCGCAGCGCAGCGCCCCTCTCAGCGCTCCAACATGCGCCGCCACGCCTCGCCGCACGACACAAGGACCCCCTGCACAGGACCCCGGGGCGGAGAGAGAGGGAGAGAGAGGGAGAGAGAGAGAGAGAGAGAGAGAGAGAGAGAGAGAGAGAGGGAGAGAGAGAGAGAGACGTGTGATTTGAACTTAACTGTCACACAAAACCTTACTTAAATTTTCAAATTTTTCTTGTATCTGAAATAAAATAAATCAGAATTCTCCTCCTTTTTTTCCCCCTCTCTTTTTGTCACGTACGTCAGTATCAAAAGTCTGCGCCTTAAAAGGAAGGAATATAAGGCAGCCCGCTGCAGCCCGGCCCGGCCCGGTGCGGTCTGCTATCAGCTTGGCAGACACAGACGACCCACCTCAGGGGGCTCACCATCAAAAGTGCTCAGGCAGGAGCCGCCAAGACAATGCACCCGCAGTGCGCGTGGCGGCGCGTGGCGGCGTCCATCGCGACCTCGTTAACGCCGGCGTCTCTGCGCCCGCACGGCTGGCCGCGGCTGCTGTCGGGCAGCGCGGTAGGGAACGGTACGTGCGCCGACCAGCCCAATCTGCCGCGGGCCGGGGCCGCACCGCGCGCATGTTTGCCAACAGACTCGTTTGCCAAAGCGATTGTTTACACGGCCGCCGCCCGCCTGCCGCGAGTCCTTCTTGCGGCCCCGCGGCCACCAGGGGGAGGAGGAGCAGGCCAGCAGCGCCATGGGCCGGCCGATTCCGAACCGCTGCTGTCTCTGTCGCACTCGAATAAAAGCAGAGAGAGAGAGAGAGAGAGAGAGAGAGGCAGAGAGAGAGAGAGAGAGAGAGAGAGAGAGAGAGAGACAGAGAGAGACAGAGACAGAGAGAGACAGATAGAGAAAGTTCATAATTAGATAGAAAAAGATAGAGAGAGAGGTCCGAGTTCAGAGTGTTCGGAATGGCCAGCCCACTGAGGGGTGACCCGGGAGGGCGCTCTCCTCTCCCCTCCCCGGCCGCCGCGGGGGCTGCGCCGTGTGACGTCAGCAGTGGGAGGCGGCCCCCTCGAGTCCGGACCGGCCCAGACGCTGCCCGAGCAGGCAGAGCAGGCCCTGGTGGCCGTGACGTGCGGCGGAGCTGCGGCGGTGCGACGCGGTCGAATGGTATTAGCGAGCGGAACGCGCCATGAGCAGGGAAGGAGCCATGGGAAGTGAAGCCCTGCCAAAGCCCGGCCTGACGCGCCGTGGGGGGGCCCCCGCACCGCCCCCCCGCAGGGACACGATCCTCTGATGGAACCCAATTTCTTAAGTGAAACGGCAACAGAGACGCGGCCCGAGGCGGCCACACAGGGGACGAGGGCAAGCGGGTGCAGCCGGGAAGTGGGCACGGCCCGGCCCGGCCGGATTGACTCGACACGCAGCGCAGCCGCAGCACCCGACGGGTTGACAACCCCAAGTGGTGGTGATTTCCGGTGATTACAATTAGCCGATTACAATCGATTCCCGGGATCATGTTTTTATACCAGAGATTTCCGCCGATCTTACGACCGATCACCACCTTAAATCGTGGCCAAAATCGCGGGGAACCCTGCTTGATTATCATTGATTGCGGCATGAATACCACGGCGGTGTACCACGGAGGTGCCGCGCCGGCCGCTGCAACCCGCATTTTGGTTGTTCGTGGAAGTGTCGCTGACGCGGCACAGCGGCACACAGGCTGCTGGCGGTTAGATCCGAGGAGCAGGCCGTGATTTCACACCGTGGTGTTGCCACGGTACCGAGAGACCGAGGAGGGGGGAGGGCCGTGGCCCAATTCACTCGTCGCACACTGCCCCTCGCAGAATCCGCCCCACCTGGCAATTCGTCAAACGGACCCCTCACGCGGTTCGCGCTACGTGTGAAAATGTGTGTGTGTCTGTGTGTGTTGTGTGTGTGTGTCCCGCGCGCGGCCGCCCATTTTTCTTCCGCCCTCCTGGGGCCAGGCCGCCAAGACCCGAGTCGAGATTCGGTTGGGTGCTCGGTTTGGCTGCGAGTGCGGGCCTAATGAAGCACTCAAATGGGCCGGGGCGGGGCGGGCCGCGCCGGGCCGGGCCTCGGGCATGCACCCCGTCGACGCGCACCTGCCGCCGCCCTCACAAACAGCCGCCCGCCGCCGCCGTCCTGGGCGGCCCCGCGGACCACTTGGCCTGCACTGGTTTAATGCGCCGCCCCCCGCGCCGCCCGCCGCGGCCCCCTGCAGAGAGTCCCCCGCCTAGTTTAGCCATGACGGACGAGCCTCTGCGCCGCCGGCGCGGAATCCTAGGGGCCACCAGCGGGCGGCGTGCAGCCCGGCTGACGGCGGCCGCGCCTCCACGACGACGGCCACCGAGAGCGGCAGTGCCCGCCGCTAACTGGCGGCGGCGGCGGCGCCGCCCGCAGCCGCCGACAAGGACGTCCCGATCAGGAAGGGTGGCCCGTGCGGCAGCCGAGCCGCGGCCGACGCTTGTTTGATCTGGCTCGACGCACCTCGCCCCCCTCAACAACGGCGTCACTATGATTGTGTTTGCGGAGCGCGGAGCGCGTCGTCCCGAGGGCAGGGCGGCGGCCTCTTCCCCATCCGGGGGGCCGCCGGCGGAATCCTTCCGCGTCCGCGAGGACGGTCGGCGAGCGCCGCGCCGCCCCGATCACACTCCCCGACGGCTAATCCGGGCGCCTCGCGCACACGGGAGGCGCACGGGCCGCGCAGGGCCCCGCCGTCAGCCGGTTACCGCCGGAACCCCGCCACGTCGCGTCCGCTCGTGGGCGGACGGGTGTGTGCACATCCGTGTGGGGGTGCGGCGCGGGCACCGCAGGCACCGCAGGCACCGCCCCGCGAGCACCCGTGAGAGCCGCCCCTTCCGTCCGGAGGCGCCTCGCCGCGCCTGCGGGAGGGGAGGTAGGCCGCCCCGGCGCTGCCACACGCAGCGGAGCGCGGCGGGCCTGCCCACCTCATGGTCGAGAGAGAGAGAGAGAGAGAGAGAGAGAGAGAGAGAGAGAGAGAGAGAGACAGACAGACAGACAGACAGAGATTAGGAAACGGTGTTCGGAATCCATCCGCAGCCTCGCGGCACCACCGCCGCAGCTTCCTGGCGGCCGCGGCCCGCGTCAACCCCCTCGGCCACCCTCGGCAAGCCTCCATCCAGGCCCGCGACACGCGCAGCCACGCGCCCAGCAGGCCTTGACCGACTTGCCCGTGACGTCATCGCGCGCCCCTCTGGAGCTCGTGCGGGGTAGGAGGGGAGAGGGAAGAGAAGGGGCGGGATGGGCGGGGGGCGCGAGCTTCCGCCCAAAAGTGCCCCCGCCCGCGCCAACCCTCTCCCCACCTGGCCAGGGTGCGGGGGGTGCGCGGGGGGTGAGGGCGCGCGCCGAGGCCGTGCTCAAGGCCGAGCCCGCCGAGCCCGAGGCCGTGCCGCGGGAGCCAGCGCCAGCCCGCCATGGTCCCCCGCGCTCCCAGCGCGCCTCCGAATGTCAAGTGCCAGCAGCAGCGAGCCCACGATCCAGGCTCTTTCGTCGCGGCCTGCTTAAAATTTCGGATGATTTTTATGCTGAACCGCTCCACGACAGGGGGCTCTGCTTCTCTGTCTCCGAGTGCGGTGCGGCGCGGCACGCGGCACGCCCCCCTCCCGCGCCGCGCCACACCCACGGCCGCTCCGGCCGCACACGGCACGGCCGGCCTAGGGGGCCGGGGAGGTGTTCCCCACCACTCTGGCCGCCACCCTTCTTCTCTTCACCTTTCACCTCCCCCGCCGGCCCCCGCCGGCCCCCGCCGCTCCCACAAAGCGAGCTGCGGCGATCTCTTCACACTCCCTGCCCTCCTGGTGGCTCGCGAAGAGGAAACGGTGGTGGAGGGGTGAGACCCCCCCTGCCTGCTGTGCTCGGTCAGTGAGTGGGGGACGCCGCCGAGCAGCGGAACAGAGCAGAGCGGGGCAGCGGCATCCAGAAAACTGTCTTCGCAGCTCTGTCTCTGTCGCCCTCGTGGGGTGGGTGCTCCGTGGGAGACAGAGAGGGACGGAGGTCCGAGATGACAGCGTTCGGACTCGCCCTGCACCCGCTCGGCCCCTTCGCCGTCCTCGTCACCCACGGCGGCCAGAGGCTTCTGTCTGTCCGCACCCGCATGAGAGACGTGACGCGCAGGTGACGCGGCCCGCCGGCGGGCGCGGGCCTTCGTCGCACAGAGTCATGGGATGATGATTATTCCCCCTCTCACTCTCACTCCCACTCCCAGCCCCGCCGCCCCGCCAGTCTCAAGGACAGCCGGCGCACGGCCGCGGCCGCGTGCGGGCGGTGGCGGCGATGACACATTCGGCCGGCCAGGCAGGCGGGCGCGGCCGTCAACGCTGCCCTTCCGCCTGCCCGGCCAAGTCGGCGAAAATATAGACAATAGAAAGCACACCCGCACACAAACCACCACATCAGGCCGCCCGGGGGCCCCGGGGGCCGGTCAGCAGGAGCTTGCCCAATCCCCGCCAGGCGGGAGAGCCCGGTTGGTGAGACGACCGCGCTCGAGCCCCTGCGGGGATAGGCAATCCCGCGGAGTGTGCGTGCACGCGTGCGGTGCGGGCTGGCCTACCCGGCCCGGGTCGGGCTGTGCAGTGCACGCGGAGGCCTGTACTCCGTCGCGTTGTGCAGCAGCGCGCGCGTGTGTGTGTGTGTGGCCTGTGTGTGTGTGTGTGTGTGTAGGAAGTGCCAACGTAGCGCAGCGCGCCGCCTGGTGTGCGCCGTGTGTACAGTGGTGGCGTTGATAAAGCGCGCCGTGCCGAAACCGAACCACACAAACCGCTGCCGCAGGATGTCGGGGGCGAGTGGCGCAGCACCGGCAGCACCCGGTGTGACCGCCGTGCCGGTGCCGGTGCGCCGCCAGTGGCGGTGACCCATTCCGGCGGGGGACATCCGGCAGCCGGCACGCTTCACCTGCGTGGCCGGTGGCCGGCCGGCGGCGCGGCGGGGCACTTCACACAATTCACACGTCCGGCAGCCCCCGCCCCCGCCGGCCTTGGGGGCGGCCAGGACGACGACGGCCCGTAGAAAGTCGCCCGCTCCGACAGCCTTGCGCCCGCCGGCGGGTGGCCCCCGCGCGATGGCACACCCCCACGGGGGCGGCGGCACGTGGTCATGTGACACCGGAGGCACCCGACAGACGGCTCCTGTCTGAGACATCCTCGGCCACGGACCCACGGGCCCGAACCGGTCACCGCGACCGGTTTGATAAAGTCAACTGCACCGGTTCAGCTTATGGCCCACCTTCCAGATGTTTATAAAAGCTTTTACAAAGAGCAAATTTTAACAAAAAGTAAGTGTTTTGTAATTATGTCAGGAAGTTGTACAACTTCAAAAAAAGAAAATATAGGACTTGTCACATTTACAATTCATGGATAATCTACAATCAAGGTCAAACATATTACTGACTGGTCTAATGTGAAAATCTGAAAAGTACTTTTCTCATGGCGACAGCCCACATGACATGGATATAAAGGCAGTTTTGGTTACCTTTTTCCTCTTTTTTTTGAGCTATTTAGAAAGTGATGTGGCTGTCATGACCTCTTAGTCCCCTTACATAGGGGATTAAAAGTACTAGCAGACTAGAAGACAAAATTTGAGTCATACAGAATTTTAAAATTACTAAAAATATTAAAAAGATGTATTTTAACATAAATCGTGGGGCAAGTTTTACTTCTGCTTCAACAAGGAAAAGGGGTTATGTTCCCCATGAAAACACGACGACTAACCTTTTCTCCTCCCAAAGGGGCCGCAGAAAGTGGTGCTTTTTCCAATGATGTTGTCATCTATGTATTTTATCAGTTTCACAGTATCTTCACTCTTCTTGCTGTTGGTCTGGCGTGATTTGGATCCCTTCGAGGAGTATTCCTCGGGAAGGGAATAAAACTTGCGGTCCCCATATGACTTGTTTGCAAGCATGGTTTGAATCACTTCCAGAGCATTGGACACATTACAAGAGCAGAACCACCGAAAATGACGGCTTCCGTCACTTTTCCTTCACTTCACAGAGGGGTTAACACTACGTTCTCGAGCACTTTAACTCCCTGCGGCAACGATACTAAAGAAACCGGACGGCTTCGTCGCGACACGGCTGAAGAGCAGAGGCCACGAAGCGGCGTTTCTTGAGCTTTTCGCGGCTTCACTTCATACAACCAACGCAGTGTGTATACACAGGCAGACTGGCTGCCTCTGCTGTGTTTTCGTGTACGAATCCCAATGTGATGATGGAGGGAGAAGGGGGCGGGGAATGGCGGAGAGTGGCAGGAGAGAGGCATGGGAAAGGAAGTGAGGGGAGAAGGGAATGTCGATAATAGCGCCCCCTCGTGGGAGACTGGACAACTACGATGAATAGAAGAACTTCACGTAAAGTAGAGTTGTACGGAGTTCAGGCAACTCAGAACGTCCTTTGTAATTCTTCGCATGTCTTAAAATATGTAGAAGATTGTCCTTGGTACAGTATGAACTCTGGTCGAGTTGATGTTCGAATGATTTGGGAGACGGTTTGAAACATCGCGCCATCTTCCCGAACCGAAGCCTACTTCCGGAAGCTGTACTCCTCCAACAAATCACGCATCAAGGACCCAAACGTTAATTTTTTCTATCTAATTCACGAAATATTTTTTAGTTGCGTTTATTTGAACATTTAATCAATTACAGAGAGCTACGCAGTAATCAGCTCACTACCCATGCATCGCAAGACTCTCCCGCTGTCCCGCAGCCAAACACACTACCGTTTCCGGTAAGAGTGGGAATCAGTGTGGCTCTTCCGTCTTTTAGTTTGTGTTGGCTGTAGCGGCAAGGCAAGAGTCCTTCTGGACGGGAATTGAATCCGTCGTAATCGACAGAAACCACACCTCAAAATGGTGCAGAAGAAGGTAAATTAAAAAAATTTACGGTGTCACTGTCTTTTCCTGGCGAGATTAGTTTTCCATGGTGTAAAATTTAACTGTCTTTGCTCACGATCGAGTGTGGGTATCCACGTTGATGCAGATGTGTTTTGGTTCGTAACATAATTCCGACGTGCTCCACATTTATTCAACTCCACTTGCGTTGAAATATCAGTTCTCCGTGTTGGCAGTTTCAAATTTGCTCTCCCCGTGTAGTTTTTGTTCGAGTATCAGTTTTGCGAACATGTCACTAACGCCACCCATAACCTATGATCTTGCCGGTGGTCATTTCGTTTCGAACTGTGTACCGACCTTTCCCTGTATTTCTGGACGTGTTCTCGTTGTTATATTCTGTTCCGGCCGCTTTCTGGGCTGTATCTGTACTTGTATAGTCGCGTAGTGTGCATTGAAATTTGCTTGTATGTTGCTCATAACCTATGTTTTCGTTGCAGCCCAAGAAGAAGATCGGCAAGAAGGTCGCCGCTGCTCCCCTGGCAGTGAAGAAGCCAGAGGTGAAGAAAGTAGTCAACCCTCTGTTCGAGAAGAGGCCGAAGAACTTTGGAATCGGTTGGTATTGCATTTTGTGTGTTGACATGTGCAGATGTGTGGCAGGGTGCTGATGGTGACTTCACTTAACAGGTCAGGATATTCAGCCTACTCGTGATTTGAGCCGTTTCGTCCGCTGGCCCAAGTACATCCGCATCCAGCGTCAGAAGGCTGTTCTTCAGAAGCGTCTGAAGGTTCCCCCACCACTAAACCAGTTCACCCAGGCTCTGGACAGACAAACAGGTAAACCCAGTTTCTTGGCGTGCTTGTGTCAAAAGTTTCGTGCTCTTTACTAACTGACTTGGGTTTTAGTTATTCAGCTGGTGAAGCTTCTTGATAGGTATCGCCCTGAGGCCAAGGATGCCAAGAAGGCACGTCTTCTGAAGCGTGCTGAGAAGAAGCTCGAGGAGGGCAAGGATACCCCCACCAAGAGGCCCAACAAGATCAGGGCTGGAATCAACACAGTTGTGAAGCTAGTTGAGCAGAAGAAGGCACAGCTTGTCGTCATTGCTCATGATGTTGATCCCATTGAGCTTGTTGTGTACCTTCCCGCCCTCTGCAGGAAAATGGGTGTGCCATACTGCATCATGAGGGGTAGGGCTCGTCTGGGACGCATGGTTCGTCGCAAGACCTGTGCTGCTCTTTGCTTGACCCAGGTAATTCAGTTGTAAACCTTTTTGCCCCTGATTTTAATTGATCCCAATGTGTTTTGATTGCCTTTTCCATGGTATTCATTTTGAACGTTTCATCTGTCTCCAGGTTGACAGCGCTGACCGTACAGCCCTTGCTAAGCTTGTTGAGAGCGTTAAGACCAACTTCAACGACCGTGCGGAAGAGATCAGGAAACACTGGGGCGGTGGTGTGCTGGGCTCCAAGTCGGCGGCCCGTATTGCCAAGCAAGAGAAGGCAAGAGCACGAGAACTTGCGCAGAAGCAGGGCTGATCTAAATAAACTAATCTTTGTTCAAACAAGCCTGTCATTTCTTCCCCACCTTAACCTTGCACCATCAAGATTCTACTCCTGCTTGGAGTATTTTAATAGCAACAATTAGCATTTGACAAGCTCTGCTTGGAAAATGTATTGTGCTTACATTAGCACGTAGTGGGATATTTCAATGGGAACTGGTTCAAAGAACACAAATTCAGATTTGAACTTAATTTTATTAGCTATAAATAATGAGCCTCCGTAATTTTCACTATCACAATTTAACAGTCCTTTTCCTATGATCGATGGCTTCCTCAGTGCATCCCGATGTCCAAATCTGACCATGCTGCTTCTGGGTCACTTTCATCAACTTCATTCTGGAGAACCAGGAGACTGATAAGCAGACTGAGCAAATTTCAAACAGAGAGCAGAAACACTTTGATCAATTACTTGCCTCATTATCAGAGTCCGCAACATCGCCAGCAGCATCATATGTTGTGTCAGTGTTTTCTTCTTCCCCAACTGGCATATAATATGTGGAATCCAACTTGCTCGATGAGTTATCAATGCGGTGCATGCCCTCCAGGGCTCTCCTATTATTAGGATCCAAACTGCGGGAGATAAACCAGTTTTAATTCTCGGAACAATTTTATACATAGACCAAATGAATGATGTCATTACGCACTTCAAAGCGATGGCATAGTGGTCTAATGCTTTTTCTTCTTCATGGACACGTGCGAGTAAATCACCAAGCATCTGATGGAGCTTGCAGGTTGGTCTTAGCTCTACTTGCTTTTCCAGAAGAGCAATAGCCAGTTCTAATGTCATTTCCTGTAATAGAATAGGCCAATTAACATTCAAGTTTTCAATATTTTACAAGAGGGGATATCTATTCCTCTTTCTTATTATGTACCTGTTCATAGAGCTCTGCCAGTAGGTAAACAGCAGGAAGGAAAAGCTGATCCAGTTGTAGAGCTTTTTCTAGCAGAGTTTTCGCTTTAGGTACACTTACAGGGTCCTTCATCAGCACAGAAGCATACAACTGAAAGTTTCAGATTGAGATAATTTGAGTTTGATTAAATTTTGTTACATAATCAACAATGTCTAAAGTATTACTATTTTTTTGAAAAAAATTACTAACTGTTAAGGAACGAGGGGTTTGGCCAAGTTGTTTCACAGCACTACAGGCAATAGTAAGGGCTTCTCTGAACCTATGCATAGCAACATAACTGTCAACAAGTCCTTTGTGCGGCTCATAGCGATGGCAACATATTTGTTGGGCTTCTCGGAAGTGCATAACTGCCTCTGGATGCTTCTTCAGCTCTAAAAGAATTTGACCTTTTAGCAACAGAGCTTCAATGTGGCGAGGGGCTACTAAACAGGCCTGGAAAAGCAAAACAAATTGTTGTGACAAATACCATGCACATGTTGCATGGGAAAGAGCAATTAGCAATTCCACTACCTTTTGGGCAAAGTAGGCTGCTTTTGTATGTTTCCCATTTGCAAATAAACTGTATGCTAATGCAATCCATGTTTCTGGACCATTAAGATCAGTGGCCATTTGTAAAGGAGCTACTAGCCTTTGTAATTCACGCATTTGACGTTCCTTAGCTAATATACAGCTAAGGATATCGAGGCCTCTTTGAAGAGGTTCCATAGCATGTGCCTTGAAAAACAAAAAAAGCCAGAGGAAAGATTTTAATTATCAGAAATCTGAAATTCTTACGGGCATCACTTTATTCAACATACCCTCTGCAAAACTAAAGCAGCATTTGAATTGTCTCCATAGTAATAATAGCTTTCACCCAGAGGTACAAGAATATTAACATTTTCCCTCAATGACGTTCTTTCTTCCAGGTGTCGGAATGCTTGGATTGCTTGGGTATATTCCTGACTGTGCAAGTGGGCATGAGCTTTAATCCAATTGTTTAGCCTGCAGGAATGAAAAGAGGCTGACCAATACCGTCCGTGTAGCCTGGCAATATTTTAAGAATTAGAGAGAAAATAGAACTTAAATACATACCAATCTACCTGACAATTCATAGATGATGTACCATCCAGCATCAAAGCATTAACTTCATGACCCTTCATACCAAGCTGAAGTAGGCCCTCAGCTGCCTCTAAAGCTAAAGGACATTCCTGTAAGAAATCCAATGGTTTAGTAGAGCCATAGACTAGTAAACGATTTTTAAAAAAAGAAAAAGGTGTAACCAACCCTAAGAACTTCTTTGTAGGCACCCATGGCTGCACGACAGTTCCCTTGCTCATGAAATAGTTTGCCTAATGCCATATTTATTTTGGCTGACCGTTGCTTAGCAGGAATGGATTGAAGTGTACTCATGGCAGCATGGTGCTGTCGCTGTTGAACTTGACAAAGATGTAACTGGTACTTTATATCTGCACAAAATAAATAAACAGTAAATTCGAAATTTCAGACTCGTAGTGCATGAGCAAGCCCTAATGGCTACAAACAACTCACCAATGTCAGCCACAAGCTCTCGTTGGATGTCAGATGGTGGTGATGAAGTCTGTGTTTGGGTTTTGTTGTTTTGATTGGTAGTAGTTCCAGATTTTGACTTCAAAACTGACTTTTTAATTTGTTGGAGCTTTTTGTAAACTCTTTCGGCTTTTCTGTACTGACCAACTTGAAACAATGATTCTGCATAACATGTGTATGATTGTAGTCTAGAAGGTAGGAGGGGAGAGTCAGAAGCATGATCATTCACTGTCAGTACGAGGCCGCTCTGAAAGGATTCAAAAAAAATTAATAAAACGTAACTAATGCATGAAAGTTGTGTCACTGTACGATAGGGGAAATTAGGTGCATAGAAATCACTTACGAGAGCAACGACGTTGGAATACAACTGTTGATCGTACAGAAGTTTTATGTGGTCATGAACACAAGACATGTTGGATCTATGAGTATCACAACCACCTCCCCCAGAGCATAAGATTTTCAAAGTAAATCAGGATAATCTAATTAATATGAAATCACGATCAAAACACGGGGCAGCAATGAGCACTTCCTATGTACACGCTGACAGTTATTGACAACAATTCTAACCTACGGTTTGATTTCCTTTCATTTTCTACTGTCAGCTCACAGTCAACAACTTTAGTCAGCTTGAAAACAAAGACCAACATGAAAACTCCTGTATTCTAACCATGGCACAGAGTGTTTTTTTTTTAATGAATGAAATTGTTCCCAGCAAATTTTATAGTGCACATTTGAATTTTAATGCACTCTCAGTAGCACAAAATGAATTTGTACTAGCTATCTGTGATTTGCAGATGACTCCTGCTGTCCGTTCTTCTTTTATTTTTCTTTTACCAGCAGACAGCGCTTGCTTTCTGCTGATGTTGTTTTCATACGCTCCCTTCTTGTACTTAATGTTAGAGGGTTAGAGAGCAGAAACCTCCGAAAAGGGGGCAAAAGTGCAAATGTAACCAAGAATCCTTTGTCCAAAACGCTGATGACCTTAAACCGTGAGAAGTCGAATATGGATCATGAAAGGCTGACTAGACAAGGACGCTGGACACAAAATTACAACTGGAACACTACCAAGCTCTTATTAAGAATTGTGTTTCTCTTAGTCATAATTTATGTGTGGAAGCTTTACCTGGAATCGTGATTTACAGCACTGAAAGGGAATCCCTCAATACCTAAGCATGACTGAAAGTAATGCAACAAATAATTGTGATAGAAACTGTTGTTATAAAGAAAGGCATCTGTAGGTTAAAATTGTTTGTAAACAACTAATGGTATAGTCTCACACAAGAACTGTGTAAACTGTAAGTAAAATCTCATGACTTTTTCTGTAACTCATATTCACATGACTGTTTGAGAACCTTGATTTTTTTACTCACATTTTAATAAAAACATTTCATTTTGTGAAAGACTGAATATTGTTTTCACCTCACCCCCTCAACTCCTTCAACATCCTAGTAGATGAGCATTCCTCTTTAGTACATAAACCAAATTTTCAGCCAACTCGCAGAGTTTCTTATTGTCTGTTGTAGGACATTGCTTGTCTCAAAAAGAGATATCAAGGGATTTTCTGGATTTCTTTCGAAAACATTACAACATGACGTCAAATTGGCAAGGTCGTGTTTTCTAAAACATCAACAATATAGTTTTAAAAATAAAATTGGGAAGTTGAAACAGTTATTCATGGCTAGTTTCAGCGTCGTAGTTCCGGTCCGGGTGTTCGCCCGCCACCATGAGAGAAGACGCCCCCCTGACTGTGGCTCGTCGTGTTCCATGACGCTGGTTCAAATTTTAGAGCTTTTTTCGCCTGCCTATAATGTGCCTTGAGGGCACGAGGTGTTTCTACGTTTCTACTTCTGAAACTCTATTCCTAGATCGGATTTTGGTTTGGAAATTTCTCATACTTCTAGTCTCTCCGAGGCACTATTAGGGGGTGGGGGTGGTGGGGGTATTCCGCGGGAAAAGGGGAGGGGGTGGTGACGGTTATTTACGTCGTTTTCGTTTGTTGATATGTGTTCGTAGGCCTCGTCTCTGATTTTAGCTTTGTTTGGCACGGCCCTCGCCCAGGGCGTCGTCTTTGACAACAACTCTGGTACCTCACAAACGCAGCTGGTCATATTTGTGTTCATTATTAAACGGACGGAACTCTTGACACTCACATATGATCGCTATATCGAAATCATTTAGGTTAGAATATTTATACGATCATTTTGGGGCGATACATTTGCCCTGCAAATCTAGGACTCCGTAGCTGTTTTAGCACCATGAGCGATACTGCTGAAAAAGAGGGACCCAACCCCAACATGGGGCTGTCAGGATCCAAAGCAGTTCCTGCTGCAACGCACGACATTGAGAGATTCTATGGGGTCCATATACCAAACAGCAGTGAGGATGGTAAGTCTCTATCGCTGATGCGCTCACAGTTTAAACGACCGATTTAACACTTGTCAATCGGTCAGAAGAACTGGTCACTTATTTATTTTCTCATTCCCATAATTTAAATGTTTTCAGAGCTCCCTCGCTTTTAAACTCATGGGATCTTTCATCATTCTTTCCTTTTCAGATTTTTTACATGTTTATGAGGACAAGCTAGAGGCTTTGAAAGTTGTTAAACACCATAAAAAGGCTAGATTTAAAGCTTTTGGGTTACGATCTGACGCTGTAGCGTTTGCAGTTCATGGCTCTGTGAACTCTTCTGAAGAGAGTGTTAATGGCTCATCCAGTGATGCTGAAAAACCAAGTCTTTTTAAAGGCCCAAAACGAGAGGACATGGTACAATTACGGAGAGCAATAGAAAATGGTAATATTGAATTGGTTGGTAAAACAGTTTGGGGCAATCCTCGATTTCTCATTAGCAATGGAGACACACCATCCATTTTACAGGTTGGTTGATTGGTGATGATGGTTAGTAACTGTTGGCTTAAAATTGCACTAATCAGCATGTACCAATGCCGTGATTCTTTTCTAGGAGGGCTCAAGATATAATGCCATGCATGTAGCTGCCAAAAGCAAGAATGCTGCTATGACAGACTTTATTCTTCAAACAGTTGGTGATCCAGCATTTTCTAGGCTGTTGTATGGAGATGAACCCCTTTCATCTGGCAAGTTAGGTTCGGCTGCCGAAAGATCAACTATTCTTCTAGATCTATACCTTAACACTCCTGACAAAGGCATGCATGAAACACCTTTGCATTTTGCTGCCAAGTTTGGGGCATTGCAGGTTGTGTCAGTTCTGGTTTCTTATTCTGAATGTGATAGGGAATCTAAGAATAAGTTTGGGCAGCGGCCAATTGATGTGAGTAAAGTTAAAACAAGTAAATTGAAATTTTTTGACCAACCAAGAAATGCTTCTCTGTTACAAGCGTGATTTTTTTTAGATTGTGTGTGCAAGATGCCCAAATGCAAGTGAGGAACTAAAGTCAGAAATATCATCTCTTTTACAAAATGACTACTATGTACCTGTACTACGAGCTGAAGATAATTCTGTTCAACCAATTGTGGGGACACCATTTTCACCAAAAGATCCTCCAGTAAGTAGAGAGATTCTACGGATGATGTTAAATGACCACGGTTTTCTTCATCTCTAAATATTGGTGAAATATTTTCAGGTATTAAATGAAAGCCTTTTGAGTCCAAGGCTAGAAATTCATGCATTTGCTGGACCTATGAGTCAGTCTCAAGCTACCGAGTTTCATCGCCTCTGGAGAACTCCTCAGCGTGGATTGGGCAACAGTCTGTCAAAATTGCAGAATGAACCTAAGAGTTGTCCATCAACTTTCCGTTTTCAGGACCCTCAAAAGGGCCTTGAAAGAGTGGGACGGTCAGTATATTACTGAAAAACAAACAAGACAAGGAAATGGGTTCCATTTATATTTGCACCGTTGTATAATTCCTTAGCATTTTATGTGAATCTGTCCATTTTATTTTTATCTCCCATTGACTATGGCGCTGTCTAAACACGATTTTTAAAAAATTACAGGGACTTAGCTGCTGGTCAGTGTGTACCATGGAAAGAATATTGGCCATTTTTGAACACATTTACTGACTTATCGTCACCAGAGGGCCTTGCACTTTTAGAGGAGTACCTTGCAAAACGCTATCAAAGCGTAGAAAATGTGGTATGTGCAGTTAGGTGTAATTCTGCTTCTATACCTTACTGTATTGATCTGACCACTGATTTATTAATTTTCCTTCAAAAAACTCCGCAGCATCACTCCGGCACATTCAGTGAAGACTTCAAATCATCTAGCTCGCCTGAGATCTCAGTTCAGGGTATCACAGTAAATCACACCCTTGATGGAACTGACACTGAGCCAGAAATAATGAGTCCTATTACTCAACTGTGCTCCATGATGAATGCTTGCACCATTTTAGATGATTCTGTTGGGTCAGGATTAGGCCGTGGATCGCCTTTGTCATTGTCACCTTCCCCATCACCTTCTACCTCTCCTTCCAATGGGAGTTTATTGTCCACTTCAGCACGTTTCTTTGACTGGTTAAGCAGGAAACGACCAGAAACTGAGAAGTAAGTGTTCTTGTCTGTACCCTTACTATAGTGGTTTGGTTTCCTCAGGAATAATGTCTGTACATTTTTTAACTTCATAGGAGTGTTCCTGAGAGCAATCGTAATGAGGCAATCCTAACTGCACTGTCCAATCCTACTGTTAGCCCTTTTCTGTATGTGGAAAAGTCTTTGCAGCTATTTGCTAAAAGGATCGCGGCCAGCTTGCATCACTTAATATCAGGCAGTGCTACTCACCATCTCAGTGACTCCATCAGAGATGTCTTGAAACCGGAAGTAAAGAGGGTTCAAGTAAGAGTTTGCTGGTTTACATAAATTCTATTTCCACTTTTTAAAAAAGTCCTGTGTACAATTCTGTTTTTTCCCCCTCCCCTTTTCCCACCCAGAGTCTTGTGTGTAGTTATATGGAAGATGCTCGATTTGTGGCTGTAGACTACCATCTTGTTCATTCAAGAGTTGCTAGTAGTGTTAGTGAAAGACTGGTTGATCTCTTAACTTGGGAGGAGAGGGAGGTGTTATACAACAGTCTGCAGGTAAGCTTAAAATTTTACCTCTGGGGAGTGTATGCACGGTATGTTCTTCTGTTCCCTCCTTATTTCCTCATTATTTGTCCTCAGGATATGCTTTCTGTCAAGGGGAATCTTGATGGAACCCTATCCTCTGATGAAGATGATGCAGTCACTTCATCTACTCAATACCGCCAACCAAGGTCCATCAGGCAATCATCCAATTCAAATCAGAAAACTGCTATTCGTTGCATCGTCAGTCAGATGGTGTGGGCATTAGACCAGTTACAGGGAAGTGGGCCGGATGGGCGGTCTCCTCTACCGGTAATTTAGAAACATTAAACTAACTTAGTGCTGTTCGGTTGTGGTTAGTCCTCACTCAAGGTTTCTTTCCTCATTTTTTTCAGCCTCGTCCTCAAGTGAGGACAGAGAATGAATGTTTGGAAATGTGGTCTGATGCATACTTGTGTTTATGCCCATGGCCTACAAGCAGCCAATCTAATTTTTCGAGAGGATCCAGAAAATCATCTTCTCTTAAGCGGTCAATAAATAACACGCACAGTATAGATTCTCCAAATGTGTCTCGTCGCCTTGATTATGAAGATGGTGAGCCACCAAGATGAGCTGAGAGCATTCTTCATCTTACATTTTAAAGTTACATCCAGTATATTTATCTTATTTACAGCAGAATCCAAGGGTGTCAACTCTGAAGGTCAACTGTCTGGTAAGGCTGATGCAAAATATCTTGATTTTTTAAAGGTCAAATCCCCCACATTAGAGAGACTCTGAGTCTCTCTACCTCATATCGATTAATGAAAATTTTATTTTCCAGACGATGAAGGTGACACATTCTTCACTCCACCATCATCACCCCGAGAGAGTCCTCTTCCTTTTAAAATAACTGATTCATCTGCTGTTGATGATGATGATGACAATGACGATGAGATGGATGTTCCCGAGGAAGGCCCTGCTATATTCATTGAAGGGTAAGAACAAAAAAAATTGTGTTGTCTCAAAATTGTATGTTTAGTATTAGATGTGAACAGTACTAGGCGACATCAATATCAAGTTGTTGAATTCTATTGCCTGCAGAAGTGAGCCAACCAAAGTGGATGCAGATGTTGTGAATGCTATTAGTTCATGTACTATTACGCAGTCTTCCCACCCACATATATATCGCTGGAGACATGAGATCCTTTTACATCCTGCACAAGAAAGGAAAAAGTAAGTCTAGCTTTGAATCTTATTATCAAATACTATGAGGATCCTGAAATAAACTTTTGATGATTCCATAGGTGGCCAGTTCGGAAGGGACTTCACACCAACTCTCCACAATCAGCTCCTTTGCTCATGAGCACGCCAGGTACACCAGTTCGCTGTGGTAAAATGGAGATCTCCTCAACTCCTTCGTGGTGTCGTATCACAGGTGCATATTCCCCGTCACCAAATAAGGGTTGCAACTAACAATGATAATTAAGATAAGTGTCTTCCAAGTAGTCCCCTGTGTTCAATGTTTTCATGGTTTCAAGTTTTTGTGGTGCCTTAGAAAAAACCGTGTGATTTTTCAGATCATATTATTTTTCATGCTGTGTAGCCAAAATCTATTTCATGCTTGTGTGCTAAGATTGGTGAATTTTTTCCTCTCAATGTTTGTCGCAAATATTTTTTGTGTATTGGCAGACCATCTCATATCAGTTGTTATTTCATAAGAGAACTGCACAGACAAGCTTTCTTCTTAAATTGAATAATTTACTTGTTAATGATTTAAAAAAAAATAATCTTGGAGTTGATCTATGCACCTCACTTGAATATAATGTTTTGTTGTCAAATATATATATTATTTTATTTTTGTATGTCAATGTGTTTGCTGTCATTTTTTAAATTTTAAAATCTTTCTATCTGTAAAAGTTAACCAAGCCTCTTTACTATTATTACTACTATTACTTTTCATTTATTCAGTGAAGGTTCGTCAACCATTTGTTTTTACTGTGATGGAAAGTCATTCTGCTGTATTATGAAATTAGATAAGAAAGCAACTTGGTACCGATATTTCCATGAACATGATCCTGTCACCTTGTTCATAAAGTTTTATAGTCTTACATATTGTGCTGAACTGAGCAAGACCTAGAAATATTGGCGGATTGAACTATTATGCTGAACCCAACTATGTAACTTTTAATGTGCATGTGCCTTAAGTTAATCTCCTGAAATCTGTTAAGCACAGATATTGGGCCTCAATTACCTTTTGTAACTAAGCTTCCTTGCACTTTCATTGCAAGTCTGAAAATATATTTCTTAACTTTTCTAAAGAAATCCCACCCTACCTGTGATAATAAGGAGTAAGGAATTGCTGCGGTGTTGAAAAACGTTTATAATCATGATAGGTCTGCTGAAAGAAAAATAGTGCCGGTGAATGGGAGTATTTGTGTCTGTGTTGTGTGATGGTATCCAGCACATGACAATGACATGAAAAGAACACCTCCACAACTTCTTCTCGATTCTTGATTTCTTTGCTTATGCGCATTTGACGAAGACTGATTTCAATGCCTGATAATCTCTCAAATATATTTTTACATTTCAGGTGCAAGTGTTTTGATGAGTCATGTCTATGAGAGTTCTATGCAATCCCTGTGATATTTGTAAATATGCCATGAAATGCATTAAAAGTGTTCTCTCGCATCATTAGTCTCCTGGCACTTATTCCATTTGTCCAGAACTGTACTTGAAACTCGTTTTTAGCATGAAGGGGTAAAGAATAAGAGGGCACCATGTACGTGAAACTTATTTGATTCCTTCTTACATGTTACACTTGGGAATGCGTTGTGTACAAATTAGCAATTTCAATACAATACACTACATTGCATCAGATTAGACTTTAAACCAGGTACATTGCTCATTTGCTTATCCTATGCGTTCATTTAAGCCACAACTTACAATGGGTACAACTTAACAGTACTAACAGGTTGGAGGTATTTACATTTTGAAATATGTATTTGTACAAAACCACGGCTACGAGTGTTCTGAGAATGGGGCCACATCCTGACCTTTAAAGGTACCTTCTGTGCAACAAGAAGAACCTTCTTTTGTATTAACTATAGACGATTGTCATATCAACAATGTCATGAAGATACTCCCAATGCCTGAAAAAATTTGAAGGAAAAAAAAAAGGGAAGGAAGTTCTTTGTTGGACATTGTTTTTAAAAATCTGCAGTTAAGAGGGCAAGCAGGGAACATGCATAGGCATTTGTTGTAACATCAACATAAATTAATGCACTTTAAAAAGTAAAGTACCTTCCTAACAATACACAATCATTACCCTTAATATTTTACAGTTCAACACAGTTCTACCAAAGCCACAAGGTCAATTTTATAACTGTCCAATTGACATATATGGCTTTGATAAATCAACTAATGCAGTAATGTCACATTGCATGTCAAAGCACAAAGATAACCTATGCCTTGATAAGATAGGGAAACCATGTTTCATCATGTTAAATGGCCTTTCACTACAAATATGTTGTACACTTTTATTTAAAATGTACGATGTTAGCATCTAGTTCTTTCCAGTAGGAATGTGCGACTTTAGTGATTCACCAGGATCACCACCTAGTCCACTTAAATAAAATTACAAAAACTATATATATTTCTATATAAAAAGGGATGAGCACAGCACAGCATACCGCTCCTCACATTCGACCTCTCACACACTCAATAAATAGACCGCTAGGTTTGCTTCAAATGGAAACTTGATTGGTTTTTGTTTTTCATTTTTCAATACTGCTTCAACCGTCACACAACTGCCCACAGCCAACCTAGATGTGCGCCATTTTTTTAAAAATTTCATAATTATTGACAAATAAACAAAAGCAACTTCTCCAACAGCACATACTGGTGTGAATCTAAGTTGCCCACTCAGTTGTACCATAAGAAGTCAACAGGTCAGAGAAAAAAGAAACACATCATCTTTACAATGTATTTCCGCCTGGAGCATGTCTGGTTTAGTAAAACTAGTCCACAATTCTTTGACATCCATTTATAAGCACATTTAAAAGAAAAAATGAGCTTTGTCAGAAAAGAAATGGAATACTGTAATTTTGTAATAACTCAGCAATAGGCCAGGCACAGTACCTGTAATATTTTACTCCAAATGCCATATACTTGCAAAGCTACAAGAAAACAACTTTCTGATTTCATAGAAGTATGTTAAGAGCACTGAAGAGAAATTAAACAGTTGCATACAATGCCAATACATCACTTTGGAAAGGACTTTACAGAACAGAATATGAGAACCAGAAACTTACAATATCTTATATATTAGTGCCCCAATCAACAAAAGCATGGTAACCATCATAAGATTTTCATCACATACTGGCTGATAATGGCTCTCGGTTTGAGGCAGACATCAACTTGTGCTTCACTGACCATATCAACACAGACTTTTAAAAAATTAAATAGTTAAATGAAAGAAAATCAGCTGTAAAAAGGGCATAAGAAAAAAGTTTGTCCCTAGAAATTTCCAACCAGGTAAAAAAAAATTAAAAAAAACTACCTCTTAGCACTACAATCCTTATAAGTGGTAACTAAAACAACCCCACATAAGGAACCAGGCTACTTGGGAAGACATCTTTCTACATCTTTCAATGGACAAAACATACAAAGGAAAAGAAATACAACAGCAGTCTTAGAAGGGGCACCATGCATCAAGCTGCCTCCCAATTTCTATAAGTGAATACACTAATTGACATGACGGAAGTTTTCGAGCAATATCGTTGTATGGTGAACACTGCGCCCTGCGCTGTGCCCCATGTACACAGAACCCAGCCATCACAGTGTTCAAAACATCTAACACAAATACAAAAATGTGACTTCTGGATTATAGCCCATCTAGAGATCAGACCATTGTCAAGTTGATCAAAATGAAGTTGAATAATCTTATTATTGCTTTCAAAACTTGTTGGCAATATTCTCAATTAGACAATTATCTTTCATTCACCATGTATGCACCATGTATGCATGTATAGAGCAATGTCAATTGACACCTGCACTGAAAATGCCTACCAAATTTTGCTTCAGTGGCTAACCAATCACAATTATTCATATCTACAAAAAAAGTTAAATAAAAATTCAACAATAATAGTCCAAAATTATAAGTCCGATTTCCACTGTTTAGGACAAGGGCAATTCAATACACAATCCAAAAACTGACAATAAGATCAGTCTAGCTATCAATATGACAGCCAATCAGTATAGATTTGTTTATAATAAGTTACTGCGGAAAGTACCCACAGAATGTAATCCTGAGATTATTTTCACAACATATTGGAATTGTTCATCCACTGTGCAGGTCGTTGGTTTCATTGAGGCGTTGGGAACTGCTGCATTGCGGCATACATCATTGCCGGGGGCTGAAGTGGCGCTTGTCCTGCCATCACCTGCTGACTGGTCACAGCTGCAGCTGCGGCAGCAGCCGCTGTTGGTTGCCCGGGAATGGCCTGCCATGGAACTTGTAATCCCATCCTTTGGACATAAGCTTGAGGATAACTGAACTGACCATAAGTGGCAGCAGTGTAGCCTGGTTGCATACTCTGCAAATACTGACTGCCTGCGGCTCCAGGATATGATTGAGGATACCAGTATCCCATTTGTTGTCCGTAAGCATATTGATACTGTCCCGCAGCAGCTGCAGCAGTCGGTGTTTGAGCTGGTTGCGTTTGAGGCTGTGCGGCCTGAGGCTGAGCTGCAGCGGCCGGCACTCCTGGTTGGATAGGGTTATTAGGGTCACCCGACTCTTTACCCCAAAAGCATTTTACAGTTTGACCAGTTATTTCAGTATTATGCACGGATTCAATTGCGAGAGTGGCAGCCTCTTTGGTTGCATACCGTATGAAGGCATAGCCCTTGTCTTTAAACACCCGTATGTCTTGAATGGCACCAAATGGAGCAAAGGTTTTTTGAATCACTTCTTCGCTTATACCAGTAGTGAAACCTCCACAATAAACTGTGCAATTTGTTGGACTTGATTGATTGTAGACTTCATCATAAGTTGCTTGTTTGCCTGTACCAGGGTTGCGGGGCCTTTCATTACGGGGTGGAGGGGGTTTCCTAGTTGACCAGTTGGTACGAATACTACGGCTACCGAGCCATTGACCATTCATTGCCTGAATTGCACTTTCTGCTTCAGCTTTCTTCACAAATGACACAAACGCATACCCTTTTGACTTGAGAGTCTGGGGGTCTCGAACAATCCTGCAGTTGGAGATCTCACCAAATGGCGCAAAGGCTTCACGAAGAGTATGGGTCTCTATTTCAGGGCTCAAGTCACCCACAAATATGTGATGGTGGTTGCTTGTGTCTTGCTTCGGTTGGTTGCCCGGCGAGGTGGCCCAGTTTACCTTTATCTCCTTGTCTAGAAAGAGCCGCTTGTTCATGACGGCCAGTGCAGTGGCGGCCGCTTGATGGTTGGTAAACTCCACAAAGGCGTAAGGGTCATTGCCTTGTTCACGAATTATCTTGCACCCCTTCACCGGGCCTATTTGAGAAAACAACGTACACAGAAGGTCCTCTGACACGGACGTGTGCAGGTTTCCGACGTACAGAGTTTTGGGCTGACTTTCGTCCGTCATGTTGCTGTGCACACAGTAGGCCCGTGTCCGATGGCTGGGACCCGGCCGTCAAAATGCACCACTTACAACGTCGTCTCACACTTTCTTGAACGGGAACCTGCCGATCGCCAAACTCCACTTCTGCCACTCCGCGTCAACGGCAAAGAGAACACTTAACTACTGTCTTTCACTTGTTGTCTGTTTAGTGGGTGCGTTCAATCGTTAAAGCATTAGAAGGAAAGTAGCAAGTAACGTCACAACTTGCTTTGTACGCCATTTTGCAAAGAAGACATCGAGAAGAAGAACATCCACCAAGACGGCTTCAACGGTTGTGGAAGGCGTCTGGAAATGAAATGAAAAATAAAGGTCCTTTTCAAGAATTAACATTTGGCAATGCAAGAATATTTGTTACAATTTTAAAATAGACAGCTATGCTCATCGCCCTTCGGTAAGCGTTGAAACGACCACTGCTGGATTATTCATCTTTCTTGACTGTAAATTTGCACTGCTCTTATGAGTCACAGGATTTACCAAGCAGTAATTTTAATGAACATTCACATTTCCATTGTGACATGTTTATTTATGTTGTGATTCTTGTCTGCTGTCAATCGCATCTTGTTTTGCCACTAGGGTCAGTCATTATGTCTACTTCGAGTGATTCCGATGAATTTTACGACGCGGAAGATGGCACACCCAGCCGAAGCGCAAGGTGGGTGATCTATTTTATCATCATTCTATTTTTACGACCCATGTTTGTGACAATTGCATTTCTGCATTATATGGAGAATACCTTGCTTTCTGTCTGCTTTCCACTGTAATTATTGAATGTCAAACAATGACAATTCAAGGTTAGGGTAGATTCTATATGATATTGTCATTTTGAGTTCATTGAATTAGGAAACTTTTTAACATAATGTAGTCATAGTGCAATGGCATTGCAGACTTCTGGTAATACAAGTTTTTTGTTGAACACATCATCTTTTTTTTATTTTCAGGGGAAGTCGGTCAGTGAAACGTGCTACATTAACTCGTCCTGAAAATGTAGCTGATAAGACCATTCACACCCCTTCAAAAGAATCTGCTGACCTGGATGAAACGCTAGTTCCAACTTCCACACCAAACCCTTCCTCTGTCACTGCTTTAGGTCCTTCTATTCTGTCGAAAGAAAATTCTGCTTCAGAAAATGTATGTGGATTGCTCTTTCCATTAATTTATAAAAAAAATAATTTTGTGACCGTGTACAGTACTGTAGAAGGAAAGCATTTTTGTTTGAACAGGTGTCAATTCCAAAGAAAAGTTCTGATAGCTGGCAAGGTAGACGGCGATTTCAAGAACTACGCCAAAGAATGCAAACAGAGGAAGAGGATGCCGTGGGATCTCCCCCTGACAGTCAGTCATCATCAGTTGAGGGAGTATTTGCTGTACCTCAAGCAGGCACAGCTTCTGTGGGAGGATCTTCATCGGGCACCAAAGCATCGCATCCTTTCCGTATTATTGAACATGATACCTTGAGCCTCCAAAGCTTGACATCTCTTGGCCGAGTTGGTAGAATACTTGGAGGAGTTCAGGATACAACTAGTTCAAGTAGTGGACGACTAGAGCAACAGCTTACTTCAACAAGCTCATGCAGCACCGTAGGTGGAGATTTAAAAGAGGAAGAGGAAGAGGAATCTTCTACACCTGTGACAGCTCAAACAAGTCCTGCAACAACCTCACCCACTGCTTCATCTACCCCAACAACATCTGCCTCAGCAAGCACAGCTCCCTCTTCTCCTTCACACTTTTCTCAAAGTGTGTTCCAGGAACCAGATGTGATTGCTAGCACTAAAAATTCTACTAGTAATGGGACACCTCCTCTTCCCTCAGAAGCTCCTGTAGCCCCTCCACGCCGGAAGAAGAAAAATAAAACTCAGAATACGACTTCTGCAGCCACTTTAGTGGTGAGTTCAGCTTACCATGTAATCCATAGGAATTAATGTCACCATATTTCCAGAAAAAACGTTGCTTTCTTCTTTTTTTAAACATTTACACTTTATTTTGTAGAGTGAAAATGATACTGCTTCTCAGTCATCACAATTACCTAGTCCGGCAAGTACCATTGAGTCGCTGACTAGAGACTTAGAACATTCTCTGGACATTCGCTCAGCCACCAAAGGACAATATGTGGTTAAACCACAGGTATGTGTGTTCATTTTTTATGTTACCCCTTTAATTATCCTCATCTCCTTCTTCTGTTTGTGTAGCCAGGCACTTAAACACAATTCTTGCCTCTAATCATTTGTAGGATGAAGATAGAGCTCGTGCTGACGGTCCACCTCCGGAAGAGCTAGACCGTGTGAAGACAGAGAGGATGTCATCAAGATCAAGCCAGGCCTCTAATAGCCCTCGTGGGTCAGTCGGTAGTAATAGTATTGGTCGCAAGCCATCCATATTAGCAGGAGGCAGTAATGACGGGCCAGCAGTATCAGTTGTTCATCCAGTTGGCTCTGGAACTGCCAGCAGCACTAGTAGCACGAGTATGAGAGACTTCAGCTCTGTTGGCACAGGTTTGTCTGAAAGTCAAGTGTGACTGTAGGTGCTGCAGTCCCAGTCACCATTATGTCATGTCAAAACATCTTAATTAAAATTATTTGTAAAATGTTTTGTGCAGGGAGTGGTGGAAAGAGAGGAAGAAGTACTCTTGGATCTCTTAGTAGCAATAGTATTGGAAGAGAGAGTGGGGAAGGAAGTCGGCAGTCACTTAGTCCCCGGGGATCTAAAGAAAGACGAAGATCTGCGGGGGATGAACAGGGGATGCTGGCGCAGCTCAATATGTTTGTGCGAACCCGTACTGACTCAGGAAAGCAACTATCAGACATGGTATATTTATGTTTCTAAAAACTACAGAATTTCTGAAAATTCAAATTCCGATATACTTTATTATGTAGTGTTTTCCTGCCAAATCACTCTTTTTTTCCATTACAGGAAATTTTATCACAAGTCACAGTTCTGAATTTAGACACTGGAGAAAGAGTACCCCTGAGCATTGCTGAAGACAAACTTCCTCAATGTATCAATCCTCTGTCTCTGCACATCATGCGTCTTACTTCTGAGTATGCTGGAACAGAAACCAGCAGTCCAGTGTCTAGACCCCGTGAGTCTGATGAGGAAAGTGTGGACAGTAAAATGTCTGCGCCTCTCTCTGTTGGTGACTCTTTAGATATAGATGATGGTGAAAGTGAAGCAGGAAGTGTTCGCAAGAGAACGGCTAGATTTAAACGTTTCCTAGGATCAACCGTTAAGAAAACCATGAATAAAGCCAAAACAATTGCCCAGGAGGTAATATATTAAGAGTTAAGAGTAGTTTGACAGTGTAATAGGAGACAGATATGTTAACTTTTGTGTTTTATTATGTCATCCAAGGTTTCACATGCCAGACACAAAGAAGATGTTATGGACATTGAGGATCTTGTAAATCCGAATGAGCCTTCTAATATGAAACTGAAAGCCAGCAGTAGTCATAAGGGCCCCTATGAATTTGATCAGCTGCAGTATATTCAAGATCTGAGCGGTGAACATGTTGGACCTATTTGGTGTATGAAATTTTCAACTTGTGGTAGACTTCTTGCCACTGCAGGTCAGGACCGCATTCTACGGGTTTGGGTCATTCGAAGCGCTTATGCTTATTTTCAGGTAAGCTACTTTTTTATTTGTTTTTCAATTGCCTTTACATTTTTATTTCTGATAAGGGAATATTTATACAGTTTTTGATTACAATTGGCTTCCATGCCAGAATGAACAGCAACAAAACTTCTTACCTTAATATTTTTATTACCTTATAGGAAATGCGCACCAAATATAATGCTGAGAAAGTTTCTCCAACGCCGTCTCAAGAGTCGCTTGTCTCCCAACATTCTGCTGGAGCGAGCTCTGCAGGTGCTGGCAATGAATCTGCAAGTGCAGATCCAAACCCAAACAGTCCTTTCATGCCCAGACCATTTTGTAAATACACAGGACATACATCAGACTTATTGGATGTATCTTGGTCAAAGAACTATTTTATTCTTAGCTCTTCAATGGATAAGACTGTAAGTTATAGTAATTCTTCACCACATTTTTGCTATTTATTTCATTATTGTACTGGCCGGTATCTACTGGAAGGGTTCTTATTCTGACCGGACATTTCCCAGGTTCGCTTGTGGCACATTTCTAGAAAGGAATGTTTATGCTGCTTCCAGCACATAGATTTTGTAACTGCCATAGTTTTTCACCCAAGAGATGATAGATACTTTCTCAGCGGATCCTTAGATGGAAAAATCCGTCTATGGAATATTCCCGATAAGAAGGTATGTTGCTTTTAATTCTTGGATCTTGCTATGCGATGGATTGTCCTGGTCTTATGTAAGTGTTTCCCCTCTGAAGGTGGCTGTTTGGAGTGAAGTCGAGGGTCAAACAAAACTTATTACAGCTGCAAACTTCTTTCAAAATGGAAAGTTTGCTGTTGTGGGATCATATGATGGCCGTTGTATATTCTATTATACAGACCAACTTAAATATCACACTCAAATACATGTGCGATCCACTCGTGGAAAGAATTCAACTGGTAGGAAAATAAGTGGCATTGAGCCTATGCCAGGTGCAGATAAAATTCTCGTAACCTCTAATGATAGCAGAATTCGATTGTATGATCTTAGAGATCTTAGTGTCTCATGTAAATATAAGGTAAGTCAGTTTGCCCTCTATTTCTATGAGCTTTGAGTTTGGTGCTTGTATTGACCCTCTCATTGTATTGTTTACCCTAGGGATATGTGAATGTGAGTAGTCAAATCAAAGGAAGTTTCAGCCATGATGGAAAGTACATAGTGAGTGGATCAGAAAACCAATGTATTTACATATGGCGAACAGATCATGACTATTCAAAGTTTTCATCAGTACGCAAAGATAGAAATGATTTTTGGGAAGGTATCAAAGCTCATAATGCTGTTGTGACTTGTGCTGTATTTGCCCCCAACCCCGAAGCGGTTTTTAGACAAATGGATCAAGAGGAAAAGGAAGAAGAAAAAACCAAACCTAAAGCGGTGGGTACCAACCTTTTCTCTTCTGTGCTAATTAGCTCCTGATTTTTATCCTTTTTTTGTTATTTTTGTTCTAGGTTGAAGACCCTTTGGTTGCCCAACATAAGCAAGGCTGTGGTGGGCATGTACTTGTGAGTGCTGACTTCAACGGATGTATTAAAGTCTTCATTAATAGAACTAAACCAAAACATAGTTCATTACCTGCATCTGCATTGGTTTAGAATCAGGAAGCCCAATATGCTTTGTCAATTATTGTATGGTGTTGCCCAGTTTGGCACAAAAGTGACCATATGGGAGTAATATATGTTGATCCAGTTGTACTACAGTGCTTGATTTGCCATTTTGTGATATATGTCATGTACTTTCGAGGCTGAGTAGGATGAGGTAAAAACTTTTATAAAGTAAAACTCGCTCACTATTCATGCTGTGGTAACATCCCTTATCGTCATTCATGAAGGCTGAATATAAGCCATGTTATAAGCCATGTCATGGTACTCACCTTCAAGATTGCAAGCTACTTATGATAATATGATACTTATGATAATATGACAGTTATTTATTCTGTAAAGGTAATGAAAGTGAAATTATGCGCCAAAGAGTTGTCATATAAACTTCAGCTCTTAATTAATTTCAAGCAAACAGAACTTCCGAAAGATAATATAAAGTGCTTTTTGTTCACTTGCTTTTGCTTCCTGTGATTTTTATCATTTATATTAATTATAACTACCAGCAGTATTGCTTTGTTACTCTTTCTGCGTTACCCTATGTTTACTCTGTTCTTTAAAAGGGATGAGATGTTATGAATTACTGGAGTAGTTTCTTTACGCTATGTGAGGTGGGTTTTTAACATTTTATCTGGTAGAACTCATTGGAGCAGGCAACTTTGTTATTCAATTGCCTCCTGTTTGTTAACCAGGTCTTCTACTATTGATTGAAGGGGAGGTAGTGTAGCGTTTGACAAGAAAAGCTGAGGTTTAATCAAAATTCTGCAGTTTTGTCAATTTTGCCTATAGTGCCATTTATGTTAGAAAGTAACAGCTGCTCTGCTTGTATTACTGACTGAACAGCTTCAGTGGACATAATGTAATCTGTAAGACGTGTGTATGAGTGTGTGTGTTTGTGTGTGCGTGTGCGTGTGCGTGTGCGTGTGCGTGTGCGTGTGTCTGTGGGCATGCATGTGTGTTTGTTGTTAACACTACTTTTCTTCCAGAATGGAGTTTGAATTGCTGGCCTTGTGTTTATATCCTTCCCATATTGGATGTTGATTCTTTTGCATTGTGATGGTATCACATATTTGCATTACAGAAATGATTTATTATATGACAGAAAATCAATTGTGTATCACGAGGATCAATTGTGGGTCACAACCTCTACTGGCTCGCTTCTGAATGAGTGAATCACAATTTGTAATCTGCCTTGCTGCTTCAGCATTTGTTTTATATTGCCCAATCTCTGCCAAGAAATTACCTGTCAAACAAACAACCTTTGTTTGGATTCCGTAGGGATATCTCTTTTAAATGCTGGATGCAAATATCTTGTTCACAAGTCTTCCAGCTTCCACTGTACCAACATTTTAACGCACAATTTTAATGACGTCTTGCTGAAATTGTTGTACAGCTTTTGCTTACAACGCCACTGCCTTCACTTGGTTCAGGAATACAGTAAACTCTACGGTTACATTGTACAGAGCTATTAAATTAATTAGATCTGATAAGACCTTTTTGATGATGATTATGTTTTATGGAAGTGGAAGTTTGCTTTGGAGTGGATCTATTTTGTGTGGGTACTAATCATCTTAAGAGTATGTTCTGATTTTGAACATTGTTGTTACTATTTAATATTTTTGATCGCTGTATTTTGTATTTTATTTGCCCTAATCACCAATAGGGATTATTGTTGTGTACAGTTCTGTTAAAGAAAAATTAAGGATGTTTGTTGTAGTAAAATGTGTACATGGTATCTACCTATGTCTTAACTCTCCATCTACTTTGCCATGGGCGGTTTTAAGAATGATGTGTTGTTGCACCCATGTGGCTTTTTCTTTTTTTTTTCCGAGGGTTGAACTTTTAAAAATAAGTTGCATTATTACTAACCGATAATTACTTTTTTCTCAAATCTGTTAATAATTTATTTTTCATGGACTCATACTTATCATGGTTGTGTTACTTGTAATGAACACCAGGCACAATTCTTGCATTTCAAAGAAATGTGTTATACTTTTACTTTTTGGAGACTTGTGTTTTCTATTTAAATTTTGAAGTTCTACTGATCGTTTATTTGTGATGTATGCCTAAATTATCTTACTGTATACTCATTGGTTTTGAATTCTTGACAACTTTGTGTTTTTGGTAGATTTAACTACTCTGCGTAATCCTTTTCTTTTGGTTATGTTTAGTAAACAGTTTGATGTGGTCTTCATAATTCAGTCGCGCTGTTCAATGAGGTTTGGTATCATTTTCTTCCACCAAAATGGTACTGCTTCTACTTCTTCCATTTTTCCAACTGTCCCAGATGTTAGTTATTGATATATATATATAAGGTTGTTATACTCTGCATTCCAGTCACTAGTTGTTAAATAAAAGAAAACAAGGTTTTCTTAATGTTTGCTTGCTGAACTGTGTAACATTTATTTTGTCACTTAATTTCAGATTTTTAAGGTGGCATTTCCCT
Source organism: Megalurothrips usitatus (assembly GCA_026979955.1). NCBI lineage: Eukaryota > Metazoa > Arthropoda > Insecta > Thysanoptera > Thripidae > Megalurothrips > Megalurothrips usitatus. The sequence goes on along the minus strand of CM049594.1, from coordinate 8,659,755 downwards.
GGGTCTACAGCTGCTTGTATATCCTTGTTTACATCAATGCAGCTTTTTCAGTCATACTTAAAATTATGTATGTGTTATGATTCCTAGTCAATATTGAGTGCCTAGAGCCCTCGAGCGTACATATTATAGACTTTTATAAAACTTTGAAATTTACAACAAAAAAAAGTTATTTTGTGGTAAACCTGCATTTACTTCTATAGTTAACAGATATTTTAACTTAAAACTCGTCAGGCTGTTATGAATTTCTACAAGCAAAGCACATTTTATAATTTTGGCTTCTGGTCTTTTACCCACCGTTTTCTTTTGTAAATGGACAAGTCCAAGAATCAATTTTGTTGTGATGATTATATTCACTCTGTCAGTTTGTGACAATTTATTTTCTTACTAGACTTGCATTGACTCCATAGGATGGATGATGATGCAATGTGATGTTAGATTTGATGTGGTTGAGTATGAGGGTCCATTTTGCTAATTTCATCATGTAGATGTTGTTACCAAAGTCATGTGAACTGTTTTCATATTGGATCTAGGGATTTGTAAAAGGCACCCTGAGTCATGAAAGTTGAAAGTATTTTGGGATGAAATAAATGCTTCATTAATGAGCAGATGCAGAAGTTGTCTTTTTCCTTTATCCCCAACATTGAATAGAATGCATTCTACACCTTGAATATTTTAGCGCAGTCAAATTGAAGGCTGCTGGCATTTCCTTGACAACATGAATTGAATTAATCGGGTGACATCAGAGCTGGGATGAAGCCTGGTCTTCTGTGGTCTGTTGATCCTGGGGGGCTGCTTGTTTATTAGCTTCCTCACTGTTCTTGTCCCCATTGCGATCTGTGGCACAGAATGGTCAAAAGGAATAACTTCATACCAAACCTTAGCAACCATATTATTACAACTTTTTGACATTAAAAACTTACACCTCCCAAGCAGTGCTCGCTCCAGACCATGTATCGGTGACTCCAACATAAGAGACAGAACAAGAGCACCGACGAAAGTAACGAAAATCTGGGAGACCACCTCCATTGTCTGTTGAAAAAAAAAATAGTTTGTTTGAAATGAGAGCAGGGTTACACACGTTTTCGACGCATGATAGTCAAAGAGATTCTAAAAAGTTAAGCAGAAGCCTGGAGGCCCAGGGCCTAGTTTGATTGTGGGGAGGGACTCGGCTGATACTCCTGATGGGGAGCAAGGTCCGCCTTACCAGCGATGCCGTGGACAGGGTGCGGGTCTCCCGGACCCCGGCCACGCCCCAGAGGACCACGGCGCCGTTGACGAGGTAGGCGCAGTAGGTGAGGCGGCTGAGGGGGACCAGTGGGCGCCAGGTAAGCACCCGCTGCATGACGCCTGCGGGCACAGGCACGGGGACCAGGGTGAGGCGCGGTGCGGGTGGCCAGCCCCAGGCAGCTCTAGGCAGCCCTGCTGCTAGGCAACCCCACACAGCGTCCCGCCGGCTCGGCTTACCTCCGTTGCCGGTCACGCAGGCGAAGATGATCCAGGCCGTTGCGGCGCACCAGCCCAGGCGGTGCAGAGAGGCGTACAGGGCGGCCTCCAGGGGGTGGTAGGCGTGGGCCGGCTGGTAGAACACGGACACGGAGAACATGCACGACACGCCCACCAGCACGGCGGCGGCCCAGCCCAGGCGGACGCTCCTCTGCGGGCAGGGCAAGACAGGGGGAAAATGACTGGCTGGAGTAGGCCATGTCCAATTCACGCTTCACGTGCTTTTTGGTGTGTGTGTGCGTGTCCACAACCACGACCCCAGGAGTCTGTGTAGTGAAGGCGTGCGCGTGCGCGCATGCATCGGCAAAAATCTGAAACGTCCAAAATGCCAGGGTGCTAGTTAAGGAATCAGTAAAGAAATCTCACCCGTCCCACAGACAGTGCAGACCCGTGCTCTGTACCGCCGGGCTCTTCCCACACTCAGGCCGACCAGCCTTTTGTTATGATTGTAATCTGTTTTTGTCTGCTCACTCGGCTGCTATCATCGCTCATTTGTTCTTTTCATTATTCGCACTCATCTCCCAATTATTGACAATGTGAATTCAGCTGTTTCCTTTTTGAATAAATTCTCGTTCACTTCGTTCGCTGACCCAAAGAAGCTAACATCTATTTTATTTCTCTCTCCCTAAACCCAAGATTTACTAGAGGTTATGGGCCCAGGACCACGTGGAGAAGAATTTTATCTTTGAAGCCGTTGCCTGCTGATCAACTGTCACTGACTGTCAAACGAACCAACGTGAATTGAAGATGAGTGCCACTATTGGTTATGTCATGAATGAGGCACAGAAGCTGACCGGGACGGACAACTTCTCTTCATGGGCATTCAACATGCAAGGCATTTTAGTAAATGACAATCTGTGGACATGTGTTAACGGGAACGAAGATGATGCCGGAAAGCAGGAGAAGGCCTTCTTCAAGATTGCATTCAACGTGTCCAGCAAGATTCAACCGCTACTATGGAACATCACTGCACCCAAGGCGAAGAATGCTTGGCTGAAACTGAAGCAGAATTATGGAAACCTCACCAGCGCCGGTAAGATGGATCTCCTGAGTAGAATGTTTAGTTTGAAGCAAGTGGATTTTCCAACAGTGCAAGACTATCTTCAAGAAATTACTTTCACTCAAGAGAAACTGGTAGAAATTCAGAAAGGCTTTGAGGACGAAGTGGTAGCTTATCGAATGTTGATTGGTCTCTCTGATGAATATCAAACGCTTAAGATAGCTTTGGGCAGTCTCGACAAGCAGCTAACCTCTGAGTTTGTAAGGAACAAGATACTCAGCTGTGCACCAGCATCCAGTACAGAGAATGTTCTCCTTGTTAGAAGAAATGTCACGTGCTACTTCTGTAAGCAAGAAGGTCATTACAAGAATGAATGTAGAAAGTTCAAGAGGCAGCAAGAGAGGAACAATCAGACTGGCGGAGCAGGGAACAAGAATCCAAACAAGAAAAACTCTCAGGTCGTGAGCAATTCAAGCCATCATGTCAACGATGAAGAAGTTCAAGAAGAGGTCTGTGTCCTTGCAGTCCATGTGGAGGAAGACACAGGTGATTCATCAGATGGACAAGATCCTGATGAATGGCAGATGCACCACACTGCACAGGTGGAACCACTTGAAGCTGTAATGGCAGCAGCTGACAGTGAAGCGGTCGAGACTTGGTTGGTGGACTCTGGATGCACCAGACACATGTGCAAGAGTAAGAAGAATTTTATATCTCTGAAACCTACCAGTGTAAAGGTTACCACAGCCAACAATCAAGTAGAGCGGTGCCCTGGGATAGGTGATGTAAAGTTGAACGTAGCAGAAGGAGAGGTTACTGCTAAGAATGTCTTGTTAGTCCCTGGATTGTCTAATAACCTTCTGTCTGTTGCAGCCTTTGTTGACAGAGAGTATGAGGTGAGATTTAATAAGAATGGATGTTTTGTAGCAGACCAGCATGGAAGAGTTGTTCTAACAGCATCAAGAGCTGGAAATCTCTTTGTGGTTAAAGACTACAGAACTGTAGAAGCAGTGGCATTGGTGACTGTGGCGAGTGAGCAGGAGCTGTGGCATCGGAGGTGTGGCCACCTTAGTGTGAGTCAGATGAGACAACTGAAAAATCAAGTAAGTGGATTGCAACTGGAAGTAGTTCAACCGAAGAGCTGTGTCACCTGCTGCAAGGGAAAGATGGCAAGAGCACCATTCCCAACTAGTGTAACTCCACGTGCCAGTCAGCCTCTTGAGTTAATCCACTCTGATGTCATGGGCCCCATGAACATTGACACATTTTCAGGCGGAAAGTATGTCCTTTTATTTATTGATGATTTTAGTCGCAAGATGTTCATTTACATCCTCAAGGGCAAGGCTGAAGTGTTCGAAAGCTTTAAACAGTTTAAAGCTGTTGTAGAAAATCAAACTGACCTCAAGATCAAGATTTTTCGAACAGACAATGGGGGCGAATATGTCTCAAAGGATTTTGAGTCACATTTGAAGCTGTGCGGAATTATTCATCAAACTTCCACTCCTCACTCCCCTCAGCAGAATGGAACGAGTGAAAGGGCGAACAAAACTGTGATTGAGATGACCAGGTGCATGTTAATTGATTCCAACCTTGACCGCAGATTCTGGGGTGAAGCAGCCAGGACCGCAGTGTATGTTAGGAACAGATCCCCCTCATCTGCACTGGATGGGAAGGTTCCAGAGGAAGTTTGGACTGGCCGTCCAGTGAGGGTTGACCATTTTAGAGTTTTCGGTAGCCCTGCCTTAGTTATGATTCCTAAAAGAGAAAGAAGAAAACTTGATGATAAGGCAGAAGAAATGATTTTCATTGGATACTGTGAGACCTCAAAATGTTGGCGGTTTACTAACCCTAAATGCTCTACCAAAAAGGTGGTCAAGTCCAGGGACGCCAAGATCCTTGACCACGAGGTATGTCAGTCCAGGGCAACAACTACCGAAGAACCTGCTATCATTGAGGTTGTTAAAGAACCTGCTGAAGAGAACCTTGATGACACCATCCCCGAGAACCATGGAGAAGGGGACACTGACGCCGTTCCTGACCCTCTTAACTTGTCTAACCTCTCTGATTCTAGTGCTGATCAGGACTTGGAGTCGGTGAGAAGGTATCCTTTAAGAGAAAGGAAGACAACCCGGAGAGATGACCATGTGTACTATGCCTCCTACTTCAGTGAGGATCCACAGACGGTCGAGGAGGCCCTGTCTCGCCCAGATGCCAGAGAATGGAAGAGAGCTATGGATGAAGAAATGAAATCACTCGATCGTCACGGTACGTGGGAACTAGTGAGTAGACCTGATGGCAGAAATGTCATTAGTAGTAAATGGGTGTTCAAACTTAAAACTGATGCTAGTGGGACACCAGTCCGCTACAAGGCACGCTTGGTGGCTCGTGGTTTTAATCAACAACATGGAGTTGATTATTTTGAAGTATTTTCACCCACAGTTAGTTTCTCAAGCTTCAGACTTTTACTGGCATTAGCAGTCAAGAATGACTGGAGTATTGAACATCTAGATGTAAAAACGGCATTTTTGCATAGCAAGTTGCAAGAAGAGGTATACCTTGAACAACCCAAGGGTTATTCAACAAGTGATGCAATGGTGTGCCGTCTTAACAAGGCCATTTATGGACTGAAGCAATCCTCTCGTTCATGGTACAAAACTGTTGAAACTGTCTTATTGGAGATGGGATTCAGAAAGTCACAGACTGAACCCTGCGTGTTTTACAAGACCAGTGGGAAGGAAGTAATCGTTGTCACTGTGTATGTCGATGACATTTTGTACTTCAGTTCCTCCAGGCAATTAGCAGAAGAACTCAAGACCAACCTTGACAGGCACTTTGAGATTCAGTACCTGGGTCCAATTCAAAGCTACCTGGGAATCCGCTTCATCAGGACCAGTGAGGGACTTCAGCTGGATCAGACATCCTACATCTCTAAACTCCTTCAGAAGTTCAACATGGAGGACTGTAAGGCCGTTGCTACACCACTTAGCTCTTCCAAGCTTGTTAAACCATTGTCATGCTCTGAAAACAGGCCTTATCAACAGCTTATAGGGTGCCTCATGTACTTAACTGTGGCAACACGCCCTGACTTAGCATATGCTGTCTCTGTATTGAGCCAATTCAATACCTGCTATTCAGAAGAGCACTGGATTGCTGCCAAACGTGTGCTTAGATATTTGAAGGGAACCCTCAACTACCACCTGCATTTCTCTAAAACTGGTTGTGATTTCCTTGCTTACACAGATGCTGATTGGGGCAACTGTCAGGACGACAGACGATCGTATTCTGGAAACGTGATTCTTATGGCTGATGGAGCTGTCTCATGGGATTCAAGGAAGCAACGTTCAGTGGCACTTAGCAGCGTAGAAGCGGAATATGTTGCTCTGACAGACTGTGCCAAGGAGGCACTGTTTCTCACGTCAGTCATGGAAGAAATCTTGGGGAAAAAGACCTCAATCAACATCAGGTGTGATAGTCAGGGGGCTATCGCTACCGCACAGCATGAAGGTCCCACCAAGAGACTCAAGCACATAGACATTCGTCTTCACTTCATCAAGGCACTTATTCAAGATGGAAGAATGAAGATAGAGTATGTACCAACTGAGGACATGGTCGCAGATGCCCTAACAAAGCAGCTATCGGCTGAGAAGCACAGAGGTTGTATTCTTCAGATGGGAATGCTTGCTTTTCCTTAATACACCCTTTTGTTGCTTTGTCATGTAACTTCAAATTAACAACATAATTAACTTGCATTTGTTAACCTTGTTGTTCCCTTCCTCCTCCTTTTTTTTTTTATTTTATTGATGTATTACTGTTCTATACAATTTTGCATCTGCAAAGTTTTTTTTTTTTACCCTAAATAACTTGTCAGCTATTGTCTTTATTCTCTTTTTAATTTTTATTTGTGTGAACCATTGTACATAATTTTTGTTTGTTTTTTACTACACAGATTAAGTGAGGGTGTTATGATTGTAATCTGTTTTCGTCTGCTCACTCGGCTGCTATCATCGCTCATTTGTTCTTTTCATTATTCGCACTCATCTCCCAATTATTGACAATGTGAATTCAGCTGTTTCCTTTTTGAATAAATTCTCGTTCACTTCGTTCGCTGACCCAAAGAAGCTAACATCTATTTTATTTCTCTCTCCCTAAACCCAAGATTTACTAGACCTTTCACGATCGGACATGGCCGCCGTCAAGTCAGTGGGGAACGACCCCCCACACCGCCCGCGGGGTCGGGAAGCTTTTATTCCCCGGCACAACCCCTCCCGTCCCCACAGTGGACAACAAAACCGCCCAGACGTATGATGGTCCGGTCAGACGATATCAGCAGCGCGCAAAGCGCGCAGCAGTTGCACAGTGGCGCCATCTGGCGGCCCCGGGTCGAACTAGCCTTGAGGTTCGGTGTCGAGGTAGTCGTGTAAGGCCAACAGAAACGCGCAGCGCGAGAAGTGAGCTGACGGTTGCACGGTGGCGCCATCTCGCGGAACTCTGGCGTACTACTCCCCCACCCTTCCCCTCCACCCTCCCCCAGCGGTACTATTTCCCCACCCTTCCCCTCTGCACTGGGGGGAGGGGGGGAGGGTGGAAGGGAAGGGTGGGGTGGTAGTACTTCAGAGTTCCGCGAGATGGCGCTGCAGGTCACCAGCGGCGCTTCGCTCGCGCGGGGTGCTTCCTCCGGCGCCAGAGAGACCTCCCTACACTCAATTCGTGCTGCAGGGACGTCCATCGCGCGCGCGGCAGCGCAAGGGCTCTTGCCCGAGTGTGATGACGGTGCGGAGAGACGGATCAGGGTGTCCGCCACTCGAGGGGGGAAAAGTCCCAGTCCGACGGGTGGGATTTCTGAAGCCCTGTACTAGCGTCCCGGTATTTACCTACGAGATTTTTTACCAAATGCCTGCCGATTTGACGTCATTTTACTTACCGGTGCATGCGCGCACGCGCACGAATTAACTACACACTACGCTGGCCCAGGCTGGACCATCCCAAGTCTAGAGGGGTCACCGATGCCGCAGCCGGGAGGAAGGGCCGGGCCGACGTGGTGTCATCGCCGCCGGCTCCCGGTTGAAAATGTTTGCGTCGGACGAAAGCGTGCCCCCTCACCCCTCCCTCCCCTCTCATCTTTACGACCCTTTCCCTCTCCGTACCGCGCGGCGCGGTGCGGCGCGGTGCGGCGGGGCGCGGCGGGGCGCGGCGGGGCATTCAGGGACTTTTTCTTTGTCAAACATACGCGGCCGAAGAGACGGGACCGGGACGCGACGCGACGCGAGCGTGTAACGTACCGGTAGGCCTTTAAGCATTACGTCACACACCGGCCGCCATTTGGGTGATACACCGTGTCCAAGGGTGGACAAAACCGTATGGCCACACTCCGGGCCGTGTGCCCTGCCGCCGCCGCCGCCACGGCAGGGCGCGCCCGCAGACCACGTGACCTTGCACCGGGTGTGGGAGTGCGGTGTGCGGGGCCGGCGGCGGCGGCGGCGGCAGGGGGTGCGCGCCGCGCGAGGCGCACGGCGCCTGGGAAGGTAGGCAATCCGTGGCCGCGCCGCGCACTGCGGTGTGGCGGGCTTGCCTACCCCCCGGGGGCCCTCCCCTTCTCTCTCTCTCTCTCTCTCTCTCTCTCTCTCTCTCTCTCTCCCCGCCCAAACGGTAAAGAAAAATAAGAATAAAATTGGGGCATTGGGAGCGACATAATCCTTGGCCGCACTGCCCTCGCCTCCCCCGTCGCGCGGTGCGGAGGTACTCCCGAGTGTGATGACATTTCACAAAGCAGTGAAAGCGAGGCGCGGTTCCCGGCGTCGCGGTATTCAACTTCTTCATACACCGCCGTCCGCCGTGTGAACAACCCAACGCACAGGGCAGGGCAAAAGCACCCCCCCCCTCCCCCTCCTCCATCCACTCGCTAAGCGCGACTGAAACGATTTCATAGAACGTTTGAATGCAGTGAACGTGTTTCATTGAACGTGCAATTTGGACACTCACGCATCGGCACAGAGGAATCCTTCACATGAAGGTGTTGGTGGTAACCCTGAATGCCATCCGCTCGCGGCCGCAGGAGGAAAATATAAAGAGGGCGTGATCGGTCTGCAGGAGTCTGTGAGTTGCATCGCCATTGTGTTGCCCTCATCCAGGACATACAGCCCGACACTGCAGCCCGCGACCGGCACCATACTTGTGGTCGGCGACTGGCCCGGCCCCGGCTCAGGACTGGCAAGCTCCTGGCCCGGGCTCTCGCCGAGAAATTAAAACGGACTGTTATTCGACAAACGGGAGGCACCCAGTAGCAAAGCAATCGGAGGTGTGTTCGCGGAGGGGCACAGACTGGCGGAGGAGGACGCGGGGTGCGGGGGCCCAGGGGGCGCGGGGGCTCGGCCGGGACCCGGCCCGGCGCCCCCGGTGCGTATATGAGCCGGCGGCGCCCCCGGAACGTCAGTCTGCCCGCAGCAGAGCCGACGCACACACCAAGCATGGCGGTCACAGCTGTGATGGTGAGTACGCCGGCCGCCCCTCCCTCTCCCTCCGCTCCCCTCCTCTGACTTTGCTCTCACCTCGCACCGTGTTCAGGCGCCCCTCGTCGCTGTGCTGCTGCTCTGCGGCACCCCCTGGGCCCGAGCAGAGGCGGACTCTGGGTAGGTACAGTGGTCTGCGGTCCCCGCGGTACCTCCGCCAAGGTGTATTCACCGAGACCTGTGCCTTTCGCTTATCCCTCAGGTATTCGTATCCCGTGCCGAGCCAAGTCTTCATATCAGGGTGAGTGTATGTGGTCTCGGCGACACGGCACGGGCCCCGCACGGCCGGCCCCGCGGTTTCAGTTTAGATGCGGTTAACTGTGCCAGAAAACAGAAGCACATTTTGTACCCCAACTCCTTATGGACTAGTCCCTGCCCTGTGCTGACACTTATACCGCCCCCCACCCGCAGCCCCGCCCCCGCAGCCCCCGCAGCCCCCGTCCGACTGTCCGCCCTGGCGCCCGCCCCGCCGCAGCCGACCCCCGAGCTGACCACCACCACGGGCCTGGACACGAGCACCATCGACGTCACCACCACCACGCTGCAGGACACCACCATCCTGGAGGAGTGAGTGATGCGCGCGCTCCGGTCGGCGCGTCCCCCGCGGCCACCTTTTGTCCTCCCCGGACAGTAAGGCCGGAGCGAGTCCGTGTGGCGGCGGTGGGCGCGGCGGCCCCGACAAAAACCAGAGACAAGTGCCAAACGGTTGCGGTAGGCCCGCGCATAATGTATGAGTGCGGGCCGGGAGCCGGGCGGGAGGGCGCCGGGAGGGCGCGGCCGCGACGCCGCTAACAGGTGCATATCCAACGCCGCGCCGTTTCCGAGGGACTCGAGAAACGAGAGGCCCGCGTGCGTCGCGTTGGTGTGACAACGGGTCGCACGCGGGACAGCAGTGGCGCGCGCACTGCTCGTCGGCGGCTCTGCTGGGGAGCGGGCGTGGCGTGGCGTGGCGCGGCGTGTCCGCACGGCTGCCCATGGCCATGGCCAGGGGTTTTGGCAGCCGCAGTGGTATGCGGAGCCGGCGCCGCGCGCGCCACGCCCTCCGCATCCGCGTCCTCATCACCGCTGTGCTCTCTCTCTGCCGCAGCCGGCCCAGCCCGCCCAGCCCCACGGCGCCGTCGGCGCCGTCCTCGCTGTCTGCCCCCGCGCTGCCGTACCTGCCCCCGCAGGCCGCCGAGCTGGACAACGGCCCCGTCCCCATCGCCATCCTGGGGCCCGCGCCCACCCTATCGTCTCCGGGAGCCGTCTCCGGACCATCCGGACCTTCCGGGCCTTCCGGGCCAGCGGCTGGAGGCATCACCACGCTGCCGGCGCCGCTGCCCGCACCGCCCGCGCAGCTCGGCCTGTGGCGCCAGCAGCTGGAGATACAGAGGCAGCAGGACCTCCAGCGACAACAGGAGCTCGCCAGGCAGCAGGACATCGCCAGGCAGCGGGACCTGCAGAACCAGCAGGAGCTCGCCAGGCAACAGGAGCTCGCCAGACAGCAAGACCTGCAGAGGCAACAGGACCTGCAGAGGCAACAGGAACTCCTGCGGCAGCAGGACATTCAGCGCCAGCTCGACCTGCAGCGCCAACAGGAGCTCCAGCGCCAGCTCCTCCAGCAGCAGGACGCCCTGAAGCAGCAGCAGCAACAGGCGCAGCTCCAGCTCCAGCGGCAGCAGGAGCTCCTACGCCAGCAGCAGCAGCAGGTGGAGCAGCGGCTGCAGCAGGCCCAGCAGCAGCTCCTGGCCGTGGCACAACAGCAGTCCGCACAGCAGGCCCGCCTGGCCCAGGAGCAGGCCGGCCTCCAGCAGCAACGCGCCCTGCTCGCGCAGAAGCAGGCCCAGCTGGATGAGCAGTGCCGCCAACAGGGCCTGGCGCTGCAGCCCGCGCAGCCCGCGCAGCCCGCAGCCCGCACAGCCGGTCCAGCCCGCCGTCAACTACCGCCTCCCCGCGCCCGCGCCTGTCCCCGTGGCCGTCCCCGTGGCCGTCCCCGTGGCCGTCTCGGCGCCCGGACCCAACATCTTCGTGCCGCCGCACCCGCAGCAGCAGTCCCAGTACAGCTGGTACCGCACCGAGGTGACGTCCTCGGGCCCCGCCTCCGGGCCCGGCCCTGCAGGCCCCGCGGGGCTCGCCTTCGTGGTGCAGCCCGCCGGCCCCGCCGCGCCTCAGCCGTCCCGGTTCGCGAGCAACGACGCCGTGATCGTGGACAACCCCACCATCGTGGCCGCGCCCGCCCCCGTCTCCCTCCCCGGGGCGCCCTACCCGCCGGCCCGCTCGCAGCGCATCAGGGTGCCCTTCCGGACCTAGGAGCGCCCCACGGGGGTGAGGGCCGCGCCGCAGACTTCCTCTAGTCGCCACGAGTGTCAGAAGGGGGATTTTTGTAACGTCCCCACTTTCGACTCGACGAGAACGGTCTAACGCATGAAGTGTGAGTCACAGTCGACGGCGTAGACCACCCGCGTGCCTCTTATTCATCTCCAATTCGCTTCGCCTTATTCGTTATTCAGTCGCGCATTTCCCATTTTCATCCATCTCGCATCAAATAAACCGACGTCACGCAGGTTGATTCGCGGCCTTTCTCTAGTCTTCTGTACATAGTTGGGCGAGTGCCTCTGCCATCTGAGTGGGGTGCGCGGAGGGGAGAGGTGGGGAGCCGTTTTGTGATATCAGAAACTAAGTCGCCACGAGGCCCGGGGCTTGTGTGGCTCGAGTGTAACAAAGCCGCTAGAAACATGAACTTTACTACTGTATTTGTACCGACCCTTGTGTAATAAAAGTGAATGTGGAAAATGCTGGCTTCAGATTCTCTCCTTTCGTCCCGGGCCGTCGGGCTGGTCTCCGGCGGCGGCCTCGGCCAACGAGGCTGGCAAACCCTGCGGCGCGCGCCACAGCTCACAAGCAGACGTGTGCTGTTTGCGCGCGAATTTGCGTTTGATTTTGAGCTCACCCCGCCGAGACGCCTGCCGGAGTTTTTCCGGTCAAATAAAACACGAGCATGTCCTTGTAAGCCGAGGGTCTTACCACGCCACGGCCACACGAATGGCTTAAAACTGGCTTAGACTAATACAAAAATTCTTCACCACCACCCCACCCGCCACAAAAAGTTTATAATTTTAAAAAAACGCATTTTTTCGCGTAGGAGAAGCCTATCAGCAAACGACGCTCAAAACACACGGAACGGACCCGCGAGAGGGGGAACCTACCTGGGACACCTCCCTGTCGCCGCTCTGGAAGCGGTGCACGAACCAGCCCAGCAGCAGCCCGCAGCAGTAGCTGCTCGCCCTCATGTGCGTCTTGATGATGGCCGACTGGTACATGGCGTTGCCGGACAGGTCGCCCTGCCAGATCTCACTGCCGGAAAACAAAAACCATTTTCAAAAAATTGCTCGAAATTACAAACAAGTTTAAAAGACGGGGGGGGGGGGGGGGTATGGTAAATCGGTCATGACAATGTTGATGTGAATAGTTTACGACTTCTCCGAAGGAAAGGAGAAGTGTTCCGCACCAGACACGCGTCGTGCCGTACAAAGTAGAAGAGAGTCCCTGGATGAGTTTGGTCAACAGCCCGCGGGGCCGAGTCAACACCCACAGCCCAGCGGCGGCGGGCCGCCAGGCGCCGCAAGGGGCCGCCGGGGGCCGCCGCAAGACAAACCCCTTACGCAAAGCCCCGTCCGTCCCCGCCTCGGTGCAGGTAGGCCTCACCTGGGGAAGATGAGGAGAACGGGGTCCAGGCGGCGCGACCACGTGACGGCGAAGGGGATGAGGATGGAGAGGAAGGTGGCGAGCACGGCCAGCAGGCGGCCGAGCGTGGGCCAGCGCCACAGCGGGTACACCACGAGCGGGGCCAGCATGAAGAGCTGCGTGTCGGCGCTGATGTACCACGACTGGAACATGCACTGCGGCCAGAGAGACATCGTGGGGCAGCATGAGAGCAGGGCACGCCGTCATCAGTTGTAAGGACCGGTGAAAACATTATCGCCGAAATTTAATTCCCCCCCCCCCCCCCAATTTTTTCACAGCGTTTTAAAATTGTTTTGACAGGAAAGTCGTTCGGACGTCGGAAGGAGCAAGTTTTCCCCGGCGACACTAGCGCCATCTCTCGAACACTCCTCGTACTGTACTACGGTGCGCCTGGTAGGTAGAGAACACCGCCCGCCACACAGCCGAGTGCTGGTGTCGCCTACCTGCCGGGCGGCAGCGGCGCGGCGGTTGCCGCTGCTGCCGGCCGCGTGCTCTTCGCGCTGCCGCTACCCCGTGCGCGCGCAGAGGGGCCTTCCCCGTAGCGTCTCTCCTGCGCGGGGTATCGCCTAGCTCAGCTCGAGCAGCTCCGCGCGGCGTCTCACCAGCTGGTCGGTGTTGACGTAGTTGTTGATGTACAGCAAGTTGGCCCACCACGAGGCCCGGCACCGGTCCTGTTCCAGCAGCATCCTGGTCGGCCAGAGCGGCCCCGAGCCGAGGCGCGGCAGCAGCGTGGCGTACAGCGCTACCATGGCGAGGTACGAGGGGGTCAGTCTGCAAGCGGAGCACAGCGTTACCACGGCGTCAGCACGGCCACCGTCCGCCCGCGGGCCGCCGCTGCCGCCACATGCCCAGCCCTTACCGCACCTTATGTATCTGAAGATGTACAGCAGCCCGAAGTTGACGCTGCGCCGGCGGTCCAGCTCCAGGAGCAGCAGGCGCGTCAGCAGGAAGCCGCTGACCACCAGGAAGGAGTCCACCAGCAGCATGCCGTTGAGCAGGTAGCTGTGCTGGGGCTGCCGCACCGCCTGCCAGCACCCCGCGCGCGCGGCACGTCAGTCACAGGACCTTACCTTGTCATCTCACGACACCCGGCCGCTTTTGCATGCAGTACCTGCTTGACGAAGTCGGCGTTGTTGATGGCGCCCGTGGCCAGGAAGACGACGCTGTGGCCCGCCGTGATGAGCAGCATGCAGTAGAACTTGATGCCCAGCACGCAGTCGAGGCCCAGCTCGCTGGGGGACCAGCCCACCAGCTTCTGCAGGTTGCTGCGCACCGAGAAGGACACCAGCACCTGCGGGAGCACGGCTGCGGCGGCCGCGGGGTCGTCCGGGTCAGCGCAGGGCGCAGGGCGCAGGGCGCAGGGCCACGCAGGGTACAGGAGAAGCCCGGAGGCAGCTTACCCTTGCCGTCCATCTCGGAGTCCGGCGCGAGGAAGACATCGTAGACCGTGGCGATGACGAGCAGCGACAGGAATCCGATGAACACCCCGCTGCCGACAGAACGAGGGTGGTTGCAAACACACACTCTCACTCACACACACACACACACACTCTCTCTCTCTCTCTCTCTCTCTCTCTCTCTCAAGAGTGTACTCACATGACGACGAGCTCCACGCCCTGGAGGGGCTTGTAGGCGCTGTCCTGGCAGGCGCGCTCCGGCACGTCCACGTGGATGTCGGCCGCGGCCGCGGCCCCGGCGGCCGGGTCCAGGCGGAGGGCCGCGGCCAGCAGCACCCGGACGTCCTGCGGGGAGCAGGCCGCCGGCAGGCACGCCCCCCAGCGCAGCGAGTGCTCGGGCGCCGACAGCGACCAGAAGCGGCCGCCGCCGCCGGACACCTGCTGGCAAGGCGAGAGCACGTCCCCGTCAACGCCAGGAGTTTGCCTACCCTGCAGGCGCCGCACGGTGTTCAGTGTGGCCTCTCTTGCCTTGCTCGGTATGGCGCGGCGCGCGGCGCTGTGCGTGTCCTGCTGATGTCATCACATACCATCGCGGGCGCGTGGCGTGCGCGCCGTGGCGCGTGCCGCGGGAGACGCAGCGGAGCCGCGCCGTACTGTCGTAATTGAATTGGCTCGAGTAATTATTTGTCCAGTGCGCGTGGTCGCGGCGCGCGACTTCCAGCGGCTCCAGCCGCCAGCGGCGCCGCGCGAGCGCCCCGTCCAGTCGGCATTCCCGCGGCTCGGTGGAGCCCGCGGCGCGAAATGTGGACTCTGTCTAAATTTACACCGCGGCCCTTTGGCGGGTCCCGGCGAGTTCCGCGGTCGGCGGTCGGCGCGCAGGTGGGCGGGCCCAGCTGGCGGGGTGCCAGCGGCGGTAGCGGTCGCCTGGCAGCCCGGGGCCCGGCACGGCGGCACGGCGCCACGGGGGTGGGAGCAATCGGCCGCGCAGCGCCGCGCCTCGGTGCGAGTGAAAGTGCAGAGTCGGCGGCGCGGCCGCAAAGGATCAACGCGCGAGTCTCCGCGATTTGTGATGCGCGGGGTGTGAGGATACTCCTTGACACGAGGCGCCTCTGAGCAGCGGGGATGCAGGCAGGAAGTTGCCGCTCCCATCTCTGTCCTGCCCCGTCCCGCCCCGTCCCGCCCCGCCCCGTCCCGCCCCGTCCCGCCCCGTCCCGCCCCGTCCCCGGGGGCTGCAGCGCGGACGCTCCGCACCGCCACTCCCGGGCCGGTCGTCCGCCTCACCTGGTTCCGGTGCGGCCACAGGGGCTGGAAGGTGTTGGCCTTGGTGGCGTCGGAGGCCGGCCGCTGTTGCTGTTGCTGGGAGGTGGGCTGAGCCTTAGCCGTCGCTGGCTGCGGTGCCTGCGGTGCCGGTGGGGTCGGCGCGCCGGCCCCCGACCTCGGCGTCGTGGGGACGCCGTCGGCGTTGTCGGCGACGCGCAGGCGCACCTCCGCCAGGCAGTACTGCGGGGCGACCGGCCCGGGCGCGGCGGCGGCCGCCTGCAGGCACTCGTCGAAGCTCCCCAGCAGGTACTGGTTGCCGCGCAGCAGGTCGTGGCCGGACTTGGCCGTCGCGTCCACCACTGCGGCAGAGGCAAGGGGTGGTTGGGGTTGGCACGGGGCTCCCCGAGGCAGCTGTGTTCAGCCGCCAGGGCTTTGCCGACCTCGTGCGTTTAGGTCTCTTAATTATTGTCTTCGCCTGATCCCGCCCGGCTCCCGGCTCCCGGCTCCCGCTACGGCTCGGTTCGGCACCGGTCGGCCCGGGTCCACCAATTCCACCATATATCCTGCCCCCCCCCCCCCCCCCGCCTCCGCCTCCCGCCAACCCAACCTCGTCCTCGCACCGGATTCCTTTATCTATTTATGTCACTGATTCTATGTTGTTGTTTTTCTTTGCGCTTTTTATTTGTCTCGGCGGTTTGGAGCAATAATAAAAAATGAGAATGAAAATGAAAATAGCGTCTACGTCAAATAACAGGTGCCGGCTGACGCACGCGTTGTCGCCGACGTAACCCGGCAAACGGTGCGATCCCTTCCAAGGCGCAGTGCCGCGTGCCGCGGCGTCGCGGGTCGGCGGTCTGACCTTAGACCCCCGCCGCCTGACCGCAAGTAGCGATGCGATGCGCGGCGCGGCGCGCGCGGCGGAGCACTGCCTGGCTGCCGTCTGGCACGAGACGAGACGGCGATAATTTGTCAGCGACGCGACCAAAACCGCTGCCGCGGCCCTCCCGCGCTGCTCCGCCCGTGAAGGTGGGGAGTCAAGGACGAGCTCGACTTTCGATCGGGAGACATTATGCTCGATTGATTTGCATTTTCGCCGGTCCGAGCCGCAGAGGCGTGGAGCCGCGCGGCGACGAGCGCCTGCGGCCGGACGGGGTGGGGGCGGGCAGCCCGGGCGACGCGCGTGCGTCCCGGAGGCCGGCCGTTGCCTACCCGCCAGGAGCCAGGGCCCGCGTGTCGGGGTCCCCGTCGGCCGGCCGGCGGCGCTGGACGACTCACTGGTGCTGGCCCAGCCGGTGAGGTTGGCGGCCGCGTCGAGGAGCTGCCTGGTGTGGTTGCGGCAGGCGGCGCCCTGCAGCTGCTCCAGGCCGGCCCTCATCCCGGCCACGTCCAGCCGCAGCCAGGACAGGGCGTACTCCGGCGAGGCGGCGACCCCCGTCGGCGCGGTCCCCGGCCCCAGCACGGCCAGGGCCGCCAGCAGGAGGAGGGCTGCCGTCATCCTTCCTGTGCCTGCCTCACGTCCTCGGCATCGCGTCACACGTCACACACACACACAGATGGGGCACAGATGGGTCCGAGCGCACTGATGCACACGCGCGACAGGTGGCGCGGCCGACGCCCGCGCACGGCCCGCACACGTGCACGCACACGCGCACGCACACGCGTACGCACACGCACGCGGCTACTCCTTTCGCCCGGCCGGCCCCGTTAACACTATACTACGGCGCGGAGGCGTTCCTGTGGCGTAACCTCCTGCGGGGAGCGAGCGGCGGCGGCGGCGGCGCGGCGAGTGGCGACTTGGCGCTGCTCCTGCTGCACGGAGCGGCTCCGGTGAACTGAACGCGGGCCGGAGCGGCGGCACGGCGTGGCCCGAGTAGCGGCGGCCGCCGCAGGAGTAGGATCCAGCGCGTAAGACCGCCATGAGCCGTGCCATGTGCCGCGCCATGACTCAATCCGCTGCACCGGCCACAGGAGTGGGGAACACGACGGCGGGGGCCGCGGGCCGCGGGGGGACAGGCTCGGCCGCCGCCGGTTCCTCCGCAGGTCTCGATTTTCGATTTTCATCGACGGAAGGCCCCTTCCCTCCCCCTCTTGTAATGACTGGTGTGGTTGTCGGAGGCGCACCGCGCGCGGGGGGACAGCATGCCATCTCGCGTGCGACGCACGGCGTCCGCCGTGTCGGACGCCCCCGACTGCCTGCCTGCCTCGCCGCCGCCCGACGCCGCCGCCGCCTCGCCTTGCATGTTGTTGACGAGGACAGAAAATGAAATACGCGTTGCGCGTGACGTGATAGATGGCCTCTGTCCGCTGACGGGCGCAGTGGCCGCAGCGCACCGCAGCCGAGGTCCGAGCCTCGGAATGCGTGCGGGCTATTTTCCGCGCGAGGCGCACGCGTGATGATGCCATGCCGCGCGGTAACGAGGTAAATGACCGATCCTGCAGGGCGGCATCGGCGTCCGCCACGCGCTGTCAGGCCGTCAACTGCCGGTCCCCGGACGCGTATGCACATAAACTCGTGGAAGGACCGATCTGATGTCGGAGAAACGTGTCGAGAATGGTGTGTCGGGCGGGTTGGGGAGCTGGAGCCGGCAGATGGACTTGCGCTGCGCTGCGTTCTGTACCCTGCCCTGGGCTGGGCCTGGTCCGGGTACCCGAGGGCAGGTCATGGGCCCGGCCCGGCGCAGCCCCGGCCGCCCGGCCGCCGCCGGCCCGGACAGGAAGGTCAGAGGCCCTGAAGCCTGTTCCACTGGGACGAACGAGACGCGGCCTTGCCGAGCCGAGCAGCAACAGCAACGGCATGGGAGCAGCCGAGAGGCTCGGTGCTCCAGCGGCTCCAGCGGCTCCAGCGGCTCCAGCGGCTCCGGTGGGGACCGGCGCTGGAATTGGAGGGGCGGACGCGGCGGTGGACGCCGAGCCGGTACATCCCGACGGCTGCTTGCAGGCCTGACGGCGCTGGAGGCATTCCTTTCGACTGGTGTCTGCGCGGCGTAGTACATACGGAGTCGATCGATGGCCGAGCAATGCGAGCATGTGCCCTATCGCGTTGAAAAAATAATCAAAATATGAACACTCTGCAAAAAAAGTAATCAAAATTGTATTGAAAAAAAAGTTGCTGGGAAAGACAAAAATAAAATCACAAAAAATAATAGGCAAGAAACAGCCTATAGTATTTCTGGTTTCTGTCTGCCGGTCGATCGATTGGTCTGTCTGCGAGGCGTGTCTTGGCGTGGGCCGGAGGCCGGGCGGCGCGGGGCGCGGGGCGCGGCTCCTCCGCCCTGCTTCACGGCCTTCCTCACGACGCTCGGCAGCGCTCGGAGGCGCTTGGACCCTGTTTGCATCGATGCTCTTGTAAAGACGGGTCGTGTGTTGCGGCCGGGCGTGGCGGGGCGTGGCGGGGCGTGGCGGGGCCTCCCCGTGGGTCGCGCAAGGCCACGACATGCCCGCCGGCCCGCCGCCGCCGGCAGCGAGTCCTGCTCTTTTTCTGTCTCCCTCATTCAGGAAATTACACGGGCGACGCGTCGGGCAGGGCGGCGGCGCGGACCGAACAGAACACGGGGGACTCGGGGGGCCGAAGAGAAGCGCGCGAGCCGCGAGCAGGGACTGACGGCGCAGCGCCGAGTGTGTGTGTGTGTGCTCTCTTCGAACGTCCGAACGCAACATGAACGTACGAAACCTGCACGACACCTTGTGGGCCAGGACGCTTCCAGCGCGTCGCAGTGCTCTCACTGAGCTGACACTCGAGGAGGCATCCTGGGGGCAGTCCATGCCGAGGCCCTGTCTGCCGGGCCGGGCGGCGGCTCGCCGCAGCCGCTGCATGCAGCAAGTCCTCGTGTTGTTTTTTGACGTCCGGGACCCACAGCCGCGCCGCGCCACACCGCGCCACGCCCCGCCCGGGGTGCAAGGAGCGCCAGGGTGAGCGAGTATTGAAAACACAAGGACGGGGCGGATGCACTGCACCGCAACTATATACTGCGGCCCGGCCGCGCTGGCCCTGCACGGCTCACAGCGTCGGAGCCCCCGGCGGGTAGGCAGCCGCAGCGGCCGCCGCGCGCGCGCGTCGTGCGGGCCGGCCTACCCCGGCGCTCGCAGGCGGCGGACGCGGTGCCTCGCGGTCCTGGCGAGCCCGACAGAGCCTTGCCCCGAGAAAGTCGTGACAAATGCGCCGGTGTGAAATGAAGATCGGCCTGCCGCCGTACCCGCGGCTCTGTGCCCGCGCGGCCCCGCCGGCCCCGCCGGCCCCGCCCCCCCAGAACTAGCCTGCCGCCGGGGCCGCCGGGGCCGCCTAGGCGTTGGCCGGGTCGCCCCCCTCCTACCCCTCCCCGCGCACCGTTTGCTTTTTCGCGCAGGGTTTGCGGCCCTGTCAGTGTCAGGCGCGTGGCCCCACGGGCGGGCGGGCACTGCGTGGCGCGGCGTGGCGGCACTGGGTCAAGGCCGCTGAGCCACAATCTAATAATGTACTCCGGCGGCACAATGCGGCCTCGATGAGTCGAGTCCCACTCCGGCGTGGGTGGCGTGCGCGTGTGTGTGTGCGTGCGTTGTGTGTGTGTGTGTGTCGGTGGTCACCGGCTGGTCAACGCACTCGTACCATGCAGCAGAAACAGCTCCCAGACGGCGTGTGTGTCGCTGCGATCCTGAGACAGCAAGATCCCCCCCCCCCTATGACAAAGAGGACAGTTTCCGTTCTAGATCCTTTACTGCAGCGCGTGTTCCCTCTGGGCTGTGTACTGGTCCTCGTTGGTATTTCATGTACGAGTGCACCTTGACTCTGAGTCCGCCTGTCCGCCCGACCGGCCGCTCTCTCTGTCTCTCTCTCTGTCTGTCTCTCTCTCTCTGTCTGTCTCTCTCTCTCTCTCTCTCAGACAGACAGACAGACACACACACACATCCCGAGTGCACTCCCCTCGGCCGCTCGCTGCCAACTCCTCGAGATGAACGGTCGTCCCCGAAACAGGCAGCATCCAGCCAGCCGCGCCTGCGGGATGCATTTAGTCGATACAATCGCGAAAGTAACAAACAACGCCCTGACCTTATGCGAAATAAAAACTGGGTCCCCCCCCCCCCCCCGTGCGCTTCCGGTCCAGAGACTCCTCCGGGAGCGCCCTATTCCCCTGTTCTGGGAGACAAAGTACTAACGACGTGATGGCATAATCCGCCCGTCGGTCCCACATGTCCGGCGCGGGCTCCGGGGCTCTGCTGAGGCAGGCAGATGCCGCTATCGCGCCACAATTAATCCCCCGCCGCCGCCGCCGCACGCCGCTTTGCAAGCAGATTCCTGCCCCATTTGACGCCGCCGCCGCCGCTCCCCGTTATTTACTGTGATTGGCTTATCTGGCCGTAGAGGGCGCTGCTGCCGCGGCGTCCGCACTCGTCATGCCGACCTACTGAGCGCCCCGCTCCGTCATGTGACCCTTCAATCGGAACGCAGCGTGTGTGTGTGTGTGTGTGTAGAGAGGTGTTCTAAAATTAGCAGCAAGACTAGAGACAGAGGGGGAGGCGAGGCTCCGCACACGTACAGAGGTACACACACACACACACACACACACACACACCCACGGCCCGCGTGCGTGCCCTGCTTGTGTCGTGCCCGCGGGGGAGGAGGGGAGAGGAGGCGGGCGTCGGTGTCGGGATGTGTTTAGCGATTACACAGTTTCGGTCGCCAGATTTCGCCACCTCACTGCTCCTCAAATGGGCAGGACATGAAATACGGTGGTGGCGGTGCGGGGCCGGTGCCTGTGCCGCCCCCTCCCCCCCGCAGCGCGCACGCCTCTCTCTCTCTCTCTCTCTCTCTCTCTCTCTCTCTCTCTCCCTCTGTGTGGTCACTGTCCCGTGAAGCGGCTTGCGCCCCGCGCCGCGTACGTCAACCCTTTCGCCCTCCTCATTGTTTCGCTCAGTGACACACGCAGTTTGGTTGTTGTTCGGGGGTCGCCATTGGCGCCCGGGCGGGGCGGGAGCGCGTGGCCCCGCTGCCGCTGTTCGCCCTACTTGTGTGTGTGTACATATGTACATGGGGGTGCCTGCCACCCAGGTGCCACACATGTGAGACCGTACGGGGCATTTCCTCCCTCTCACAGTGCCTTAGAAGCACCCTTCTAGGTGCTGTGGTATCACCCTGGGTGTAGCGTATGCACTCCGCCTGGAGCGCCGCGCCGCGCCACGCCCGGCTGCCCCTGGAAAGCCTCGGGCTAGAGCTCTCTGGGACATGCAGAGCAGGGGGGACTGTCCGAGAGGAGAGGCGAGCCCCGGCTGGGGCGCCAACCTTCTTAGACGGTCCACTGGCGCCCGGGCGACCAGGGCGGAGCGGGCCGCCGTGCCGCGGCCTGCCCACGTCCCCGCCAATGGGAAGGGCAGCCCTTCCTGCGGCCCTGCGGCCCTGCGGCCCTTCGCCCTCCGGCCCACGCTCGCCCTCAGTCCTTGCCCTCTGCGGGGCCCTTTGACTAGCGAGCGTCGTAACAGGTTGTCGCCCAAAACAGCTCCAGCCCGGCCCTGGGCCCTGCTTCATGGCGCACATCGCGGTGCGCCCTCCCCCTCCTCCCTCCCCCTCCTCCCTCCCCTCCCCTCCTCCCTCCCCCTCCTCCCTCCCCTCCTCCCGCGGGTAACGTCTCGCTGCTCACCAAGCAGAATTTTCGACTTTGCCGAAAGCCACGTAAATTATACGTTTATCTCGACGGCGGGACGTCCGCGTAAAATGTAGACAAAATAAAAGGTCGGTTGCTGCGAGAACGAACGCGGAGGGTGGGCGCGGGTGGGTGTGGCGGGAGGGGGCGGGGGAGAGGGGGGGGGGGGAGGGGGGGGGGACGAACCCGCCGTGCCTTTGCTTGGCTTGACGACGGGCGCCTTCACAATCTTTCTACTCTTGTTCCGCGTACATTTAAATCACTCCTCTATTCTTACCGAATTTCACGCAGGGCTTCATCCCTTCGCCCGTCGCTCGCGCGCCCTGGTTGTGAGGGGAGAGAGAGAGAGCGGGAGACAGAGAGAGAGAGATAGAGGGAGAGAAGGAGGGGGGGGGGGGGCACCAGCGAGGAGGAATACGATAAGAACGTTATGGAAAAGAGTTGTCGGAGACCCAGCCACGCTTATGTATACCACCGAAAGAAAACGCTCGATATGTGCCAGAGGGAGAAGGTTGGAATGTACAGAAGATTTGTTATTGTACGTCACACACTAACATAGCTTTGAAAACATGCTAAAAATTGAAAAAAAAAAGAGAATGAGGGAGAGAGAAAGCGCATCGCATTTAGTACGAATATTTTGTTTTTGCTTCCCGCATATTTCTCCCCAACAGCAGCAGCAGCCGGTGGCGGCAGGCCGCGACAAAAACGCGTCGACGGCGGGAGAGGAAGAGAGAAAGAGAGAGAGAGGGAGAGGGTTGGTTAAAAACGCGGTCCAGAGTGGGGGACGCGCGATGGCGACGTGCGGACATAAAATATGGGGGCGGCGGCCGGGGGCGGTCGGGGGCGGCCGGGGGCGGCGCGGGCAGCGCCAGCAGCACGGCCACGACCATGTGTCGGCCGGCCCCGACAGCCACTCCGGCCCGTCCGTGCGGCGGTGGCCAGCAGTGGACCGCTCCCAGCCCGGCCCGGACCGGAGCCCGGCACGGGGGGCCGTGGCACTCATTCAGATTAGCACTGTGGTGTCTTACTGCCTTGCAGTATTATTGCGGCTCGAATCGTGTAACTGTGGGTCGGAGTATACGCGGGCGACTGGGCCTGGCCTTGTTGCAGCAGGTGTTGAGTTGCCGTGTGAAACGTAACGAAGCATGCCGCGTCCCCCCCCCCCTCCCCGCCGTCCCTCTACTGACAGTGCCGCGGCGACGCGACGCGCTGACGACAATCAAATCAAAAATCCTTTCCTCTCGTTCTTTCAACAACATCAGTCCGCTCGGGGCGGAGAGAGGAGTCGGGGAGGGAGGCGAGGGAAGACGCTTTCGTCGCCGACGATGAAAAGTCCTCTTCCTCTCGCGCTTCCCGGCGTAGCGCTGCCGCCACCGGCCGGCGACAAAGACGGGACGCGACGGCGGCGGCGGCGGCGGCGGCGGCGGCGGCAGCGAGCAACAAATGCCGCACTTGTTCGTGTGCAAGTGCACGGCGCCGGGCTGCAGGACCTGGGCTCTCGCACCCTTTTATACGGCGGCGACGAAATTTGACGGGGGCCTCAAGAAAGCGCGGGTAATTTAAATTAGGAGCGACAACGGTTCTGGAGGGGAGGGGGGAGGGGGCGTCATCCGTGTTGTGCGCAGTGGCCCAGCAACGCCATCACGCTGCAGCCAAATCCCGCTGCCTGCTTCCCTGCCTTCCCACGGCCGAAAAAGCGAGGAGGAAAAATCGTAATAACAATAATTCATAAGGATTTACCGGGAACAAATTCACTCAAACCTGTTCGAAAATCAAATAAGCCATTCAACGAAAAATCATTAAAAAAAAATATCCGACAGCGAAAAGGTTTTTGCTCTTAATTCTTTTCCTTTTCGTGCGGTCTCGGCCGTCGTGACGTGATGGCAGCACCAGCACCGCTGGGAGCGCGGGGCTCCCGAGGGGCCCTCCGCGGGGCCCTCCGCGGGGCCCTGCTTATCTCCGACGCAGCGCCCTTCTTATTTGGGGCGGCCTGCATTCCTGGCGGGTCCTCGGCGCCGCCCTCCGTGTAACACGATTATTGCCAACCCCATCCATCCACCTCGCTGGCGAGGCGGGGCAGGGAGGCGGGAGCTGGCCGCGGCCCCCGCCGCCCCCGCCGCCCCACGCCGATCTCTGTGCCCCGCGCGGACTCGGCCGCCCGCCTGACACCGCAGCGACGTTGGCGACGACCGCGCGCCACAAGAGGGCGCTGGCGGCGCCGGCTCTCCCTCATCGTTTTCCACCCGTCTAACTCTCCTGAAACGCCACCAAAATACACTGCCGCCGCCGCCCCCGCTCACAAGGCCGTGAGCGGATCCGAAAGCGAAACGAAACGAAAAAGCGCCCCCACCTTCCCTCGGGGGTCTCTCTCTCTCTCTCTCTCTCTCTCTCTCTCTCTCTCTCTCTCTCTCTCTCTCTCTCTCTCTCTCTCTCCCCCCCCACACACACACACACACCGGCGTGGCAGTGAAGTGATACCCCACCGCCGCAGACCAGAGCGCAGAGCGCCTGGCAGGTTAGGCAATCTGTGTCGGAGTCTCGCACCGCTGCTCTGCGGGCCGGGCGCACCCTCCCGCACGGGGCTCCGCCGTGCCGGCTCCGGGCAGCTCGCCGCCGCCGCGGCCGACGCCGTTGCCGAGACCCCCCGCGGCAGCGGCTGCGAGTCGCGTCCTGATCGGCTCGCAGCGCGTCGCTGCTGCCGAAACTCATCAACTCTAATCCAAAGTTCTCGCCGTGATTGTGGCGGAGGCGGACTCGCGGAGCGCCGCCGCCGCGCCGCCGCCGCGTAAGTGGATAGAGCGACCGCCGGGGTTCGCGGGCCGGAGAGTACGTTCCACGCCCGGTCTCATTACCAATAACGCCACCTAAAAATACTCCGGTTACAAAAAAAACTCTTTCCACATACGAAGGGCGCGACGGGGGCGCTGATTTTGCTTTTTTGCGTTGGTGGTCGTGCCTCGCTGCGCTCCCGGGGCATGCAGCCACTGCATCGGGATGCAGGCGGGCTCCGCTCCGCGGCCGCGGGGGGGCGTCCGTGCCGCGTCCGTGCCGGGGCTGAAGGGTTGGCTGCGGCGGCCGTCCCCGGCCTTTCCTCTGGCGCTGCGGTCAGGTCCGGCCGGTCCCGGGCGCCGTGCGGTGCGGTCCGCCCCGTGCGCTGGTGCAGAAGATCGGGGGGGCCGGCCGGGGGTGAGAGAGAGAGAGAAGACAGAGAGCGAGAGAGAGAGAGAGAGAGAGAGAGGGGGAGAGAGAGAGAGAGAGAGAGAGAGAGAGAGCGGCAAACCAGGGCCGGACCGGAGGGCTTGAGGTCGTCCGGCACAGTCTCTTTGCCCGCCTTCCGCCCCGCCTCGCCACGCCTCGCTCGTCTCTCTCGAATACAAAACTTTCCGCGGATAACCAGCAATCATAATTTCCCGTTCCTCCCGAATTCACCATCTTTACCCCATATACCCCCGCCGCGCCCCCGCCGCACTGCAGTCTTCATAGCTCTCCTCCGCTGTATCGACTTCTTCTAGTCCGATGAGCCTGCGGGGGAGGGGGGGCAAGGGGGGGGGGGGGGGGGAGGTACGGCCGATACGGATTCACCCGATGAGCGGGTTCCGTGCGCTGCGGCGCTGCGAACTCCTGATTCATGCCCACAGGTCCACAAACACGACACGGACACCCGAAGCACTAAACAAACGCTGCACATCGCACCAAAAAAACAAAAACAAGGAGAACGGAAAGGCAATGCACCTCTAAATTGTCCGCCTCGAGATCCACAGATTCGAACATCGCTTTGCGCGCGCCTGCGTCACGGCGGTCTTCGTCACGGCGGGGACTTTGACGCAGCCGCTGGGCCCCCACAGATGGTGGGCGGAGTTGTTGGGGAGGCGGGCGGCAGAGGGGTTCGCGAGGTCCTCGGGGCCTCGCCGGCACAGACCCCGGCTGCCTCCGGCCTCGGCCGCGGCCCCGGACCGCCCGGTAACGAGCCGCCGGCCACCCGGCCAACGCGGCCGCGGCCCGAATATCAAGCAGGCTGCACCCCGGAGCCCGGCAGGAGCCCTACGGGAGCCCTACAGGAGCCCTACAAGAGCCCTACAGGAGCCCTACAGGAGACAAGAGCCCTACAGGAGCCCTACGGGAGCCCACCATGTGGTGCATCGCGAGCGGCGCGCCGCGGATCGCTGCGCCAGCGCCTGCAGCGGTCCGCCCGAGGGGTACACCGGTGTGCGCCTTCCGGTCCAGTCAATCTCCAGTCAAAGTACAGCCAATTTCCAGTCGGACCCGTCGTGCGGCTACAGTACCGGGAGCCGTCCCGCGCCGAAGCTCGGCAGCCGCGTGGTTGGCGAGTCCAGCCGGCGAGCGGCTGGTCGGGGGTACGCCGCCAGCCGCCGCCGCCAGTCGTCCGCCGGGGAGGCAGGCAACCCATCCGACACGCAGCCCGCAGCGGCCGCCGCCGCCCGGCAGGCGGGCCACCCATCCGACGCCACGACCTGCACCTGCAGCCGGGTCTGCGTGCGGGATCCAAAACTGGAAGTCCCTAACAATTTTCACTATTTGCATTTTAATTTTCCGCGTTGTAAAGTTGATAAAAGTATATAAAAATATATTGTTTGTTGTCTTAAACAAAGTTTAGGCCCACACATCGCATGATGTTTCGGATTTTAATTATGACCTAACCGGAGTGGACTACGACTCCGTGATTTCGATGATAAATCCATTGCGACGTATTCCAAGCCATCGCAGGGCTGCCCCCTGCATAGCAGGTAGGACTCGATGAAATGGGAGGCTAGGGAAGATACCAGTATGTAGACCAACGCCGCTCATGGCGATGGCTAAGCGAAAGCTTGTGTGTGTGTGTGTGTGTGTGTGTCGGGGCGTCGAAACGCATGCAATTTATGGAGTGACTTGGCAACAATAGTGGGCCAGAACGGAACCGGACATGCTTCCGGGACGGCCGGAAACGAGCCAGTTGGCGGGGGCGGCCGAGGGGAGTGGGCGGGAGTGGGCGGGCGGGGAGGGGGGGGGGGGGGGGAGTCATCTCTGTCACACTCGTACAGGCCGACCTGCGCCCAGAAACTGTGCCAGCAGCGGTGATAACAACTTATTTGCAAACAGCGCCGGCGGCGCTGCCAGGGGAGGCCGCCGGCTCGGCCGCTTGGCCGCGCTGGCCGGGGAGCCAGGCCGGGGGCGGGCAGCCCGCGGTGCTGCAGCCAGCCCGGCAGCCGATCCTGCAATACAGGCTCTATTAGGCCGACGGGGTAAGAGTTCCCCGAGGGGGCGTGGCGTCGCCGCGGACCCTGGCGCGGGGGTGGCACTCCGTAAGCCGATTATGGGGCCCGCCGGCCGGGGGAGGGGCCGCCGGCCCGGGGCCGGCCCGGGGGCGGCCCGGGGGCGGCCGGGGGGCGGCCCGGGGGGCGGCGCGCGGCAAA
Source organism: Megalurothrips usitatus (assembly GCA_026979955.1). Lineage (NCBI taxonomy): Eukaryota > Metazoa > Arthropoda > Insecta > Thysanoptera > Thripidae > Megalurothrips > Megalurothrips usitatus. Next base: position 8,632,344 of record CM049594.1, on the reverse strand, counting down.
CCCTTTACGCAATAAATATGGTTTCATTGTGATGACTCCCGCGCGCCCACATAGCGCCTGCGGACTGAGCCCCGCCACGCCCCGCGAATGTGGTCGTGCGTGTGGTATATATCGCGCTGCCCCCAGCGCCCTCCCGCTACCGTCAAGCGGACCCCAGAAAAAAAGGTTGTTAATCCCGAATTTCAGAATTAAATAAAAAAAATAACAGAAACTGATCTGAAGGGCGCCGCGCCGCCGCATTGGCATAGGACCTGTAGGACGGCGCGGGGCAGCCCCAGTACAGGTACAGGCCGTGCAGTGCGAGGTATTCGAGTGTCGCAATTAGTGGCCGGGAGCCGGGCCGGCCGCTGCGGCGGGACACCACAGGGATGCCACAGGGACGCCGCAGGGACGCCGCAGGGACGCCTAACGACGCGGCGTCAACATGCAAGACCATTTTCCGTCTGGCGGGATGGAAAATTGCGCTCCCCCCCCCCCCCCCCCCGACTGCACGACGACCACACAGCCGCCGACAGTGAGCCGCGACACGCAGCGCGCCGACAGAGAGAGAGAGAGAGAGAGAGGAGAGAGAGAGAGAGAGAGAGAGAGAGAGACCCGGTCTGTCGCCCTCATCCTGATCAAAGACAAACGTACCATACACCTGGGCTAGGCGTGCAAGGGCGTTGGTCAGACCACGTTGCTCGCGTTGACCCCCCCCCCCCCCAAACACACACACCTTGCTGTAGTATGTGACCTCGCTTTCGGAGAGTGCTGTCAGTATGTCAGGAAGGACACGGAGCAGGGCTCCTTGTTGCACTGCACTGCACGTTAACCACCCCTGTGGGTGCGTAGCGTATTCTTTGTCTCTCTCTCGCTCTCTCTCTCTCTCTCTCTCTCACACACACACACACTTGTCCCCCGGATTTGACGTGACGACCGAGCTGCTGCCGCTGTTGTGCTTGCCGTTCTGCTCCCGCTCTTGTAGCGTGTCAAGTGCGTTCCTCACAATCTGCTCGCGTGGTGACACTTGGCGGCGGCTGGGCCCGGGCTATGGGCCTGGGCTGTGGGCCTTGGGGGGTGGGGGCGGCGGCGGGGTGGCTGGGGTGGGTGGGTGGCCTATCAGCGTGGCCATCTCAGGCAACCGCACCCCGCCAACGTCACCCCCGAACTGCTTCGCACACACACACAGACACACACACACACACACACACACACTACACCGAACACGGGGTCTCGCCACGTCAACGGGTTGTCAGAGCAGTCGTCAGTAGGACACAGAGCAAAGTCGCCCGCCGCCGCACAGTCGACTTCGTAAAAAAAAAAAAACAAAAAAAAGGCGAAGTGCTGCGCTGACATGCCAAACGGAACGTGGCGAGGAACCGGACAGCAAACGCTGCATATCCAACGGAGGCGTACTAGATGATGGAGGGGTCCCGCACTACTTGTGGTCAGCTGTAAAATCCGCGCGGGAGCGGGTGCACGTCGTGGTGTGTGTGCATGTGGGGCTGCGCCGCTGCAGGGGGACACGCTGTCGCCACGCCACGCCGCGCTCCGATACTAATGAGTGCTCACCATATTGACACGCCGGGAGCGATCAAAGTGGTAATCACGTTTACAATTATGATTGTGTCGTCTGCTCGCGGCAGCCGGGGGGGAATGGGGGGTATTTGGAGTAGCGATAAAAGGCAAAGCAGTTTGCTCGCGACGTCTCATCTGCGTCTCTCTCTCTCTCTCTCTCTCTCTCTCTCTCTCTCGCTCTCGCTCTGCCTCTCATCATCATGTATGGGGGATGAGAGGGGAGGGTGCGGACGGCATCCCCGTAGCGGCGTCGAGGTCGGCGTCAGAGAGGCCGGCCGACGCCGATCTCTATCGGGGCCGCGGCCGCCGCGGCCGCCGCAGCTGCTAATGGGGTGATCAGATGTCCTGGTGCTCCGCTCGGGGGAGACGAGATGCTAAATCAAACACATGTTCCCTGGTCGTGGCGCGCGCCGCGTCGGGGTCAAGCCGGGGGCGGGGCGGCGTGGGGCGGGGCGCTGCCTGTGCCGAACAAGGGTCTGCATCTTCGAAAATCTCCGTACCCAGAACATATTCTCATCAAGAATATTTGGGAAATATTTCCGAAAAACTCTCGGCATACCTTTGCATTTTTTCGATTGGGAAACGAGTCAAAATGTCTACAGTATTTTTTTTTTTTGGCGTTTACTGGGTGTTTGAGAATACTATTTCAAAGAACACCATGAGAAGACTTTGAAAGTACATGCAGCGCTTGCAGCGACGGACGCGGCCTCGTTTAGGGGCGCACCACGCGCAGCCTGGCAGGACGGGGCGTGTCTGCGACCGCCTCAGCCCCCCCGGGGGCCCTGGCCCTCGGTGCCCCCGGCCCTCGGTCCGCCTCCGCCTCCGGGCTCCGGGCTCCACTTCCTGGGGAGAAGGACCTGATTGCTGGCTTGTTTCTAGTCTGGGCTGCAACCCAATCATCTGGAGAGGGGGAGGGAGGCGGAGGGGTGGCTGCAGGCGTGCTGACTTGTTGTTTTGCATGTGGGCAGCCGGAGCGCGCTGCGGCGCTGGCCTGGCGGACTCACCCCAGCCCGCCGGCCCGGGCTGCAGCACCCTCCGCCTGCTCCCCCCGCCATGGCTACGCCCTTGTCTGCCCCTCCCCGGCCCGGCCCTCCTCCTCCTCTTTGTTGACTGTATCGAGAGCTGTTGCGACGACCCAACAATGCTATCACGAGAAGCAGCAGCCACTTTTCATTCTGGCGTCACAATGCTGCTGTCCTCTTGAGCGAGGGAGGACGAGGGGGGATGTGGAGAGGCGCGAGAGTGAGCGAGTAGGTGAATCAGAGAGAGCGAGAGTGGCTGTGAGTGGGAGTGAGAGCGCGCGGCGTTCCGCGGGCACGTGACGCCGTGTCGCGGCAGCAGCAGCCCGCGGTGTGACTCCAGCTCCGCCTCGCAGCGCCCCTGGCCTCCGGCGGCCGCGCCCCCCACGACAACACCTCGGCGACGTGGTGCTAAGCAGCGCGACGAGGGTCCGAGGGCCTCGGGCCTGGCGGCCGGCCGTGCCGGAGGTGCGCCGTGCAGACCTCGGCCCGCTCACAAGCGCCGCTGCATAGCGCACTGCAGTGCCGCGCTCCGCCGCGCTACCGCCGCCGCGCTGCGTGCCCTCTTTGCGGCTCGCAGATGTCGTGTTGTGGGTCAACACTGCGGGGGCAGGGCCGGCACTGCCTGGCACAGCAGGTGTTTGCCTACGGCGGCGGCGCGGAGCCGCCACTGCATGCGCCCCCTGCCGCCGTAACTGGCCGCGGACGCCGGCGGAGTTGCGGGGGGAGGCCGCGACCGGGGAGGCCGCCGCCCTGCGAGACGAGAACGAGAGGCGTCCCGTCCCGTCCCGTCCCCGCAGTTGATTCTTACAGTTCGATGACTTCCCCGATTTGCCGGCGACGGCGGGGAGGCGGTGGAGGAGGAGGAGGAAAAGAGGACAAGGGGAAGGCCGGGGGCTGGCCGGGGCCGCCGGGGCTGCCGGAGGCGGCAGAGCCACGCAGAGCCGGCGAGAGCCGGCGAGAGCCAGCCAACATCACGGCGATTAAATTCGTCACACTAAAAAGTAGAAAGCGGTGTCGTCGCGCGCCGTGCGAATAATCCGATCCGAAATAAGAGGCTATTCCCACTGCGTTTCGTTCCGGCCCTCGCGGGTGTTTTCGGCGGAGAAGTTTGTCGGTGAGTCAGGTGAGTCGGTGTCCCCAGGGCTGCCAACAAAGTCTAACTCGGAGAGAGGGAAGAGCCTTAAAAACCTACGCATATCCTAGACTTAATAAAGGACACCGTCGGGTGCGAATTTATAAGTTTTTTTTTCAACATAATAAATTTGTGGTTTACAATGAAAACAAAAATGTTTCCCGCAGGAACCAATAAAATTTTCCTCCTTGTGGTTTTGTGCACATTAATCGAAATACACACGGAATTTTTGTCAAAACTGTTTTCTCTCATTTTCTAAGTACATGTGTTGAGGCAGCTGCTGCCGGCGGGAGCCGCGGTGTTGGCAGTCATCGCAGACTCCGTTAGCCGGCCGGGCAGCCGGATACCGACGGCTCCCCGTGCCGCATTAGGGCCGTGTGGATGAGTGCGGTGAATGGTTCGCGAGCCCAGCAGCGGTGCCCGGAGCCAGGCAGCCGGAGCCTGCCGGAGCCGCGGCCCACCCGGTGCCGTACTACAGCGCGGTGTAAACACGCTGCCGGAGGACCGCTCTGTGGCACAACACTTGTTTTCTGTTACGTCGTGTGCGCGGGGAGGCGGGGCGGGCGAGGCGGGACGCTTCACGAGCACGTGCACGGCGGAACAGCCCGCCGGGATCCTGGCGTCCAACCACCACCGCCAAAACCCGCACGGGGGGCACGTCCCGCAACATCCTCAAGTACGAAATAAACTTTCCATTTGTCTATTCCCAACTTGGGCAAATTTTAGACCAACTCGAACCACTTGGTAATGACAACTTTAAATCAGACCTGGGCGTGTTCGGGCCAGACGATGCCCGTACCGATCTATGAATGAAGTACATTGCAAACCGTCATAGAGCTAGAACAGAAGGACGCCGGGGCTTCGAGACGCCAAGTCAACACGAGATCAGCCCCTCACATGCACCTTATGCCAGCGACCCATCGTCGCTGGGAGAGGGGGTGCTGACACTGTAGAGGGGTAGGCAAGGGGCCGCCACAATAAAAAGGTCGCATGTCGTGGACCGTGCCGCCGCCGGGCCGGAGGCGGCCGGGTGGCCGGAGGTCCGGGGTTCGGCTGGACGCACTGGAGCGCGAGGTCCCCGCGTAGCATACAGTACCCCACCACAGCAGGTGGCGTGGGCTGCGAGAGCTGCGTGAGCGTCCCGCCGCAGCCCGCAGCCCGCAGCAGCTCCTGGGGGGTACGCCGGTACCTCCAGGGGGTCCCGAGGGTCCGGAGGCTCCAGACGGGGCACCACCGCCGGCACCGCAGCAGCAGCGGCGGCGGCAGCAATGGCCGCTTCACGGAGGTGGATTAAAACGGATTTTCTCAGTCAGTTGCATCCGCGAGTCCGCAGGGCGCATTCATTGCCCCTCCCCCTATTCTTTCTTCCTTCTCTCTCTCTCTCTCTCTCTCTCTCTCTCTCTCTCTCTCTCTCTGTTCCTCCCCCCGCCCTCCCCAGCGCCCGCCCCCTCCCGCCCCATGTGCCTAAACTGTCGAGCCACAGAAACGCCAACAGTTACTCCGAGAGCGACGTGTGGAGACGCGCGGCCTGCGGCCTCCAGGGTCAGGCACTTACACCGCCGGGCACGGGCCCCGGGCCCCCGGGGCCGCACCGCCGAGCACACCACGCGGCGCACGTGTTCGCGGGACAACAGTAACAAGCCCCAGCAGCCCCATCACATGCATGGCTTGAGTGCCTACGCCCCGCTTTGGGCTCGGCCTCCACGCCCGCCGCGGACCCCGCCGCCTCCCCCCGGGGGGCCCGGGGGGATGGGTGTAAGTAAAGGGCCTTAGCGGCAAACTTATCTCATTAGCGCCCTCTGCGGGGTCCTCCCGGGCCTTCTGGGGCGAACGCGTGTTGGGGAGGGGGAGGGGGGGACCCCCAAGGACGGTACCACTCGCAGGCCTATCGGACCCCCACGACGGCCGGGGGCCGCGCGATCACTTGCAGAGCCGCGTCGGGAACACCCCGACCGCACCCCGACACCCGCGCTCCGCGCTGCTCGTCGAAGTGCGGTCCGCTCGGGGAGGTGCGAGGAGGCAGAGGAGGCGAGTTGGAGAGGGTCGGGAGTCGGGAGCGCCGTTTTGCATATCGGAGGCACATCACGAGGGTCATCGGGGACGCGGCGGCGCGGCGGCCACGCCAGCCATGCTGACGTGCTGTCAATCCGAAGCGGGCCGCGGCGGTGGAGGCTGCGGGGCGGGGCAGAGAGGAGGGGGGGGGGCAGAGCTAGCGGAGCCAGCCGAGCCGTCAGCCGAGCTGCAGGGGTGCTTTGTCCTGGACAAAGCCATAAGGGACGTTTAGCGCATCGTTAAATTATTCCGCAAGAGAGAGAGAGAGAGAGAGAGAGAGAGAGAGAGAGAGAGAGAGAGAGAGAGAGAGAGAGAGAGAGACCGATGGTCGGAGACGGGGAGCTGCGGGAGCGATAGGACGTGGGCAGGGCGCAGCGCCGTGGTCCACGGGCCCGAGGGGTTGCCTGCCCACACGGCGTCCGTCGGCTCGCCCTTTAGGCGGACACTTTTTCGGGGGATGCTCCGCCGCCGCGCCGCCCCCGTCCGGCCCGGTTATCTCCCTCTCCGTCGCTCTCGCAGCGGGCGGGCCCACGTGTGTGCCGTGCGGCGGCGGCGCGGCGGCGGGGGTAGAAGTGTGAGCACCGCAGCACCCCGCGCACGTGAATACGCAAATAATCCCCTGGCAATGAGAGCGCGCCGCGTGCCGCCGTGTGAACCCCGGCCGGCGACACACGTGCGTTCACACGTGCCGGGAGAGGAGGGGGTGGCGAGGTGTGAAGGGCGCGGCGAGGGGACGCTCAAAGCGTGCAGCATTTGAATGGCGCCTTGCGCCCTCCGCTGTTCCTCGGCGCCGCCACGCCGCGCCGGCCCTGCCCCGCGGTACAGTACAGTCCGTGTGCGGAGCCCGGACCGCGCAGAGAGTACATCTCCAACGCCTCACTCCGAGGACCTCCCGAGAACACCTCGGCGACACTTCCAACGGACTGAACGCGACCGAGAAAACCTGTCCAGCCAGCAGCGGGCGGTGCCCGGATAGCTGGCCGACGCTGGCCGACGCTGCCGGACATGAGGTGCGGTAGGACGTACCCCTTTGATGCCACCCACCCCTTAGGGATGGGCGCGGCGGGGCGCGGCGGGGCGCGGGCGGCCTGAAGCGTTCCGCAGCTAAGGGGTGGGGATGGCCCACGGACGAGTTTGCCAAATTAACCGCAGTCAAAAGCGCCAGCCGTGCGAGAAAATTCCCCTCCTCCTCTCGCCCTCTCACTCACACACACACGCCTTTCTATTTCTCACCTCCCCGTCTGCCTCTCCTTCTCATCTCTCCCTCTCTCTCTCTCTCTCTCTCTCTCTCTCTCTCTCTCCCCATAGCCGCCAGGTCCACTAATGTGCACAAACATGTTCACGGTATATCGAGCACAGCGTGGAATCGTCATGAGGGGGAGGGGGGGGGGGCTCCGCCCCACAGCCTCCTCCTCTCCTCGCCTCCTCCCTGTGCGGGCGATTTCGGTCCGTTTTGCCTCCTTGCAGGCAGCAGCCCCCAGGGTCGTCAGTAGAATCGCCGCGTCCTATCTGACCCGGGCTCCACCACCACAGAGGTTACGTCGCCGACGTGCGAAACAGGAGGCGCTGTGTGGCCCAATTAACCGCCAGCTCAGTATGAACCACATATTCCTTCCGAAATGTGCATGAAAGTGTGAGCATAAAGAAGTGCCCCCCTCCATGCGTGTTGATCTAGAACAAGGCAGGAGTTGACCACAATAACGGCCCGGGCCCAGGCCTCCCCCCCGGCCGCGGCTGTCGCGTTCCGGCAGGAGCAGCGCAAATGTTTTGACAGGCTTCCGTGTGTGTTGGTGGTTCTCACGCGCGCCTTGCCTCGCCGCGCCGCGCCTCCCGCTGGGCCGCCTTGCCTCTGGACTTGCAGTGCGCCTGGCGGTGGCGGCGGCGGAGCCGGGCAGAGCCGAGCCGCGGGCATTGTTTGCAAACCGATCCCATCCCCCGATCCAATCCAATCCAATCCAGATTCCGCCGCAACGTCCGGCCGGGCCTCGCATTCTTCCCTCATTTCCTCGTGTAACACGGGAAAAAGGAATCAGGCGTCGCATAAAGGAGCGCATTTGACCACCGCTCCGCCTTGTTTCCACCTTTTCAACCGGAAAGTGGACCGCGCAGATTAACGAAGGGGGGCGGGGCAGGGCGGGCCGCTGTGGTTATTCCTACACCGCGGCCGTCCTGCACTCTCCCGCCCAAGATGCCAGGACGTCTCCGGGGTCCGGCGGGTGTGTGTTCCCAGAGTCAGCCTCTGCTAACGTACCTAACCTTTACACTGAGAGGTGAATAGTAAGCTTCATTTCAATCATATGCGGTTTGAGTCAGAGTCAATAAACGTCGATAGTTCAAGAAAACAGTTTTACAAGTGCAGTCTTAACCTGATCAGATTGTTTGGTTTTCTGAGAGGTCAAATGTAATTTTCTCACATTTCCAAACACAAGTCCCAACTAATACGTATACTCCCGTACTTTCGAACCGTTCTGAGGCGGGCCGCACTGTGGTGCGGGCCCACACTCAGCGGGTTGTCTCCGCTAACGAGCCCGGCCCGCCGACGGCCCGCCGATGACCCGCCGACGACCTACCGACGTTCTGCCGACGGCCCGCCGATGGCCCGCCGATGGCTGGGCATGGGAATCACTGCCAACAGGCAGCCTAGCTGTCCCGCACAGCAGCGGGGTGTGTCTTTTCGTGTCCTAATTAATTCCAAAAAAGCAAATAATGATCCGTAGCGACCGCGCTTTAATTTTTTTTTTTTTGCGAGCACACCGTTACGTGTGCATAGTAGTAGGATTGTAGGTTTTGGTTTCCGAACTTCAGCGACCTAATCAGAAAATTTTCGAAACAAAATAAAATAAGGCAAGGCATTTCCCCGTTTGATTTTCGACTCTGTTCCGAGTCTGCGGGGGTAGAGAAGCAGACGAACAGACGACAGGGCAGCGGGCGCACGATATCGCCTCAGTTCCGGAAGCGGATTCCGCGGCGCCGGCAAACGCTGTGCGAAGGGAGCCCGAGGGAGCCTGATAATGCGCGATTGCATTAAACAATCAAATTCAACCTGTGGATCCGATATCTCTCCCTCCCCCCCGCCGCCGCTGCCTGCCTGCCGCTGCCGTAAGGTCAGACCCCTGCCCGCGGCTCTCTAACCGAGGGGGCGGGCAGAGGCGGGCAGAGGCGGGCAGGGGCCGGCAGGGGCGGGCCCAGGAGCGCCCCCTCACCCTAATTGCGCTATAGCGAAGGTTCCGAGGCCCGCGGCGTTGTGCGGCGGCCGAGATCCTCGCAACCCGCGGCGGCGGCCTGCGGGGGTGAGGCTCGCCTCGACCCGCCCGCCCCACTCATTCACTCAGACCGGCCCACATTCCCCTTTCTCTCACGACATATTGTTACCCCTTTGTAACCACGCCGGCAAACAAAGACACCTCACAAACACACACGCACACACACACACACACATGTACACAGTCGGTACTGGAGCGCGGCGCGCTGCGCGGAGTGGCCGCGCTTCCCAACCCTTCCCTAATTAGTTCAATCTGCAGTCGCACCTCTCTTCGGCGCGGCGTGTGGCGTGTGCCGCGAGGGTAAAATGCCCCCTTTGTCGACAGCAACGACAAAACCAGCCGACTGCACGTAGTACCTCTCGCGTTTGTTTTTTTTTAAAAATTCTAATAATTTTTTTTATCGTTTTAAAAAATTTTGAATGTCTTTTAATTTTAATAAAATTTTCAAATACATTCTAATGCTGAATATTTGCTGAGTTATTACAGTTTCTGTGTTCCCGGCGATGACATGTATCGTAGGAGCACCAGTGCGAATGTTCGTTGTGCGGGTGTACAGATCCATGGTGTTCGCTCCGAAAGAATTTAAAAAATCGGCTCCACGATTCAGTGCAGTGACTGAGCGATTTCTCATACATCTCTCCCGAGAACCGAGGTCTCCTCGCCTCCGCATGCCGAACCCGCGAGACACTCCCGCGCGCGGGATAAGACTCCACCATCATCCTGCTCCCTGGAATTTCTCCTTTCACTCCGCTCACCTGGAGCGAGAGAGAGAGAGAGAGAGAGAGAGAGAGAGAGAGAGAGAGAGAGAGAAGAGAGAGAGATAGAGAGAGTGAGAGAAGGAGCGCTCGCCGCGGGGGCCAGAGCGATGCGGACCCCCCGCGATGGGCTGACGACGTTCTCACGACGCTATACCTTTCACGCAGCAGCATTGATTGGTTTTCCCCCTTGCACCGCGCACACCACCTGTGTGTGTGTGTGTGCGTGTGTGTGTGCGCGTGTGTGTGCGGCTGACACGCCCCCTCCGCGCGGCTCGTCATATTCGCGCTCACCGCGCTGCCGCTTTCGGGGCTATTGACGTCTCTCGTCTGTTTGATATGCTCTCTGCGTGCTTCTTTCTATCCCGTTTTTGTTTGTGTTGGGAAACGCTCGGGCGATTTTTCTCATGGATGGTCATGTTGTGGTATGCGGCGGGGCGGCGCGGCTCCCGCCGTCGGCCCTCCTCTGCATGAGGCCGACAGCGTCGTCATTAGCGTGGAAGGTGGACGGCGGTAACGGGCGTGGAGCGCGGCACGTAGATCGACATGTCGAGGAGAGGCACAATGTCCCGGACATGCGGTCTGCGTCGTGCACTCTGCCGGTAAACCCCGACCTCACTCACGCTGTCGGCCGCGCCCACAGTCCCACAGCTCCTGACGATAGCTGACGCCAATGTGCGAAGCTCATCTCCGGGAACAGAACCTGACGCGGCCGGGACCTTGTGATCTGTGACCGGCCTCTCGGACCCAGCGCCACTCCCCCGTCCGCACCTTGTTTACACCGCTCCCGGTGTCCGTTTCACCCTTTGGCGCGCGGGCCGGCCGCGGGGGGCCTCGCCGCGGCCCGCGGCGGGGTGCTCGAGTCGTGCTCGAGTGCGCGGGGGGCGTGGCCGCGTCATCGCGCACCTCGCGGCCCGCACCTTCCGCGGCGGGGGGCCGCCGCAAACGATAAAATTCGCGGTCGGCGGCGAGCACCACGGCGATCAGGACGGCGCTCCCGCGGCGCGCGCATGCACGGCACCCGCAGCTCGGCGCGGCTCCCCGGGGGAGGCCGCGGGGAGACCGTTGGCCGCCGGCCCGCACCGCCGCGCCGCCGCACCACCCCGCGCACGCGTGCCGCCCCTCACGGCGATTAGCCATTGTGCGGCAAGCGGCGGACAAGTGCGGCGATACGGGACAGGAGGCATTTAATATCTGCCGACTTGGAAGGCAGCGGTCGTGCGGGGATCTCCGAAGTGAGGGCGACTGCGTTTCTTTTTATCGAGCGGATTGGGGGCGTAGGTGTGGAACTCGGCAGAGTAGCGGGTAAAACTGTGCGATCCACATATAAAACTTTTTTCATAAATCTCTAATATTGCCGATTGAAAAAAAAGAACAAAACATGTCAATTGCAAAGATAAAAAAAAACACGCGAAAATAGCAACTTATCTTATGCCGAGACCTAAAATCGAGACTAAAATACGGCACTATGTACGTAGGGCAGCCTCGGCGATTTTTCAGTTCCCATGCCCCCCCCCCCCTTACTCCCACCGTTTCAATCACACACGGTAAGGACGGCGAGCCGACAGAGATCATTGACTCGCAGACCGCACCGCACAAAGGCGGCACCTGAGTCGCCGCGCCGCTCTCTCCAGTTGGTTTGGCTGTTTTGGCAGGACGCATCAGGAGCGGAGGAGCGGAGCAGGGCTGCCACTCGCCGCGGGTTGCCGATTGATTTCCCCTGACGAGCGTCGTTCACATGGCCCCTCCCCTCCCCCCCTCCCCCTTCGCGGCGTCTTGCCAGGCTGACCCCCCGCGCGGCCCCGCAGAGTCCTTCGGCATTCCTCATTATTTTGACGCTTTCTATTCGCGAGACAATGCGGCGCAGCGGACCTCCAGTGCCTCCGGTGCCTCCGCGACTCGGGAGGGGAGCGGAGCAACTTACCCCCCGCGGCCCGCGGGGTCTCGCAGCCCCTGCGCTGCCCGTCCACCGCGGCGGGGCTGTTGTCGCGTCGGCTCCGGTCGCCTCTCATCACCGCCGGGCCTCGCCGTGAACCAGTTCTGCTGGGGCTGCGTGTGTGAGGACCGGCGCGCCCTTCCCCTTTCGCGAACTTGCGAGAGTTGTTGCCGCGCCGCCCGCGCACAACGCACTATAACACGTATACAAGGACGCGTGCCGTGATGTGATCAAACCCTCCCCGCCCGCGCCAGCGCTGTGCTCTTTGAGAAGGTAAGCATGGCGGGGGCGGTGCGGGCGGCACGCGGCGTGGCGGCGGCGTTTCTGTATCTGAACATATCCGATAATACGCCCGCCCGCCCGCCGCCGCCCCCGCCCCCGCGGCCGCCCCCGGCGCAGCGCCCGCCTTTTGCCCGTATTTATATAAATGCACACCGCCCCCACCCCCCCCACCCTCCTTATATACGTTGTATCGGGAGATGGCGTGGCGCAGCGCGGCGCGGGGGCGGCGGTGGCGGGGCGGCGCTGCCGGGGCGGCGCGCCGTATAGGGCGCCGCACCTTATCTACCCGCCACAAGACTGGCTCCATTGTGGCCGCAGGGGGCAGGGCGGCGGTGGAGGGGCGCCGCTGGCGGGCCGCGCGTCCCGGTGGGCCCCTGGAAGAAGAGCGGCAGAGCCGCGCGCAGAGCCAGCGGGGCCCGACGCGCCGCCGACTCCAAGAGCGCATAGTTTTCGCACGCCGCGTCGCCCCCGCTCCCCGCCCCCCGCGCGGCGGCTGTTGTGCACTTTTTTCCAGCCCGAGGCGTGGAGCACGCCTGCGCCGCGCGCCGCCCGCACGGCAGCGGAGCGGCGCCGGCCCACCGCACTCATCTCGCCCTTCATTCCTTCCTCTCTTATTCCGCAAAAAACCCCCCTCTTATTTGGCAATATCTCCGCTGTGCGCACTTTGCCATTTTTTCCTCCGCCAAACCCTTTTCTTTGGCCCCGGGCCCCCCCGGGCAGGAGGGGCCGAGGGGGAGCAGGCGGGCGGCGCTGACAGGCCCTCCGTGAGCTGCGACACATCCCGACGCCACGGCTACGCCACGGCTACGCTCCGCCACGCCTCAACGGCTTCTCAAACAGGCGGAAAATGAATTTCAGCCAAGTTAATTTACGAGGCGAAGACGTCCCGAGTCTCGTCCCAGCGGCAGAGCACAGCGCGGCAGCGCGGCGGGGAGGGCGGCCCGGGGCGGCCCGGACTGCTGGGGACTCCGGGCCGGGGGGGATAGGGAGGGGGGGGGGGCGCCCTGCAGCGCCGCGAGGCCCCATCACCTCCACATCATCCCCGTAGATCCGCGACTGCCAGAAGAGAAATAATAATAAAAATGCCCCGCGTGTGCTCCGTGCAACAACAGGCTGCCTGTGTTCCCACTCGAATGAAGCATAAGTTTACATGTGAGTTTAAAAAAGTCAATCAAAACATGGGTTGGTTATGATTTTAGGAAAGCCAACCGACTACGGAGAGGCCCCACACATTTGTGCGTAGGTATCACACCAGACAAGAAATTATTTCTTTGTCTATGGTGGTGCCACTGACACCGCCAAACGCGCGCAACACCGCGTTTATGTAAGGGACCGAAGGATGTATCGAAACGGAAAGCCCCTCCCCCGACCCTCCCTTCATTTCGGCAAAACAATTGTATAACGCGACACCGCTGCCGCCGCTGCCACCGCCAGGCGCCTGGCCCCGCCGGGTAGGACGCCGGCCCGTGCGCCGCGCCGCGCTGCGCCAAAGGCTTGCGCCGCTATCCCCTTTCTGACCCGCAATGGCCGTGTTGTGCATGTCCCCCCGCTTTCCCTTTTGTACTTTTTTTTTGTGGAAATTCGTTTTTCACAGTCCCCCTTTTGTTTTGTTTTTCCTTCTCGTTTTGTGATGTTCAAAAGCTCCCCCGCGGCATGTCGCCGCCTCACGTGGCCGTCCAGCAAAATAATCAAACAAAACGAAACGGCGACACATTTGTGGATGAGGCCGACTATGAAATCCGCGTTTGTGAGTGTTTCCAGCTGAGCTGAGTTAGCGCGCCGAGCGCGAGTCTATTCTGGGCCTCGGGGGTTGTTGTGTCCGTGGGGGGTGGGGGCAATGCGACAGGGGGTGCTGCGTGTTGTGCGGGGAGACGGGCGGCGGGGCGGGGCGCCCTCACCTCAGCGCCGGCCGCAGCTTTTGTACGCGGGAATATCAGTCTCAGAAAATTAAAGTTTTTACAAGTACCCCACATTTTCCAAACGTTTAAAGCTTTTAAGTGTTATCACAGAAGTCTGTCAACAGCGGTCCTATATGTATTTTGCGAAAGTATTGTGTAACACCCACGTAGAAGAGGTGGCGACTAGATCGGGACTTCGTTGGCGCCGCTCGGTCTGAAGGTGTGCCAGGCAAACGCTCAGAGCTCTGCTGGGAGCTGCTCCGGACGCACGCGGCGGGGCGCCATTTAAATTTAGATCCGCTCCGTCCGATCCCCCGGCTCCGGCTCCAACCCCCGCCCACCCCCTCACCTCCCCGCAGTCCTGCTTGGCCGGGACCCCCACCAGCCGCCCCTTCCGTGCCAAAACCTGTCAAACATTTTCGTGGATTTCGGTCGAATTACGTGCATGGTTACCGAGTGCGAGAGAGACGGGGACGCCCCATTTGACCACGGTAGTGCAAGAGAGACGCCCCGCACTCGCAGGCGCCGGCGCTGGTTCTCTCTACAGGTACGATGTGCGACGTGTTTTGCCGGAGAGCGGGAGAAACAATGATAGTTTGCGATATTGAACGACGCGGGCCCTTCCCTCGACCTGCTTCGGCCCGCGCTGTCTGCCGTGCCGCTTAGCGCTTCGCCAGCCCGCCCGCCCCTCCCCTCCTCCCGCCCGCTCCCTTCCGCTCCCGTGGCCACGCTCGCTCTCCGAGACGCTCCCCCTCCCCTCCCGGCCACAATCCGTTCCCTTCGCGCCGCTAATTTCCCTTCCCCGGCGACGCCGCCGCCGCCGCCGACGCGTCCTCAAATCTCATGTCTCAGATTTGTTCCCCCCGCGCTTTCTAATTTCGCACGCGAATTTTCTGCCGTCGTGCCGCGCGACGCGGGCGGCGCCCCCCCCCCCCCCCCCCCCTCCCCACGAGCGGCAGCAACGACTTTCCCCTCTGTTCTTGGCGCTTGTGTCCAAACTACCACACAGAGCGGGCCGCGTCTCGAGATACGCTTTATATCGTGCGGTCGCCGCGGCAGTCTCAGGCGGCGGAGCGCGGCGCACAACACACGTCCTTGCGGACAACAAGGCGGAGATCCGCGCAGCGCGCGCGGCGCAGTGTCCCTGCTCACCTGCTCGTGACAACCACTCGGCACTCGGCTGGCGGGGGAGGGTCCCTGCTGCGGCCCCGCGGCCCCGCAGGCCTATGCAGGCCCTGTGCAGGACTCGGCCGCCGTGCCGTTCCCCCGCCAGCGCGGCCAGCACCGCCAGCGCCGGGACGAGTATATCCATGCAAAGCGAATTCAGGAGCCGCGGCGGCCGCCGCCCGCGTGTGGCGCGGCGAAGACGGGGGGGATAACTCGGACCCCCCACGGACTCCGCCGCCGCCGCGCCGCCGTGCCGCCATCGGGGCGGCGCCCCGCGCGCGTCTTCGGTCGTTACATAAACTGTTGGACGCGATCCCGGCTCGGTCCGCGCGGCCGAGAGAGAGGGCCGCGGCTGGCAGCACTCCGTGCCGCCCCCGTGTTTATGTACTCCTCGCGCAGCAAAGTCTGCATGCGCACGCTGGCGAAGGCCGGCGCGAAGCATCCACTGCGATTGTCGCCGATTATCGATTATAATAATCGAGGTTTTAGTGCTGGAAATCGATGTATCGAAATAAATCCTCTCGGGCCCACGCTTGCTGAACGGCCGCGCGGAACCGATGGAGCCGACATCATATATTGGCGCGTCGCCCGCGGTCCCTGCAAAGTTTTGTAACATTCCGTAATGAGAATATCACCTCCATAATCTATATGTTAATCCCGATGGGTGACTTGCGCTGCTGCTGCTGCTGCCGCTGCTCGCGCCGCGCTCCCCCTCCAGCGGCCGCCGCCGCCACCCTTCTTCAGCATCCACTTATTATTCATAATCTTTTGTCACGGGCTTCCTTCCCTTCCTTAGCGCCGCGGCTGAGCTGCCGGAGCTGCCGTGGGCCGATGTGACGGCGTGTCCTCCGCACGACTCTACCGACGGAAGACGGAGACACGGCGCTCTCCGGGGGGGTATGCCGAGAAAGCAGCTCGGAATCAGGCAACCTGCGCGGCAGTGTCTGCAGAATAACCACGCTAGAAAGTCAATCATGTGTTTGAAACAAAACGGACAAAAACACTAGCCAGCTGGCCTGACAAACACTTACTAAAACAAATGTATTTTCTGCATTTTAAAAAAATAAAATAATCTGCTGATATGGTTTATCCTTTGATAATTTTTTCTTTCACCAGCACCCCCCTCACATAAAGTGGAATGGCCCCACCGGGAGGGACAGTAATTAAAACTGCATCCCGTGACACCTCGCCGCGCGGTGTGGCCTCCGACCTCGGAGCGCAGCGCTGGCGAACAGAAGAGCCCCGCTTGTCGCCTCTCCGATCGCCCGCTTTATTCGCAATGGACTAAGAATTGGAGCGGCAAACAAGCCGACCTGAAAGGTCCCCAAAGGCGCGCAAGTAACCGCATTGACATCTTTATTAGGTGACCGATGCTGGACCGCGGCACCTTGGCTCCTTGTGTGCGTGTCGTGAGAGGGAGAGAGAGAGAGAGAGAGAGAGAGAGAGAGAGAGAGAGAGAGAGAGAGAGAGAGAGTCGGGTGTTCGGGTCCAGGTCAAGAGAATTACACGACGAATTTGCATCCGTCGGGGCCGCTTTTCACCTACATTTTCTTGAATGGAGCGAAGGATGCCGGCCGGACCAAAGACTCCCCGCCCCTTTTAGCGAGGAATGAATGGAATCGGCATCGCCCGGCCGCCCCAGACCCTGCATATAAGGCGAGGATACACTCCCAAAAAATTCACGCGTGTGTGTGTTCTCTAGCCGACGATGCCTTCTGCTGGCTTTTACTGTCGCTAAGTCAGCAAGCTGCATGTGCGCTGGCTAAGGTGAGGAACTCTGCAGCAGTGGCTCAGCATCTGCAGCCGCGGTGATTTTTTTTTTAATTTCTAAAAACTTTTGGGCAGAGAAGTTGTGCATTTAGGCCCGTTTTACGAGCCGCACGTGGCACGTCATCACAGAGAATCAGTGAGGGTATGTGACCTTCCAGGGGGTGAATCAGATGGGACAGCCTGCACGGCACCAACCCTCCCCCACAGAGTCCGAGAGGAAAGTCTGCGCCGTTAGTACGCGGACGTTTCCCTCTCCGCGTGCGTCGGCAGGTAAGCCGTGTGTTGTCCGCGGGCCGCAGCTGGCCGGGGGCTGGTCCAGCTCTCGGCCCGGAGGTGTGCAGGCGCTGCAGGCCGCATTGTGTGGCGCAGGGATTTACAAGGAGTAAAACCCTCACAGAGGGAGTCCGAGTGCAACAGAGTCAATAGGCGAGAGCAGGCCGCCAGGGCCGCCAGGGCCGCGAGCTGATGGCCCCACCAAAAAGTTTTCCCGCTTCGACATGCTAAAAATGCTCATGCGCTCCCGAAATGGAGGGTTCTTCAATTTTTCAGATGCGCCCGAGGGACGAGTTTCAGTTTAGAGGAGGAGAAAGATTTCAGTTTTGCAGTGCAGTTATTCCTCATACGAAAGGGGACGGGAAGAACTTGGATCATTGGGGGATAAAAAGAGGGTGGCGTTCAAAAGGGGGGGGGGGGGACACTCCTCACTTCAGCGGGAATTTGTACGGCCATAAATAAATGGCACGAGAGGGGCAGTCAGTTATTGTGGCACTCTCTTGTTAGTTTTATGGTCTCGTGTCGCTAGCCGGGCCGCGCCGGCCCGCGCTAGCCACCCCTCGGCTGCCGTCGGCTGCCGTCGGCTGCCCTCGGCTGCCGCCACGCCCCGCACGGCCACGCCCCCTTATCGCACGACGCAAGGCGGTCTTATATTAAAAGGCCCCGTCCCCCGTCCCGGGCCCCTCTCCCCCTCGCAGGGATCGTCGTCGCAAGAGCGGCTTCGGTGGAACGAAATACGGAGGCAACTCAAAAAAAAGTACACCAGCGAGATTTAACCAAATTAAATATATTGGCACAGACAATTCATTTAGCCTCTCAGAAAACAATACATGACGTATCAGGCAAAAATTCACCTCTGCACATTTTTCGAACACGGGGGTATAAGTATTAGAAAATGGCCCATTATTTTCCGAAGAACTGAAATTGTGTTTGAGCTGGTCAGGCCGCGCGTTTGGCAAAACGGCTCCACCCCACCCCTTCCTCCCTGCCTCCCCTCCAGCCCCTCCCACCTACCCGGTTATTACGGGGCCAGGCGACGGCGGCGCGGGGACGGCGGCGCGCGCGGGACGGCGGAAATGGGATAGTGGATGACTTGTGTAAAATGAAATTATTCACCACGAACTTTCACCCCGTAAGGACCAAGTCGGCCCAAAGGCGGCCGCGGCGTCTCGGCTCCTCCCAGGCCGGGGGGGGGGGGGGGGGGGGGGGGGGGGCTGCGGGGACAGGGGGGGCCCGCGGACTAGACCACCGGCCCGCCCAGCCCGAGGGCCCTGGCCCTACGCCCAGCCCGGCCTCTGCGGCCAAGTTAATAAGACCGGAACGGAGAGAGGGAAACGCGAAAATACATTATATATGACACGAGCAGGTTCCTCTCCGCTGCACAGTTTCTTGGGTAACTTTTGTCATCAGTTTAATTTTTGCGCTCACACTAACTTTGTCGACTGTTCCTGGCAAGGGAGTCCGCGACGCGCTGAGCAGGGCTGCGCGGGGCGGAGGGCCGACTCGTGCCTCCCCCCCCCCTCCTCCCAGCCCCCTACACACATATACACACACACACACACACACCGCAAACCCGCCCACGCGCTCCTCTCTCTGAACATAATAAGAAAGGGGGTGGGGAAGAAAACTTGTTAGGCTGATATTCTTGGTTTACTAGTAAGCGATCGTGGCGCATACCGATTTTATGTGCGAAGTATTTTGATATGGAGAGGCTGTTAGTCTCCCGATAAGAGCTCGAGACGCCGCGCCGTCCTCGAGTCAGAGAAGGAAAGGGAGCGAGAATGCGAGGAGGGCTGCCACCGTCGGGGGAGAAGAGATCGAGGCAATCCGGAAGTATTAATTTCTTGCTTGGCCGTGAATTATTATTATATTACTATTATTGCACGAAGAGAGCACGGGCCTCCTTCACGAGCCCCGTTCCAAAGGCTTAGAGTCTGTCGAGAGCTCCCCCCTCCCCTCCCCGCCTCTCTATATAATCGCAGATCGAAACATAATTGAAGATACGGCATTATGACGGACTCGTTGATAAATCCGACACAATAGATACGGCGGTCTCCCCGCTCACCGTGGAGAGCGGCATCTTGAGATGGAAATAGTCGAGAGGGGATGGAGCGCATATCGCTGCGTAAGAATGATGGGTGTGACGCACCGCAGGCGGCGGCCGGCCGGCCGGCCCCGCGTGCCCCGCGTGCGCCGCGCGCGCCGTCCCCGGGGACTCTTTAGCCGGCCGGGGCGGTGAAGGGAAGGGGTGGACGGCCTTCTGTAATCCGCTCTGTAATCCGGTCGTAATCGCGTTTGGCTGCGGTGTCAAGTGGTGGCGGCCGGGGCCGATGCAGACCGAGGCAGGAGCGGCGGTAGCGCCGTGTGCCCCTGTGCAGCCGACGCCAATATGGCCGGGCTGCGCGCGCGCCGTCAGATGGGGCGGCGGCGCCCGGCGGCGGCGAGGCTCAGATATGATGCCGGTAGCGTTTGTAAAACGCAACGTTTGTGAGGGGCGGGTCCTCTCGGGTCCTCCACGTGGTCAGCCGATGCCGCGATTTGTCATGGCCTCGGTGCGCCGCCGCCCCTCCCCCTGCCCCCCCCCCCCTGCAGAGCCCCTGTCGCATGTCTAGTCCCGATAGCGGGTGGTCCGGGGAAGGTTGTAAAACTTGGACGGCCCGGCCACTGTCATTGTAACTCTGCCAACGAAGCGGAAGGGGAGCACGAAACCAGCGCTAAACTGCCATATTCGCACACTGAAAATTTCACGGGGAAAACGTTGCAGACCCCCCCCCCCATGCCCGGGAAAAAAAAAAGATCTGTAAAAAATGAACCCTCATGCTCGGGCCGCACTCCCGCCTTGTCCGTATGTCCACGATTGATGCGATGCACAGTCTGCGGATTATTTTGTGTCGACTTGACGCCTCGCTTGGCGCCCTTCCCTGCTCACACTCGCCCTGCCATTAAATCGCGTATGCAAACTGAGGAATGAAAAATAATCGCTGCTGGATCGGGGATGGGGTGGTGCTGACGGCCAGGGCGGAGTGTGTGTGTGTGTGTGTGTGTGTGTGAGAGAGAGAGGGAGAGCGAAGGCTTATCTGCGTTTCCATACGAGATGCTCAACGCCTGACATGCCGCCGCGGATACATTAGAAGGGCACCCGCTCGCGGTAAGTTACTTTACACAGACCTTTCAGTTCATCGCATTCGAGTATTTGAATTAAAAAAAATCATTATGTAATGCGCGTCGAGCCAGGTATAAACCCTTGCGAAAGTTTAACTTTTTTTATTGTATAAATGCTGTACCGTTTGTAAAAATATTATCCTAGGTTGTCATTGCGTACCGAGAGTGAAATATGTCGGCACCGCAGTAAAAATGAGGTGTGCGTATGTTGAAATGCCAGTCGTTATGCCCTTGTTTGCCCCCTCCCCTCCGCCCCCTCTCCCCCGCGAGGAGAGGGCGGGGCCGAGGCGCAGCGCCGCCCAGCCAGGGCCCAGCGGTCCCAGCGGTGCTGCGGTGCTGCCCCCTCCACGACCCCCCGCCATGGGCACGCCATAGGCCATGGGGCACACAGCTCCGCAACAACCGAGAATATTAGAAACTTCCGATGCCGAAGGGAGGTTTTCAAATTCCACAGCCGTGCAGAAGTTTGGGGAACTTCACAAGTTCAAGCGAATCTCACTTCGAGAAACAAAAAGAAGAAAAGATCTTCAAAGACGTACGAAGGTATTGTCTCTTCCACGACAGGTACTTACCCTGTGGGAATGCAGTTCAGAGCGTTATTGATCAAACGCTCAGCAAACTCTGAGTGACAATAGGGGGAGGGGACGCTCTGCGATTAATTCGACACGTCCGCGGAGCGCGAGTGCGCGCACCGGCGTAGTTAGGGGGCGGTGATGACGTAGGCACCGACCTTGACAGCCGCGGGGAATCTCAGACAATGTCCCAAAGCGGCCGTGATGGACGAGACGACGGCGCGGGTGCAGATGTGTCGCGGGAGGGGAGGCGAGGAGACCGCAGAGGGCCGCTGCTGGCTGCACTGCACTGCTGCACGCACTGCTGCGTGGACAGCGGACACAGGCCACGGCAACCAGAAGCCAGCCGTCAATGAGGCCGGAATGCCTGTTGGACCCCCATGCCCTTCATTACACCCATATGAAGAGTTTGGGGAAGATAGCTGGGAGATGATACCAAGAGCTTGGCAAAAATTGAGAATGTGCTATGCTTTGGTGAAGCATTTGAGTTATGGTCCAAACATTATCGAAATTGAGGGTGTTGGAGAGGGACACGTACACTACGTCCGGGTCCACAGTGTCTCCTCCCAGTTTATCTTCTTGAAGTGAGATGACGAGGTGTGCTTACACGATGCGAGGAGGGTGGCGTAGTTTGTGCTCGGCGTGACCAGCACAGCGCAGGCCGCAGGCCCCTGCCCGGGCGACCTCTGACACGTCCCCCGCTGCGTGCCACAGCTGTGCCCGAACTGTGACGAAAAGTCAGTCAGGGGGGATCTCGGCCAGGTTATTTTTGCAAATAATCGGAAGTGGTATACAATGATGATGCAGAGCGCGGGGCCGTGCCGGAGCGCGGAGCCCGGCGGAGCCTGTTGGCGCGGCCTGTTGGCGCGGCCTCCGGCCTGGGGTGTCATCCCAGCACCCTCCGCGCACATTCGCTAGGCAATTGGACGCGGCACTCCGCCACGCCGATCATCTGAATCGCTACTCGTTGTCTGCAGTACGGCCAGCCGCGCCTCACCCCGGCGATGACTTCATCGCGGCAGCGCCCCCCCCCCCTCCCCCTCCTCATCCCCCTTGAAAAAACAAATCTTACATAAAAAAAAGAAGCATAACAGCATTTATTTTGATGACGTGCGGACAGTGCAAAGTCAACGTCCAAAGTTGGTGCGTTAAATTTAGACGCGGAGAGAACGATGGCAGTATATTTACGGTTTCGTGGCGTGCGATTTTTTTAAACGCAGTGCTGTAAAAATTAAATAACAAATTTTCCACAAAAATATAATTACCATGGAATACCTCTACAAAATGTGCACACTCTAATTTTATTAGGCACGAAGTGAAACGGAGTTGCCTTATCGTCTGACCGGATTGGACTTTTTTTTCTTTTAAGCATTGCCCTTATGGCGGAAACCACATGGATGCAGGATACTTTTGCGGGCACGCTGACGTGTTTTTACACTTTGAAAAAGCTTCCAAGTGGCCGAAAAATCGATTTAAAAGTCAGCTATCTCACTTCTTCTTATGGCGAAAGAAAGGGACACAACTATACGCGCCTCTATGGTAAAATATAATTACCATGGAATACCTCTACAAAATGTGCACACTCTAATTTTATTTTTAAAATCAGTCGCTCGTTTCGTTTTTTTATTATTTTTTTACTATTTTCACTTTTGAAAATCGGGTCGGGTGGAGCGCCACTCGACAATAGGTTTTAAGCGCCACCCGTACGCGTGTGTGTGAGGGAGACAATGCGTGCGACAAGGAGAGCTCACCTCTTGGGTGCCCCCCTTTTCGGGCGTCCTTTGGGGGTCCACCACCCACATCGCCGCCGGCTAATCCCTGCTTGTGGGTTGATGGCCCCCGGGCGCTGGCCGCACCGGCCGGCACGGCGGGGCCCTTGGCGATGCTCCAGCAGCCCAACAAGTCATTGTGAGGGGCATTAATCGCTAATGCACCATCCCCCGGTAATGAGCTTCTGTTTGCAATTCAACGCGCAGCCAGTACGCGGAAAAGGCAGCCTGATCCCCGGTAAGCAGGTGCGGCGACCGGGCCTTAGCACCAGACTTATCCTCAGAGTGTGCACGACTGAGGCTCGTTCTTCTAGCCTCGCGACTGAAAATTCAAATGTGTAATGCGCGGTAGCAACAGTGATATACAGTAGCTGCCGCTATAGTGGAACGTACTTCCGTACCTTTTCGGCATCGCATCTTAGTGAACTGTCCCGCAGTGCTCCGCGGGCCGGATAATGGAACGGATCCAGTCTTCCTCAGGTATGCAGGCGCAGCAGGCGCCACCCAGCGCACCTCACAAGACGCGTGAAGCACCGGGCGGCAGGGCGGCACGGCAGCAACAAGTATGGCGGTATACGTATGCTGCAGCCCCCGACCACTTACGGGGCCCGGAGGCCACCAGTGACACCTGGGGATCATGCTGTTGTACTACAAACATCATCCACTCAATGTGAGCCCCCGAACAAGCAGCCCTAATCAATGCCCGGGCGATCCTCCGACACACGCATCGTCTCCAAACCTTTTCTCCGCCCCCCCCCCCCCGTCTGTGCGATCAGCAAGAACAGATAACCGCGATGAAAGCGAGGCGGCACGGAGCGAGCACGTCAAAGATGCAATACAAACTGGGTTATAAGGTTTCTGCGCTTGTCGCTCCACTATCTTCTCCAGGCATCGAGGCCGGCAAAATAACTTTTTGTTCACCTGTGCGGTATATTCATCAATTTTTAAAAAAATAGTGCTACCAAACTTTTGAACACCGACATCGTCAAATCATCGCACGCTCTCACTCTCAGGGCATGTGTCTGCTTCCTTTTCTCCCCCGCCCTCCCTCCCTCTCTCTCCCTCTCTGATACAGGCTCACACATACACACTCCCACCCTCACACACACACACACACGCTCGCAGTAGGCGGCCTGGCGCCCTCCGCGCGGGCTTTCCACACCAGTGCGTCCTCGGGCAGGCTCCTGTATATGGAGAGAGACAGACGCGGAGGGAGAGTGGGGTGTGGCGGCGGGGGAAGGAGGGCGCTGAGTAGGGTCCTGTGAATACCACTGGCGCCGCTCGCGGGTACGTATTGGTGTCGAGCAAACTCTCAAACGCACGACGGTAAGTGGGCTGGCGGGCTGGCCGACGGTCGCCGCATCCGTGCTTCGCTATTCGTCACAAGATGTTCTTGTAAACGTGCCGGAGTGGCCGCGGAGCGCGTCGCCTCGTTTAGGCCGCGGCATGGCCACACGGCATGGCCACGGCATGGCCACGGCATGGCCGCATCGAGTAACCCGATCCCGACGCCCCGACCCGCTCCGCCCGCCGACCAGTCGGGCCTCAGCTACCCTTCCCCTCCCCTGCCGCCACTCCTTTCCACCCACCGCTCCTCTGGTATGGCCTGTGTGTGTGTGTGTGTGTGTGTGTGTGTGGACCCTCTTGCCGGTTAGTATGGGGACAGGACAGGGGACCGCAAAGGATCCCGGTGTTGAAAGGAATGAATATTCCGAGCTGTCGAAGCCGATGGATGTATCGTCTAGACCCAGGCCAAGGCGGCCCGCCGAGCCCAGCGGGCCGCCGCCGCCGCCGCCGCCGCCGCCCGGCCTCCAGTCAGGCTTGTCATAAAAAGATGCGTGTTTGGTAAACAGGACTGCAATCACGCGGAAAACTGATGCATTGCGTTACACCGCGCCCCGACCCGGCACAGGCGGCTGTTGTTGCGGCCGCTACGCCTGGTGCTTCACAAGTATGAAAAATTCTTCAGCAGCGGCGGCTTTATGACAAGCTCTCGCACAATGATGTACCGAGAGCTACAGTATTCGACTGTGAAGTGGTGACAAAAATCCATTCAAAGAGTAAAAAAAAATGCTATGAAAAAATTATAAACTTCAAATATGCAGCACAATAAATACACGTGCGAACTGCAACCCACAGGCCGGCCGCACAACACGCAGACGAACCCTCCGCACGGGGCGCCTTGATTGCATGCGGGCGATAGCGCGGGGAGCAACGGCGTGAGCAAAGTCGATTGGTGTAAGCGATATATCGCCGTATCCGGTAACTCGTCCATCCATCCACCCGATACCCCGCCCCTCCCGTCCCCGCGGGGAAGTGCAAAGCCAAAAGCAAGGCGCGCGCGCGTACTGTACCGCCGCCGAAGGTGCGCGGAGCCGCGCGCAGCCGCCGCCAGGGGGCGCAGCCAGCGCACGACAGGTCGCGCACAGTTACGGCGTTACGTTCCGGGACGGCGCTAGGCGGCGCTGCTGCTGCTGGCCGCGCGCCCCGTGAGAGATAAAGAGAGAGACAGGGAAGGCAAGCTATCCTCGTTCCACACGGCTGCGTCGGACCCTTCTCGCGAGGGCCACGCGGCCGCCGCCGCCGCCGCAACAGCAGCAGCAACCCCACCCCCACACCAGGTAGCGGAACAGCGGAAATAATCAATGTCCCTCAAATACCGATGCGGATTTGCGCGCCAAACCCCGGCCAGAGAGTGTGGCCCGATCCGAGTACCGGTGTGGGCACAGCGCAGGTAAACACAACCTGAGCCACGCTGCGCCTCGCCATTACATATGTCGCCTGCCTTCCCGACGAGAGCATCGCAGAGTCTTCCCGCCTGACTGGCGGCGTCACCAAAGTGGAACGTTGCGTGTCCATTTGACACCGATACCGCAAAGGGCGCGCGTTGTGTTGGCAGCGCTGGGGTCGCGCCGTCACGCCGCGTCAACGCCGCACCGCAGCACATCAGCCGGCCGGCCGCCGCCGCCGCGCCACGCCCGGACGCCTCGGCACCACGTGACCGAGAGAGTCCGCGCGCGCGCGCGCGCAGGAGCAATTGGACGGAAGCACCTTATTGCTCAATAAGGCATCACTTCATTTGCCCTTTTTTCGCTGCCGGGCACGCCCGCCGCTTCCGCGGTGTGTGGTTGGCGTGTGTGCGTGTGTGTCGCTACGATTATAATTACATACTTCAAGTGGACAGGCCGACACATATCTTTCTCGCCTGTATGATGATATGGTGCAGTTCCCGCCCGTGTTATTGGGGCGGTACACCGCAGTGCTGCCACCCTGCTCTAAACGTTTTGACGTTTTGGTGCGCTTATCACATTAACGGGTCGTCGTTACCTCTTATCAGATGGACGCTGCGGTGGTAGCAGCGATGATCTGTTTGATTCTCCTGCATTATAGCAGTTTAGTATGCGAGTCGAGGAAGTGTGCAGTGTCGTGTCTGAAAATATTTATTGCGCCCACAAACCGGGCAGCCTCGCTTGGAGACATATTTATCTCACGAGGGTGATTTATACGACGATGACTTGAACAGACCTATTTTTGCCTCACGTAACCTAAAAATTATTATCTCCCCCAATGACCTCTTTGGAATATCGTCTGCACGTGGGCTTGTCTGGCGGGGACGCGGGGGCGCAGGGCCACTACGCCGTGCCGCGGAGTGCCTCCGCCGCCGTTACAGCATCGCTACCCCGCGCCCGGCTTGGAGTCTGTCCTCGGCACGGCGCCGCCACGGCTCGGCACGACACCGCCACGGCCGGCGCGCCGCGGCGGCTCGGCGGCTGCCGGCGGCACGCGGAGAGACCCCTAGGCCTCGGCCAGCCTCGGCCAGCCTCGGGCCTCGGCCTGGTCCTCGGCTGATCCTCGGGGGTGTGGCGGCTGCCCCTCCCCCCTGGCCGCGGATTGGCCACAGATGGCGCCGCTCGCGCTCCCATTGGCGGGCCGGGCGAGGCGCGCGGGCGCGAGAAAGACGGCTGCAGTCCCGGCGGCTGAGTGCGACAAGGAAGGCGCGAGGTGGCTGTGGTGGGGAGGACGGCGACTACCCCCACGGCGAGGGCTGCGGCGCTGCGGCCCGCTGGCGCGCTCAGTAGCCGTGGTGCAGCGTGCGGGGACGGGACGGGACAGGTGTGTGTGTGTGTGTGTGTCTGTGCGTGTGCGCGTGTTTCCGTACGTGCGTGTGTGCGTTCGTGCTGCAGCCCTGCCGGATGTGCTCGCCGTCGTGACCGCGTCATGGCCATGAAGTGACGGCGGACTGTGCTGCGCCTGTGCCGCGCCATGGACGACATCGGCTGCTAAAAGGACTCTCGCGGACTGTGTCAGTGTGTGACAACAACAGCACCATGTGCCACCTGTGATACTCCAGTGTGAAACTAGTCCGCAGCCCCACCCGCCCACGCTGCATCCCCTGGCGACTCTCGGGCCTCTTCCATCCGAAGCAGCGTTCACGGATTTATTGAAGTGAGTAGTTGGCGTGGGGTGTCTTGTCTGGACCTCGGCTACCCCGTCAATGGCCCGGGGTAGGAGTCTCCGATAGGACCCCTTCTGGCATCGCGTCCAGTGTGGACCTTAAGGCCTTACACTCAACTCAGCGCCCTCGAATCAAGAAGAATGCACAGTAGTTTTATTAATTATAAGAATCTAAGGCGTACATACTGTATGCAACGTTAAGGATATCCCCCCAAAAAAGATGGCATACATTTTGCACGTACGTTGTCATGCGCTGTTGACTGTATTATCTGGCATGAACATGTATACCTGCGTCGCGTGGTCCTACCGATTCGAAAACCAACCGATACACCAGGGCAGTGAGCTGATTCTCTGATCAATTTGATTATCTGCAGATATGTAGGGAAAGAATCCAAGGACAAATGTTGATAAATGTCTTAGTGTGCTTGAAACTGTTTGTATTACATGTCATTTCTTAGTGAGCCGCACGGAAAATATGGAAGCAGCACGTAGCCCGTCTTAGTTTGTCGTAGCTATCAAGCAGATACTGTATTATGACACCCACTACGTACCAACTGCTAAGTTATGAGAAATCCATAGTCGACCGTAGGCATCGAATTTCTTCATTTCCGCGGCGAATGTATGTTATTTCTGACACGAACCATAGTAGTTCAATTGTAACTACATAGATACCGTCTGGTGTGCTGAGCCGCGTTTATATTGTATTTGCACATTCCCTGTGTTCGATTTGAAACGCCATACGCCCGTGTAATGCGGTCGGGTGGATTGTTTGAGCTGGGAGACCTCGACGCCACGCGCGTCTGCGCGCGGCGCTCGCGTCGAACTCGAGGTCGGGGATTTGTACAAGACCTCGCGTCTAGCGTACACTGGCACACGTCTAAAAATTGACGTGTGTAGGACTCGACTGTCACAAAACCATACATTGCCTATCTTACAATCCTTTTAAATTGACATAAATTTTGCACGTCAGTACAAGCAGCTGGTCTTCTGTTTACATATTTGAAGCGCGTGGGTAGGTGAAGTCCCACGGAGTAGCTTTGCGCAATATTTTCCACGTTGTGTAATCAATAGCACACTGTGAAACAAATAAAGTCACAAATTGTCGCCGTAGCGAATGGTATTCTGTACGTGGAAATATTAAAATTTTGCACAATCCTGTCGATCTAATGTGTGCAAACCGTTCCCATATGCATGTGTATACGTGTGACGCAGCAAGTGACACACGACGCACACAGACTTTCATTTGCTGGCGGAAGAGAAGCACCGACAGGCAAGAAAGTCACAGCCGGCGGCGGCGTCAGTGTAAACATTTGTGCTGTGCACCCAAAAGGCGTTCGAGTCGCTAGGCTGAGCTACGCCGCCGCCGCCCCTGCTGGTGTGGCCGAGCCTACATACACACGCCCCCTCGGCGGGCGGCCGTGCGCGCCCCTCGTCCAGTCGCCGGGAGCTGCGCGGGGCCGGCGTGATCTCGTTGCCGAGTGAGTGATTGCCCGGGGCCGAGGCCGGGCCGTGGCCAGCGCCCCGCCTGCACCGCCGCCGCTACTTATTTGGGGCCATTTCCCCGCCTTGGGTCCCTTATTCTGTGGAGGCCGGGGCCGCCAGTGCCAGCCTGACCAGTGCAGTTGCGCTTCTATAAAGAAGCCCCCGCACGCTCGCACCTCCCAGTGGAGCTTCGGATTGGGGCGCGGCGGGTTCTCACTGAGGACGCGTCCACGCGCGGCCCCGGCCGCCGGGATCATGTCATCAAAGGGAATCGCCGGTCAGCGACGACCCGAAAATCGCGCGTGAAATTCCGTCGTGCCTGCCGGGGCGGCGGCCCGCGGCGGCTCCGGCCTGTCTGCCGGCTGCGGCCCCCGCCACGCCCCGCGGCCCCGCCCCGAACACGGCGTTTAATTTATGATCGATGTCACACCTAAACAGGGAGCGCGTCCGAAGGAGTGGCGAGCACCTCAAGTGGCCCGGGTCCTGCGGCCCGGCCGGCCGGCCTCGTGCGACACTCTGAATAGAGGCCGGCCGGCCGGGGGCGTGGCCGAGGCCCTTGAGCGCTGACTTTGACTCTCCGTCGGCGGCCTGTGGCGGCCTCCCCTCCGTGTGCCGTTCGCCGTCGTCGTCGTCGACGTCGTGGCGTCCCGGAGCGCTGCGAACAAAGCTCTCGATACCGAACCGCCGCGCGCGCGCTTCCAGTAGCACATCTCGTGGGAATAATGCGCAGAGCATCTTTATAGCCCCCGCCGGCCAGAGGCTTCACGTGCACGCAACAGCCGACTCAATCAAGAAATTTCACGATAGTTCTGCTGCAGAAAAGCTTCCACTGAAAAAAAGGAATGCAGGAAATTGAAATGCTCGATGGTTTTACAGGCTCAAAAAGGACAACGGTACCTACGGCTTTTATGTTGTGCGAAAGTTGCCGCTCAAAAGCGATGGTGTATATTGTGCGAACAACATTTGGAAAAGTGAAGTAATCATTTTACAGGCATTGTTTCGGGGGCTCTTGATGTTACCCGCCGACAGACTGGCTGCAGAGAGGGGAAAGGCATTTTCAGGCGGATGTTGGGAACAAAGACGCGAAATCTACTGACTGATTGAAGGGGGAGGCGCCGCCGCCGCCGTCGCTGCTGCCGCCGTGCTGGGTGAAAATCATAAGAGGGACCGGAGGGGAGGGTGTGCAAGTTTTGCCAAGAGGGGCTTTTGACACAGAAACTTCAAAGCGTTTCGCCTCGATATGACAGTGACTGACTTGTTGGCGTTTGTCGCTAGAATAAGGAATTACGCTACGCGAAAGGGGGGCACAAGCGGGAAACACACTTCCCGGGGCATTTCTTGTCTCGTTTGGCACAGCTCGTGCATGGAAATGCCCTAGAACCGCGCAAAAAAGTAAACGTACCTGACCCCCTGCGGTGGCAGGGGAACTGTCCACACCTCACCCTCGTGCCAGCAAAAAGTTTTGCAGTGGACGTGTAATGTCTGTGTTGCGAGCCACTCCTCGGACCGACTTTACTTCATTGGCAAGCTCAGCAGGGGCGTTGCGTGCGCCTAGTATTTCAGACGGCGCCGCCCTAGACGCGGCGGAGCTTGCACAGCTGGCAGCGCCGCAGCTGCGGGTGTCTGTGTGTGTGCTGTGTCTTTAGGCGAGAGTGACATGTGATTAGCACTGCCAGCATCGTGAACAGCGGCAGTAGGGACACCAATTACCGAAAGGGAAAGACAGGTTAAGTAATTATTGGTCACGTTTCATGTTTGCTGACCGCGGCCTCTCTGTTTTGTTCCAGGATGCAAACGGCCCTCCAAGCGCACCCCCACCACTTGGCTTCGACGCCTTCGTGGCCTTGCACCGAAGACCTGCAGCACAAGGGTGAGCACAGCGGCGACATCACAGCAGCAGCCAATCCCCGCCGAGCACCGCAAGCTGACCTTGGCTCTAAAAACGTTTCACTTCCTGCCCTGAAAAAAAAAATTACATATAAAAAAGAAAACCAAAAACCGCAAATAGGAAGGCGACAAGAGTAATTATTATCATGGTTCTCAGCAGCGTATACGCGTTTCGTCGGGAGGGGCCGGTGGGCGCCGGCCGGGCCTGCCGCCTGCCGGCCTCCGCTGTCATGGCCGGGCGCCCCATTCCTGCCATGCGACTCGCCATAAAATGACATAATAAACCGGGGCGAAAGGGGTGGGGCGGAAGGGAGGGGGAGTCCTGAGGATACGGCAGGAGAGGGCGTAAGAACACCATCAAAAGGGGGAGGAGTATGGTAACGGGGAGATAGTGCAGGGAGCATCCCTGGAGCGTGTCTTATGAAATGGCCCTCCTAGAGGAAGGTTAACAAAAAAAAATAGACGCGAGGACGTTTTGACAAATTGGGAGACACAAAACTTGGCCGATAGCAAATCAATAACCCGTATCATAACTCCGTTTGAATGTGTGTGTGTGTGGTCGTGGTTCAGAGTTTTGCCTCACGTGATAGGCCTGGATAGGAGAGGGATCGGTGGGGGGAGAGGGGGCGTTAGTGAGAAAAAGAAGGGAAAATGCGCGTACATGAGAAACTACAATAACTCACCAGGCAGGAAAAGTTTAAAATTATGATGGCAGTAAAGTGAATCAAGCAGCAGCAGAGGGGTGTGGGAGATAAGAGAGAGGGAGAGAGAGAGAGGGTGAGGGTGAGAGGGAGAGGAGGCACGATAAAATACTAGCGACGGCCAAGAAAAGAATTCCTGCAGGAGAGTGGTAGAGGGACGGTGGTGGCGGCTTGCACTGCCCCTCCCTTCCACTCTCTCTCTCTCTCTCTCTCTCTCTCTCTCTCTCTCTCCCCTCACTACCCAGGACCCGGGCGTCAGGCCGCGAGGGTGGGAGAGAGAGAGGGAGAATGGATGGAGGGTGACTGCTATTGTGTCCTGAAGAGACTGTCGCACCTCCCCCACCCCCACCTCTCTCTCTGTCTCCCTGCCTCTAGGTTCTTTCCCTTCTGCACTCTGGAGCCTTTCCTGTGTCGAGTCCATCCATCCTTTGGTCATCACCATCAACGGTTTGACCAGGAGAGCAGCTCGCTGCCGGTTAGGGTGGAGCACGACGGGGGCCAGGGTGGCTGCGGGCCGGTCCTGCAGGATCCTGGGGACGCCGGTCGACCGGCAAACTGAGGCGCGAGGCGCGTAAACGCGGCGCGGGGTGTGGCGGTGCGGCGACTCCTGCGCGGAATCCCAAGTAGTGGGGCCTGCGGCGTGTCGCGTGTCCTGCGGTGTCCTGCGGTGTCCCGGGGTCCCGGGGGTGTCCAGCGGGCGTCCAACGCGCCAGCCGTCACTGTGGACATGCAAACAGCGGCGCGCCACCCTGCCCAGGCATTATCGTTGTTATTTGTCGAGGCCCTGCAGGCCGCGCCACCCACAAGGCTGCGCCGGGCTGGGCGCGCTAGGCCCGGCGGCAGCGCTCGCCAGCGTAAGCCGGCAGGCCGGCCGGCCGGCTTAGTGGCCCTCGCGGCCCTCCCCCACTGCGGGCCCCGCCGGCCCCGCTCAGCACCGGGTGACGTCCCTCGTCATCTCGCAAGCAACAAGCGAGGAGCGCATGTCGGCAGCGTGTCGCCGCGTGCGCTGGCCGGCCGTCGGCGTGCAGCAGCCAGAGGCGGCGGCGGCAGCGGCTCTCCATACCGGGTCCCGCTTATATGCAGACAGGGACCTAGGGAGCGGCCGCTGTAGCCGGGCGGCCCACTCCACCGCAGCCTCCGAGAAGTCGATACGCGATACGATACTCGATTAGTTGCTCGGCCGGAATGCTGGCGCAAGGTGTCCGGCGGCCGCGCGCCGCGCTGCACACACACTTTTTCCCTCTGCGTGCCTCTCCTCCGAGTGGGCCGTGGGTGTGTTTTGCTTCCCCCCGCCGCCGCCGCCGCCTTTCTCCGCGCCGCCGATGCCGCCCGTCATTTGTTTGGCCCGTCGATACATCGCAGCCACTCGTGTCGAGAGGATCGTGTGTGTGTGTGCCGGCCGGCGACTCGCGCTGCAGCGACCCCTGAACTCTGCTGCCGCTGCCGCTGCTGCAGCGTCCATGCGATGAAAGGAGCCGCGACGCGCGCTTTTATATTTCGTGGCGCAACAATGGATACAAGCAGGGGGAGGGGGGGGGACACATAGTGGTGATGAGAGCGAGAGAGATGGGCACAGTGGGGACAGAGAGGTGATCTCTCACCTCTACAGCATACCCGCAGCCCCGCTACACCCCCTCCTCCCCCCCCCCTCCCCGTCCATTCTGTCCATGCGAGGTGTAAAATAGCGAAAACATGGGGCGAGGCCGGGTGTAAACACGGCGCGCGGCCGCAGGGGGGGACGCGGGCCGCCGGGGCCGCGGCGGTCGACACGTTTTCGGATCGTCCTTGTTATTGCCGTAATCTATCCGTGCTCTTGTCGATAAACGCCGCCCGCCGATACAGGGGAGCGCATTTTCTAAAACGTAGTGGAAAACTTCCGCAGAGTTTCTCGAGCGCGTCGTTCAAAAGAATGAAATTATTTTCGACAGCGACGGAACGAAATTTTCTGATTCGTGATTCATTTCATGGCGCTGTAAAACGCTAGCAGTGATTACGTAAACGCGGACCGAGCTCGGCTCACACACACACACACACACACACACACACGGGTAGGGCGGCGTGGGGTTGTCTGTCGCGGTGGGAGGGCGAATGTCATCAGCGAATGCCGACGCCACGCCGTCACAGGGGAGCAGCGGCGGCACGACGTGCTAATAGAGCGGGGTGGGGGACCGTCCTGGAGCCGCGAGGGCCGTCAGTAAGGGCTGGGAGAGGGAGAGAGAGAGAGAGAGAGAGAGAGAGAGAGGGGGGAGAGGGTGTCGCGACGCGTATATACATATGTAATGAGCCGGGAGCCGCGCGTTTGTAGTTTTTGTGCGTGGCGTCCACCCCGCGGAGGGATCGGCGGCCGCCGGCGGCACCCGGAGGCCAGCAGCCGCGGGCAGCCGGTCAGTGATGTGTCGGTCGCGAGAAAAATATGGACCCGCCGTATCCATTTCTCGGCACCTCGTTCGGGTGCTGTCGGCAGAGATTCCGTCAACGGTACTCGGACGTTCAGGCGTTCAGCTTTGAGGCCTCACCGAGTGGAGGAGCTGCCGCACCAAGCGGCAGCCTCCAAAAACACACATCCGATCACGAGACAAATCGATAAAATTCTGATGGAAACCCCGAGCTCGGCATTTGTGGCGGTGCAGTCTACCTGTCGACGCCCTCCTCGCCGGGCCGATGCCCCGCACGGTAGCGGCGGTCGGTATGTCCCGGGTCCGTTCCGGGAACTCTTCAATTGCTTCATTCACTCCCGGAGCCGCCGCCGGCCCGGCCGGTCCACTTATTTGTCGGCAACTCCGATGAATGCCCGGCTCGATAATCGACTGGTGTCCGCAGGCTGTGTGTGTGTGTGTGTGTGTGTGTGTGTGTGTGACGCCGCCAGAGGTCAGGATCAGCGTAAACACAGCAGCGGCAGCCGCTGCGAGGCTAGGCCGCCTGCCCATAACCTCTCACCTAGCGCATCCACCCCCCACAGCCGCCCCCGCGGCGGCGCCGGCAGCAACGAACGCCGCCAGTTTATGTACACGTTCTTCACGTCGTTACTGAGCAGTAGTACTGTGCGCCGCTCGCATGACGCCGCGACGTGCTGTTGGGGACAGGTGCTGCAACCGATACCCGCCTAACCTCCCCCGCCAGGACGGCCCGGGCGGCCCGGGGACCCGGGGACCTGGGGTTCCTAGGAACACACTTGCCATTGTCAGCGAGGGAGCGGCAGACTCGGCGACTCTTGTAGTATGTCGGTCATTGTTCGAGGATCTTACCTTCAGATTCCCTTCTCGGCTTATTTGTCGCTACCTGCATTCTCTCTCTCTCTCTCTCTCTCTCTCTCTCTCTCGTTCTCTCTCTCTCTTGCACGATATACGCTCCAACTCCCCCCCCCCCCCCCTCCTTTTTGCTTGGTCGAGCGATGCGCCGACGTCAACCTCCGTGAAACACGATATTTTGTATAAACGTCTTGCATATACATGATTGAAAAGGTCAGTTTCTCCTCGATTCTTTTTTTTTTCTTTTTTCCTTTCCCCGCTGTACAGCCGCGCCGCCTCATTTTCCTGTCACATGGCCGGCTAGGTCAGGGCTCAGCCCGTGAGGTATCGGATACGTTGATATAATTGAGGGCAAAATCATTCCATTAGCCAAGCGGGATAAACATGGCGCGACAAGGTCGGCGGAGTGGGTTTGGCTGCATGTTGTGTTGCTAACGAGTGCTCGTGTGTGGTTGATGGTGGTGCTCATGTCTTGCGTGTGATTTTGTTTTTGTGTGTATCTGCGGCAACTTTGGGGGAGGACGCATGTCGCGCGCGGCGCCTCCGCCGCCCTCTGTGTTTGTGGAGGGCGGTGGGACACCCACGCACGGCCCGCACGCTCTCTCAGGTTGCCGCGGCGGAAAGGGTGCATGACCTGTACTGAAGGAGGTAGGCGACGCAGAGACTGCGACTGCAGCTGCGTCTGTTTGTGTTCCCAGGACTCGGCTACATCGCGGAAGGTGCGCCAGACAGTGTGGGCCCCAGTGGGGGCCCCGGTGACCCCCCTCGGGGCGGGGGGCCGGCCGTGAGTCGCTGACCACGGACGGCCCCCCGCCCCTCATACATCGGCTGCCCCGGAGGTTGGTTCCCGCCGGTCGGCGTCCACCCAGCCACCGTCTCAGCTCCCAGGCCCGTGCTCTCTCTTGTGGAGCTCGGTGTGCTCCTCTGCATGCGCGGAGCACGCGGAGCTGAGTCGGTGCGGCCGAGGAGGGCCGTGGGTGGACCCCCCCGACCGCGCGCGATGTCGCGAGCCTACCCTCCGGGGCAGCCGGCTCTAGCGGGGTCGGTGTTGACGAAGCCAGGGTCTTAGCTTGTCTCACGCCGCTCAAACATGGCCCCTCCTCCCCCAACCTTGGCCCCGAACGCCATTCCCCGCCCCGCTTTCCCTCTCTGCCGACGTGATCAGCTGGATGGGGTCTTTTCCACCCCCCGCGCGGCCCCCCACCCCCGCCGCCGCCACCGCGGCCGCCCGCCGAGGCCCCGGGGACCGTTTACTGCCAGAGGTCACCGCTCCTTTTATATTCGCGCCGCGTCAGCATCCGTCTCTCTCCCTCCTTTGGCTCCGATAGGCGCCTCAGTCACCAGCAGGTGCCGACCATCCTCGGCCAACTTTCCCGACCCCGCCGCCGGTTCGAATCCCCGCGCCGCCGGCGACTTTCTTTATGCAGCTGTCGGCGGCAAACCCACCCCCGGGCCCCGATCGCGCGCCAACACGTCGAAATTAAGCCAATTATGCCGGCGACCTGTTTGCTCGTCATAAACAGCGGCGGACGGGCGGCGTACTGCTGTTGTCCGACACCGCCGCAGCCCCGCAGCCCCGCAGCCTGTCTCGCAAGAACACAAACACGGCACCCGAGGCAGCAGTGCGTCAACAAGGGATCAGTCAATATTTGCTGTGAAATCGGAAGGCTATAGGCGGCAAATGAGCGCATGTATATATATATATATATATATATATATATATATATATATATATATATATATATATATATATATATATATTTACACGCGAGGGGTGGTCCGCGTCAAGGGTTTCCCGCTGCTTTCTACCAATATATACGCGAGACTGAAAAACCAGAGCAAAGAGGTGTACCTGACAGTTGCACTACATTTTCCCCACTTGAAAACTCTTGTAAGTTTCGAGCTCGAGTTTTTTTTCCCCCTTTCCCTCTTCGATCATCCTGCCGATAATCGCGCCGCCGGGCCACACTTCAGGCAGCCTCCCCCTCCCCTCCCCCAGCGTCGGCAGACTTTAATAACAAAGCCCCCCCCCCCCCCTCCCCCGTCCCTTCTCCCCTCCCACCCTTCCCCCAAAGCATCTTTTTCATGTCGATTTTCACGGCTGGGGTCTTACAGCGGCCCTCGCGCTCGGCGCCGTGAAGGACCGCCAACTGCGCGAGGCGTGGCGAACGCGGCGCGCGCCGTCCAATTTGCATTGTGATTGTGCGGAGGCCTCGGCTAAATAAACACGTCAGAGATGGTGAAGTTAGTCGATGACGGCCGATGATAATAATCCGTGCAGACTGGACCGGCCGCTGGCCGCGTGGGCTCCTTGGCGCTGGGCGCGAGAGCCCGGTGAGGCCGCAGCGTCCACTGTGGCGGCCGCGCGTCAGGAGTGGACACCGGCATGTCCAAGGGGGGGAACAGGTGGCCGCGCCCGTGGGGATTCTCAGCTGTTGTTATTTTTCTTGTCCGGGGAAGCTCGCGTACAGTTTTTCATGATTTTGAAAATCTTCGCAGTACAAGTACGGTAATCTAAATTTTAAATTTTCAAAGCCTTGGTGAAAGCCTTGGCCAATGTTCGCTCGCCCCGCGGTACCTATCCCCCCCCCCCCCCCTCGGGCAGTCCGGCCCCCTGCCCGGCGCGCGGCCCCTCTCCCAACGCCCTGGGGTGGAGGGAGGAGACCTTAGCAACCCCTCCGTCCATTCCAGGACACAGCGGTGTGAACCAGCTAGGGGGGGTGTTCGTCAGCGGCCGACCCCTGCCAGACCACACGCGCCAGAAGATTGTGGAGCTGGCGCACTCCGGAGCGCGGCCCTGCGACATCTCCAGGATACTGCAAGTCTCCAACGGCTGCGTCTCCAAGATCCTGGGCAGGTAAGTCCATGTTCAGACCATTTGTAGAAGCTCGATAAGGGTAAACAGCTCGGTGCAACTCAGAGCTCGCAACTTATGTGGAACGGAGTGAAGGGGTGGGGGGGGGGGCGGTGGAATTCCGTGGCTGTGGAAGTAAGTGGAGGGGGGGAGGTGAGGTGAGGACATGTGTGTGCGTGCGTCCCACCGCTGGGTGGCAGGGCTGGGACGGGCCTGGGACGGGCCTGACGGGACGCGGCGTGGGCGCAAAGGCAGCGGGGCGGCGCGGGGAGCCGGGGAGGAGGGGGGGGGGGGCGCCCCGGCCGAGGGAAATCGCCCCTGAAACTCGATCACTGCGCCGCCAATCTGGCGGGAACATTACCTGCCATCCTGGGAGAGACAGGTTGGGTGGGGTTGGGCCGGGTCGGGGCGGGCCGGGCCGCTGGACCCGCCGAGCTGCTGGAGCATACTCGATGCACGCCGCCCGGACGACACACTGCGGGAGAAAAGGGCTCCAGTGTCAAAACACGACTTTACATTGCGGTACCCTCTTTTCTTTAAAAAAAAATATATGAATATGGAATATAGGAAGATGTCTTTCTCTCCCCGGATAATATGATACTACGACCAGGTTACGATGATTTCGGACAAAAATAAGCTGGGATGTGTATTCGGCGAGGTGTTATGGCGCGGTGGCCGCGGCCGCCAGGTCCCGGTGCCGCCCTCACCTGCTTCCGACCGGAGGGCCGCCGCCGCCGCCGCGGACGTGTTCCGGGAGGCCGTCACCGTCATGCGACCATCGACCGTGAGGGAGGAGACGGCCCTAAGGGACGCGGGAGAGGGGTGGGCGCCGCGGCGGGGCGGGGCGGGGAGGCGTCGCGTGTGTAGGAGGAAGTTTGCCGGCCATTCCAGATAAGTCTTCAGGCGGGCGTTTCCTGCCCCCCTCCTCCTCCTCCTCCTCCCGCGCTGCTGCTGCTGTTTTGGCATTCGAGGTAAACTGAAGCCCCGACCGGATGTATCCGAGAGGCAGAGGAGGACAAGAAGGGGTGGCGGATGATGGCGGGCGGTGGAGGCGTCGGTCGTCGCAGCACATAAGCAGAACAGACCCCCCCCTCCCCTCTCCATCCCACCTCAACAAACCTTTCCCCTCACCCCTCCCCATTCCATTTTGACATCCTCGCCCCCCCCCCCCCCCCCTCCCCCTCCGAGTCCAGAGCCATCTTTTCCACCTCATCGACTACGCAGCAACGAGGGTAGAGGGAGGAGAGAGGGAGAAGGAGAAAGAGAGATAGAGAGACGGAGAGAGAGAGAGACGGAGACAGAGAGAGAGCACCAACAACGCATCGCGACAGGCGGGAAAGGGACGCGACGACGGGATTGCGCTGGGCCGCGTTCGGGATGTCTCCGATGATGCGCTTTTGTCTTTGTCAGAATTATTCGTGAGTCCGCCCCCTCCTCCTCTTCCTGGGCTGCGACGTGGCGGAGGCAATGACACGGCCGCCGGCGGGTGGCGGGTGGTGGTACCGGCGCATGCACACGGAGGCCACCTTCAGCATAGCGTTCCGCCCGGTTCCGCCTGGTGCGGGAGCGGCCGGCACAGGAGTAGTGAGTCGTCCGGTCCCCGGAGGCCGGCAGACCGGCGGCCTCGCACCGGGCCTGCGGCGGCCTCCGGGCCTGGTCTGCACAGAGAGAGGCCCCCGACAGCGCGGTCCCGGCACGGCACGGCCTCCACGCCGCCGCCGCCGCCGCCGCCGGTGCGGGGGAGCGGCGCAGAGCGGAGCAGAGCGGAGCGGGGCAGCTAGCTTTCCACCCCGCCAACTCCGATGTTGTCACCCAAAGCGGCGAGACGCGACAGTCGGCCCCGAGGCGCGCACACCACCCCACGCCCCACCCCGGCGGCGGCGGCGGCGCGCGCACACACACACACACAGACTCAACACACAACAACACACACGACACACACACACACACGCACACACAGCGAGGAGGAAGCGGCGTGCGGGGGCCTGGCGGCCGTAGTGCGGCCAGGACACGCGGGACGGGGTGGCCTCCCTGGGCAGCCGTCGGCAGCCACCACCGGGGCAGCCGCCGGCCGTCATCCCCTGACGCGGGTCCCCGCCGGCCGCGAGAGCACCGAAATGAGACCACGCAACATGTAGGTGTGCCGAACGTGCGGGGGCGGCGGGGAGCAGTGCTGCCTGCAGAGTACTGTGGGCACAGAGCAGCCCGGGCGCACACCTCCGCCTGCCCGCTGGGGCAGCACGTCGACACGGCTGCCGGGGTTTTGCCTATAGCAGGCAGGCGGAGGTGTCGGCGTAACTTTGCCCACCTTGTTAATCACTGATCAAACAGCACAGGAGGAGATAAAGACAGAGCTCCTCAGTTTTAGAAATGATTTATTTGGGAAGGCTTTTACTTTTTTTTCTTTCCAATCAGCCCGGGAGAGATAGATAGATGGATGTACAGCGAGAGAGAGAGAGAGAGAGAGAGAGAGAGAGAGAGAGAGAGAAGGGGCGGGCGAGGGATGCGGCTCCATTTAGCCCCCGCCAAACACGGTGGCGCTGCGCGTTGAGCCCACGCATCGCGCCGAGCCGCTGCGCGCAGAGTTCGGAAACACGGGACTCCTTTAGGGAGAGTTGTGGGGGGGGGGGGGGGAGCAGCACGGCTTGTCGCCGCGAGAGGTAACTGATCGTCAAAGGCACAAATAGAGCGATTCACCCCGCCAGTGTTTCGCCCATTTGGCGCGG
Source organism: Megalurothrips usitatus (assembly GCA_026979955.1). NCBI lineage: Eukaryota > Metazoa > Arthropoda > Insecta > Thysanoptera > Thripidae > Megalurothrips > Megalurothrips usitatus. The sequence continues at coordinate 8,592,381 of CM049594.1, read as the reverse complement.
GGAGGGCTGCCGTTGGGGGGTGGGGGCGCAGCCCGCGCAGCCCTGTGACTGGCCCCCAGCCGTAGGCAGCCCGGGTAATGCTCCCCCGCCGCGGCTCCGACTCCCTGTTATGGGCCAGAAAGTTTCTCTCCCCGCACGCGTTCGAAACCTTCCACCGCCATACTGAGCCCCCGCCGAGCACCGGCGGAGGGCAGCAAGGGCGCGCGTAAGCGCACCTAAAGCTACCCGACCGAACCCTACGGCCTTCGGTCATGGTAATGTCCGAGTAGTTTTGCGCGCGGCCTCCGCGCACGGCCGGCTGCGGGCCCGACGCTGTGAAGGTGACACTGCCGGCAGCCGCCATGGCGGCGGGACAGGTGCGCCGGCATGCGGGGGGCCGCCATAGGCTGCCGAGGGCCGCCATGAGCAGGCCGGCCCGGCCCGTATCGTGTGTCGGCCGGCCGCCCGTTTATCAGCCCTCTCATCTGCGGTGCCGCTGCGGGGGGGACGCGGGGGGGGACGCGGCAACGCAGCGCCCACCTGCCCGCGACCGGCCCGCGACCGCCGCGCTGTTCGGGGTGTTGGCGCGGCTCGTTTCCGCACGGATTTCGAACACCCTTGAAACACACGGCTGGGTTTCCCCCCCCCCCAGGCAGGCCGGCCGCTGCCCGCCGAGGGGCCAGCGAGGGGCCGCGGAGGGCCGCGGACCTGAGGGGAGGGCGCCGGGGGCCGACATTGATCGACAGGCGGGCCGGGCGGGCGGGCGGCGGCGCCCCGGCGTGGTGTGCCGGCCGCGTGATATGGCCGCTATATTACTTTTTACAACCAAGGCCGCCACGCCACACGGTGCGGAGGGAAGTCGGGCGCCTCGCCGCCGCCGGCCGGCCGAGGGGCGGGGCGCGGGACCAGACGGGACGAGGCGGGGGCCACGCCGGAGTGGCGCGACCAGATTCCGGCAGAAATAAGGGGAAACAAAAAATATGAAAGTGCGGGCAGTGGGGCCCCCGTGCCGCCCGTGGTGCGGTCCTCTCGCTCCGGCCGCGGGAAGAGGAAAGGAGGCGGAAAACAGTTGTTGCCGCGCGCTCCTCCGCGGGGAGAAATATGTCGCGTGTGCGAAATGGCGAGCGCGCCCGGGCGCCCCGCCGCCGCGCCGCCAGTGCCGCGCTAAGCAGAACCGAAAGGAAAACTGCTCGCCGACAGAGTGTGGCAGCCCCGTGCGCGGCGTGTGGGGCCCGTCACCGGCCTCACTCCGGGCCGCCGCCGACTCCCTCGCCAGGCTCTTCGTGGCCGCCGGGCCGCCCTAATCCACACCGAGCTCACCGTCATCGCGGTGGTGTCGGCGCTGAGCTCCCGCACGTCTGTGACGCGAAGCCGCGGCGGCGGCCGCTACCTGGCGGCGGCTCTGCGCTGTTCTGTTCGCACCCTTTTTAGAGGAGTAAGCGGGGGAGTGGAAAAACAGGCCTGCGGGTGACCGGGGCACCGAGCAGGAGGGGCCAGGTGTGGTGCCGGCATCTGCTCGCCAACGCCAGGCCAGGGCGTCGCGGGGACGACATGCCACTGTGTCGGCAACCTTGTCAAGCAGCGGAGTGCCGACGTTGACGCGTCCGCACCAGTCGTTTAGCGGGGATATTGATACTTGTAAGTCCGGAACACACACTGGCGACGGAGCCCCGTCATCCACGCAGGCGACCCGCGTGACGGAAGGCACAAAGGCCCGGCCCGGCCGCGGCACTGTTTTGCACCGCCTTGTCAGTCGGATCCGTACATTGTCAGGCCGCAGCCAGGTGCCGGGCGGCGTGCCACCAATGCCTCCGGCCGCATTGAGTGGTCGGGGCCCTTTTGTGCCCAGCGCCCCTCCCCGCCGCACAATGCGACCCGCCGGTGTATGACGCGCTAAAAAGTTTTCTTGTCGCGGCCCTCACGGTGCCGGGCCTCGGCGGGGCTTTAACACCTAAGCAGCCGCGGCCTTGCGGCAACCGGCTGAGGGCTGGTGTGCGGGGGGCTGTACGGAAGGGGTTGGCATGGGGAGGTCCGGGGTGATGTCCGGGCGGGAGGGTCCACGGCGAAAGTGCTGTAAAAGTTTCATAGAGTGCCCCATACTTAGCTCCGTAAACTGTAGTTCTATTTCAGTTGCACTGTTAATGAAGTGTAGTTAACGCGGAGTTCACGCACTAGCTCATGTTTCCCAGCTGACACGCGCTTCCGCCGCAGGTACTACGAGACCGGGTCCATCAGGCCGCGGGCCATCGGCGGCTCCAAGCCCAGGGTGGCGACGGCCGAGGTGGTGGCCAGGATAAGCCAGTACAAGAGGGAGTGCCCGTCCATCTTCGCCTGGGAGATCCGGGACCGCCTGCTGCAGGAGTCGGTGTGCACCAATGACAACATCCCGAGCGTGAGTACCTCTTCTTTTATTACTGTATAGACCACCATTTTTTTCACCCCCCCCCCCCTCCTCCTCCTCCTCCTCCTCCTCCCCTCTCGAAACATCTCGCCCACACGACCTGATAAAAACCATGAATTTTACATCAGTGTCGCCGGCGCGCGGGGCCCCGCGGCCTCCCCCCAAGCGCGGCCGGGACGCCACGCAAATTGTTTCAAGGGCTGCTTATGGAATATGCAAAGGGTTATGATATAGAAATCATCGTCATGTTTTATACTCTCCGGAAACAGCCCCCGGCCCCTCCCTTACCCTCCGCAACCCCTCCTTTTCCCGTTGTTTTCCCCGTAGGAAAGAAGTTTCCGCGGGACTCGTTTTGCCGCGCGGCGCCTCGCCTCGGGGCTGCCGCCTGCCCCCGTGCCCGCCCCGTCACGACACCGCGAGGCGATAGCGGCTCGCGGGGCTGCAAAAGTTAATTCAGCGCCACGCCGCGCCGCCGCGCCGCCTCCTCTGCCATTCACGGCCACATCACGCATCGCTTGGCGCCGCCCGGGTCGCGGCCATTCAGTGGTCCGGCCGGCCGCCTCCCCCTCCCCCTCCGCGCGCGTATTAATGAACACGGTCATTACGGCAGATTATTGAATCTCATTCCTTGCGACGCGGAGGGTCCGGGGCCACCGGGATGTCGACGGCGACCTCCGCGACGACGCCGCCCCCGGCTGCTTGACGTCGACGAGCGGACGCGGCGACGCGAGCCTCAGCTCTCTGCGCCCCACTCGCGATTTTTCAAGGGGCCGTCATTGGGCCTCGTTGTGTGGAGACTGAGGCCGAGGGCCCGCGGGCGGCGATAGCCATCGCCGGCCTCCGCGCCGGGCCACCGCTTCTCCTCCCGCCGCCCCCAAAAAATGTATAAAATAACACGACACGCACGCCGACAAAAATGGGCGTTATATTCGCCGTGCTTTTGTCTCTGGCGGCGGGGCCGGCGGGGCCGCCGGTCCCTGGTCTGGTCTGTGGGTTTTCGTTGGGTTTGTGTGCGTCGTATCGCGATGTGCCGCGCCGCACCGCGCCGCCCGCGCCGCGCCGCGCCGAGCCGCGCCGTGCCGAGCCCAGCGCCGGGCCGTTGCGAGCCGCGCCGCGCCCCGCCCTTCCGCTTGACTGGCTGCGCGCGCGGAGCGCGGCGGACCCGACACCCAATCGCTGGTGTGGAAGGATCCCCCACCCCGTCTCCCTCCCGCACCCCCTCACCCCTTCCCGCGGCCAGCCGTGGGCCCGCTGCCGGAGTACTCCACCCCAGCCAACCCCTCGCCACCTCGCCAGCAGGGAGCCGTCGCCAGCCGCCGCCGCCAGCCGCCGCGCGCGGCCGGGAGCGGGCAGAGCCGGGGACCGGCTGGGACCACCGGGGACCGTCCCCGAGCCAGCTGCCCAAAGCCTCGTGTGATAGACGCCCCGGACGCGCCGCCGCCGCCGCCGCCGGATGTCTGGCCTCCGCCCCACCGAGTTTTCCTCCCTTCGAGGGCCAAAAAAAAAAAAGAAACGAACAAGGAGATAAGATTTCCTTGTCTGTGACGTCGAGATCGTGACGAAGAAGGGGGCGCACCGCCGTGGCCTCGGCTCAGCCCGCATCGGGCCCGCCGCCGCCGCGCCGCCGGGTAGCGCCGGGTAGGTAGGCAACGCGCGAGCACGGCAGCACCCGCCGGCCGCCGGCTGCCTACCTGCCGGGCGGGCTGCGCTACGCTGCGCCCGCTGCTGCAACCGGTTGCCTACTTGAGCAGTGTACGTGTACATCTACATTTCTAACCACCCCGGCGGCGAATGGGGGACGGCGCATCTTTAATGCATGAGCGGAGAGGGCGGCCGGAGAGGGAGGGTCACACACGGGACACACGAGACACATTTTGTTGGTGCCGTTGTTGGGGCGCGGCGGCGCGGTGTTTCTAAGCTCGGCCTCGGCCCCCGCCGGCCTCCGCCGGCCCCCCCGCCCTGCCCGGTCCTCGCGAATGATTAGCGCAGTGGCACCGAGCGAGCGAGCGTCAGCCAGTCGGACTGTACTATCGGTGCGAGAACTTTCCGACCCCTACAGGCCAGCGAGTGCTGTCCCCACCCCACCGCCTAGTATGCTGTACGGTGATTGAGAGGGAAGGACGACTGCAAAACTACTAGGAGTCCGCCATGCGAGGCATGTGATTTGTTTGTTTAGGAGGAGAAAGGGAGAGTGAGAGAGAGAGAGAGGAGAAAGGCAGGAAGGAAGGAAGGAAGGAACGGTCTTGAGGAGACAAAAGGAGGAAGAGAGATGCGTGCATGTGTGTGTGTAAGTGAGAGGAGAGAAGCGGCCTGTTGCCCAATAAAGCCCCCCCCCCCTCCCCACCTCTTCCCATCTCTCTCTCTCTCTCCCCCACCCGCGCGCTATGTCCCTGCTTGCATTGCTAATGCCTCTCTCGGATAGCGTCAGCTCCTCGCCAGTCACACTGCAAAGCACCCGGAAAACCCCCTCACACGTGGATGTCGTGCCTGCGAGGGAGGGGAGGGGGGGGGGGGGGGGAGGGGGTGCAAGGAGAAAGGGGAGAGGAGGGAGAGGAGTGAGGAGCAGCTGAGGAGCCCGGGGAGGGGAGGGGAGGGGAGGGGAGGAGGTGGAGGGGAGCGCGAGGTGAGTTGGCAGTCGTACCGGTCCTCCCGGCGCGACGCGGTCTCCATGGAAATGGCAGCGGCGCTGCTGGTGTCTGGCCCTCCCCTCCCCTCCCCTCCCCTACCCCTCCCCTCCCCTCCCCGCCTGCCTGCGGTGGGGTTATATAAAGCGGAGGAAGCGGGGCAGTGAATCGTCGCCGCGGGGACTTTTTGGAATGTCCCCCAGGGCCTGTTTCACTATCGCTGGTGTTTGGCTGTTCATCAGCGCGGCCGGGCAACAAGTGGCGGTGCTGCTGCTGCGGCGGCGGCGGCAGCCAGCGGCGGCCCCGCCTGCCCCGCCCCGCCCCGCCCCGCCCCCTGGACACGCCACCCGAGCGGGTCCCAAACCAACCCCCGCCCGCGCCGAGTTAGGTCCGAGTGAATCAACGCTTTCACGGCCGCTCTGCCCGCCGTGTGCCTACTTGTTTGTCGCCGGTGTAGTCCGCATAGTGACGTGTTGGCGGCATGCTCGCTCTGCCGTGCACGCACGCACGCACACACACGCACACACACACACACACACTCGCACGCTCTCTCACGCGAGGCTTATGGTGGATGATGCGGGCGCCCATGATCTGCCGCCGGCCAAACGCGGACCAAAGAGACAAACCGCACGCACTTGGGAAAAAAAAATATATTAAACGAAAACGACGACATGAATTTCCTTTCCCTGGTTTGCGGAGCTTGTGCGCGAAAAGAAACCAGAGTAAAGAAGGGTCGTGGCTGCGGGGGCTCAGCCGCCGACGACGGGCCTAAAGACACTGTGTACCCTGCTTGTTTGCCACCACCCCGCGGTGTGTGTGTGTGTGTGTGTGTGTGTGTGTGTGTGTGCGGGGGTGAGGGGCGGCTGCCGGGGCGTCGCAGTAGCGCCGGGGTGGCCGGGGCGGCGCGAGCAAACACGGAGGCCACGGCTCCGAGTCGAGTCGCCCGGCTGCGGATTACGGCACGGCGGGTCCCTGCGGCAGCGGCAGCATGTTTGGCGCCGCAGAACCAAACGACGACCGACAACATGGGAGGGCGTACGCCACTGCTCCGCCGAGGAGAAGCCCCTTTGGAATACTCTGCTGCGTGTGGTCTGCGCGTTGGAGTCTTTGCTACTTGTTTCGTTTTCAACGGTCAATAGTGTCGTCTCGGTGTACACAGAAAGTGTGTGTGTGTATACAGAAGGGTTCTCATACGCAGGACGCGTGCGTCGGGGCCGCGTGGGTCCGGCAAGTGCGAGAACGAAAGAGAGGAAAGGGGAGAGGGGGGGGGGGGGGGGGTTGAGATCATGCTTTGCGATAAATACATAATTGCGCGTGCGGCTCAACAAGTGCAGGCACCGCATTCCGTGCGGGCGCCTCCCTCTGGAGAGGTAAGGGAGGGCAGCGGCCTCGCTTGCCGGCTGCCCGCTCGCCGCTCGCCCCGCCCCGCCTTTGTGGTGTAAAGTGCAAATACTATAATGGTGGCATGCGGTGCGTTATTGCATTGCGACTTTCACACGGCGAGTCGACTGCGGCGGGCGAATGCGTGGCGCGCGCGCGGCGTCCAGAACGGCGGCGGCGCACTGTCTCGGACTTGTGACGCATACTGACGGACGAGAACGCCGGCTTTGATGTAAATAATCGCGGGCTCCATCGGTACGGTCTTCCCGCAGGCGAATTTCTTCGCAGCCGGGACTATTAGCAATGCTTTAAAAAGTATGTGTCTTCTGCAGTTTGCAGTATTTTTTTATGTTAGCGTGGACGGCTGTGTAGACGCGGACAAAGGGGTGTCATAGGCTGGTAACCCCGCGGCAGGGCGACCCCAGGGACGCCGCAGCAGGGACCCGTCGGCGGCGGTGGCCAGTGGGCTGTGGGAGCGGGAGGACGTCGGGCCGCTCGGCGGGGGTGGGGGTGGGGAGAGGGGGTGGCGTGGCGTGGCCAGGCGGGCAATCGCAGCCCGTTTTATTAGAGTTCCGGCACGTGCGGCGCGGCACTGACCATGGGGTGCGGAGGCGGGACTGTGTGAAACGGAGGGCTCTGCCCGGGCGAGAGGGGCACGTCCCCCAGCCGGGGCTGTTTTGGGTTCGGTCTGGGTGTCCTGGGGTGTTCAGTGAGGCTACGATGTTGCTGTACTCACTGTTTATTCCATATTCTTCGTCAACCCCAGATCTGCTGTACACACTACTGGGTCGCCGGAGACTTACTTGGTCTTTAGGATTTAGGTTATAGTGTCCAAAAAGGGTTAAGCCAAAAGGGTTGGTACTATTGCACTGCTCTGGCTGGAGGCTGGGGCGCGACTGCCCGCTCGCGCTCCGAGGCGGCCAGTCGCGGCCAAGCATTCCGCTAGGCTTGCATATTTTGTCCGCAGCAGCTCTCCTGCTACACAACATCCGCCAAGTCCACAAAATTGACGTCCCCGTCAATTACTACATTACAATATAAAACTGGAATTCACTCAGGCGGCTGGACAAGATATGAAAGCCCCAAGAAATCAGCTCAAGATGAATGGAATCTCACCGATTTTCTAAAATCTCAAGTAAGACTAAGCGAAATTTGACACAAAATGCTTGAGTTTATCTAGCTCCTAGCAGATCCGGTGTGAACGAAGGCCATACAACTCATTTTTGAAGAACGAGTCCAAACCATAGAAATACCAAAACCTTGCGAAACCTTGAAAATACTGTACAAAACATTGAAAGTACAAAACAATGGGAGTCCAAAACATTGAAGTGCGTTACAGCACAAAAACACATGATACCAAAATATTAACTCAAAAAATACAAAGCATTTGCTTTTTTTTTTTAACCTGAAAACAGAGGGTTAACGTCGGTCCAAACTACACCACTGAACGTCTAACGATATTAATTACATAAGGTTCGCTTTTTTTTTTTGACTGTCTACTACAACCCCAAGAAACTCAAAAATATCATAAGACTTAAACTGACAAGAAGTAAAATCTAAAGCAGACTAATCCAAGTTATGAACAATCGCTAACTTTCGATATCCAACTCAAAATATGAAGCAGAGCACTTACACACATGGTACGACCTCTTTTCGCTTCTAGTGCTGAACAAACACAAATGAAACACGTCACGCAATGAAGCAACTATAGACCACACGCTTTGGGTATAACAAGACCACACCTTCAACGAAGGCTGAAACCTCTGAGAATTACATCCATGCACACCTAACGTCACCTCCTCAGAATTCAATGTTGCCAGCTCGTCAGCTGATATTCATCCAATTATCTCACAATCAAAGTTTACAGTCTTCTGATCACACTTTAATATTTTCTCACAATTATATGTATATAAAATGTTTCCTTTTTGTTTCACAATGTCCACACGCCTTACGCCCTCATGCTCGGATGATTTTAAAGAGATGTTTGAACAACTACACTACCAGAGCTTATATCCACACGCACACACTTTTTGCACTATCACTTAGGAGCCTGTTGGTTTGTGCTTCCACTCGATATTGACCTTGCGCTCGCACTCGCAACACTTCTCTTGATGCTGAACTTGCGAGTCAAAACTCATGCAGAGGAGTGTGGAGGAGCGTCAATACTCCGTCCTGATGTGGAGGCCTCAGGTTTGAAGACCCGTGCTGGCATCGGCCCTCGGGCGGCGGCGATACCCCTCGCCGCGGTGCCAAAAATGCTGGCGCATCACCTTGCGCAGCATCTCCCATGATGCCGCAATGACAGCGGGGCAGGCCATTGCTCCAGTGGTGCGTGCATGGCTTATCGTCATCTGGGTTGGGCGTATGGCATCTCGGGACAGTCACGTTCGAAACAAGGATGCCGTTGACTGAAACACTCACACATACACAGAATTAGTGAATATTCTTAAAGTCACTTTTCTAATTTGAAAATTGTAGTCTATGTTTCTTTCTGACAAAATAAATGTTCTGAAACGCTGACAATAAAATATTGCGTTTTGCCCAAATCACAAAAGCAACAGAAAATAAAATGAAAGAAACATACCGGACCGACGGAGTACACGCCCAAGCGCACCAGCCAGGCCTGTGCTTTCTTCCTATCCAGTAGTTCCCTGAAAAGAATGTTAAGTCTCGCGCCCAGGTGCGTACAGCAATGGAAACATAAAGGAATTTGCCTTAACTTTATGAATGTATGAGCATTTGATTTATTCAAGCAACAATATGTTCCAAAATGATAAAATAACATGCAATACCGTCTGAGACGGCCAAATTCCAGAGTCGAAGCACAGACCTGAAAGTCCCAATTCCAAAATTGTCGCGCAGCTACGACACCCCTCGGTTGTCCCACCGTCAACACCATATTGTAACAACATTGCCCCCCATTCCTACCGTAAGTTGTTTGGAGGGGGTGCACTCCCCTCCCCTTATAGTTAACTAAACCTACAGCGATGTCGTTACAACAATTGTGGGTGGGACAAACATTTTTTTTTTTAACGTATCCCCTCTAATTCTCGATCCTCACTATGTACTACTGACATTCAACAATAGTATTTTCTTTTGTATTCACTCCTTATTTCGAATATCAATAGCCCATATCAATGTCTCATATTAATATATTTGATCAATATCCCGTATCAATGTCTCTAATCGATATATCCCGTACCGATATTATACACCAATATCTCATATCAATATCTCATACCAATATTCTACATCAATATCCCGCATCAATATCTCACATCAATCAGAAAAAGGAGCAAAAGCAAGGAACAGGCCAGACTACGTCGAAAACGCTTGCATTTAACCATAAGGGCAGAATACTCCATCCAACAGGGCACATTCGCACCTCCCATAGGGCAGTATTGCACCTCCCATACAGCACAACAACAACCGTGAAAAGATAGTGTAGGATGCTCGACTCTCTTTTTACGGACATCAATTCCCTAGATTATTGCACTACTTTTTTTTTCTCACGCAAACTCTCTCTCCTTTTTTTTTTACGTGAGTCCAATACTCAAGACTGACTGTGACGTCACCGGGCTGCATCGCGGCAGCGCTGTCCAAGATGGCCGCGCCCATGCAGTAGTGACCATGCGGTTGACGCGGTGGCCGACGCATTTCATACTACGAGATTCGCGAGGCTAGACAAAGATGGCTGCGGCCCTAGGTCGCGAGCGCCATGCCGACGCTGCGGACCACGCGCAGGCACCGAGCACATTTTCCCTAAATCATTGAAATGAACCAAATCGTGACCAAACATCACAAGAAATTAAATGCTCATGCATTCATCATTCACTAAAGCTCATAAAAAAGGCAAAGCTTGATCACTGTGAAGAAGAAAAGTTACTTTCGAACTTTCTAACCATGCTACAAGCACATGATGACTCAATTTTAGAATTACAAAAAGAAGGATTTATATACTCAAAAAATTTTTTTTTTTTGAAAATGATAACGGTGGTTTGCGGCTGAGCCGGTGATCCCGGCCCGATGCACCAATGTTTTGGGTTCGGTCTGGGTGTCCTGGGGTGTTCAGTGAGGCTACGATGTTGCTGTACTCACTGTTTATTCCATATTCCCGAACCCGGCCCTTCGTCAACCCCAGATCTGCTGTACACACTACTGGGTCGCCGGAGACTTACTTGGTCTTTAGGATTTAGGTTATAGTGTCCAAAAAGGGTTAAGCCAAAAGGGTTGGTACTATTGCACTGCTCTGGCTGGAGGCTGGGGCGCGACTGCCCGCTCGCGCTCCGAGGCGGCCAGTCGCGGCCAAGCATTCCGCTAGGCTTGCATATTTTGTCCGCAGCAGCTCTCCTGCTACACAACAGGGCCGGCGGCGTCAGCTCCTGGCACTACTCCCGTGTGCCCTCAGTTTAAAAAAAAATATATGAGAAAATATGTATTTTTTTAAAAAATGCACAAATTTCTGTCTCAGAAAATTTCACAAATCTTGTTATGCGTAGTGCGCCAAACGGTACATTCTATTTAATGACCGAGATCTGGGATGAAAAAATTTGTGTCCAATATAAATTACTCCTTCTGCATCCCCAATAAAAACGCGCCTCCTCCCCTCAGACCGTCCGCCGCGGCAACACTGAAAACGTTTTCGCGCTCGAAATGTTATAAAATCCGTTCCGAGCGCGCGGTGCCGCTAGTTCCATATTTCCTCTCCGGCAAGACAGAGAGAGAGAGAGAGAGAGAGAGAGAGAGAGAGAGAGAGAGAGGATGGGGAGGATGGGGTTGGTGGCCGGGCGGGGCCGCGCGCGTGCAGTACGCGTGCGGCACGCGCCGCCGCCCCGCGCCGCCCCGCGCCGCCGTGGCGCCTCGCGCCGCCGATCCGACACGAAAATGAAAGCATATCATCTCCGGATAAGGCTGTTCCGCATCAAGATAAGGCCGGGCCGGACTCAATACGACGGGGGTTATAAAGGCATTATCGCCTGACGGCCCGGCGCGTGGCGCGTGTGCGGGCCGAGCTCGAGGGCCGTTCACAGCGGGCTCTGCACTCCGCATGGCGTGTACCCCGCACACCGCACACCGCCGCCCGCCGACTTGACTTTTGCACGAGAGACAAATATGTGGCGCGCAGTGCAGAAAGAATCACCACCACAGCGTAAGGGCGCGCGCAAGGCAAATGGTACGCTGCGGGGCCGATGCACCGCGCCACGTCCAGATCGGTCGGTACCCACCGCTGTGTGGACCGCAGGACTGTGGCTGCCGGCCGAAGCAGTCTCAGCGGACTCAACCCCAGCGGTCACGCGTGCGCCCCACGCTGGCACAATATTTTGCAATCGTACATGCATCGAGCTGGGGGTGGCAGCGAGAGAGATGGATCGAGGGGAGAGAAAGAGAGAGAGAGAGAGAGAGAGAGAGAGAGAGAGTCGGGCCGCCGCCCTTCGGCGGAAATTTAAAATATCGCGGCACGTCCTTATCGGGCTTGTGCTGGCTGCACTGGCTGCGCGCCGCCCCTCGCCGCCCCGCCGAGGCTGGCGTCATGTTGCGCCGGGTGCCGCCAGCAGCCGGAGGGCTCTGAGAGGCCCCCTCCCCTCGCGGGGCCCCTCGGCAGGCGCCAGACCAGGCCCTTGGAGGAAGGAACTTCTCTGCAAGAGGGAAAGGGTGGGAGGGCAGAGAAACTTGGTCAAACTGAGCCGGGCCGGGCGGTGCCGGGCCGCGCCGGGCCCAGCCTCCCCTATGTAGGGCTGCCGGGGCCCGGGCCGGCCCCCCTCTGTGTGTGCCGGATCATTTCACCCACCCCCAACCCCCTCGGTGCGTTTGTGTTTTGTCGGGCCGCGTCGTATGGAAAATGGATTATGGATATGTCGTCTCGGCTGCCAAGGAGGAGGAGGAGGGGGAGGAGGAGGAGGAGGCGCATGTGAGGCCGGGCCGCGTGCGGGCGGAGGGCCCCCAAACAGGCCACATTATAAGGGGCAGCGAGGGGGCGCCTGCGGCCCGCCTGCGGCCCGCGCCGCGCCGGGGGAACTGACTAAACGCATCTTAAATCGGCGTTCTTCTTTCCCCGCTTCCCGCGCGCTCGCCGCCCGCACCCCTTGCCGCCGCCGCCCCTCTCAACACTGTGGCGGGGACAGAACGGCGGGGCTCTCTCTCTCTCTCTCCCCCTCACACTGACTCTATCTCTCGTACCCCTCTCCCCTTTCTCTCTCATTCTCTCTCATTCTCTCTCCCCCCCCCTCCCCCCCCCCTCTCTCTCTCACTATTTCAGACGTAACAGCATTTCACCCGCAGATGCGCACCGGCTTAAGTTATTGCCTTTCTCGCCGTAGCTCGGCGTCGCCGGGCGTCCCTGGTGACGACGAGGTCTCCGCGGGGAGAGAAAGGGGTCCGGGGTGTCTGAGGAGGGGGGGGGGGGGGGAGGGGGGTCACACACACACGCACGCCGGCCCCGCTTCATGTGTGAACCATTAGACGGCCCTCCGGGCCTCCGGGCGGCTCGGCGGCAGGGCTCCGAGTCCCTGTGTGTCCCCGGTACGTCACGTCACGCAGTCATGTCACCGTGCCGCCGCCGTGCCGCGCGCCGTGACCCGCCGTGACCGACCGGAGGACCGGAAAAGGGGATTGGATCAGAGGACTGCCGTCACCGGAGAAGTGTGGAAGCCGTCGTCGGGGTGCTCTGCCCTGGGGAGCGCGGCGCCGCTGCCGCCGCTGCCGCCGCCGCCGCCGCCGCCGCCGCCGACGCCGCCGGCTGCTCTGGGATGACGAAGATCCGCTTATGCGTTGTTGATGTTATTATGTCTGCAATAAGCAGCCCTTATCTCGTCGTGTGGAGCCGTCCGGCCACGCGGCCCGCCGCCGGGCCCGGCCCCCGGCCCCCGGCACCCCCGGGCCGGGCCGGGACGGTGTGCCCCGGAAGGGAGGGGGAGGGGAGAGTGCCGAGAGATCACAAGCAAATCTCCGGCACGGCCTCTCTAATTCAAATAAAGATTTCCTGCTGGGCTTCCCCCGCCGCCGTGCCGCCGCCGCCGCCGCCGCGCCGCCGCCGGCGCTGCCGCCTCCAGGCCGCCCGGCCGCGCCCGCCTCGCCTCCCTCCCCCGCCGCCGCCGCCACCCTTTCACATTGTTGAGCGGCTTTTGTGCTGTATCGTGATATTGCTTCCACACATGCCCGGCCCGGCCCCGGCCCCCCGCGGCAGCCACCCGGTGAAATTTCGCTATCGCTCGGCGCTCTCCCCTCGTTTTTCGCACCAGCCGCGTGGCCGGGCGTGCGCCGTGCGCGCAGGTGCCGGTGACGCTGGCGGGGCCCCGTGCCGAGGCCCCCGGCCCCCGCGGCCCCCGCGACCCACGCTCCTTTCTTTTTCGCCCCGCTACATTTTTAGCCGGCAGCGGAAGTCCAGCGGTGGTCCGGTGTGTGGGCCGGCAGTCGGCTCAACAGGGTTATTTGGGGGGAGGGGGGGGGGGGGGGGGGGGGGGGGGCTGGTGGGCGCGGCCCCGGCCCGTGCGCGCCATGTGTGTGTGTGTGTGTCGTGTGTGTGAGTGTATTGTGCGGGGACCGCCCCGGCGCCACAGGCCGCGAGCCCCGTGCGATCGAAACAAGCAGCGTTTAATACGAAAAAAATTACATTCACGGCCGACGCAAAGAGCGTCGAGTTTTGTTTCATTATTTGCCGTTTGATGTTGCTGGGGCCTGGCCAGGGGGGCGGCCGAGGCCGCTGCCGCCGCCGCCGCTGCGCCGATGTGCCCCTGTATTGGCAGGCTTGCGAGCCTGCTACTGGCTGCTCATCGCTTTGTGATGCGAGTGTGTGTGTGTGTGTGTGTGCGTGTGTGCGTGCTGGCGTGCTGCGCGCGCGCGTGTGTGTGTGTGTGCGAGGGGTGCGCAGGGTGCGTGGGGAAGGAGCGGGCGGGGCAGGGGGTGGGGGTGACGGGGTGATGCCATCAGTTTGATATCTCTATCAGCGCTGTCAGCACCCCGCCGCCACCACAGTGGGAGACCACTCCCCCTGCTCTCTCTCTCTCTCTCTCTCTCTCTCTCTCTCTCTCTCTCTCTCTAGCTCTCGTTCTATCTCTTCCAACCCCCTTTCACTCCCACAGTTTGTCGTCGTTGCGCTGCTTTCTCGCTCTTTATACGCTCTCATCAGATTAACGCTAAAACAAATTTTTTTTAAAAAAAAATCGATGTGGCCTGTGGATAGGGCCGCCGCCGCTGCTCCTCCTCCTTGGTGGCAATATTCGGCCGGAGCCAGGCAGTTCCCGCCCTATTATTTCCTTTATTTGCACGTTCATTAAGAGCATATACGCACGGTTCGGAGGATAAAGCTGTTAAGGCTCCATTGCTTAAAACCCACACCGACAGAAGGGCCAACATGTATCGCACGCCTCTCAGTCTGTACATGAGCGGGGCCTCCCTGCTCCTCTCCCCTGCCGAGCTCCCTTCACTACACGGCGGCGCGGGCGGGGCGGAGCAGGGCGGGGATTCCTGGTGAAGTAATCACGCGAATCTGGGGGAAGCAAAAGTCACTCCCATCGGCGGACCGCCGGCCCGGCCGGCCGACCCGCCGCGCCGGACCCCGCGTGTGCGTGTGCGTGTCCGTGCGCGTGCGGCCCGCCCGCGTATATACAGCGCGGCCCGATTATTCCCAGCGATTCGCCGCACCACACACAGCGGAGCGAGAGTGATAGCATGAGAGCGGCGGCGCGCGCGCGCTCTCCCCGTCTCTGTCGCACGGCGACGCGTTCGCTCCGGGAGTTTTACGCCGAATTAAAACTGTTTGCCCAGTGTCATGGGAAGGGGGACGATTTGTCTCCGCGGCCGCCGCTGCACGCGCCGCACGCACCGACCTCACGCACTCGTTTTCGCGACGCCGTTGCCCCCGCATGCGATGCACTTTCGTCATCCCTATAGGAGTGTGTGACGCCCGCCGCCCGCCCATCAATCTCCACGCGGACTCTCTCTCTCTCTCTCTCTCTCTCTCTCTCTCTCTCTCTCTCTCTCTCGCTCTCTCTCCCTCTCCCTCTCTCTCTCTCTCTCTCTCCCTCCCTTTCCCTCTTTCTCACTCTTCCATTCATGCGAGATCCTGATGTGTGAATTTCCTGCGCGCATATCTCACTTTCTCGAACGCTCTCACCATTTCCCGCGGCCGCGTCGCCGCGCCTCCGCTGCGGACCGGGTACGGTGACGGGGAGGCCGGGGTCCTCAGGTCCTCACACGTCCTCACAGGTCCTCACAGGTCCTCAGCCGCCCCGCCGCGCGATGGTGAGGTAATTAGCGCTGTCACGTGACTCGTAGGACCGCAGGAGGACCGAAGGGGGAGGGGGGGGGGGGGGTGAGGACGTCCGAGTGGCAGCAAACTTACTGGCGGCCAATAACCTTATAGGGAGGGGCCGTGCCGGTCGGATGGTGCCACTCCGAGATGTGCACGCACTCGCTGTACCACGGTACACAGCACAGTGCACTGCGAGGTGAGAGAATGACTAGCTGTGTGTGTGTGTGTGTGCGAGAGAGAGAGAGAGAGAGAGAGAGAGAGAGAGAGAGAGAGAGGCGTGCGCGATTCATACGCGCGCTATTTACTAGTGGCAGTCAACACTCTCTCCCTCTCTCTCTCTCTCTCTCTCTCTCTCTCTCTCTCTCTGGTGCTGCTGCCCCCTCTCCCACTCCCGTTACTCTCTCTCTCTCTCTCCCCCCCCCCCTGCCCCTCCCGCACCGCCCGTGGTGTCGAGCGTTTCGAGAGCACGTAATTACACATGACCGTGTGTGTCGATCGCTCGTGCGGCGGCGGCGGCGTGTAGGCGCCGAGTGGGCGTCGGGCTCGGGGCTCGGGGTGCTCGACCGTCGGGGGCGTGCCGGGGGAGTCAAGGGCGCCCGAGCGATGGCGGCGCCCTCTGGGCGGCGCCGTTACACATGCCGTAGACCCATCACATTTCCAGCGCCGTTTCGATGCCCCACTTTGCCTTCTATTAAACTAAATAACCCTGCTCAATTTATTTTTTTTACATCCCTTTTCGCCCCCCGCCACTCGATTTTGTTTTTGAGGCCCTCTCGCGGCCCGCGCGGCTGTGTGTGGGTGATGCGTGATTCGCCCTCGACTTGGCAGGTGACGACTGAATTCGTCCCCTCTTTCCGAGCGCGCAGAGGGAAGAATGCCGGTGTGTGAGTGGGGGCCCGGGCCGGGGCCCCGGCCGGGGCCCGTGGGCGCCTGCTGTCCCTGTTGTGTCGCAGCGCGCGTGGAATTCCATCTCGTTGTGCACCACAGTACTATTATCCTCGCTACCCGGAGAGCAGCCCCGCTCCCTTCTCTCTCCCACTCCCTCTCTCGCTCTCTCCCACTCACTCACTCACTAGTGCCGCGCGCCACATGGGGGGGTGACTGAGAGCCCGCCTCACAAAGGCCTCGATATACCAGATTGTGATAATTAAAGTTGGCGGGGGGTCCGGTGTGGCCGCCGGTGGGGGGGCGCCACACCAGGGCCAGGCGCCGCACGCCGTGTGTGGCAGCACATGGCACCGGTCGTGTAAGCCGCGGGGGAGGGAGGGGTGGCGGGTACGCTCCTGAATAAGTGCAGTTTTAGGCCGTAGTGCTTATTTTGAACGCCGGCCTGTGGGCTGTGCTGTCTCATCCAAGGCCTCGCCGCTACGTAACCTTGCCCCCCCCCCCCCCTCCCCCCGACAGATATTGGAACCTGTGCGGGAAGGTATGCAGACGATGCCGCGGCATATCACTCGCTCCCCTGCCATAGCGGCGTGCGCTGAGCCCTCGATCCCGTCCCCAGAAAAAAAAATCAAGTTTAGTGTGCAAAACTCTCGCCTTCCCTTTCCTTCACACGGCCTCGCCCGGCCTCGCCCGGCCTCAGGAAGCAGCCCTCCGCAGCGCCGCGTCCTTCCATGGTGTCCCCGCAGTCCCTCCCACCCCCGCGCCGCCGCGCCGCCTCCAGGCGTCCCCATATTTCCCTCTTATCGCTTTTTTATTCAACACCAAGGCGACACACATACACACACTCACACACGCACGCTGGTGCTCTCTCCCTACCTCTCTCTCTCACACACTCACACACACGACCAAGACACCACAGCCACGTAACTTACACACCGTCCTCAGGCCGTGTTTGGCCCGCTCGTCGTGGTCTCCACGCATTTTCTCTCTCTCACCTCTCTCTCTGTCTCTTTCACGCAATCCTCGACTCAGTCTCTCTCTCTCCCTCCCCGCCGCGAGCACCGTTGTCCTCCTCTCTCCCACTCGAGTGATAATAGCGGCCCCGAAGGCGTCCCCAGGTGACGCATTATTGTCGTCTTACTTATCAAGTACTTCAAACCCGTCGTCCCCCCCAAAAAAAACCTTGTCACCCGCCTTTTTTAAAATACATATAAAGGAAACCCGGAACGCCAGCTTGGCTTCGAGGCCACTCTGCCCCGCATGAGGCGCGCCCGCGCCGTTGTTGGCCGTGTCGTCAGCTCGAGCAAGGATCTCAGGGCCCGGTGAGGGTAGCGGCCCCGCGGCAGACAATCGGGCCGCCGTCCCGGGAGGGGCGGAGGGAGGACGACGGCGTGGCCTCCGCCGGGTGCGGGAGCAGGGCGGGGACAGGACAGCCGCCAGGAACCCGCCAGGGCCCCGCCACGGCCCCGCCACGGCCCCGCCGCGCGTGTTTGTGTGTGAAGCGCATTGTGGAGGGCACGGTTTGGTTAGGGGAACTCTGCGGCACTCGCGGGCTGCCGGAGGCCGTGCATGAGGAGGGCTCCTCGGAGGACTCGGGGCTCTCTGGCCGCGGCCGCGGGGTCCCGCTCCGGACGAAGCTGACTGTCCTTGTCGCCCTCGAGATCTCCATGACGTTGCCCCAGCCCAGGTGGGGTGACGACGGGCTTGTGCTGCGGTCTCAGGCACTCCATGTCATCCGCTCGCTTTGCCTCTGCAGAGCGGTCCCGATCACTGTCTCTGTCTCTCTCCCTGTCTCTCTCGTTCTCTTACGAAGCACCCCATTACAGTGCGATAGAGACAGATTCACGAAGGCAGTCCTGTAAATGCGTCATGTTGCGGAGGTCGGTATGAACAGTGCGGTGAAAGAACGACTGCTTCCTCCCTTCCGCAGGTGTCGTCCATCAACAGGGTGCTGCGGAACCTGGCGGCGCAGAAGGAGCAGCAGACGGGCGCGCCGTCGCACCCCGGGCCCGGCGTCACCCCGGTGGGCGGCACCGGCCACAGCCCCGGCGCGCCCTGCACCCCCGCCGAGTCCGTCTACGACAAGCTGAGGATCTTCAACGGGCAGCACGGCGCGGCGTGGCACCGGCCCAACCCCTGGTCCGTGTGAGTATCCAGCCACTTCTATTGGGTCGGCTGCGCAGTGCGCGTGAGATCTCATCTGTCTTTTGTCGCTGCCTTGAACTTTGCAAATAGTTACAAACTGTGGTGTCGGCAGGTACCCGCCGGGAGGCAGCAGTCCCTTCCCCACGCTGCTCCCCGGCAGCGCCAGCCCGCACGGCCTGGACAGCGACATGCCCTGCAAGAAAGGTGAGTCTCGTCTTCGCCTCTCCTCATTTTTGTGCCTCAACCTTTCGGGGGCAAAGTAATCGAATAACGCGCCAGGATATTAGGGGGTGCCCCGTGGCGTGCTCCTCTGGCGTCGGCCCCGGCCGGCCCCGCGGCCGTGGCGCGGGAGTGGAAAGTGTCTGGAAGTGTCGCCGGGTCCCCGCGGCGTATCTCCCGCCGCCGGCGCGGCCAGTTGACGTCGTCTTGCTCCTGCAGTCTGGGGCGGCGACAGCGCGCGGCCGGGCGCCCGGCTCGGCTCCACCCGGCCCGGCCCGCGGTGATGAAAAGTACAATAATGAATAAACAGTGCGCCCCCCGCCGCGCCGCCCCTCGCCGTGCTCCGCTGGCTCCGCCGCGCCGCCGGAGTGGAGTGACTGGCGTCGTGGGGCGGCGGCCCCGGCGGCCCCGACGGCGGCCACCCCAGCGCCGCCGCCCGCCCGGCCCGGCCTCCCCCAGCGCCGACGCCATACAAGCGCCGCACGAAAATGGCGATCACCGTTGAGCGTGGCGAGCAGGGGAGGGGGAGGAGGCGGGCGGGGGGCGCGTGGCCGCGGCGGCGGAGGCCTTGGCGGAGGCCTTGGCGGCGGCACAGTATGAGGCCGCGGCCCCCTTTGTCTTCCCTTTGCTGATTTGGAATTAATTCTCGCCGGCAGAGCGCGCGGCGGGCCGTGTAGAGTACGAGGAGAAGCCTCGCTGAAAGTGAGGAGAGGATATTACCTGCCGCCCTCTGCTCTGCTCCGCTATGCCGCCGGCCGGGAAAGTGGCAAATTCGCGGACGGCGGCAGATTGGAGGCGGAGCCGGCTGGGGGGGGGGGCGTGGCGGGGGAGGGGGGCCGGGGGAGGGGGGGGCGGTGCGCCCCTTCTCCGCGGCCGTGTAGTTATTGTTCCAGCCGCTGCTCGCTGCCGTTGCGCTGCCGGCGCGCTGTGCGTGTGTCGGCCGTTTGTTCATTTGCCGCCTATAGCTGCCGGATTACGCGGCAAATATTGACTCGCCCTTGTTCAAACTGCCCCCGCCCACCCCACCCCGCCCCGCACCAGGCGCGCCACGGCGGGGCTCGGGGCAGTGTGGCGCGGCGCGGCGCGGTGCGGTGCGGTGCTTGTTTCGCCGACTGTTTGCGCCAACGCCTGCAGGCGGGGGGCGGCAGGGGGCGGCAGGGGGCGGCGGGGTCGCTGTCATTGTTGCCCCGCACGCCGCGGTCACGCAGTCGCGCTACAAACATAACTCTGTCAAAGGGGAAGACGAAGAGGCCAGGCACCCGCAAGGGCACCGCACCGCGGCTCTCTTTCTTTCTTGTTGTGCGAGAGAGCAGATTGAATTCCGTCGTTATTGAAGGCAGAAGGCACCGTGCACAACGGGAGCCGCCACTGCAGGAGAGAGAGAGAGAGAGAGAGAGAGAGAGAGAGAGAGAGAGAGAGAGAGCGAAGCAGTCCCGCCGCCGTACGCTTTTGGTCTTGCGGCGGATGATAAGAGAGCGCTAAGCTTCGCCCCGCTTTATAACACGACTGTCTCGGTGTCGGCTAAAGAGCCTGCGTGTGTGTGTGTGCGCGCGCGCGTCTGTGTGTGTGTGACATAAATCCCCCCCCCCCCCCCTCCTCCTTCCATTCCCCCTCGGTGGCAAATAATAATTATTCAATTATTCGCCGGTCCGTGTTGACTCGGCCCCGAGGCCAGGCAGGCGTATGGATTATTCAAGACGGCCGCGGACGCCGCGCCACGCGCTGCTTGGCACGACCTCTCCTCGTCGGACGTAACGCAGTAACGCTGTGACCACGCGCTGCGGTCTGCGCCCCGCCCCGCAGCCCCGGCCGGAGGTGGTGGTCCAGGTGACCCTGGGCGGCCGTCGTCGTGGCCGCCCGTTGGCCTCCACGCCGTGGTTGCGGGGCCGGGCCTGCGGCGGCACGCGGCGGCACGCGGCGGCACGCGGAGCAGTGGCAGCTCGTGGCGGCCTGCGGGCGGCGTCGGTCTGCGGCGGGCAGGGCAGTTGCCGTTGGCTGCCGTGCGCTGCGCCGCGCCGTGCTGCCGGGGCCGCCGCCAAGGGGGTTTGCGGCGGCGGGGGGCGGCGCTTTGAAACCGGCGGCAAACAGTCTGCAAATGAAACGATACAGTATCAGAGCGGAGCGGGTCGGGCCGGGTCGGGCCGGCCGTGCGCGCGCGCGCGCGCGCTCGCCCTGGGGAATGGCGTGTCAGAGGCAGGAGCGGCGGGGCGGCGGCCGGCGCCAGCGGCTGCTCCCTGCACTCACTCATCACTCCACCCCGCGCACCGCGCCCCCCCCCCCCCCCCCCCCCGCGCTTATTTCCATCCCTCCCCCGCTTTCCCCCGGACGAACCGCATCTTTTCGCATTTTACAGCCGTCTGTCAGCGGCAGCGGCGGCCGGTGGACGGCGCCCCCGTCTGCTAATAGGTACATTACCCCCGGCCCCGCCCCTCTACAGGCGCCCCTCCTCGGCGCCAGGTCGCCCCCCGCGGAGAAAGAGCCCGCGTCGGGCCGGGCGGGGCCACATGATAATTAACCGTTATCTCCCCGGCCCCACTCGGCCCCATTCACAGGGATCTGCTTGGAAGCGCGCGAGCCCCTCCCTCCTCGTCCCCACGACGTTCGTCCCCAGAATGCCTCACAGAGCGCGATGAGTGGGAGAGAGACGGACGGATGGAATTTTCGACCGCCGTGGAGGTGTACGTTTTATCAACAAATTGCCGCGGGGTTTGTCTCTGCAGACGAAAAAGAGTAAATGAGACGGCACTTACTTTTCACTCTGCGATTTGTATTCATGTGGTTTTTACCTCGATTTTTATCTTCATATTTTTCCACCGCGTTTTCCGTGGATAATGCACTTATGGAGAAGAGGAGAAACGGCAGTGCAGAGCGGAGAATATAAAATCTCTGGTGCTTGACGCTCGCGGAATTAGTTAGCATTCATCGCCGAGGCGCCCTGGCGGTCTCATTGAAACTCGCTTAGGGACACCTGTTTTCACGCCAGTTTGCCTCCGCATCGTGGCCAGAGGCGCGCCGGAGGCGGGGGAAGGGACTGCGCTCCCCTGACAGTTCTGGTTCCGATCCGCCCCGGGCCCTCCGGCAGACTTTCTCCCTCCCTCCCTCCCTCCCTCCCTCCCTCCCTCCCTCCCTCCCTCCCTCCCTCCCTCCCTCCCTCCCTCCCTGCCCGCCCCAGCAGGCCGCCGCCGCTGCCGTGGCGTGGCGTTTTCAAGGGCAGGTCGGCAACCCCATCTGGAGAGGCAAGGCGAGATGCCCCGAGCGTGAAATCCGCGGATCTCACAATCAGCTGGTCCTGAGATTGGAATGCACTGGAGCGAAATGGCTTGTATTAAGCTCGTTTGAGCCCCAGGGGGGGGGGGGAGGGGTGCGCGGGGGCCGCGGAGGGGAGGAGCCGGGTACCGCACGGGCCGCAGAGGGGACCCGGGGACCCGGGGGCCGATGAGGCGCGGGGTCACCCGGGTCACCCTCCACACACTGGGCCAGCGGCGCCCGGCAGCCGGTGACAGTCTCAGCCCCACTGTTAGTGATGGAGGCGCTGTCCACGGCTCCTCCGGGGGGGGGGGGGGGGGGGGGCTCTATTGTAAGGGGGCAGAGCGGCGGCGGCGGCGGGCGGGGTGGGGGGGCAAACAGCGTGCAACAAGTGCATCGCCGGGAGGGGCCGCGCGGGGGGCGGGCATGGATTAGTACTTGGGCCCCCGGGGGGCCGGCGGCGCGGCGCGTGTCCGGGAGGGGCAGGACGCGCGTGTCGAGGGACGCCGCTGCCGTGCCGGCGGCCCCGGCCCCGGGGAGGTCTCTGAGGCCGCAGTCTGCGGGTTCTGGCTGCGTGATTCT
Source organism: Megalurothrips usitatus (assembly GCA_026979955.1). Taxonomy (NCBI): domain Eukaryota; kingdom Metazoa; phylum Arthropoda; class Insecta; order Thysanoptera; family Thripidae; genus Megalurothrips; species Megalurothrips usitatus. Next base: position 8,569,670 of record CM049594.1, on the reverse strand, counting down.
TACGGCGCCGCATCCGAAGCGCCGCCGCTGTAGCCGTGCGGACGCAGCCGCGGGGTGTGCGGTGGTGCGGTGCGGCGCGGCGCGCGGCTCGGATCGGTCCCGACGGACCGGCCCCCTCGGGGGACCCTGCCGGCGGGGGCGGAGGCTGGCGGCACAGCACGGCACGGCGCGCGTGCGGTCCGCCTGCAGAGCGGCGCATAGGCAGCGCGGCGCGCCGGCGTGCCGCGCGGGCCCGCCTGGCTGCCGGGCGCCCGCCTCGCATTCAAGTCCCTGCCGCCGCCGCCGCCGCCGCCGCCGCCGCCGCCGCCGGCCCGCGTCAGCGGCACGCGGAGCTTACACTGCTTACGCTGCTTAGCCCTGCTCGCCTCGCCCCCCGGGCGGTCGTGTGCCGCGTGTTCCTCTGCGGCCGCCGCGGGCCGCCGCGGGCTCAGAGTCGTCCCGAGAGGCCCCCGGGCGCGACGCGACGCGATGCGGCCGTGACCCCCGCAGGCCATTGCTCACACTTGTTACCGCCACCGCCACCCCGTGCAACGTACAGAGCGCGGTCCTGAGTAAACACGGGCCGCAGCAGCCCTCGCTCCTCGCCGCCGCTGCAGCCGCGCCGGCTCAAAGAGGAAAATAGCTGCCAGGAATTTTCGCTCCGCTTTGCCGATCCCGCGGCGTGATGGCTCGCGCTGGTTGCGCGCGCGCGGACGCGGGTGAAAAAAGAAGAATGAATAAAAAGAAATAAGTGGGCGAGGGCGGGTAACAAAGTAACGCGGTGTAACGCGTATGTACCGAGAGGGAATGCGCAGGTAAACGCGTAGCGGCGCGGGAGGCGCTGCGAAAACGCGCACACACAAACAGAAGAGGAGGAGGAGGAGGGGGTGGGGTGATCAAATGGGACGCGAAATTCACACTTTGAATGCTTCCGTCTTTATTCGAATTTCAATGAATAATGAGATGAATCCTTCCCGTGCAGGAGGAAAAGGGGCACTTTTAATAACGGAAACAATTTTTGATTTTCTTTCAAAGAATTTTTCGGAAAATCTCTGAAATTTTCTGAAATATTTTGGATTTATGGTGAGAAACTAAAATTGATTTTTTTTCCGATTTTAGGGAGAGTGGTCTTTTTCAATGATTGTTTGATTCTCACCAGCCCCCACAGTTAATGGCCTCTTTTCGAAAACGGCTTGCTGCCATTCGCGGCGTACAAAAGGGAACAGATTGAGCGCAGGGTACTTGTGCGTGAGAGAGAGAGAGGGGGGATATCGAATGGCATGAGCGGGTATAGGCGCGGGGTGGGATCGCGCTGCCGAGGTGCACTTGACATCGTCTTGCCTCGCCCTGCCACCCCTCAACCCGCTTCCAAGTTTTCCCAAGAGCGTACGTTGTGATCGCCCAATCAGCCAATGCCGGCCCAAGCGCACAGGAGAAGAGGACCTGAGAGTCGAGGGAGAGAGAGAGAGAGACTTGTGTATGTGTATGTGTGTGCGTGCAAGCGGGAGGGAGGGAGCGAGAGAGAGAGAGAGAGGCAAGAGGAGGAACTCCTTGGAGTCGATGGCACTTGACGCCAAACACCGCACACTCCGGCCGTGCCCCGCCATTTACACCAGCCAACCGCCATCGCCCCGCGCCCCATTACCGTCGCCCCCTTTCTCCCCCCCCCCTCTCTCTCTCTCTCTCTCTCTCTCTCTCTCTCCTGAGACTTCTACGTAAAGTACTACTACCCCATACAAACTTGCCCATACTCCACACCGTTCACCCGTGCGACCGTTTAAAGTCTATATACCTCTGAATGCCCCCTTTTGTCGGCGGCGAACAAACGAGTCTTGTGTGCCGGACTGTCGGCTGCCCTCGGCCCGGCCGTGCCGCACGCGCTACAAACGGTTGTACAATGTTCGCCGAGCGGCGGCGGTCGGGCCGCGCTGCAGGCGTGGCAGGTGGTGCGGGCGGGCAGCGGCAGGGCAGGTCCCGCTCACTGACGGAATGCCCCACCCGCTCGCAGACACCCGGCCGCGGCCCCCGCCCTCCCGCGGGGGGGCCTTTTGTCTCTGCCTTACCCCTCCTCATCATAATCACAAGTCCGGTGCCCAAGAGAGAGACAGAGAGAGAGATTGGAAAAAAAAATCGGCGTGCGCGCGCATGCCAGTGCGAGAATGGGGGCTGGAGGAGCTGGCTGCTGGAGCTGATGAAGGATGACAGAGGAATGGCGATTAAAAGCGCGGAGAGGGGCGGGTGGCGGCGCCTGGAGGGGAGGAGGGGGCGGGGGGACGAAGATCAATGACCACCTGTCTCCGGGAACCAACTTCTGCGCGGGCATTATCAAGTCCTCTGGTCATGCTGATATCCCAGCAAGTTTGTGCTAAAAAAAAGGTGAAGTCGTCGAATATGTAGAGGGCAGTGATATTCTGAAAACAGATAGGATACGTACACTGCTGCGCTCTGCGGCCATGAGACACCGCGGACGGCCTCTGCCCTCCTGGCCAGTGTCAGCACGCGGTCGTGTTTGAATGAAGGGTAAGGAGGGTGGACATGGCGAGGAGGAGAACATGCGGGGGGGGGGGGGGGGGGGAGGCGCTGCCGATTTCTTCGCCGCGGGAACGTGACTCTGGCAGTGTAATTCCGGCTGCGGGGGCGGGCTGGGGGCGGGCTGGGGGCGGGCTGCACGGAGCCTGCCGGGCCCCCGCCGGCCCCCGCCGGACCCCACCCCTCCCGCCGCCGCTGCAATCATGACCGTGGCCTAGGCGGACGCATCCGTATTTCATCCCTCTCGCCGCTCTCTCTCTCTCTCTCTCTCTCTCTCTCTCTCTCTCTCTCTCTCTCTCTCTCCTCCCTCCCCTGCCCTGCATCCCCGCCCCGCACCCCGCCCCGCACCACCACCCCTCGCCCATCGGATATCGTAGCGGGCAGCCCTTTGTCCGTCCGTTTCTCATATTGTCATATTTGTTACATCCGGCCGACCGTCTCGTCTGGGAGGGCGGGGGCCGGTGGCGGCGCGGCTCCGCGGCTGTTCCGCACCATGGCGGCCGGCATGAGGGGTCCCCGGAGCCGCTCCGGCAGGAACCTTCACCTTGGCGCGCCACAGTTTCAAGGTCCCGAGGAGCACTTCAGCCCGCCGTCGGACCGAACTGTTCCGGAAGATGACGGAATGCGATCGCGTTGAGAATCTCCCCTCCGCGTCCCCGTCCTCGTCCCCGTCCTCGTCCTCGTCCTCGTCCTCGTCCTCGTCCTCGTCCTCGTCCTCGTCCTCGTCCTCGTCCTCCTCGTCCTCGTCCTCGTCCTCGTCCTCGTCCTCGTCCTCGTCCTCGTCCTCGTCCTCGTCCTCGTCCTCGTCCTCGTCCTCGTCCTCGTCCTCGTCCTCGTCCTCGTCCTCGTCCTCGTCCTCGTCCTCGTCCTCGTCCTCGTCCTCGTCCTCGTCCTCGTCCTCGTCCTCGTCCTCGTCCTCGTCCTCGTCCTCGTCCTCCTCTCCTTCGCCGCCACCGAGGTATGGATTCGAGAGATCCGCTCCCCTGCCTCCCCTCGGCCTTCATATTAAATTCAGACACGTGCCGCACAGTACCGGGTTGGGTATAGGGCTGGTAGCTCTGCTGCCGGAGGGGCGGCGGCGCGGGGCGGGGCGGCGGGGCGGCGGGGCTCGGGGGCCGGCCGCGGGGCGCTAAGCGCTAACTCCGCCCTCCGCGGGGGGTGGCGGTGGCGGGGCCCTCGGCGGGCTGCGGCGCGGCGTTGCGCGGTCGAAACCAACTTGATAGCGGTCCTTTTGCCAAAGTTGCAGTACATATCTCGCCTCCTCCAGCCGGGGGCCTGCGGGGGCCTGCGGGGGCCTGCGGGGGCGGCGATACCAGCCAGAACAGACTTATGAGGGCCTATTTCCCAATTTCAGTCACGGCCTTCCGCTTTTGTGGCTCCGCCGGCTCCGCGCCGCCTCTCATCCTGTTACGCGGCACAAAATCCCCCGGCCGGGGCTCCGGCCGACCCTCCGGAGGCGATAAAATCAGAGGCTTTCCACAAACGACCTGTGTAATTACGTTTGTTCATTTCTGTCCTCGCGCACTCCTTCAAACTCGCCTCCGCCGCCGTTTTCCATTTTCTTCGTTTTAATTGCGTCTCCCTTTCGCGACGGCTTTCTTTTCTTTCGTTTTTTTTTTTCGTCTTTTGCCGCGGAGTCTGCGAGATAAGATTGTAATAATTTCCCTCAGTTTTCCCCGCATTTACGGCCGCCTCACAATCAGCCCCTCCCCCCTCCCCCTCCCTTCTCTTTCTTTTTCTTTCACCTGTCGATGAGGCGCATTACATGACAGTAACAAATTGCGAGCAAAAAAAAAAAATCACCAATTTTGTCGCGTGGTGCGCGGTACGCGTAACTGCTCCGCGCCGCCGCCCCGGGGGGCCGCGGAGGCCCTGGAGGCCCCCGCGGGTCCGAAAAGCCACCGCTACTGCCACATTATTGAAATTGAATCCCCCACGAATATAGACGTGGCGCCTTGGGCCGCCCTGGGCCGCCTTGGGCACGCCCACACGACCACACATGCGTGCCAAGAAGAAAGAAAAAAAAGGGGGGGGGGAAAGAAAGAGGGGAGAATGCGACGGGGAGGGGGAGAAAAAAAAAGGTCTTCTCCTCGCTGCGCGCGCGGTCCCGAACGCTCGAGGCGCGGGGAACGTCTTTAATATATGAAAATCTGAACATTTCCTCGCTTTGGCAGAAATGAACCAGCAGAACCACAGGCGGGGAGGCGGCGGCGGCGGCCCACGCATATAAGGGGAGAAGGGGGGAGGGGGGGGCGGTGAGGAAAGAGAGGGGCCCTGCGAACCGTAAAATTCGTAACAGGCTGTGCGCTCGGTGAACACGTGTGTCCTCCTGCCCGCCCGGCCCCGCCCGGCCGCCCCCCGGCCGCCCCCTCCCCGGCCTGGCCACGCCCCTCGGCACGATATTAAACATGGCTGCTGCTCCACAGCGCGCGCCGCCCCGCCGCGCCCCGCCGCGCCCCGCCGCGCCCCGCCGCGCCCCGCCGCGCCCCGCCGCGCCCCGCCGCGCCCCGCCGCTCCCCGCACGGCAGCGTCCCCGATCGCCCGTCCCCGCGGGGCTCCTGTAATCAGCCGTCCCTTATCGCCGCTCACCGCTGTTATCACCGTGCGGACACAAGGGCCGCCTCAGACACGGCCGGTGCGCCGCCCCAATCACAAGCTTATCTCGTATTTTTCTTTTATTTAAATGTCGTTTTTCTTTCTTTCTTTTTTCGTTTTTTTTTTTGGCGAGCGGCGCATGAACGCGTTCATCCGCGCGCACACACACACACGCACAAACACACACAGATCTCTCCAGTACGCGGCAGATTCGAAACGCCTTTACAAACGACAAAACAACATTCGCCTCTGACATAACTCTTGTGCAAATCGGCACGATACGATTCTTGCGTAAACCGTGCCGCATAACCCGCGGCCGACCGAAAAGTGTCGGCGTCAGCTTGTGGCAAAGCGCCGATGCTGTTGGCTGTTCTGCCTTCCCCCCCCCCCCCTGTCCTGTCTGTCTCTCTCTCTCTCTCTCTCTCTCTCTCTCTCTCTCTTTCCCTCTGTTTGTTGCAACAGAGAATTTCATCGCCATCACCTCTCCTCTTTTTGCAGAGAATCTTTCTTTCTCCCTGCAGCTGACAGGGCTTGTCGTGCCAGCGGGCGAACCCCTCTCTTTCTCTGGCTCCCCCGCCGCGCCAGCCGCGCTGCCGCCGCCGCCGCCGCCGCCGCCGCCGCGCTCCGACGGTCTTTTCTCCAGCCGCCGCCGCCGCTGCGCTGCCGCTGCGCCGCCGCTGTGCCGCCTCCCGCCGCTCGCCCGTCTCGCGGGGGTTGGCAGGTCCGGGCCGGGCAGCCGTGTCATATAGCCTCCTCCACAACGCTTTGCCTTGCTTGCCACGGGGCGTGCTCAGCTGGCCGGGGCCCAGCAGCCTCGCCTGTCACAGCAGGACCGGTATCCCACACACATGCACGTACATACACACACGTACGCGGGCACGCGCGCGGCCTCGGGCTACATGTGTCATGTGTGAACACATGAGCTGAGCACGTATAGCAGCGTGTACATTGCGGGGCCGCCGCCGTCCCGAAGAATCGATGCCGTCAAACTGTTGGGCTAATTTCCACGACCACTGGTTGGTGAGATGGGTGGAGAACACGACGATCATGTTGAGAGTGGAGGGGGGGGGGGGGACACGCCGACTCGCTGTCAGCTGGACACCCGAAGGGAGGAAGGAAACGATGAGAGAGAACGCGAGAGAGAACAAGCGAGACAAAGAGAGAGAGCGGGAGAGAGAGGAGAGGAAGGGGGGGGGGGACGCAGTGAGGTTTTTCGGTTAAGGGGAAGAGGGGGAGAGGGGATGGCGGTCGAGGGAGAAGGAACAGTAGCGCCTGAAAATCCAGCAAAGCAAATTATTTACACCCAAATGATTCTATTTCAATACCGGAACAAAAGAGTATAGCTACATAACCTTTTTTTTTTTTGCTTCTTTTTATGCACGAGACACAGAGTGGCGGCGCGGGGAGGCGGAGGGGAGGGTGTGCGGGCGCCCCCCCCCCCTCCCTGTACCGGGTTTATCGGGTATCGCTGGGGCCCGCCGTCACGTCACGGTCCCCGGCCGGGGCCCCCCGCGGCCGCACACACCGGCCGGCCGCATCGCTCTGTATTTACACGCTCGTCTCTGATTTAGTTGGTCGGCATTATTGTCCCCGGGGGAGCGCCAGCCGCCCTCCGCAGTTAAGTGACACTACTTGGGGACGGCCGATGAGGGTGGCGGATGCGGCGTGTGTGCGAGAGAGAGACACAGGGGAGAGAGTAACGAGAGTAGAGAGAGAGAGAGAGAGAGAGAGAGAGGCAGACAGGCGGAGAGAAAGGGGGAAGAGCCGGGCCGGGCCGGGGGGTAGCATATCATAAAGGGCTGCCCGCATTCCAGGCGCGAAGTCAACAGTGGGAGGCGCGGGTGGAGTGTGGCGGTAGGGAAGGGTGGCAGCAGGGCGGGCGCGGTGTGAAAGGGAAGCGAGGGGAGGGGAGGGAGGGCCGGCCCTGGCGGGGCCCTGGCGGGGCCCGGGGGCGGAGGGAGCGGGCGGGCGGCGGCCGCAGGGGGCGGAACAAGGGGGGTCAACTCCAGGCGATTACGGCCCTTGTAAGGTGTCCGGGCCGTCTGACAGCAAACACTTGGCGCGGGGCAAACAGCCGTGCCCCGGCCTGCCTGCCTGGAGAGGGTCTGCAGCGCCCCGGCCCCGGCCAGTTTGCTGCTTTCTTGTGCACGGTCAGTAGGGCGGAAGGGGGACAGTGTGGCCAGAGGCCCCCGGCCGTGGCGGGGCTTGTCGACCACCCGCACTACTCAGTGTTTGTCGTCAACACCGGTTTTTAAGGCCGAAATAGACATTTCCCGCGAGGCTGCTTGAGGGCGGAAGCGTGGAAGAGGATAGGACTGCCTTCGGTGCGGAAACTGGTACACTGTATGAGAAATCCCGCTGTCACTCCGATCTTGCGGATTCACTCCTCTGTCACCCACGTCTCCGCTCTCCATGTTGTAGTCTCACTCTTCTTACGCCCGTCTTCGAGCCTCGTTACGGAAACGCCTATTAGGGTGCGCGCCTTGGCGGTGGGAGCCGGCGGCCGGCTGCTAATTGAATGCCCGCTCACTATACACACTTTCGCCGCGTCGATCGCGCTGTTTGCACGACGACAAAAACGGCGACCGGCAGCGCGGCGCAGCTCAGCGGAGAGCGACAAAGCGGTGCGGCAGGGCAGGCGGGGTGGGGGTAAATAGCCGTTTAAAATCATTATGGTAAGTTGAGTGTCCTGTCCACACGGCTTCCATGATGGCTGACAGCGGAGGGAGGGTGTATGTGTGTGTGTGTGTGTGTGCGCGCGCGAGCGAGCGGTCGTGTCGTGTCGTGCAAACAGACAACGTGGAACGGAACGGGCTGCCACTGCCAGTGGCAGCGGCGACGCTTGCCAATGGCGTCCCAATACGGCTGTGTGTGTGTGTGTGTCTGTGTGTGTCTGTGCTGTGCAGCCTCTCGTGGCGGGAATCAAGTGTTTGCAAATGAACCACCACTCGCAAACGCCACATAAACCACCCCTATAATCGAAACATATCCTTTTTTTTTTCATTCAGAGAACTATCACGGAGTTTGTGTACTGTAGTGGATTTTCTTTCTATTATTTTTTTTTAAAGACGATCCCACCAACTTATGTCGATGCTTAACATTCATCTCGCTTATCAATGCCAATGCGCTCAGTTCTACACACACACTTTGTTTCCCGGTCGGTTGCTGTATGAAATACAATTTTTGCGGGCGTTCGGGCGTTTGCGGCGTATATGTAGGCGCATTTTTTGGTGGCCGTTCGAGTCGAGTCGCGGGGTGGTGAAATCTGGGATGCCCCGCCTCGCCTCGCACGGCGCGGCACGGCACGGCGACAGCTCCGCGCACGCGCGCACGCACACACACGCACACCAGCTGCTGCTGCTGCTGTCTCGGTCCCATCCCTCCCATCCATGACAATCACACCGCAGGAAGAATAACGTGCCCGCCGTCCCCCGCCGTCCCTGCCGGGGGAGGGGGAGGGAGGGACGTCATTTATTGAATTAAGTGGCTACTTATGGCTCTCGCCCCGTGTCCCTCCGCACAACTGAACTGACGCTGCGGCGGCGGGGCCGGGCCAGGCCAGGCACCTCGGCCAGCGCGAGGCAGTTCAGCTCGCTGATGGCATAAGCGTCCATTTAACATCCACATGCGAAAAGACAGGGCGCCTCCCCCCCGCTGCACCCCTCCTCTATTGCACGACCCAGCGCGCGGCGCACGGGACCCTGCCTCCTCTCTCTCTCTCTCTCTCTCTCTCTCTCTCTCTCTCTCTCTCTCTCTCTCTCCCTCATCTTCCATATCATCCAGTCGTGTTGTTTTTTGACGCGTCCGCCGTCGCCGCGCCCATTCCCTACCTACGCTCCTCCCCCTTTTCTCGATCTGCCCGCCTCTCTGTCTGTCTCTCTCTCTTCTCTCGCTCCCCTCCCCCCGCCGCGGACAAATACTTTTCTCCCCCCCCCCCCTCCCCTTTTCCCTCCCAGACTGTCCTTTCTCTGTAAAGAAGAGTGTACGGCGTGGTGGGGCGTGGCGCGTCTTGTCACTCTTTCGCTAAACAACTCCACGCCCCCCCCCCCCCTTGTATGATGTCAGAGAGCTGTGCTGCCAACGACACGTCGCAATGATGATCATTCAATTCCCTATTCTTCTTCCTCCTCCTCCTTTTCTCCCCGTCCGCCCCGCGTCCATTCTTCTTCTTCTCTATTTATTTAATCGGTTTTAATTTATTTAAATTAAGAACGCAAATGTGTGTGTGTGTGTGTGGTGGCCGGTAGGGCCCCCTCCGACACGGCCTCTGTGTGGAGTCGCCTTATGACGCGGCCCGCATGCAGGCGTGCGCTCATTCCTCACTGCCATTTCTAGCGATCCGTAGTGTCTTTCACTGACGCAATGTCTGTAACATTTTTTTTTAGAATAAAAATACCGATTTCTGCATGAAAAGAAAAACGCGAGTTTGCGGCAGGATGCCCATACTGTCGCCGCAAAAATCACGAAAAGGGCGGGAAAGGGTCCGCGGGGAAAGAAGAAAAAAGAAAATTGGTGGCGGCACCTGCTGTTGCTGTGTCTGTAGCGTGCCGCCGCCGCCACTGCACAAGTGTCTAATACCGCAGACATGTTGCTGCATTGCTGAAACGGTATTTTGGCGACAACACCTGGCAGAGGAGGCGTGGCGTGGCGTGGCGTGGCGTGGGGCCGTCACCGAGACCCATTACCGTCGCATTATACCGCCCTCTCTACTCCTTTTGATTTGGGAGGGACAATACGTTCGATGTCGTTTGGGGCTGCTGCTGCTGCTGCTGCTTCGGCTGCGCGGCCTGAGCACGCACTCCATCCAGAGTGTTGGCTCGCCGAGTGAGGAGGAAGCGGAGTGCCTCCCCCCCCCCCCTCCTCCCCCCTCCTCCTCCTCTCTCTATCTACCTTCCTTCCTCTAAACCGAGAAGAACTCTCCTTCCTTTTCTTGCCTTTCACTCCATCCCCTTCTGCTGTCGCCGAGCCGAGCTCCGCTTTCAGCTCAATTGTGTTTCCGCTTAACCTTTAAACCCTCGCCTGCCTCCCTTGCTTGCTGCTGCTGCGGCTCCCCGGCGGCGGAGCGTTATTCGCGCCCTTCGAGGGGAGAAAAGTGGACGCGACGTCTCGAGCGCGTCCTTGTTGAGGCTCTGCAGGGAGGGACGACGGGGGCAGAGGCCCTCTGCCAGCGCCCGGCGAGCGCCCGCCAGCCAGCACCGTGCCGCCGCGCACCGGCGCGCGCGTGTTGCCTACCTGCCGGGCGCTGAGGGCCGCAGCCGCAGGCCTTGCAGCCGCAGGCTCGGCGGGTGCCCGGCCGGCCGGGTGGGTGCCCAGCCCGGCAACGGCCACGGCCACGGCCTTCTCCACATCAAAGTTGGTGCCCGTGCTGCCGCCGCCGCCGCGCACCAAGTCTGAGGGTCCGGTGCTTCGCCCAACTTTGGCCCCGGGAGCTGATCAAACTTATTACTCCGGCCTCAAACAGGGGCGCGCGCCCTCCTCCTCCCCCCCGACCGCTCCCCTCTCCGGCCCTCCCTCTGTCTGTCTCCCTTGCACACACAGATACACCCGCGGGGATACACACGGCCCCTCGCCCCCTTCCGCTGCATCCCTCTCGGAACTGCATTCCACCGCATCGCACAGTACGGAGAAAAGTACGAGCGTGCGATACCCGCAACCAAGGCGAACCAGGGCGGAGCTAAGATTTTGAAGAGAGGCTGTATATACGCTTCGCGCGAAGAGAGAGGGAGAGAGAGAAAGCACTCGAATTTTCAGTTATGGTGTGCGGAATGGGCCCCTTCTCACATCCCCTTCTCTTGCATTCCCTGCCCCCCACCCCCTCTCTCTCACACACACACACACTCGCCGCCCGCTCCCACTCCCACTCACGAGTCGCCCCCCCCCCACCACCACCACCACCCTCTACCCGGTCCGACCTGTTATATTATTTTCCATATCTTACGGCGCGGCAGGCGGGCGGGTCTGGCCACGCCCCGCCGCACGGCCCGCCACGCCGCGCCACGCCACGCCACGCCACCCCGCATTCCCCCCCTCGAGGCTCGTTCCGCCCACATCCCCTCGCTAAAGTGAAACTTCCCCCATAAGCTAGCGCCGGGAGGAGCTGTAAGTGATAGCGACTGTTCCACGCTGATATCAGAGCGCCCCCTCCCCCCTCCCCTCCCCCCTGCTTGGGTTGCCTTCGGGCGGCCAAGAATGGCTCGGGATGGAAAGAGCGGGTATGAGGGGCAGAGGGGAGGGTGCTTGCGCTAAGCGCCAAGAAGCGCCAGCAGCCTAGAGAGAGGGAGGCAGGCAGAGAGGGAGAGGGAGACAGAGAGACAGAGAGAGAGAGAGAGAGAGAGAGAGAGAGAGAGAGAGAGCGCTTCAGAATGCCGGGGAGGGGCGGGGACACACACGTTGTCAGGTGGTTATTCTGGGCTGTCGGCAACGCTCTCCTCTCCTCCTCGCATGGCGTCGCCGCGCGCAACATTTACGGTCCGCCCAGGAAAAAGGACAACAACAGAGCAACAAAAGGGTCTAAAAAAAGGAATCTGTTTATTTATTTTTTATTTATTTTTTTTGTTTTCAAAAAGGGGGCAGATTGTCGTCGCGGGATAGAGTGGCGCGAGACTATTTAATGGCCGAGGGCGGGGGCAGTCATGAAGTGATGCTGCGCAGTCATGAAGAGCGACGCTGCAGTCATGCGCTCGCCGCGCTCTCCTACCCGTAGAGCGTGCCGAGTGGGAGCGGCCGGGCCTATAACTTTGAAAAGTCTTGTCTTACCGCCGCGGCGGCGGGGGAGGCTGCCAGTGGCGGGGCGGGGCGGGGCGGGGCGGGCGGGGCGGGGTGCGGAGTACGACTACAACTTCTTCCGCAGATACGGAGACTCCTCCCCGGCCCGCCCGCTCCCTCCCGTTACAGCAGCGCAGTCGGGGCCCCTCCCCCACCCCCTTTACCCCCTTCGCTCTCTCCCTCCCCTCTCCTCTCTCTCTCCTCTCCGTCCCGCGCTGCCCCAGCCCCCAACACCTATCTCCGTCCTCGTCGCGTTATCGGCCCTTTCTGCCTCAGCGAATCCGCAAGTTGGTATACACGTAACGAACGCCTCCTGGAGCCAGGCGAGTCGAGCAGGGCGGAGCTGTAGCCGCCGTAGCCCTGGCCGTAGCCCTGGCCGTAGCCCTGGCCGTAGCCCTGGCCGTAGCCCTGGCCGTAGCCCCGGCCGTAGCCCTGGCCGTGATGTTGGCCAACCCAGTGATAGCAACCTGCGGCCGCAGCGGGCCGAAACAGCAGCGAGCCGCCGAGAGGAGAGGGGCTATTTCACACCACGACCGCCAGGACCACATATACCCCTCTGTAATTTCTTCGCCCCCCCCCCCCCCACACCCAGGAGAGATTCTATCGAATGGTGTGGATTACAAAAACATAATGTATGAATAAGTCGGGTTTGAGTTCGGTTTATTTTTTTGTTGCCTTCTCTCCTAATTTTTTTTTAAATACTTGTCCAGAGCAGTGGAGTGCGCCGGCAGAAAAGAAACAAATTAAAAGTTTTATTGTCAAGCGTTTGCAGAGTCGGGTGGAAGGGAAGGATGGGGGGGGGGGGGGATTTTATCTCTGCGCGAAGGTAACCGATCCCCTCCCCTCGCTCCCCGCAGCGGCGTGGCAGCCGGTGGTGGTGTAGCGGGGGCGGGGCCTGGCGCCCCGCAGATATGTATATACCACACCGCCAGAAACAGACGGGCGGCCGCGGCCGCTTTTACATCCGTTTTCGCACCGAGTTTGTCAGCACTCGTCTCCTTTTGCTATGTCGCAGTGATGGACCTGGACAGCGTGCAGAGCGACGAGACGGCGTCCGGCGGCGACAACTCCAACCCCGGCTCGTGCGCGGGCGGCGACGACGACCAGGCGCGGCTCCGGCTCAAGCGGAAGCTGCAGCGGAACCGGACCTCCTTCACCAACGAGCAGATCGACAACTTAGAGAAAGGTGGGCATCCCGTGTCGTGTCGCTGTGGGCGCAGACCCGAACGTCGCCTCGCGTAGTCCGCAGGACCGCGGCGGGTGCTTAAGCGGCTAGGAAAACGCAGAAACGTCGATAGTCGATGCCGCTGCTGCTGCCGCTGCCGCCGCCGCCCGGCCCGACCCATCCCCCGGGCCAACGTCAGGAGCAGCGCTTCCCCTTTAGGGAACCTTGAAGGAAATGGGGCGGGGGCGGGCGGCACGGGGCGGGGCGGGGCGGGCGCAGCGGGGCGGGCGCAGCGCGCTCCTATACCGCGATGGGCTGGCAGCAGTCTTTTCTTCTTTGTGTAGAGCAGATAGCGGCAGGAAAATGGGAAGCGCGGAGGGGGCATAAAGAAAACGGGACAAAATTGTGCACTCAGAAGAGGGGGAGGGGAGGGGAGGGGGGAGAGATCTTGCGGGCGTTATTGTTTCGACGCGGAGAAGGCCAAAACTTGCGCTGCCGAAGGTAAAGGCCTCAGCCGCCAGCCGCCTGCGAGCGCCAGGGTAGGCCGACCCGCACGGCACGCGCGCGTTGCACTGCCCGCGGCTGCCTACCCACCAGGCGCCGTTTGCCTGCCTGGAGGGCGTGGAATGATATCTAACGGAACTTTTTGTCACTTTGCTTGCAGAATTTGAAAGAACGCACTATCCGGACGTGTTCGCGCGTGAGCGACTGGCCAGCAAAATCAAGCTCCCAGAGGCTCGCATCCAGGTACGTGGACGCAGCGCGCACGGACCGCGCCGCCTTCACCCGGCCTCCCCGGAGCCGCGCATTCAAGTCTCCCCCTCTGATTCGCAGGTGTGGTTCTCCAACCGGCGCGCCAAGTGGCGGCGCGAGGCGAAGGTGCGCGACCAGCGGCGCATGGAGCCTTCGGGGGGCGGCAACGGCGGCGGCGGCGGAAGCGGCAGCGGCCCCGGCAGCAACAACCCCGGCGGCGCGGGCGTGGACTGCGGCTCCGTGGTCGGCCAGGGGGTGGGGCCCCCGACGCCGGGCCCAGCGGGGCCCTCCGGCCCCGTCACCCCGGTGGGCAGCGTGTCGCCGCCGCGGTCCCTCATGAACGGCGGCGGCGGCGCCAACGGGCCCTTCAACTGCTACTCCAGCATCACCAGCATGGCCGACTCGTACAGGTTGGTGTGGACTGTGACGTGTGGCCTGGCCGCACAGGGGGGGAGAGAGAGTCGTGTCGGGAGAGTCGGCGGGAATCGAACCCGCCCGGGCCTCCGCTCCCGGAGGATACGGCCGCCCGCGCCACGCACTCTGTACCCCTCCGCGGCTCTGTCCCCTCCCAGCGCGGCACGCGGCACGCCCAGGCTAACGCTCGCCGTCTTCTCTGTTGCAGCGCCATGTCGCCCATGTCCACCTTCAGCATGTCCGGGTCGCACGCGGTCAGCCCGCACCCGCACCCGCACGGCATGGGCCAGGGCCACGGCCACGGCATGGGCCACGTCGACTCGTCCGGAGTCGGGGTCGGCGTGGGCATGATGTCCAGCGGGGTGTCCTGCGTGCCTCAGAGGGACTCGCCCTCGCCCTACTCGTGCATGCGGCCGCACTACGAGACCCTGGGCCTGTCCTCGGGCCTGTCCTCGGGGCTGTCCTCGGGCCTGTCCTCGGGCCTGTCCTCCAGCCTGTCCGGGGGGCTGTCCTCGTACGGGTCCCGACCGTCGCCGTGCTCGATGCAGACCGCCTACCACCACCAGTACGGCTCGGCGCTCGGCTCGGCGGGGGGCTCTTCAACAGGTGAGGAAGGTGCGGGAAGCCAAGTTCAATCCAACTCTTCAAATCCCTGTTGTTGTTTTGTCGGGCTTCGAGAACGCGATGGGAGGGAGGGGATCAAAGAAAGGGGAATTTGTTGCGGCGATACCCCGTGCTCGCAGCTCCTTCCGGGGGCCGCGCCGCATGGGAGCACGTGGCGCTCCCTAGCGGCGAAAGCCCGCAAAATGCTTGGGGTATTTCCAGCGTAGAGGGCCCCAACTATCTGCGTTTACTAACGCTTTGCTGTTGCTCGTTTGTGTTGCAGGACTGATATCTCCCGGCGTCTCTGTGCCCATTGCCGTCCCCGGACAAACTCCCGGGCCTGACATGTCGGCCCAGTACTGGTCGCGCCTGCAATGATCACGTTGCCATACCCTCCCCTACGCCCAAACAAATTAAAATTAATAAACTAGAATTTTGAAGACCTTCAAGTGAATGAGATTGTGAGATTGTTGTGCAGTGTCCTGATATGCCCCCCTCCCTCCCTCCCCAAATGTAATTTGTGCACGAAGTATAACCAGATGATGTCGCATGATCGAATATGTTTGAATGTAATTACCCTCAAGGTGGTTTCTTCTTTAGACCCTTAATCTAAAATAACTGTTTGTAAATTGATTTTGTGGTCAAAACCCTAAGTGTAGGATTTCAGAACCTGCATGTCACCCTGGCATTTAGTAATTGCTGGTTTTTCTTTTAGACATGGTGCATGCCTTGAATTTCAAATGATATTGTGTATTGCTTCAGCCAATAATGCATGTCATTTTCATTGCACCATTGGAAATTCAAAGGTTTTCCACCAGAGAAGGGAATTTTAGAGAAACCGATGCCATGATTGTACCTTCTCCTTAAAATTTAAATGTGCCGAGAAATTTTAGTGGGTTTGGATCGACCTGTCATGCAGGAAACGGTTTGAAAGAAAATACTAAAAATGACCTTGTGTTTTCCACATCCAAATGCGGCCTTCCCTCATTTGAAATGTTTGGAACTATTTAATTATGTTACACTTTCAACTAAATTATCCCTTACTGTAAGTCTGTGTTGAATTTATTTCAAAACTTTTGGATAACAAAACAAAAATACCTTGATATATGTTTTCCTTTACGGCTGTCATGATTACTGTAAAATGCCGTCACACCCCCTGAAGTGGTAATTCATGTGGATATCATTCTTACCAAATGCACATTCACGTCTGTGTCTAGATTCACACATTGAAGATCCTTCAAATTTCTGTGTATTTTTTTTTATCTCCATAATTGTTTTTGTTTGACATTATGTTAGTTTTATGGACATTTTCCCAGTGCAATGTTACTCTATGGTAGAATGCTGATTAGAATGGAATAACTTGGTGTATATTCTTAATTGAATAATAAGGTGATAATGTGGAATGAATTCCTTTTCTCGTGATATGCATGCAATCCTAGAAAATATATAGAACACGTTGGTGTCAGAGTTTCTTGGCTTGAGAGGATATTAAGAGCAAGTGACTTTTTGTTAAACATGTTCCCAAGTCATACAAATGACATTTGTTGTTTGCTCCCTCCACATTGTTCTTAAATGTAGAATCTGTTCAAAAAGAAAGTGATTATACTTATATTATGTAAAATTTATTGTAATTTTAAAGAAGATCCTGCTGTGAATTTGGAAGCCTCTGTTTCTAAATGTTATTGATGATCTCTTGACCAAATAAATATGTGAATTTTTATCAACCACACATTTCTTTGATGCTCAACCATTTATTTGAAATTGTTTAAACCTACAAGTCACACCCGCAACAACAAACACAAAGCCTTATCTGTCTCACGAGATAACCAAATAATCTCAACTATCAGAACTGACGGCTGCCATGCAGTGGACAGTCCTATCTCCATTGACGAGCCGGGACGGACTCGGTTTGGCGACCTCCGCAGGGGGCCCTCTCCCCCCTCCCGATGCATCTGCTTCGCCCCTCTCTCTCTCTCTCTCTCTCTCGCTGGTCACTATCCTCCCCACTCTGCGTTTCCTTGCCCCCCCCCACCCCCCTTGCCCGCTCGGAGGCCCTGCGCTCCCGTAACTTTCTCTGAGGCGACCGCTTTCCACACCGACTGCCTCCAACACTGACCCTCCCACTACCAGCCACGCATACTCCAGTTCGGGCCCGGCCGCTGCCCCGTGCAGTGTCGCTGCCGCCGCGCAGTACGCGATGTCCTTAGTGCAGATGCCGGACGGGGTACGGGTCCGAGCACTTACACTCCAACACTGAACAAGGCCCGACGGCGGCCCCGGGTTCGCCACCAAGACCGAGATGGGATTCGGGAAGGACACATCAGGTAGGCCAGGCGCTGTCTCTTAGAAAGCTTCTCAACGAGCCCGGCGCGTCTTTGTCTGACTCCGTCTCACGCAACTCCCGACGGCACCGCCCACTGGGCAGCTTTGCCTCTTGAGTTCGCTGTCGCGTCCAGTGCTGCCAGATAAGTAGGCAAAGAGTGGCCCGCACACGCAGGTGTCAAGATTGTGCCTACCTTCGCCCGCTTACTGTGTAGCTCCTTGACGCAGCTGTCAATGTCCTAGGTAAAGGTAAACACAGTAAGGCACGCGTAGCTGGCCTGAATTTTCGGAGGGGGTCGGGTCGTACTGTTTGCCTACTAACGGGCCGAATGTCGTGCCGGCTGCCTACTTTTCGGGCGGCCTTCTTAGGGATTTCAGGGGATCTTGACACCTGTGTGTTTGGGCTACCTTTCCCCTGCTTTCCTGGCAACACCAGTCGCGTGTGTGGAGAAAGCATGCTTCGCTGCGTCGTACGTGGTGTGACGTGCAGTGCCGTTCCTTTGCAGTGCTGGGGCAGCGGGGGAAGGACCAGCAGGAGCTGCGAGACCCCGTCCAGGCCCTGCTCGCCGTCCTGGAGACCGAGGCCCACAGCGAGTACCTGGGCGAGGATGCGGACGAGAGGGGAGGCGGGCCGGCGGGGCGCGCGGACTCCGCCCGCCAGGACGGCCTGCCCGACTGGTTCGATGAGAAGAGATTCAAGAGGTACCTGACCCGTGCAGTGAACACGGACCGTGGCCGCGACCGTGACGGTGTATCTGTCGTATCTGTGGGGTTCTAGCTGTGCGCACTTCGACTTGCCACCAGGGGCGCGGAGACGTTCGAGAGGAACATCTTCCTCATGTTCTCGGGCAAGATGTCCGGTCTGCTGACCCTGCTGGCCGTGCCCTCCATCGTGAAGGTGCTCGTGGAGACCACGCAGTCCGGGGAGCCCTCCAAGGCCTTCCGCAGATACGTGGACACCATCAGGCACATGCTGTTCTGGTACCGGACCAGCATCACGGACCCCAACTCTCCGTGAGTGCCGGCTGTCGGTACGGTAAGCCCCAGCCCCCTGCGGGGTAGGCACCCCACCCGACGCGGACGCTGGTCTGGTTGCAGGTGCCGCGAGTCGCTGGCGGCCGTCAGGAGCCACCACCGCCGCGGGTCCAGGTTCGCGCGCCGAGCGGGGCTCGCGGGCATCTCGCAGCTCGACATGGTCGTGACGCAGTTCGCCTTCTGCGGCTTCGCCGTACTCAGGCGGAAGCGGCTTCACGTCGATGCCAGCGACCAGGAGTTGCTGGACTTCATTCACGTCTGGAGGACCATCGGCTCCCTCCTGGGAATTCCCGACCGGTAAGTGGTGCGAGGCCCCCGCCCCGGGCTTCGCGCCCTTCTTAATTAAATGACGGCGAAGGAAAAGGAAAGTAAAGATTGGTAAGGGTGCCCCTTTTTTTCTCTCTCCATGGCCGCCTTTTCATTCCAGGTATAATATTTGCCAGTTTGATACAGACATCCACCACACGGAGGCCGTATTAGAGGGTGTATGCGTCAGGTGGCTGAAGCCCGCACTCCTATCCCCTCCAGAAGAATTTGAGTCCATGTCTCGTGCATTAATAAACGGGTGTTGGTGTATGATGCCGGTACTGGAGTACGACTCGTACCTGCATTTCACTCAGGTAAGGCATTCCCATCAGGATCGCCCCCCCCCCCCCCCAAAGTGTGAACACACAGTAATTACATCTTGTGCCCTCAGGAAATGGCTGGCATAAAGCCTGAAAGCTGCCATCAACCAAACAGCATGCACGGCTCAGCTATGCTTGCTCTCCTACGGCTTGTACCCCATTCACTCAGTTGGCCACTACTAGGACCCCTGCTGAGAGCATACCACAATGCAAATATGCGATTTTCAATTTACATGTCAACATATTACCCACTACTTGCATGGTACTCATTCCCAGGTAACAGCAGTACTAGATTTCAGAAGCTGGTCCCAAGCGAGACATAGCCGGCTGACACCCAGCCTTTGTATTCAACAAACGTACAAAATAAATGTGCACGTGCCGTGAAAGTATCCTGACCAAATCAGAAAACCTAACCAATGACATTGCGTAATGAAGCCATGTATGAGGAGGAAACATGAATAAAACAAATTGGTTTTTTATAATTTTATATTAGGAAAATTAACACATTACTTCTTGGCTGGCTTGGTCTTGACTGTGGCCTTCTGGGCTTTAAGGACCTTGACTACAATCTTCTGTTCTTCAATGAGGAATGCACGGACAATCCTGGAAGCAGACAAGCAGGAAAATGAGCATCTTGACACCAAGCACAAACAAACCACTCCACTGACCGTCAGTTTAATTTAAAAAAACACAAATGAACTGGACCTTCCAGAACCACACAACAAAATACTAAGCCAGAAGGCAAGTTTAGAAGATGGAATCTCAAATATCACAGGGGGGGCTTGAGCATCACAAGCAGAGAACAACCAGTTACATGAAGCAACCTCAAACTGAAGACTGAGCAAACAGACAGATCCGGGGGGACCCTGCAGAGGCCAGCTAGACTTACCTTTCCTTCACACACTTGTGGCAGAGGTTTCCACCGTACGTCCTCTTCACAGTCAGGTATCTCCTGGGTGCGCGGGCCCTCTCAGCGGGCCTCAGCTTCTTCAGACCTCTCAGTGTGTCTTTGCACTGACCACATTTGGGGATCTTGCCGACTTTCTTCAGGTATTGGTAGACAAGGCGACCACCGGGTGTCCTCACTCTGTAGAACAGACGCAGGGTCAGGGGGAAGCACAGAACTTTGTGGGCACAAGTCGAACACAGTAACAAGGGCAACACAACCTCAAATTCGAAACAATGTATGAAAATACCGAAGGGTGTGCACGTGAAACTGATGTGAGGGAAAAGTTAACTGGCACCGAGCAGCAGGCAGAGGGAATAATCAAACGGACACACGAGACGAAGATAAATTTCAAACTAGAAATGTAACGTAGCACGCAAGTGATGGCGTCACACTTCTCAGAGGTTAGAATCAGCATCATACCGGTACGAGCGGTACGGTATACTGATATTGAAACGGTCCGTTCGAAAGAGTTTTTATCGCCGCAGGTGCTCGGGCTACGTGTCACAGAATATTCAGCAAGTACTTACTTCCTACGCTTGTTGCTTTTGGTGTTGTACGACAGACGTCGTCGGTAACACAAACGCTGCACCATCTTGAAGGAGTCCTGGGTAAAACACGAAAGGAGGGAAAATTAAGCCGTGCTATAGAAAATCAAGAAGCGAAATAAGCCAAATATTCCGTTAAAATTTTCTGATTCAGAAAGAAAGCGCGTACTCGAGCGATTACAGTAGATAATACAAGATTTCTTTGATCCCCTAATGTTCACACACACCTTAACTCTCCGACCCGGAAATAGAGAAGAACCGTGGTGTTGTTCTGTTGTTCTTCTTTCCTTCTCCTTCTACACCGCCTTTGAGGCAAGGCTGAAACTACCTGCTCAGTCTTACTTTCCCTGATTTCGAACTTGAGATAAATAAACTTATTAAACTCATTTCGAAAATGACTTTTTTTCATCTAAATCGTTGCTAATTTACGGTTACAATATTCGCACACTGAAAAGGGCAGAAAAATAGAAAACAAAATACGCGAAAAAAGAGGGGCGTAGAGAGGGTGGGGGAGGGGGAAGGGAAGGGGGAAGGGAAAGGAAGCAAATGGGAGGTGGAGCGTGGAGTGGGAGGGGTACAGAAAAACTACTCCACTTGATATGTGCAGGGAATTATTATAGTTTTATGTTTGGCTCGTATGTAATATTTATTCCAAATATTGCATTAATCAAAAGGTAACGTAATTATATCGAATCGGAATTAGAACTTTCCATTAATTTGATGTTTCAGAACTATCTCGAACCATCGGCTCAGTTCCACACCACACAACTAACAGACGATTTGCCCCAAATTTACAATAACATTTTGGATATCTTCCTTTGCCGTGTTGTTAGGTGCGGTATAGTGTTTTATGGCTTGGTTGAGCAGCATGGAGGCCTCTTCTTTCGGGAAATGACTTACTTCGGTCTTAATTCACGATTTACGATTTGCTTATGTAAGGTTAGGTTGTTTCGTAAGGTTCATTAATTCCACCGTTACTGAGTCTTGTGTTTTGGTCACAGGTTCTTCTCTTGAAGTTCAAGAAATCTACCATGGATCAGAATTCAAAAAACATTGACTGTTATTTTTATTTCTACTCGGAATGTGTTAGGGTAAGTGAAGCCCCTTGTGACTAGCCATGTTCTCCTCATGGTTGATTGCTGTGAAGCATGCCGACCGTCGTTGCAGACAATGTTCATATCGTGAATAATTTCTGAATTTTAGGGTGATTACTGCAAGTTCCGACATGAGCCAATAGCCCTGGGTGTTGAAGTGGTTTGCTCGAAATGGAAAGCTGGAAACTGTACAGAACCACATTGTGGCCTTCGTCATATGGAACTGAAAGTATGTTTGAATTACTCTCACCGCAATCAATGAACTATTACTTTTCACTCTAAAAATTTTAATTGTGATCTAAAACACTGTTAGTGTCAAAAAATGTTTATTCAACCTGTTCTTTGACTTCTTTCCCATACAGAAAAAGAGGAAAGAGATTCCTTGTTACTGGGAGAAACAACCAGGAGGATGCCGCAAAGCACACTGTGCATTTAAACACCAAAACAGAGGAAGTGCAGCATCGGGTGATGCCCCTGGTTCTCCTGAAAGTTCTAAGAAAGATTCAGACTCAGCATCACAGGATTGGAAAAATTGTAAGTTACCTTATGTGAACTTTTATTGTGTGTTAACAAACCCACCTTGATTCTGCTATGCTTTTAGCACACTAATGAAATGTTAATCTGTTTATGAAAGGGAGACATTTTCTGTTGTGCTATGTTAATGGCATTTCTATTTATGTTTTTGCTCTTGAATTCAGCTAAAACTGGTGGTGCTTCAAGCCTAGAGTCTACACTGGAGACTTCTGCCCCAGAAACATCACGACGCTTGAGCCAAGTTGGAACTGAAAGCTATAGTTCTTCACCAGCTGCTGTCGAACCCATTGTAGTCAACTTTGAAGAAGGTATGCGATTGTTTTAGAGAGGTGTAGTGCACTTTCCTGGAGTGCATTTTTCCCCAAACTCCCCCCCCCCCCCCCCCCCCTTTTTTTTTAGTGATCTGTGCAGCTGTTAAAGTGAAGTGAAACAGCATTCTCTGTACTCTGCTCTTAAACTTGTGGCCCTGTGTCTTTTTGTTTTGAGATGTTGCTTGATGGAAATGGTTTCATTTACTTTTCACTTTGGTGCTCTAAACCTGACAATCTTAAATTATTTTAAGCAATTTGCCATTCAGTGCCAAATAGTTAACAATGCTGGCACTGGATTAAATCCTGGAATGTCATTTTGTATTGGCACATTGTGCTTTCTATGGTCATATTTTGTCCAGAACATTTATTCAAGTGGACACCACGCAATCAAAATTCTTACCTTACTAAGGTAGTGGAAGTTGTCAGTTAATGCTCATTTATTGCTCACTCAATTTCATTTTCATACTTTCACAATTTCATTAACCATGTGAACTGTTAATAACTCTTAGATTAATTTATTTTCTGTTACTACTTATTTTGTTTAGTTTATGAATATCAGCAAAATCATCACATCAGATCTGGTCAATACATAACCATCTTTTGAGAATGGCATTCTATTACTTTTGATAGATTTTGTGGTTTGAAATGATGCTATATGTTTTCTTGGACTCTTAGTTGGAGTCACTATGCCATTTTGTGTTTGTGTTCAATGCTTTTTGAAACTATGGTAATCATCTAAAGCACACAAAGGGCTGACCCATCTAATTTAATGAAGATCAGTTTCTGTGTGAAGTGTCAGATGTTGAGAAGTTTCTTGCTTTCCCCCTTGCCATAGAAGGTATGTTACATAGACATACATTCCCTCTTGCTTTCAACAGTATAGATCTTAATTTATGTTGATGCTCTTCCCACATCTTAATCTGTATTTGGTATGTTCTGTATGGAAAAAGTTCATGTTACAGAAGTCCTTTCTTCAATTTCAATATTCCTCTAGTTTTCTTTTTTCTTTTTCTAATTATATGCTGGTGTGCTTTTTTTCGGCCTCTGAAGTCTAGTAGGGCACGTATTGCCTTTACTTTGAGGTTGCCGCATCTGCAAGGATCACTTCCTTATTGCGTTTCAGCAAAGTGTGTGGGTGTGAGCATTACAACTGTCCAACAGGTATCTGTGTCAGCAATAATCTTGTGTAAGAATTTAACAGACTTAGATGTAGTCGTAAGCTCTTCATGTTGCTTAAGGTTTTGCATTATTTGTTTAAAAAAAATGAACAAAAATAAAAACAGACACCTAAATAATCAGAAAGAAATCAACAAAAGACCTAGTTTGCACATGAAGAGTAGGTGTACAATTCTAAAAGATAATAAATTTTTTGCCGCCTCTGCTGGAGTTAGTATAAATGCAGCAACAGTTTGATATGTAGGCAGCTGAATTTAGGCATCTTATTGGCAGAGCAATGTAGGACCTTCTGCGTTATAAGAGTGTAGGTGCTCTCAGCTCATGTTCTTGTCAGACTGAATTTTTGAAATAAGGCTTTTTAAGTTAAAATGAGGTGGTAATCTGCCATGAAGTGAGTCAGGATTTGTTCCATTTTTCTTTTGGTTTTGCTTTCACTTTCTCATGCATCTTTTTTAAAATCACTTCAACTTTTAGCTCCTGATAATTATAACAAATATTGTTCTATATTTATATGTAATTGTTTATATTTTGATGTGTGTTTAACACACTAAGTATGGTAGTTGATGACTTGATTGGTTTTTACTGTCCAAGTTGCTTATGTGTGGAAAGCTATTGGCTGCCACATCTCAACTAAGATTCTCTGAAATTATTCTGGCATTTCTAATGCCCATATGATGTAACAAAGCGTGGCGAGACCTTATAGTACTTGTTCATTACTTTATGGCATGGGGTCATGTCTGTTCGTTCTACATTTTAAAAATTATGTTGAACATCAGTCATCGTGGGTTTGTGTTTATGGTTCTATGTTAATTGCATTGGAAATTTAGGTTAGATGTGTCACAAGAGAGGAGGCATTAGTAAGACATCTTTCAATTAGACAAAAGCAATCCGAGTGCATTCCATCTCTTGGTTTCATTTTGTTCTTAATGTCTTTCACATCTAGTTTAAGAATAATCATCAGAACTTTTGGAAAATATGTTTCTGCTTGATTACCCCAGCTGCTGAAGGGACAGTGGTTTTGTTCTAAACTTAAAAGTTTTGTAGTAGTGAATTTGAGAAGCAGGTGCAGTCCACCACCGCAGGCCATTTAATTTCGATCATCTACTTTATTTTCCCCGCTTCATTACTTTTTATTTCAAGAGTGAAAATCAGAAATCTCTAATAACTTAGTTTACTTTCAAAACATAACTTATTCTGAGGTCTTTCACCTGAATTCTCTAATGCTCTCAGATTTTAGCCTGTGTGTTGCATGTGCAACCTGTTTCCCTTGTCAGAGAAAGGTGTCCGCTTATTATACTTCATACACTCTGAGAGAGGGGTCATAATAATTTATAAACGGAGTGAATGTTGTCAAAGCCTTGCATGTTTCTTGGTTCAGTAGGTATTTAACAAGCCAAAATGTCAAAAGTGAACTCTGCAAACCAATACTATTCTCTTTACCATGTGCCTTTCTAATGATCATAATTATGTCTTGTACATCAGTCTTAGGGACTACTTGGAAGTTTGAAACTCATTATCAATTCCTGTAAGTCATCTATGAAGCACTTTAATTTTAGCCATGAACATAATATCTAGTCTGAGATAAGAAAGGGAATTATTTGTGTTGTTGTTCTCATGAGCAGTGTATTTTCCTTGTGTATTTCTAAATGGTAACTGCGAAACAACCTTGTCTTTCATTTATTGGGGGGAAAGAAACAAAATAGAACAACAGAGACAATGAGGAAAGATCGGACAATCGTTAAAAGCAGACCATGTTTTCGTGGAAGTTGTGTTGAGCTAGAAGGCAACCGGTGCTTTTTGAGGTACCAGATTATTAGAAATTTGATTGTTTGATTCTTTCACCTGCCCACTGACTTCATTGATAGCTTGGTTTTTGGGTATTTGTAGGAAGTGATGAGTTCTTTCAGATGTACCATTGACACTTTTGTCTTTTTCCTTTTAATCTCAGTTTTTTCTAATGTAGTTTTATCTCTGCCTTTTTTACCTCTCTTTTGTTACACTTTTTCTGATTGTGTTTACTTTTGTTTAGATAACATTTCATACATGCGGGCAGGTCGGCATGAGATTTCAACTTCTATTTAGCGCATTTTGTCTTGTTGACTGAGCAATTAGCAAAGCAATTTATTCGTCTTCAGTTAAGCGACCAATAGTTTGGGAATTCACTGAGTTTTAGTCCCAAATGTCAGATTTGATTTCATGTCATTTAATGAAGAGTGTTGTTAAAAGGTGGTGTCCTAATACATGTCAAACTTTCTTTAGTTCAATCCCTTCTTCTGTATGTTCTTTAATTAAGTCTGCTGCCTCATCAACAGTGCCAGAATTTCCAAATTATCCAGTTTCTGGTCCCTTCCTGTATAGTGCTAAAATTCTTAAATGCCCATTTGTGCCTGATTTGATCTGCGTGCACTTTTGTTTCTTGTGACCCTGTAGTGATGTATAGCTGATTTGGTGCTCGTTAGCACTGGCTATTATAATGGAATAATTTAAATATCTGTCTCTTTCTCTAAGTTTTGCCGTTCTGATGAATTCTGTTCACACACAACTCTTTCAGCTTCCAAAATTTCTCTTTAAGGATAATTATGAAATGTTTGGGTAATCACACCTTGAGATAAGGAAATTTTGTACCCAGCAGTCCCTCTGAGATTTAATGTTCTGCCTATCATTAAACTAATGAATTATTATGCAATAAATGTACGTACATCTGAAAATTTCTATTTAAATAGTTGAATGATGGAAGAGGGTTTGTGAGATTTAGGTGATTTATGCTGTAGTACATCAAGATGTACGTACAATAGAGAACTAAAACTGTGGTGATGGTGTTGAATGGCTTATTTCTATTCGCAGATGAAAACATTGTGCTTCATTCATTCAAGAATTTCTTGTCTGTCTTTTCTGCCTGATACCTATTGATAATTCATTGCAACATCATGGCTACAGTTCCCTGTTCAAAAGTGGTTTGCTGCTTTGAGTCTGCACTTCATTTGAGAACTGTTGGAGCTCAACATATGAAATTTTTCTAGATTCTTTCAATGAAGTGTGTGCCTTCCTACTTGATATCTTGATGTCTATAGAAATTGCTTTCCTTGTTTATTGTGCAAAGCAATTTTGTTTTACAAGTTGATCTGTTTCATGATATTGAAATTGGTGTTTGTTATTCATGTAATTTGTCTCCTCAATTTTTGTTCTTTTTTTTTACACTTTTTATTGTTTTGTTTTGATGAACACAAAAGAGGATAATAATAAATAAAAAATAGAATTGGCCTCATTGAAAATACATAGTGGAGTTTGCTTTATTTATTTCTGAACTGCAAGAAATCACCTCTTTCAGTGGGTTGCTCAAACTAATTTTAGCATTTCACAAAATGGCTTTGTCTTTAACTAGGAAAGCACTTTTCACCTCATTTGTGGGCTTTATAAATTCTCTGGCCGCGTATCATTTGGTACCTTGATTGACATTTGGTCGTCAGCTTCACAATTTCTGAGTGATGAAAAGATTATTTCTTTGAGTATTATAGGGATTTGTGTGCAGGTGTGTCTGTTTTAGTCCTCTTATGGACTTCCTGTAGGTGAGAAAGATAAGAGATTACTTCAGGCTAGTACAAAACTAATGCATTTTGCTGGGGTGGTGTTCTTGCAGAATCAGATTCAGAAAGTGCCCCATCCTGGACTCCCACAAAGGTGCCGAAGGAAAAGGACTCTTTGCATGTAAAGACGCTGGAGGAGATACGTCTTGAGAAAATCCAGGCGGAATCAGCTGCATACTGGGAAGGGATAGCCGGGGGACCAATGGCATGGGAGGCAGCCAATCCAGCAGTTAATCCTCCTGCCGGTTCATGTGGTACGCTCCCTGGTCCTCGGAAACTGTGCTCATCTTCATCAACTATCAACAATAAGAAGTCAAATCTTCAGGTTAAGAGCATAACTAAAGACTTGGACTTTCGGGTTCTTACTTTAGATGAAATAAGAAGAAACAGAGCAAAAAGATCAGACCCAGATAATGATTCATTTAAGGAACAAACTCATCACAGTGCAAACTTTAGAACTTTGACAAATGGCTTTGGTAATGGTAAGTCCAGGTCTCATTTAGAATTAGCGGATTTAAGGGCAAAGATTTCCAGCTCTAAATGCACGGAAGGATCTGAACTATCTTATCATACGGAAACTTTGAGTTCCAAACGTTTACGCCAAGAGACCTCACCCCAGAGTGGACCCAGTAAGAAACAAAGAATTAAAGTTCGTAGAATAAGCGATTTAACGGGGGAGGTAGCAGGAAACAACATTCCTGAAGTTGGATTGTATGGAGATGGTGACGTTGATGGACATATTATAGGAGATATTGACAGACTTCTGATGGAGTGAAAGAGATTCCTAAGTCACATTTTTCAATGAGGAGACTGCGTTGGTGAAGTTTTCGCAAACCTGAACTACAAAAAGTTTGCAAACTAATTCAATGTTAGCCTGCCTGACTGACCTTGGGCCTGCATTATATAGCATTTCCAGGAACATGACAGTTCTTCAAAAGTACTTCTCAAACCAGTGTTTAATATTCTAGTTTCATTTTATGTTGTGAAATGTAAGTGTTTTCAATACAATGTCATGTTGATGTTAAAGTTTATAAACAAAAGTCAGTAATTGATCAGCTGGAGCGGCTGGAACATATTTACATGTATGATATTATCTGAAACGGCAATCTTTCATCTTTTTAAAGTGTCAGACATCGTGGAATGATATGCTTCTGTATCTTCTTTGTAAACAAATTGTAATGGATTTTTTAATGTTGATTAGTTATGTGTACATTCTCTAATTGTGCTATGTACATGTTCCATAACTCAAATTTTGAATGGTGCTGAAATACTTTTGATCTTGAGAGGTTCATATTGCTTTCAACTTCTGAGAACTGTTCTGACTTGGTTGCATTTTGAATTGTGCCCAATTTCTTCTGTGATATGCTAGCTCATTAAGCTTTCAAATTTGTTGATTATTTTTGTCCCATGTTTGAATTTTTCTTTTGTAACCTGGGACCAAACCATTTGTCATTAGCATTTAAACTTTTCATGTCATTGCCTGTATCATTGAGGTCACCCAGCAATTTTCCACAGGATATGTAAAGAAATAGATTGTTGTTGATTCAATGAACTAGATTGTAAAATTAAGTACAAATGTCTCTTTAAGCGGGAAAAGTGATGATACTGGCTGAAATCGCAAGAAAAAGCCACACTTCTTTTTGTTTGTTTAAAAAAAAGTTAAAGTAAAGTAAATCACCACTATGAATCATCTCTCTGTTAACTTGTTTCCAAATAAACTTAAATATTTAACCTTTTGAGTAGTGTGGTATTTCTTGTGAGCATCTGAGAGAAACAGCATACTTGTTCACGATTCCCAAAGATAGTAATGGTTTGGCTTGTGGATGACACCAAAAAAGCGTTCAAGAACACTTCTACAGCACATTTATTGAAAGATCATCTAGGTAACAACTATTACAATGTGTCTCTTTATTTCTTTTCCTCACTCTTATTATCTTTAGCGTCCTTTTCCTCCTTGGGAAATAGAGGTGTTCCTCTTTTCCACTCCGATATCTTTTTCATAACTTCAGGCGCAGTGATGACATTTAATGGATTCTTACTCTCTTCACTTTCCCCAACAAGGTAACTGCTGACATTTGCTTCCCCTAAGGACTTTTGACCAGAATCAACGAGGGTATAAAGTTTAAAGTACTCCACCACATTTTCTGAAAAATTAAAATGGCAAGAACACATTTTACTTTACTATCAAATTTTTAAACACCGAACACTGAGGAAACATCCTAAAGTCATCAAGTTTTCTGGGTTTGGGGGAGTCTAGGATGAAGTTAAAGCACTTACCAACATCTTTCTCCTTTAAGTTGTATTCTGCTGCAAGTTTACTGACAGGGTTGTTCTTTTTGTCTCTTTGATATTGAGAGAGAAGTTGTATAGCTTCAAGCAGGCTTAGAAACCCAGGAGATCTTGTCTCTGGTTCAACATAGTTATACTCGAGATGAGTAGATTTTCGTTCTGAAGGGAGTGGCTTCCTAGGATCCACTTTGCGGGAAATCTCTGGAAGCTGAAAACCAATGAAAGGAATACTGGGTATAAAAAAAAGAAATATATAAATAATGTAAAAACTGTTGAAGGCTCAGGCTAGAATAATTACCGGATCACTGGATGACACATATACGTCCTTCAGCCGTCCCAGAAGCTCAGGGTTAGGTTTCGTAATCTCATTCATTAAATCAGGGTTTTCTGGTTTGAAAAATAGTTGGGAAAATTAAACATTATGCAATAAGTTTATCACTAATGAGCTGGTGATAGAGAAACCCTTTACTTTGTAACAAGACAGCAACTGAGCAAATAGTGGATTAAAATGGCAAGTGCAGTTGTTCATCTCGAATTTTATACCTTCTCAAAACCACAAAATAATAAAATAATATAAATTACCTTGGTTTATTAGTTCTATCTCTCTCTGAGTTGCCAGCGGTTTTGGTGGGGCAACCTTTACATTCTTTTCCAAAAACTTTTCTGTTCTACTTTCGACGTTGAAACGTCGAGCCTTTCTTAAGACCTGTCTCTTGGCGGCTCCAACAACATTCCCCATTGCAAAAGGAGTTAATTCTGAAAAGTTCGGCTGATTATCAACCTCGAACAGACATGACACCGAGGTTATGGAAATCAATACCTTACAATTTTTCATACTATCCTTCGGTGGGGTTGGGGGTTTTGAAGGGATGTTTTCAACGCCAATGTGAATAGTAATGTATATGATATTACTTTGGAAGAAGTCGTCGAGCCCGACGACGTTAGTGTTTACGGACTTGTTTGAGTCAGAAGCCGCTACCGCTGCAAGTTTTCCCTGGGCCTTGAACACGCTTCCCTTCATACGACCATGGTAATTAGGAGGTGTTTTCAGTATGAATGACCTTCTTTCAACTTTATTGAGTTCTTGCTCGTACTTTGTCGGGAAGATGTGCGCTAGGGGCTTAGGTTATGACCGGCATGATCAAGCGACTATCATGACTTGTCATAACGTGCACTACCGTTTCTTATGTACTTCTTTTCCTTTAACGTGAAATGGTAATTGATCTTGCAATTTTATTAACTGAATGTCTGAATTATAGTCTTAGTGCATCTTTCCTATTGCCATGTCTGGCTGTCATTTTCTCCATTGACTGCAGTGGATACCATTCATCCATTTCTCTGACATGTCGATATTTATTTAATTATGATTGTAAACCTTTTGTTTTATAGTTCCGCAACCAATATGACAGTGATGTCACAGTATGGAGCCCTCAGGGACGGCTCCACCAAGTTGAATATGCAATGGAAGCTGTGAAGTTAGGATCCGCAGCTGTTGGCATAAAAAACAAGACTCATGCTGTATTAGTAGCTCTGAAAAGGGCGTCTTCCGAGCTTTCAGCCCATCAAAAGAAGATAATTCCTATCGATAAGCATCTTGGAATGGCCATCACAGGGCTTACTGCTGATGCTAGAATGTTGAGGTATGGACTGGTTTCTTCTACACCTTTCATTTCTCTTGTCAAAAGCAGTTGATCACAAGTATGTTTCCAGCCGTTACATGCGTACTGAATGTCTGAACTATCAGTATGCTCATGACTCTCCACTTCCTGTGTGCCGTCTCATCGCCAATGTGGGAAACAAAATGCAAAGTTCCACTCAGAGATATGATCGACGACCTTATGGAGTTGGACTTCTAGTTGCGGGATATGATGTATGATAACATATATTTGTTTCGCATAGATGATTTATTATCTCATATTAAGAACCAGTACCAGCTTCACAATTTTTCTGCTGTTGTAGGATCAAGGACCGCACATTTATCAGACTTGTCCATCTGCCAACTATTTTGACTGTAAAGCCATGGCGATGGGAGCACGTTCCCAAAGCGCACGCACCTATCTTGAAAAACATCTGACAGAATTCTCTGAATGTGATAAGGATGAACTGATTCGTCATGGTTTACGGGCGTTGGGGGATACTCTTCCCAATGAGGTTGAACTTACTGTGAAGGTAAGATCTTCAAATAGCACTCATACCATCCCATGTAACTTGGTTCAATTTCCCTAAGTGAATGTTTAAACTGTTTCATTTCGTTGCAGAATGTGTCCATTGGCTTAGTTGGTGAGAAAACACCATTCACTATATTTGATGAGCAGGAAACTGCAGTTTACTTGACTTCCATCGAGCACGAAGAGCGTAGAGGTGGGGGTTCAGGATCCAGAGGTTCTAAATCATCCTCAAGCCAGGCAGCTGGTGAAGGACCTCAAGAACCAGAGGTAGCTGTGGCTATGGAAACTGACTAATCCCAAGAAATTCATCCTGAAGCTGTTAAAATGAAACCAGAACAGCTTACATGTACTTGTACACATTTCTTATAAAATAATAATAAATTGTATTTAAGAACTTGTTTTATTTAGTCACATGCTAAAATAACTCTGAATACAATGGTTCACACAATAAACATAAGAGATCAAAGCCAAAAACTACTTGGTGTTCTGGAGCATAAAGGCACTTTCAATTAACAACACAGTAAGGCGTCTGCCTTGCATGTTCTACTTTCAGTTAGATGTCTGTTGAGCAAGCCGGTGCTTCATCTGTAGTTCGAACCTTTTATTCAATCTCACAGTTTGCAATGCCTGCTTTGCTTTTGCCATGGGACTATTCCTGGAACAAACCAACCTGTTAGAATGTGGATTGCTTACAGTGGGCACACATACAATTTCTTCTAGTTCATGAAAATTCACCTCTTCACGGGTTTTCGGCCCAGCACAGACGCCTTCAGGGCATCTTTGCGAGTGGGTTCAACTTTCTTGAATCCAAAATTGCTCGAAGCGGCAGTAGCAGCTACAAAGAGGAGAAAAGAAGCATAATGTTACATCTTAGAATTCAAATACCAAAGCAAAAAGGTCTTGTATGAAACTGAGAGTTTACCATTGACTTTTGGTGTAATTTTGGGGGCTGGCAATTGCAACTTGGCTATTCCTGGAATGGAAGACCCGATCGAAGGTCTTTTCTGGATAGATACTACATTTGATGCATAAGAACTTGCAATGCGCGGTAAGGTAGGTTTTGGTGATAGAAGCTTTGGTATCCCAGCTTTTGGTGATAACAACTTGCGCACAACCTTGCCTTTGGGAGGACTCTGTCTGCCCAGCTACCAGGAGAAAACATAACACTTGAATAGACACAACTCAGCAGCTCACACATCCGAGATTCAACTTGATTCTCCATCCAGACTATAAATTATATTCAAATGAACATTACCCAATTTTTCTGGACGGAATTAGCTTTATTTATGACTTTTTGCTTTGAATCGACAAGAGATTCCATTCTTCCAAACAATCGTTTGTGAATAGCATTGAAATCTGGAGCTTTTTTGCCAACAACTGGTTTACCATTCAAAATGGCTTCAACTTCTAAAAAAGAAAAGAAAATTGATCAAAAAGTATCACTTGTGTGTTGGGGCAACAATTTGAAATTTGTACTTACTCTTTACAGAGACCTCAGCCTTTTTCTTCTCGATTTCATTTATGACAGATGGTATTTTAGACAGAGGTGCGGGGGATGCCAGGTCTATTGTTCTATTTCGAGATGTAATGAAACGCCTTGGGACAGACTGTGCACTGTGAGGAGGCAATGGTTTGACAGAACTGGGAGTTGAGACGGAGATTCTTTTGGGCTGATGAGGAGATCCCCGAGACATTCTAGCAGCCTGCTTCATGTCAGATATGCGTTTAGAAGACGTTCTAGGCGTCAGCTTCGGTTTTAGGGCTAATTGGTCAATTTTAGATGCTGAAGTATTTTCTACTTCGAATGTACCTTCCCTTCTCAATCGGCGAAAGTGGGAACTGTCAATTTGATGTGGCACGTTTTCCTTTACCTCAAAAGTACCTTCTCTTCTCAGCCTTTGAGAACCACGGTTGCCTGTCAATTCGGATGTATGTTCTTTCACCTCAAAAGTACCTTCTCTTTTCAACCTTTGAGACTCACGGTTGCCTGTCAATTCTTCGGATGTATGTTCTTTCACTTCAAATGTGCCTTCCCTTCTCATTTTCTGTGGCACAGGAGTGGAACCCTCCACACAGGAACCACTATTGACTGTCTCATCAAGTACTTCAAATGTTACTTCTCTCTTCAAGCGCTTTCCCCTCGTAACATTAGAAATGCCTTCGTCATCAACACCATACGTTCCATCTCTTTTCATACATTGCCTTTTATTTCCATTCCCTTTGTCTGGACTGTTGAATGTTCTTTGACGAGTAGCTCTGCGAGCTGATATTTCAGATTTTTCATTTTCCTTTTCAGTTTTCTCTCCAGTTTCAGAAGAAATTTCACGTTTTGTTCGGCGGCTGTTGAATGTAGGTTTGGGAGGGCCAGCTAGAGACTTCCTCAGTATCTGAGGATTTCCAGTTTTATTCTTGTCAATCAAAGGTGCACATGGGGAGGATACACCCTTTACAACCTTTTCCTTAACATAGACATCTGTAATATGAAAGTTGAAAAAAAAAATTAATCAAGTGACAGAGTCGCTTGTATCAAGAAACATACAGACGGTCTTCTTACCCTCGCTGTTTAGTTCTGTAAGTGGCATGACACCCTCTGAATCAATTTCCTCTGATTCACTTTCATCTTCTTGCTGAGTAGAGCAGAAAAAATAACCTTAATAGCTGGATAAAAATAACACATAAAATAACATTGAAGTACACCTACCATGAAAGATGGCATTGACACATCATTCAGCGTTTCTACCACCGGCTCGGATTTGGCGAGTAGCTTCTCAATGAGCTCTATCTGCATTTTAAAACAAACGTATTTTGTATTAAAACTGTTTTGGAAATTAAAACTTCTGACAAAGGGGTTCGGAAAGAGGTTGGAAATTTTGTTTTACCTTGGGCGCATAACGCCTATACACGTCGTGTTCCTTAGCCACTTTCACCAAGTCGGCATACTTGAATGATTCCAATTTTTCTTTATCAAACATAGTCATTTTCTCGACGAAAATTTTACCAATTTGAGAGACGCACGGACGTTTAAACCATCCCCCTCGATTTTATCATTAGCCACCCGCCACTTCAAAATACGTTGGAGACTGTTTTGAAAACACAACTCCGACCAATCACAGCTGGCGAAAGTTCTCATACAAAAACGCCAACCTAAATGTTAAAAAAGCGAAAATTTGAATCATCATACATTGTACTTATAAAATGGAGTACATGGCAATATACTAAGTATTACAAATCAAGGCCTTATTGATTCAGTTATCACCTAATTTCCTTAACGTGCTCGAGGAAGTAAGTATTTCCGTGCGACAGTTGGTGGGTGCCCAGCTTTCCCCCTCTCCCTCCCCCTCTACCAGTTGACTTTCTGGAGGTTCCCGCCGCCAGCCCGCGCACCTCGCCGTATCTTCAACCAAAATGGACATTCGTGAGAGCTTGACGGAACAATTTGTGGAGTACGGTGTTGATGTGGGAGCGGCCATACTAGATAAATGTATGTATACGCTCAACTAGGGTTTAACATCCTATGTTCGGTGTGGTGATGGCTGTAAACTATTTAGTGGGCGGCGAACTAACTGCACTCGGCTCGTCAGCCCGCCAAAACGTGAAGTTACTTCTTCACATTTATGACTCAATTCAGAGATTTTGTGTCGCTGCCATTTGTCTGAGTTTTGTACCTCTGTTTCTTCTTAATTTGGTTTTTGCAATTAGACCGTATTCTATGCTAAATGGAACCGTAGTACGCACTCGGGTGGTGTTGTGATCCTCTTCCAGGTTATCACACTTTGTTTTCGCCTTGTAAATTACCTGTCGCGCTTTTCCTTCAGCTGCTGCCCTCCCCCCCCCCCTCTCCCAATTTTCAAGATTCTAAAGATTTTGTGGTAGATGAAATTGACCATAAATTTACTGTGTTGTAGGTGCTGAAATCTGTCTCCAGCATGGAGTGGATGCAGAAAAGTTTGTGGAGTCCTGGATGGCTTTTAGCATCTCTAATGGCAACCAGGAGATCTCTCTTGAGGTATTGGCTCAGATGGAGAGAAAAGAGTTTGCTAGATCCAAATCTAAGGACATGCCAACGCCAAAAGGTCCATCAAGACAGGGTGCGAGAAGCAGTAATGTCACAGTGTACAATACCAGCTCTGAACCAGTCAGGTAGTTTGAATTGACAACTTTTCCCGATCTGTGTATCAGACTGTTGGGTATCCTAACGTTCTCCATATTATTTCAGGGAAGACAGCATCTTGAGTGCCTACTCTACCCCGAAGGTAAGACGTCCACATCCTTGTTTGATGCATGGAGTACTTTCATTGCTGTGCATTTCCAGTCAGATGTCATGTGACTGGTCCAGCTTGCCTTTCACTCTTGTTTGATGCTTGCTTTCATGTATTTCATATTGATTCCGAAAGTTGAGATCCTCCATGATGAGACTAGCTATGTAACTGAAACTTGCGTGCTGTAGTTATTCAGCTTGACAATAAATTGAACGCACACATGTATTCATGATCTGGAAATCTGTATGTTGGTATATGAACCTCTCCTATGTTCTCGTATTCATATTCTTTCTCTACTTTGACAGACTATCTTTTCTGCTCCTGGATTAGTTAATGCTTTCGTGCAGGTACTGTGCTTGGGCAGTAAACTTTTTCGTTATCTATTGGAGATGTAGACCTAGAAGTTCCTAGAAGTTAGCCGCACGTTTTGTCATCTGGAGTTTTATAAATGGTTTGGTGGACTAGAATTCTGTACTTGAACCTCTGCTTTGGTGTCGGGTGCTTGCTCACACACATGGTGCTGTGGTTGTGTGGTTGTTGTGCCTGATGAGGTCCCTGTGGCTGTGCCCAGCGCTGGAGGGCTTTTCGGCCCCTTCCCGCCCGCAGCCCGGTCGGTCCGTCTGTCTTCCCATGTATCCGAGCGTCCGTCTGTTTGCCTCTCTCCTCTCAAGGCCAAAGTCGCTTGGCGTGGCTCGGGCCGCGGCAGGGCAGGGACCGGGACCGGGGACCGGGCGGGCAACAGGCAGCAGGCGGTCAGTCGGGGCTGGCAGCTCGCGTACAGCCACCGTGGCTTACGCTGGACCACGACACGAGCCTCGGGTCCTCGCTGCACGGGCGTGCTTCTGGCCAGTTCAGGATGACCCGGACCGACTATATACGCGGCGAGCCTCACGTCATGCTTGCTGCCAGCCGCGGCGGGAGGCGGCCGCCCGGCGAGCCCGGCCGTGCCGAGCCGCGCTGGGCCGAGCCGAGCACGCCGGTTGCTGCCGCCCGCGCCGCGTGCCTCGGCTGGGCTGGCCAGAGCCGAGCCAAATGGTTTTTGAGCGTCCGCGGCCCAGACCGAGCAGCACAGCGACCGGCGGTGGCTGCCGGCTGGGCCGGCGGCCGCGGCGGCGGCGGCTTCAGTCAGTTTCCAAGGAAGTGCCGGTCAGGCCCGGTCCGGTGTTCGCGCGCCCGTTCCCCGCCCTGCCCGCCCCGCTCTCAAGGCCTCGGACCTCGTTGTGCCGTGCCCTGGTGTCGCGTGCCGTGCCGCCGTGCAGCTCTGTGCTTTTCCAGTGCCTTCCGCCGCTCCCACATCCACGCGAATCGCGATGCGAGTGACGCGGCGCCACTTGCGGCCCGCGGGCTCGACGCGCCGTGCCATCGCCCGCGCAGGCGCGGGCCCCCCGCGGTGGCGGCGCAGGCGGCGTCAGCGACCTGTTGATTCGCCCGGCCTGCCGCGGCACCGCGCCCCGCACCGTCCCAATGTCGCCGTGCCGCGAGAGCTGCGGGGCGTCACGTGCACGGCCGGCCCTGCCTCGCGGCGAAACCGTCGAACGTAACCGCGGGGCGCTGACGCCCGCCCGGCACCGGGCCGGCGGCCAGCCCCCGAAGTGCGTAGCGTGAGCGTGTCTGGTTGGCGTCTCTTTTCCTCGACGCCGCAGTGTCGGGGGGAAGAGGTTGGTGCGGCGTGGCTTGGGGTGGGTCCGGCGTGCGGCGGGGAGAGGGCCCTCATCTTCCCGGCCCGACCCGGAGAAGTCGGACGGAGGAGGGGACGCCAGGGAGTTGAGGCGGGACGGGAGTGGGAGGGGGAGGCATTCTTTTGTGTGCCCGCCCGCCTGCCTGGCTGCCCGCCTGGCCGTGTCGAGCAGCCGAGCTGCCCCCTTCCATTCCTCATCCCTGCCCCCCCCCCCCCCCCCCCTTCCCGCACGGGCCAGCCGCGTTGGTTGGTGATGCAGCAGCGGTGGTGGCGGCATCGGCTGGGCTGAAGCCCGTGACGCAGAGGCGGGCTGTCAGCGGCGGCTCCGGGCTTCTGGTGCCTGCTGAAAGGCATTTGTCGCCTTGTCTGGATATCGTAGTGTAACGGGCTTAGTTTGGAAGTGGCATGGTGGTTCGCTTTGTGCACTGACTCCATCTTCGCTTTACATGTGCAGCACAGCAACTGGAAATCACGGCAACGCATTTACTGGTCCAAAAGTATTTTGCTTGGGATTTGGTTTGAATTTTATGTGTTCCCTCATGTGTTTCCTGCAGGTGTTTGTGGCAGCTGTCAATGGGTTTGGGTCTGGTACACTTTGTATTTGGTATGGTGACTAGATCCACACTCATTGATATTTGTCCACTTGTTCTCCGGTCCCTTTTTAATGCGAACTATGTCCAGCTGCAATAAAATGCCTTCTTTTGGGGGTGGGCGAGTCTGGGTCTGGTACGTGTGTATTTGATCATGACTAGATCCATACTCGTCTACAGCCATTAGTCTATCAACTGCTGGATTTTGTGAACTGCTCATTGTAGATTTTCATCATTTTGGTGGGCAATGAATAAATGTGTGCATACTTCTCTTGTCTTTACAGAGGAACCGAGTTGAGAAAATAAATGCAGAGCTGCACACTCCTGAGAGTTATGCTAAGAAACGGACCACAGCAGGGAGGAGTCCTCACATGGACTTCTCACCTGCGAGTTTCTCACCCTCCGTGTAAGTGTTTTATTTTTTCCCTGGCTATCAAATGAACCTTCAGACAGTCAATGTATCAACTTGTTTTCTGCAGATCCACTCCCTCAAGTAACTACAGCACACGGACCAATGCTGGTCAGGTAGTGGCAGATTTGGGCTCTCTTCCCTCTGGAGCTTCTTGGAAGTCTCAAGGCCCCATTCCTGACCTAAGGGTTGGCAGCTATACTGGCCATGGACAAGCCCCACTTTCTGCAGAGGCAAGATACATGTATGAGAGACTTACCACCAAAGCTTGTGTTTTAAATGATGTTGTTGAGTGGTTGGGTAAAGAGATATGTCAGAAGCACGGCCTGGGTGAGCCGGACCATCTGAAATTGCATTCTGTGAGTGCACTTTTACTTCTGGGAATTTGCTACCTTTAGCCTCTAAATTTAATTCCAGATGTTCTTGAAAGTGATTTCCATTTTATTATTCAGGAAAACTTTGTTGGTGTTGGCCGTATCTGTTGTGATGCTAATGGGAAGCTGAATTCCAGTTCAGTTCTGTTGGAAGCAGCAAGAGGTCATCCTAGTTACGGAGTTACTGTTCCACTAAATTTATCCTCAGTGTCACAGTATGCTATTTTTCCTGGACAAGTTATTGCTGTGGAAGGAACAAATCCCACTGCAGAGAGGCTTCTTGCTACTAAAGTTTTCTCTGATGCACCACTGCCCTTGCCTTC
The DNA here is from genome assembly GCA_026979955.1 of Megalurothrips usitatus. Lineage (NCBI taxonomy): Eukaryota > Metazoa > Arthropoda > Insecta > Thysanoptera > Thripidae > Megalurothrips > Megalurothrips usitatus. The sequence continues at coordinate 8,530,601 of CM049594.1, read as the reverse complement.
TGAACCTCTAAAACTTTCAGTAGCAACTGGTAAGATTTGATTGCTTTGGTTTTATGTCCTTCATGCTTTTCTTCTCCCTCTCACACCTTGTATATTGCAGGGCCCTTACATGTTGTCATTGCTTCTGGGCCATTTACCCAAAGTGATAACATGAAATACCAACCTCTAGAAGATCTTGTCATGTATGTTCAGGAGAACCAGCCCCATGTGCTCATCCTCTCTGGGCCGTTTTTAGACTGTATGCATCCTCAAATTTTGGATAATGGTCTTTTAGCTGTCAGTTTCAGTGACTATTTTGATAAGATAGTGGACAACATCATGCGTCCTCTTGCTGGGTGAGTTGATTGAATGGGCTATTTTTATATCAAGGTCATGGCTTTAATGCTTGGTGTTACTGTTATTTACCTAATTATTACTGCCTTGTTCCAGCTGTCACACTGAGGTAGTTTTGATCCCATCTTCCCGGGATGTCCAACATCAACCTGTGTACCCAACGCCACCATACGTGTTGCGGAAGTCGCACCCTCGTCTTCATCTTCTTCCTGATCCAGCTCTGTTAGATGTGAATGGTATTATCTTTGGCATCACTGCCACTGACATCCTCATGCACATTGGCAGAGAAGAAGTTTGCAAGTAAGATGACTCCCCAACATAATTTTGACCAGTTTTAATACCAATGTTTTTGCTTTCTTACATTTGAATTGGTCCAATTTCAGCCCACCCCAAGGTCCTGATCGTCTGGGTCGCCTTGCTTCTCACCTTATCAATCAACGCTGTATGTATCCTCTGTATCCTCCACCAGAAGAACTTAGTATTGATGTGGAAATGTGGGATGACCACACGCACCTTCCAGTGACGCCTCATGTTCTAGTCCTACCCTCGGACTTCAGTCGGTTTTTAAAGGCAAGTAATCAGCCATGCACTACCTATTTGCTTCAAACAATTCTGATTTCAAATTTTAATTATGGTTCTTGTTTGTTTCAGACGGTGCAGGGATCTCTTATCGTCAACCCTGGGAGATTAGCTAAGGGGTCGGCTGGTGGAACCTTTGTTAGAATGTGTATCAAGCCTGTGGTTGATGAGAGCAAGTCGTTAGTAAAAAGTACATGCGCTCAGGTTGTGCGTATTTAATTTGTGATATTAGGATATTTTAACCTCGATTTTAGATTTACTTAGTTTCTACTTTACATTGAGCATTGGAGCCGTACTTGACTGGATTATATTGACTGAATAAAACTGAATGGAAATGTATGCCCTGTACCAAATAAAGATCGTTTCATACCGAATTCTTGTCTTAACTGAATATTGCTCCTTTACCACCATGAAACCCGTGCCTTGAGCTTCAGGATGGTTAAAAGTCATTGACATAATACCATTGCACACAATTGTTTTCCTCCTTATTTCGCTGGCTGGCCCAGTTGTGTGGAGAAAATTTTGAAGTTTCATATTGCAAATTCTTGGGGAATTCACGCCGAGTTGCAACGCTCGGTCAGACGAAGTGTTTTCTGGGAACTAACCTCGTCCAAACACACTACTTGTTCGCTCGGCTCGTTCTGGCGAGACAGCGCTGGTAGTTCCATTGAGGGAAAAATCTGAGGCGGGTGTAGGTGTATCCGTCAGGCAGGGGCTTGAACGGCGAAAGTGATTTTTCTCGTGGCCGCTAGATGGCGTGTGATGCCATGTGGTGGGCTAGGCGCAGTTTGGGATGCCTACCTGCTAGGCGCGAGCGTCGTCACGTTTGTTTAAATCGAGTTAGGGCGACGTGATAGACCATTTTGAAGTGAGAGCCACCGGAATTCAAAATTAATCTAGTAGTTGACAGATTTTATTTAGGAAGTTGTTGGTGCTGTCCGCTTTGGACTGACACACTAGTGCAGACACAAAAAGAGAGCGCATCTCACCACAACAATCATACACCACCTAGCACACATACCCACACACTCAGGCACGCGCACTTACACATTCACGCACTCACAACAACTCTCGCGTTCACAATGACATACAAACACACTCACATTCACAATCAGCTCACCGAAGTGGTGTCACAGCCTCGATTTATGTACAGCATACATTAAGCGTGCCACTACGGGCACTTTGAAAATAGATTTTATATAGAATTTATTTTGTTCTACAAAGGGAAATGATAAGAACGGGATTTGTACACAAGCTGGCTTTGGACCGTGAAAGAAACGGTTCGTCATTTAAAGAAATGGCCGGGAAAGCAGTACTTCCAATCTGCTTTTCAAATTATGGCTGGCTGTAATGATTAATATGTTGAGCTTTTTTGCTGGGGCCCAATAGGCCCAGGGTTGCTGAAATATGAATGAAAGGCTACCATATTGAAAGAATTTGCAACGCTAGTGAGCTAACCATGAAAGTTAGCCTCTGCAATTCAGCAATACTTCCCCGAATGAGTCCAGACCGGAAGTAGAGAATGTTATAAGAAGAACCTAACCGGATCCAGAAGGCGGCATCGTGAGTGTAAGGGGAACCGTACCGCAGCAGAGAGTATCTCCGCCCCGCCTCCGATCCGACTGATCATTAGGTAGGGTCAGGCCTCCGCGGAGCTACCCCACGCGGCCCGAGATTACTCCGTGACACGACGCCAACGAGTGCGTAGCCTCGCAATTCTACAGTCGGCTCGTGGCGGAGGAGGTACTCCCTGCTGAGGTACATACCCCTCCAGACACCGCGCTCCGGTTCCGGTCACTCCCTTCTTGCCATCTTCTCCACTTCCGGACCGGACGAAATAACCTATTGCGTCCGGAAGGTTGCTACACCACCCGCGGCACTCCCCCAGCCACGCAAGGTTCTGCTGGATCTGGAGCGTTGCGTGAGGAGACAACGACGGTGAGCCTGCCAAAGCCAGGATGGGCTGGCCCACACGGCAAGCAAGCGTGGCGAGAGAGGGGCTGCCTACCCTCCAGGCGCCAAGAGCACCGAGACATGCCACTTTTTCCATTATGTAGTTTGGTTTTCAAAATTGTGAATTGAACCTGATGAATCTCTAAATTTCTTATCCTGCTCGTACCGAGAGCAGGCCAACGATGTGCAGTAATTGGCGTAAAAGTTAATGAAAGTAATCTGTTTGTATCAAAAATCAATAACGATATGAACATAAATTACGCGGGGGCGTCCACTCTTGAAAAATGTGACCCGACTACTCGTTAATACGCTGTCACTTAGCGGCTATTACGCCCCAAAATATCGATATGTGGTATGATTTCCGGGTGAAATCAGCCAAATTCCATAAGCATCACGCGTAACAGCACGTCTGGGCAGCCCGACTATTACACGAGTGGCCGTCCCCTCGATAAATTAGACCGCTTTCTTTCACAACGTTTTGTATGTCTGACACTACTTCTGAAGAGAAAATACTTTTTTTTTCAAACTATTAAAAGGGGAAAAGTGGACACAAACCAATTTCCCCTATGGCAACACTTAAACACCTACTGTAAACAACAACTGAATAGAAACAGATTGGAAATTTTTAGAGTCCGATCTAGCAGCATTTCCTTTCAATAATACCTGAAATTTTGTACATTTAGTAGTTATAATACAATTTATCTGTATCAATCTCTTACTCAGGAAAAAAGAAAAGAAGACATAAAAAACACGGTTTCATTAACTCTACCGAATAAATTATTAAATCACCTTGCCACTCAACATATCACAGCTCACCACAGTGGTTTGTTTCACAGTTCCTTATTTCATATCTAATCATGAAGCTTGTTCTTGAGGTCGGTATTTCTCATCGTCCCTCTCTTTTGTACCAGACGAATAGCGCAACCCGTGGGCCCGCGTGGGCCTGCGTCGCGGCCCGGTCACTCCGTGGTCACTCCGTGGTCACTGCGTGGTCACTTTGCGCGGCGGGCCCGCGGGAGTGGGAGTGGGGCACGGCAGAACCGACCCAGGTCGCAAGCAGCGCGGTGCCAGTAGGGGCGGGGGTCCGAGGGCGCGGTGCGGCCGACGAGCGTCCTACAGGAACTTGGCGGACATCCGCGCCCGCTTGCCCGCCTTCCCCCGGGGCCCCTGACCCTGCACGCCGTACTGCTTGCGGCCCTGCGGGTTGCGCGGCACCTGTTAGTCATCCAGCACTGTGGTCGCCGTCGCGGTCGGCGAGTGGTACTGGGGGTGGTGGTGGTGGTGATGGTGGTGGTGGTGGTGGTGGTGGCTGTGGTTGTTGTTGTGGCTGCCGCCGCCGCTGTCGCCGCCGCCCCCGCCGGCGCTGAGGGGCTGCGGGTAGTACACGCACGGCCCGACGGAGGGCGCGCGCGCCGGCCCGCCGCCGGTGCAGCTGCGGCTGCCGTTGCGGACGAGCGTCGTGTTGGCGCGCTGCAGCATCATGGAGGAGCGCACCGAGTACGTCCTGCCGTCCCCGTTGGACACGACGCTGTCGCACTCGGGGCTGTCCCTGCCGCCGCCCGCCGGGCTGCCGCACAGCAGCTTGCCCTGCGGGCAGAACAGCTTGAGGAACAGCCGCTTGAACTTCTCGCCGTAGATGACGTAGATGACAAAGTTGACGGAGGAGTTGATGGTGACGAGCAGGTTGGACGTCTTGATGAGCTGGTCGATGATGGTGTCGTAGAAGGCCTCCATGACGTTGGCCACGAGCGCCAGGATGTTGCAGATGAAGAAGACGACCACGACGCACAGCAGCATGGTGGCGAGGCCGATCTCCTTCTTCTGCAGCCGCGACAGCCGCTGCCGCTCCGCGTTCGCCCGCCGGATCTGCAAACACGATGCTCTCAACAAGTGTTTCCCTGCACGCGCTCGGCGCCCCGCACCCAGTCATCAACACTCCTCATTCGTTTGCAAGAGAGGGGGCTCCCCATCCCCTCCCTCCCCTTCCCCGTGGCCCCGCCGGTTGGCCCCGGCCTCTCTCATGTGACGTATATGTATAATGCCAGCCAGCGGCGGCTGAGGGGCTGAGCTGAGAGCGCGACACGACGCACAGCGACTCGGGCGCATTCAGGGCGGTGGCGGGAAGCAGCGGGCTTTGACAGCAGGGGCTTCGCCGGGCCCCTGCCGCAGCCCCTTCTGACTCTTGTGCACTCCGCGCAGTCTCGTCCAGCACGCATAAAAATTATTACAGTTGGCGCAACGAATTTGTTCGCTAATTTCGGGACAAGCATGAAATTTGGTTACAGGAACGTTGCAGCGATGAGTTCTGGGTTACCGTAGTCTCCTTTCATCATGATTTTCGTTGGTGCAACTAAGAATTATAGTTGCCCCAACGAAACCTTGCTGGACGTTACATCGAGCTATGGGTAGGGGCCCGGCCCACGAGACCACTCGGGAAGTAGGAGAAAAGTGCACTAACTGTGATCCAACCACGAAGCGCTATTTCCACACACACACACAGACACAGACACATGCCGCCTCCACGCCCAATGCCAAGGTCTCGCGAGACACCACCCCAACCCGCCCCAACCCCTCGGCGAAGACGGTGATGGAGGAAAAATAAATTCCGTGCTCTCCTCTCTGCGATGCCATCGGAATATCGAATGCCGAATATCGCAGCAGGCTCGGCGGGGCTCGGCACTCAACGCGGCCCGGCTCGGCCCGGCTCGGCTCGCCAAGCACTCCACCCCGAGGAGCTCCACGGGCGTCCCGCGCCGTTTTTGCGCGGCAGGGCGCGGTGGCAAGGGATCGCGCAAAACAAGGCAGGCCTCCTCCTCCTCCTCCCCGACGGCCCGCGGACGGAGCTGACGATACGCACCTGCCGGTAGATGGCGGCGTTGAGCACGGCCAGCATGGAGAACGGCAGCATGTAGACGAAGACGAGGTACATGCCCGTGATGTAGACGTTGATGTAGAGCGGGTCCCGCCGCAGCCACGTCGTCTGCACCTCGTACAGCGTCGTGTTGAGTTGCGGGTCCCAAATCGCGTTGCAGCAGTACACCTGCAGCAGACGGGGGGGGGCGGTGAGCACCGCGATGTGACACGACGTTGCCATGACATGCCATGACATGCCGTGACGTGCCACGACATGTGCCATGACATGTCACGACGTGCCCGCCGAGGATTCGCGGCAGCGCTGCGCGGTCTCTCCGTTGTCAGCGGCGGCCCGTGCTTGTCCTCCGTGATCCTCGACAGCTCCACTTTGCCTCCTTGAGGTAAAACCTAGAACTGTTTCGACCAGCAGTTTCCCCGGAGCTGCCACTAGGCCCGTATTGGTTCGCACCGATTCACCGCGTTGCCTCAAAATTGTCGGGGAAACTGCTCGGCGAAATGGCTTAGGTTTTTTAACCCATATGCCGTTTTTCCGTTGCCGACGTGTGCGAGCCTCTTGCCTGCCTCCCGTGCAGCGCGGCGCCGTACGCGGCTGCGGAGCCGAAGGCGGCTGCGGAGGCACGGCGGCCGTGAGGGTCGCATGAATCAATAGCAATCAGTCAGTGAGCCGCTGCCGGCCCGGCCCGCACGTGTATCCCCAAAGCACGCGGGGGGAGAGCGCCGCGCGCCGCACAGACTGTGGAACAGGAAGGGGGCATCGGGGAGGAAGGAGTCGCATTACAGGGGCGGCGTCCGCCCGTCAGCGCGCGCTCGCACTTCCCCCCGAGGAGGCGCTGACGGCCTCGACGGCCGCGCGGCCCGACTCGACTTGTGAGCGCGCCGCCCGCCGACGTGAGGGCATTTTTCAACCCCCCGCGCCGACGAATAACCTGATGATGTTTGATGAATGGATGCACGAGGACGGGCGAAGGCTCGCAGGCCGTCGGGGGGTCCCACCGGCAGGAGGCTCTGGCCCCTCCAGGCCCCTCCAGGCCCCTCCAGGCCCCTCCAGGCCCCTCCAGGCCCCTCCAGGCCCCTCCAGGCCCCTCCAGGCCCCTCCAGGCCCTGTAGGCCGTACTCTGCACCACCGGCCGGAGCTCATCCCAGCCCCCCCGGCACCTGAATTATGAATCGGGCTGGACCGGCTTTCGCGCTTTGGAATCACGGTAGAGCCAATGAGGAGAAGGACGCCTTTTCCTCATTCACTGGGAGGTTGCCAGGGCGGTGCGCACGCCATCGAGGGTGTCCGCCAGGAATACACCCCCCCCCTCCTCCCCCCGACTAGAGAAGGGGTTTCAACTTACCTCGAAAAATCTGGTAACGTTGTACAGCGTAGAAAATACGATAGTGACTAGAACGTATAGCCGGGCACGGCCGTATGTACAGTACGACCTCGCCTGCGAACAAACACGAGCAGACGGGTTACTCCTCACGGCCCAGGGCTTCATTAACGGGTGAACGAGGCAGCCGTTGGCGGGCCGAAAACGTTACCTGGAGGGGGTGGCACACCGCGACGAACCTCTCCAGCGTGACGGTCACCGTCAGGTACACGGACACGGTCTGCGCGATCACGGAGAGCGGGAAGACCACGGGGGCGATGTGGGGGTACACCTGTGGAGAGAGGACGCCGTCAGTGCTGTCCGCCGCGGCCGCGCGCGCGGGCCGGGGCCGTGCGGGCTCCTCACCTTGAACTGGTAGGTGAAGAGCATGCCGGTGTAGGCGTTGATGGCGGGCAGGCCGAACAGCAGGATGGAGGTGACGATGAGCACCGTGTCGCAGCGCGCCAGTCCGATCAGCAGGTAGTTGATGCTGGAGCGCATCTGCGGCCTCGACAGGATGATCATGGAGATGAGGTTGCCGAACAGCCCCAGCAGGCCGACGCAGTTGAGCACCACGCCCTCCGTCACGAACTGGAAGAGCACCTGGTCCGGGTCGCGGCCCGGCCCGGTCACGTTGTAAGGGTCCTCGTCGAGCAGGCCCCCGCCGGTGTCGTTCATGGTGGCGGACTCAGGGCACCGCTGGGTCCTGGGTCACGCGGCCTCCGCGGCCTCCGCCGCCGCCGGGCACGTCGGCCGCGTCCCCGGCCAGGCCTCCTCTGTCAGGACCCCGCCTCATAGCCTCCACCTGCAACAGGACGACAAGCACCGTCAGCGGGGGGTGGGGGCGGTGCGGCTGCGGCGACATGCAGTGCGCGACGTGGCTGACGCTGACACGGGGGTCGGGAGCCCCCGCCGCGGGGGCCGGGCCGGGGCCCGGGGAGGGGCCCGCAATCCCTCACTGTGTCTGTCTCCCTTTCTGCCGCGGAGGCGTGGCGGGACGGTTTCCGTCGCAGTGCGGGGACACCCTGCCAGGCGACGGCCGCCGCTGGGCGCGTGGCACAGCGCAGCGCATGCAATCGGCATCTGAATCTGAATGCAGAGCGGCGGCGGCGGCGAGGGAGGCGGGGCCAGCGACAGCCAGCAGGCGTCGGCGGTGACACATGCATCGCAGTGCCGGAGCCTGCGGACCCGGAGGGTGGCGGCAGTGGGGCGCCGCGACGATAAACCAACGCGCCTCCTCTTTGTTTCCTGGGCAGGCGGAGGCGGCGGGCGGCGCCGGGCGTAGGCCGCGCCGCCGGTGGACACGGCCCGGGGCCCGCGGGCCCGGCCGGCCCAGCAGCGCCCCGCCGTTAGCTATCATTCCATCGGCAGTAAACACTTGGCCGCCTCCCCCACACCGCCGCCGCCTCCCCGGCACCTTGCTGGCCACGTGAAGGCCTGCTTTATGGCGTCTCCAGGCGTATCGCGATAAACCAAAAATCCGGGCTCGTTCCCTGCGGGGCCTGCGGGAGAGGCGCGTCGTAACCCTCCCCCCGCCCCGCAGCGTCACCCCGTGCGTTACGCGCCGGGACCGCAAGTAGTCGACTTTGATAGGTGCAGCCTCTGCGGAGCCCCGGCCCGGAGGCGCTCCAGGGTCCGGCCGGTCCACTGCCGGAGCGTCACGGCGTCGTCTCGCCTCGTGCTCGCTGGGCCTCCACTCCCGGTTTTATTATTCCACGGTGCGCCGGCCTCTCCACTACTCCCACATTATCGATAGGCCGCGGCGCGGCACGGCGACACGCCCTCCGCCCCGGCCCTCCTCTGGGTAAAGGGCGCCGTCTATCGCGTGTTCGCACTCTACGCACACGCTCACGACCTCTCCGCTGGTGCGCGTCACGACTCTCGTGACCCCGGAATAGCAACGGCCGGGGGCGGGAAAGCAGGGTGTGGCAGCTACAGGGAGCCTGGCCTGGCCTGGTCCGGCCTGGTCGGCGTCGGGGGGGTCGCGCCTCCAGGGTCCCGACCGAAACCACAACGGCGAGAGAATTGCCGCACGGCAGCGGCAGCCGTGGCGGCGACGCCGAGGGCGGCGGCGAGCCCAGCGGACCTCTGTGCTGCCGGGGCCGCGCCGGGGCCGCCTCCCCGCCACTGTTGCTGCTTGCCAAGTGCTGGCTGGAAATAATGCCGACGCAGCCGCGGCCACGCCAGCAGCGGGAGGGAGCGAGAGGGAAGAGGACCCACCCCGCACCCCGGGGACGAGGAGCGGGGAGGGACGGGCTACGGGGGAAAAAAATTACGCGGCCACGGACAAAAAAGTGGCGAGGATGAGGAGAAAGAGATGGGGGATGGGGGACGGCAAGGAGCGAGAGGGAGATGCGCATCGCCGGCCGGACCGCCGCGGCAACCCGGCGCTCCGCTGCTGTGTATAGGGGAGGCATTGAAAGGATTGGGGCGTGCCGCGGCGAGAGGAGGGCGGTACCCGGCCGCACCCGGCGGCACCCAAGCGCTACCGACGGGGACCCGGTCCACCCGGCACGGCCCCGGCATCCGGCAGCGCGCCGTTTCATCTCGACCCTTCTCGGTAATAGCGAGCTGGAAAGGAGCACATGACACATGTGGGAACACACTCACATACACACACACACACACACGACGCCCGAGCGGTGCAGAGCGCGCCCGACGTATGCTTTCAAAACAAATGGCTATCGCAGAGAGGACACAGCATCCGAAAGAGACGCGTACTCTATCCACTCAATTGCAATGCGGGTCCGCGGGGGCGGGTCCGTCGGGACGCGGCCGGCATGCGGTGACGTCAGAGGGCGCCACAGACAGCCGCAGACAACCGCCCCCCCCCCTCGCGGGGAGTGGACTCGTGTGCCAATGGCACATAACGTCTCCGCCGCATCACCTTGTGCTCTGCCGCGCCGCCGACGTGGCCGGCGAGCGCCTGCGGTTGCCGGGGTAGGCCAGCCCGCTCGGCACCCGCGCGCGCCCCGCTGCCTACCCGCCGGCGGCTGAGCTCCCGGCCCGGCAGCCCCTCGCCCCTCGTTCGCCGAGCCGGCCGGAGAGGTGGGTAGTTAGCTCGAGGAGTTTTATCCCTCTGCGTTGGAGGGGAGGCGGCGGCAGCGGCAGCGGCGGCTGAGGCCTAATGCGCCTCGCCAGATCGGGCCCTGATTAGGAGGCCTCCATCACCCCATTGTCTTCCGGCGGCCTCGCCTTCATTCTTCCCTTCCTTTCTCCTCGGCGAGAAGGCCAGGCCGAGCAGTGGGCCCGCCCCGGCCCCCGGCCCCATGCCTCTCGCCTAATTAAATGTCGGCCCCGATCTCACTGACAAATCGGAACCGCGACTCCCAGTCCCCATCGCCGGCTCAGCGGCGGCGGCGGAGCGGCGGCGGAGCGGCGGCCGGCCCACCCCTCATGAGGACGCCCACGGCCCACGGCCGGGCCCGGCGAGGCATGCTTGTGAGGCGCGCGCCTCCGCGCCCCTCCCTCCCCCTCCCGGCGGCGGCCGGCTGATCCGGATCCCCCACACGACAAAGGACTCGCAGTAACTCATGGCGCACGGGCCGCTTGGGGCCGTATCGGGTCGGGCGGCACACACTCGACACGCCCCCCTCCGCTGGCCGGCGCCTCTAGGGCCTCTCTTGTTGTCTTACTATTACCTCGCGGCAGACGCACGGGGAAAGGTAACCGGAGGGGGCGGCGGCCGGCCGGCCGGAGCGGACAGGTGTGCCTCGCGTGGCGTGGCGTGGCGTGGCGTGGCGCGGCCGCCCGCGGGCCTGCGGCAGCTTGCGGTGGTGCCGAGCCTTGCGGCACGAGTGGGGCTCGGTGTCCGTTCGGCCTTTGTCGCGGCCTCCTCGAAGAACATGAGGGTCCGCGCTCCCCAAAGCCGCACCGCGCCGCCCCCGTGGCCGTCGGTGGGCCCCGTCCCCCCGCCTCCGGCCGGCACGCTGGACACGCCTCCTGGTTTGTTTTGCCGGTTTGATTCGTGCTGGGCGCTGGACCGGACCGGCCCTGGCCTGGCCTGCTCCCACCACACACTCTCTCGCCCGCCCCTCTTTTCTTTGCCCCGTTGTTTCACCGTTCGGACATACGCCGCCCATTGCAACGCTCCGTCCTTTGATCCTTACCGGCACACCCCTCAGCTGGCCTCATGCCTCTTCTCCCTCTTTCTCTCTCTCTCTCTCTCTCTCTCTCTCTCTCTCTCTCTCTCTTCCCTTTTCTCGTTCGCTGTCACGCTAAGGTGGATCTAAAAGCAGACGACCCACTCTAACCCCTCAGAGAGGGCGAGAGAGAGAGAGAGAGAGGGGGGGGGGGGGGAGGAGATAGATAGATTGAGAGAGAGAGAGAGAGAGAGAGAATAGTGAAGATGAGATAACCTATGAACGCGTAGTGGACATCGTCGATGTTTTGCGTTTTTTTAATGCAACAAAAAAAAAACGCGAAAAAATCTGCTCGATTCTACTACTTCTTGGGTGCAGTGTCGTAAAACCATATGAGACGCGAACTGCTTGAGGTGATACGGCCGGAGCTGTCGTGGGCACACAGTCGTCCTGCTCGGGGGGAGGGTCGGGTTACCTTCGGCGCGACGCCTGGGTGGGGGAGGGGGAGACACGCGGCACCACACGGCACGTCCGCACCCCTGCCGGCCTCCCGGCCGCTTCCTGCTTCCACCCTAACTGTCTGCGCTCGGGGCTGCGGGGGGCGGCGGGCGGCGGGGAGTATGCGGCGAATGGGGACATCTTGAAACCCACAACCCACGCCGCAGACTATAATACACACACACACACACACACGCGCACACACACGCACACGCACACGCACGCGCAGGGGTCAGCCGGGGTCGTCGGCGGGTCAATCGGTCCCCCAGGGATCCGCCGCAGCGACGGCAAGAGGGAGAGGGTATCGCACGAGCGAGGTCAGTCCTGGGCCGCTGGGCGGGCCGGCCGGGGGGGGGGGGGGGGGTAGCGTGACTGAGGAAATCCCGGCGCCGGACAGGACACGGGCCGTGTGCCGTGCGCCGTGCGCACGCGGCCGCGGTGCGGGCGCCGCAGCCGGGCCGGGGCGATGGGCGCTGTAGCTGACGGCACTACTCCACTCCGGGGGCGCTTTGCAGTGTCAGCCCCCACCCCCACCGTCATATCCCTCACGCTTCCGAGGCTTTTTATGTGCCTCGGCCCTTTACAGGCAGTGTAAATATCTCCGCGCGGCCTACATGCACGAGGACTGCCATGCCGCGCTCCCCGCCTCTCCCTCTGCGACTGGACTATTTCTGGCGACAGATGTCGGCGCTGCAGCCGCGGGCGGTAAATGGATGTGCGCTGTGCGCTGCGCGGCCCCCGCCTCGGCACGACTCTCCCGGATTGTCCAGAACAGAGATGCGGCCACAGTCCGGAAGGGCGTCTCCCCCCAGGCACAAGATTTAACGTCGTATTCCCCATGCACTATTTGACTTATCTCTGCCGGCTCTCTGGTACAGCCCCCGGAGCCCGGAGGCCGGCCCCCGGAGCCCCGGCCCGCTCCGTGACTCGGGATACATCGACCTCATTTTGAGAACGAGTCCAATGTTAATTATAGCAGATGGAAAAGGGGCCGGCTATAAATCAGGGCCACGCGCTTCCAGCCCCCCGGCGGCAGCGGCGGCGGCCTGCTCCCCCCCCCCCCCCGGTGGTGCCCAAAGCGCGATCATTGGGGTCGCCGTCGCCCCCAACGAGAGCGCCTAGCAGTGGCAAGCCCGGCAAAGAGTGTGCCGCGGCTGCCGTTACCCGTATCTCGGCCGTAAACTCCTTCTGTGTTTTTACGGACGGCCCCTGCGGGGGCGGCGGCGTCGGCTGCCCCTCGTGTGGTGACGCATTATCTCAAGCCGTTATCGGCGTGAAGCCGAGTGGATAATAGTGATAAACGACGCCCCCTCCTCCCCCCGCGGGCCCCGGAGACGACGGCCGCCCCCCCCCCCCTCCCCCCCGGCTCCGCCCCTCGGCCCGCCCCTCAGCTCTGCCCGCACCCTTGGGACGGCCGACAGGCTGCGGGGGGCCCCACGCGTAGCAAGACAGAGACACAGATAGCGCAGTCGGTGCGGGAGGGAAGGGGACGGACGGCGGGAGGGGTGGTGAGTGGTGTCGGCGGCCTGCCGTGCTGGCTGACACACTTTGTTGTGTTCGACAGGACGCCGCGGCACCGCCAGCACCGACGGCACCGCCTTCCCACATCCGGGCCGGTGGCAGACGGCGGCGGGCGCTCGGGGCCGACGCCGTACCGGACCGGGGAGCAGTAAACAGTAAACACGACACGGACCAGGGTCACTTCTCGGCGATAACATCTCAGCCCCGGAGTTCGGTCAGCCTGCGGCCGGCGGCGCCACGAACTATAGTTTGCGCCCGCTCCTCCACTGTGGTACAAATGCTTCCTGCCCGCTCTCTCTCTCTCTCTCTCTCTCTCTCTCTCTCTCTCTCTCTCTCTCTCTCAGGACCTGCATTGTTACCAAGCGGGGGAGGGTCCGGCCGGCGGGATGGGGGGGGGGGGGGGGGGGGGGGGGGGGACTTTGAGTGACTTGGGACAGAGTGCGGGTGGCTGATGGCTATAGGGGGCGCTCTACCGCGGCGGCTGCCTGTTCTCTATCGGATCGGGTTTGTTAATGAGCAGAACTATGCCGATGCGTTGCTCCGGTGCGGCCGCAGCTGTGCGGCAGCTGTGCGGCAGCTGTGCGGCAGCTGTGCGGCAGTGTGCGGCATCTGTGCGGCAGCTGCTGTGCCTGTGTGTCAGCAGCGCGTAGCCGCGGCGTCGGCTTTTACACGTTTGGTGGTGGCTGTTGGAACATTTTGCACAAAGGCCGCCGTACACCACGACGAGGTGCGGGGTGTTGGGGTCGCCTGCGCGGCAGCACGCCGTGGGATTCCGGGGCCCGCCGGGGCCCGCCCGCCGCCTGAGGACGCTCTTGGAGCCCAGGCGTTGGCTTTACATGCGCGCCCAAGGAAGCTCTTCGCGTGGTGAAACGGGCGGCGGGGTTACGCCACGCCACACGCCATGCGGAATGTCGCCTGATGAGGCTGAGGCTGGACCCGCCTACCCCCCCCCCCCCCCCCCGCACCCCACCAACCAACCCCACCCCTCCTCTCCTCCCGCCTCTTTCAAACATCTCGTTCCCGACCCAACCCGGCACGCAGAGCGCCCGGCCGGCAGGCAACGTCGGGGCGACGCATGCACGCCTGTTGTGCGGGCTGGCCTACCCGCCGCACTGCAGGCGCTCCACGCGTCGAGGGACGAGCCGCCGCCGCAGCAGCAGCGCCCGCGAGAGGGAGATAGATGAATAGGAGAGAGAGATGCAAATGCGCGCACTTGTGGGGGCTGCCGCAGACTGCTCGGCGCTGCTTTTCCTTGGTAGCACGGCGGGCACGGCGGCTCCCCCCCCCCCCACTGTTTGTTCCTGGAACACTGCTCTCCGATGCTCGACGCCCAACGCTCACGTAAGATATTCCGCGGGCCCCCGTACCGCCCGCCCTGCGCCTCCTGAATGCAGAGCCTTGATGACGAAATGGGGCCGCTAACGAGCCCGGACTGGCAGCGCCGGCGGTGCTCACAGCGCCGTGCTGCCCCCCTCGGCTCCCCCCCTCCCCCCCCCCCCCCCTCCTCCCCTATCCCCTCTGCCCTGCCATCCCCGCTGCGTTCTTCCTTGTCGCCTCCTTGTTTCTCAATCAAAAACGAACATGCAGTTTTAAACGCCCGCAACGGAAAACCCTCTTCTTTCGTCGATTTCCCCATGGTCGGCGAATGAGTTGTACTTCGTGAAGACGAAAAAGAGAAGTTAGGAGCGCACAAATTGTGACGGCTTTGGTCCGGTTTCATTGCCGCTGTCCGGGGGGGGGGGGGGGGGGGTCCGGCGGTGCGGGGAGGGCGCGCTCCCCGCCTTGTTTGTTCTCGCCCCCCTTCCCAAGTTGGTGTACGCCAAGAGTCGGCCGGCGCGGCGCTCACTCCGGCGTGCTCCCGACTTTATTCCGCTCCGCGCCGGGCGGGTTCACCTGGACTTTGTTAAGCCGCGGTGCGGGTGAGGCGATGCACTTTCACATTCCCTCGCTATTTGCACCCCGACACTGGATCTGAATCTTCATTAGTTAAACATCTGACGGAAGCCCCGGAGCGAGCCGCAGAGGTGACGTGTTTGGCGCTGTGTGCCTGTCGACTCAACAGGCGCCGTAGTGACCCACATCGCCCCCCCCCCCCCCCCCCCGGCGGGCCCGAGGTTCGTGCCTCCCCCGTGCGGCCCCCGTGGCGCCTCCGTGCCGCCCTCGCCGCCCTCCGCCTGGCCCCGTTCGCCCTCTGCTCCTTGTTCAGAGTCTCAGCTGATATGAGGCCAGAAGCGAACCGATCGCGATAAACTGTCATGTTGTTCGTCCATTTTTTTCCCTCCCCGTCGCGGGCAGCTTGGCTCGGTCTCGAGTCTCTGGCCTGCCCCGGCCACGGTCCCACCCTCACACGCCAGCCGCAGAGCCGGCCAAAACAACCTCGCTGTGCTCACAGGGCGGTGTCGGGCTCAGCCTGAGACGGTGTCGGAGTAACGGGCGGCCGTGAACCGACGCGACTCCCACTCTCACTGCTTTCTAAATATAACAGCAATATAACAAAAACAAAACACAGTCAAAATTATTTCATCTTGGGTTTCTGAGTGACCGCCGAGCCATCCAGCAGGACCTATAAAATGTTTCCGTCTCCCTAGTTCCTTTTCGCTTTGTGCGCGTATAGATGCTTGGCGTTGACGTGACATGTGTCTAACCGAGGCCCGACGCCTCTGCTTGGCCGTCGCTGGCGCCGGGGGCCCGCCGCCGCTGCCCTCGGCCGCAGCGCTCCTCGCTGGCCCGCCCATCCATCCCGCCACATATCTAGAGAATCGCCTCGCCTCCACCCTCTCCGCCATTTATATCTATCACCGGGCAGCGGGCTCTGTGAGGCGGGGTGGAGTGGGGGCCTCGCAGCGTTTTGTCCTGCTTAGACCGACACATTCCACACTCTCAAAAGCGGACGCGCCGTGCTGCCGCCGCGGCGCCGCTTTGCAGCGAGGGAAATATAGACACATGAATAGACGAGGAACTCCCCGCCCCACCCCCTCCAGGGCCGGCGGCGCAGCCGCAGACGGGCACGGCACAGTGCTGGAACCGTCCCGCACCGGGGCGGGGGCGGTCCGTGTTCTGAAGAGGCTGGGAGTGGCCGGGCGGTGTGGCGGCCCGCGCCGCGCTGTTCGCTGGCAGTCGGCTGGCGGCCCCCCGCACCGCCTCCGGCACATTGCACCTTCGACAGATCCCGGTCGTATATCTCGGACTTGGCTTCGGCGGCCCGGTCAATACGTCTCGCCTCGAGCGCAGCACTGCAGCTGCCGGGTCTCAGCGGCAGCGGCAGCTGCGGCAGCTGCGGCAGCCAGCTCCCACGGGTCCTGGACAAGAACGCCGTGGCCTCCGGGCTATCGCCTTCAGGCTTCAGGAGGCTCGCCTTCAGAACCCCTCGACCGGCCAAGTGGTGCCTCTTTTGGACCGGCTCGCAGCGCTCGCCGATTGGCTCAGTGACTCGCGCACGGGAGACGCGGAGCAGCGGGCAAGGCTTTACCCCGAGAACAAAGAGAAGGCCGCCGCCGCGCCCCGCAGCCGCCGCCTCCGCTCACCGTCTTAGGGTGGCGGCTCTTGCGGCCCCCGAGTCCGGAAAGAAATGAATAAAATAGAGTCTTGTAGTAATTCGTTCGCAAGTACCACCGGGGCACACAAATGTAATGAGGAATGTAATTTAGGGGAGTGTAGGCTCGCGGGGGCGCGCCGAGAGGGCAGTTTTACATAATGCGCTTCTGATGCTATACATTATTCATTCATTGTGGTCTTTGGGCGAGGGCTGGGCCCGGCCCTGGTCGGTCTGTTGAGGTAGGCACGGTGTTCTGCATCGAGTCGTCGGGCTCGTCTTCGACAAGCAGCCGGCCGGGTTTCGCCCTCTGCCCCACGTCGTGAGGGGTGGCATGGCAGCTCTGAAGGTCGGGGGCGAACATGGCGAACACCAAGAGCCGTGCGGACCAAGTGCGGCGACTGCCGAGTCTGGCTGTCAGTTTGCCACGAAGCTGGTTGCACAAGCCTTCGCTGTCAATCGCCTCCGAGCAGCAATCCCGCCTCGCGCGACCCTCTTTTGCTTCGATTGGTTGGCGTGGCGCAAATAGCAGTGTTTGCGTAGAGAGTCTCCACCCCGCGTCTTTGAGAACGCACGAGGGGGGAGAAACACGAAAATAATGAGAAGCGAAAAGATGGGGCGAAGAAATATCTTTCGGGACTGCGTGCCCCTCACCCTCGATCTGTGATGGAAGGGGCCCGGCGGCCCGGGCCACGCAGCCTCAAACCCCGGTCATTTGACAAGCCAGCCCTGCCAGCGCGCAGCGGAAGGGTGGTGGTGAGGGGGGGGGGGGGGGGGGGGGTCGTTTGTTTGAAGTCAGCAGCGTCTCGTGGCTCCGCTGAGACGCCTCTTTAACGTGACTGATGAGTGTCGAGTGGCTCGGCTTATGAGAAACGATTGTGCGGGGAGCGCGGCCAGAGGCGGGCGGTTGTGGCGATCGGGGCGAGGCGGCGCAGCCGGGACTACGTCGGGACTACGTCGGGACTACGTCGGGACTACGTCGGGACTACGTCGGGACTAAGTCTGTGACTACGTCTACGGACAGGGCGCGCGAAGGCCAGGACTACACGTCCACACAAAAAAAAATTCCCAAATTTGCAACTTAAATATTTTTTTGAAATTTTCCACTTTTTCCAATTTCAATTTTGGCGTTGAAAAATTTCCTTCCGGAAACATTTCCCGTGAGAAATTGGGTCCCACCTATCAGTTGTTCCGTTTTCGAGGGCTTTCGTCAGTTTATACGTCCTTGGCTGGAGTTCAAGACGGCAGGGACTCCGCGAATGCACGCTGCTGAATACCAATTTAGAAGCTCCTGTTCGGCTGGTTGTCGAACGCGACGTTGGGGAAGGGCATGGCCACAAAGGCAGCGGACGGGTCCCGGGCGACGGGCTGACTTGGAGGAACTATTATCTGTGTGTTTGCCTGGGGAGCGGTGCACACATAGAGGGGGCGGGGGGCGTCGCCGTGGAGTGGGGAGGGTGAAAGCGACCGCGTGTGTCAAAGGGGTTGGGCAAGGGCAGACACGGCGGGCAGGCGGCGGCGGCAGGCGGCGGGCGGCGGCGGTACAGAGACACAAAAGCAACTCCATGGAATTGGATTGCGTCGCCTCTCCACCTTGCGGCGGCCGCACACAGAGTCAGCAATGGTGCCGCCGGCGCAGCCCCGCCGGCGCAGCCCCGCCTGCACGTCCAGTTTCTCTTCATTCTGTTCGCGTGTAGCGGCTGCCGCGCGGCACCCCCGCCAGTGTAAATACCGATTCCGAGGCGGTTGCGCCTCGCCGCGCCGCCGCGCCACCGCGCCGCTCCTCCCCTCTGCCGACACGGCCGCGCCAACACGACCCGAATAAAACGATTTGCTTCGCGGCGAAACTTTTCTCGCGCCATAATTTATTTTCACTTGCCACCCGGAAATGAAAACGACACCGACACCGGATCCGCGCACATCTCCCCGCGCGTGCGCCGGCCGATAGCGACGACACGGGGACCTCGATGAAACGCGGAAGCAGCTCCGAGAAGCGGACCCAGGTCGGCCAGCACGCGGCCCCGGATCATGGTGTCGCTGGTTCGCGCCCTCGACCCCGCTGCTAGCAGACTCCGGCCTCCCCCCTCCTCCTCCCCCGGCGCCTGCCTTTCTGGCACGCGGCCCCCTTCCGGGTCTGCCGATCGCCGAGCGGACACCCGGGAAGCCCCGAGGCCGTGATGGCCATCAGCGCCGTCGGAGTGGCGGCCGCGCCTCGGGCCTCGGGCCGGGCGCTGAGTGGTCCGGGGCCGTCGGTATACTTTTACGCGAGCGCCACCACGCCGCCGACAGCACCAAGTTTGCCGGACGGAACGGTCTGTCGGAAGTATCGCCCCCCTCAGTCTAATCAAGCTTTACAATTAATCCGCTTATTTATTCCCGTCAAGGGCCCGCGCTGGTTGTGACGGCCTGCGTTCCCCGCAGAATTTCTCTGCCCGTGTCACTTGTTGCCCTGACTTTATCTCCCGTCATTAGCACTTCGGACGGCAGCGCGCTGCGGCGGGGGGTGGCGAGGGGCGTGGCGGCGGGCGGCTGGCGGCGGGGCTGGCCGGGGGCGCGGCGGGCAGGGCGCAGGGGTCGTTCACCAGTGTGCCCGAAGTGAGACCCTCCCCCTCCCCTCCCCCCGAGACCGCAACCCCTTCCCTGACGCCGTGACTCGCCTCCGGGCTTCCTCCACTTAACCAATTATAAGTGCTGGTGACGCAGCAATGGCTTTCTCGGGGGGAAGGGTTTTTGTGGGGTTAGGGGAGGAGCGAAATGGGAGGGCCGGGGGGGGGGGGGGGGTAGAAGAGATACGGCCGCACGAGGCGCGGTGGTGGCGGGGTTGGCGGCGGCGGCGGTAGACGACGGTGAGGTCAGCGCTCCCTGTCTGGTCTGTGCTGTGCAATGCCACCTCCCGGGTGTCGTCCCCGCTCCCGCCGCCACGCGCCGGCACGCGCCGCCACGCGCCGCCACGCGCCGCCGCCGGGGGATAAAAACTTGGGCATGCCCGGCCGGCCGAGGGGGCTGCTTATGCGGGGTGGGGGCTGACAGTGATGTGGGCGTCGGGCGGACGGCGAGGCGAGGAAAACCAGCAGAGGTGCGGCGGAGCGAGACCCGTTCCCACCGAGTGCCTCTGACGACGGCGTCCCTGACGGCGTCCCTGACGGCGTCCCTGACGGCGTCCCTGACGGCGTCCCTGACGGCGTCCCTGACGGCGTCCCTGACGGCGTCCCTGACGGCGTCCCTGACGGCGTCCCTGACGGCGTCCCTGACGGCGGCGTCCCTGACGGCGTCCCTGACGGCGTCCCTGACGGCGTCCCTGACGGCGTCCCTGACGGCGGCGTCCCTGACGGCGTCCCTGACGGCGTCCCTGACGGCGTCCCTGACGGAGTCCCTGACGGCGTCCCTGACGGCTTCCCTGACGGCGTCCCTGACGGTGACCCAGACTCCGGTCTTCCGCGGGTTGGGGCTTCCTACAGTCTGCTGCAATCGCACGGCGCGGATCGGCCGCAGCGACAACGCCCGCCAGGTCAGGCGCGCGGTCTGGAAGTCTGGCAGTGCGTCACGGCCTGGATGGCGGCGTCGCTCCCTAGCCCGGCCCCCGCCCGCCCCCCGCCCGGACCCCGAACCTCGGCTCGCGCGCCACGCCATATCAACCCGACCCGAGCCTTGGATATTGTCAGCCGAGAAAATGGGCCTCGCTTGATAGCCGAGGACGGCGCCGCCTCCGTTCCGAGGCATCCCAGGAATTTTAGAAAGGGAGACTCTTCATGCTGCGCTCTATTGGCGCCTCCGCCTCCGCCCCCCCCCCCCTCTGCACGCGGCTCAGGCAGCTCAGCTAGCGTGGGGGGGGGGGGGGGCGCGAGAGTGTTTCGGATAACGCGCCTCGAGGCCGGCGGCCGCGCCGGCGGCCGGGCCTCCCTTTGCACAAGTCCTGAGCCAGGCACCCAGGGCAGCGACCAGGGAGTCCTCCCTGGCAGCGACGGTCGGCGGCGCGCGGCCCGTCCGCAAATCAGTGGGGAACCCATCGATATATCGGCATACCGGCATGTGCAAGGGCCTGCGGTCGGTCGGTCGGAGCGGTGCGGGCCAAGGGGCGAGAGAGAGAGAGAGAGAGAGAGAGAGAGAGAGAGAGAGAGAGAGAGAGAGAGAGAGAGAGAGAGAGGTAGAGATAGGAGGAGAGGCAACTGGCAACGCTTCGCTTCTGCTCCTGCCTTCGCACTTCTGCCCTGCCATCATCCCGCTGCGTCTAATCACCCGCCGCACTCCTGCAAATTAATCCTGCAGGCGAGGAGTCCCTCTGAACGAGGAAAAGGGGGAGCATGGAGGAGGATGAGGAGGAGGAGGACGAGGAGGCGGCGGTCGGAGGACGACGACGATGAGGAAGAGCGTCCCAAAGAGGCGCTCCGACCTCCACGGCCGCGGTCGCGGTGTACGCCGAGTTTCTTAGTGTATCCAGTACTCCTGCCGCGACCGGAGCATGAAATCCGTCGATCTAATGAGGCCCCGCGGTGGAAACTTGTTCCTCCGCGCGGCCGCCGCGGCCGCCGCGGCCGCCTCCGCCGCCGAGCCCGTGCCGCGCCTGGGCTGGCTGGCTGTGCCCCGACGCGCAGATGTGGGACGAGTGCGGGAGGTCTTCTGTTGTGCCGTGACCTCCGGTGACCTCTGGCGGAGACTGTCTTCCGAAATTACCCCACCCGGGCCCGGCGGCGCCGGCGGCGCCGCCCTCTCACACACCTCGCGGGGACGTACTTACGCCCCAAACGGCGCCATTCCACAATTTTATTCACACGTCGAACACGCATCGTGACCTTGGGGCCTGCCGCCTGCCGCCTGCTGCCTCCCTCCCCGCGCCTGTCCCGCCGGGGTCCTCGGCATGCACGCATCAAGAGTGGGCGGGTACGGCCGTTTGATGGGCGGTTTCGTACATTCAATAAGTACAGTCGGAGCGTAAAGTGAGACTTATTCGCCGCGCTCGTCGAAAAGCTGCCATATCCATAACGCTAACGGGTGCTGTGGCGCAGCCGCCGTGCGGCCGCCGTGCCGCCCGGATGAGAGATGAAGACCCGAAACGACTCGAGTGGCGCCTCGAGGCCGCGGGCTCGTGCGGCGCGGTAAGTGCGCGCCGGAGCTCGCGTGGGGGCAGCTGGGGGCTGTCGGAGGGGCCTGGTGAGGCCTGGTAGGGGGGGGGGGGGGGGGCTGCCCCGCTGCTTATTCCCAATACTGCTGTGCTACCTTTCCCCACCACTTGAGACGCGGTGGCGGGGGGCCGCAACGGCAGCGCTTCAATGGCACAAACTTAACCCCTTTCCAAGGTTTTTTTTTTGTTTGCACCACGTGATGATAGAGCGAGAGAGAGAGAGAGAGGCGGAGGGAGAGAGCTATAGAGAGAAAGAGGGAGAGAAGTGGTGGGGGGGAGAGAGAAAGGTTAGTTGTGCGGACCGCCATCCTCGCGTCCCTCGCATCGCTTTCCAGCGGCGCACTAGACACTGTAGACACGGCGTCAGACGTGCCAAGAAAGTTGGAGGCGGGGCGGGGCAAGGGGCGTCCGCGGGTCCGCAGGGGGTCCCGTGGTGAGGGGTGGCGGGCGGGCCTCAGTGCTGGGCAGACTTCACAAATCACACCGGGGGTGCTGGCCGGCGCTGTGCGGCGCCCACACGGCCGACACCCCCCCCCCCCCCCCAGCCTGGCGGCGCGTGAGGCTCCGGGTGGCGGTGATGTGATGAGATGGCCTCCGCGTGTCCCCATAACACCGAGCGGGTCGTCGTCGTGTCGCCTATGGCTTCCGGCCAGGACGCCGCCGCCGCCGCCGCCGCCGCCGCCGCCGCCGCTGCCCCCGCTGCCGCCGCCTGGCTGTACGCCCGACTACGCCGGGGGGAGATTTTAGATTTAGATTACGGGAGGCGCGGATAATTTCCCGTCCGCGCCGAGAGCCCGCCGGGCCGGGCCGGGCCGGCCGCAGTCGAGATTGGAGCATGGCGACGGCGACGCCGGGCGGGCAGGGAGGGAGAGAGCATGGGCGGGTAGGGGAGGGGGGAGGGTAACGGCCAGCGCCGGCCCGCCGCGCCGGGAGTGCAGTGTACAGCATCCACGGCACTCTACGGCCCCCCCGCGATCGTCCATCCCGGCCGTGTGGCGAGGTGTGGGCCGGCCACATTATCATTACAGCGCGGCGGCACGGCACGCTGCAGCCCTGAAATGAGGCGAGGCGCCCGGGACTGGGAAACGGGACGGTCCGGACATGAATGGTCCCAAGTCGTTTCCAAGACGACTCCATCGTTAGATCCGACTGGAACAAAAACGCTGTTTAAAGAATGGCAATAGCGGCGGCAGCAGCGGGGCGCACCCCTCCGCTAATGCGTCGACGCGCACGTGTGGCGTGTGGCCTGCGGCCTCCCCCACCCACGTGAGGCACGCTGGACGGGGCAGATCCTCCCGACAGAGGCCGTCAGGTTGCATCACGACGTCTCTCTCCGCTCAGCCCCGCCCGCCGGCGCCGCGGCTCCTACCGGACCCACGCCCCGCGGGCCCGGCCACGGTGCAGAGTGCAGAGAGCACCGCGGTGGCCCGCCCGCGGGGTCAGTGCGCCCGGCGCAGCCGTACAGCCGCGCAGCCTCATCACAGGGAGTGGGTATTACGTAATGGACAGCCACGCTCCGGGGGGTCTTCAGCATCAGAACATCGCGCGGCGCGGAATGCCGCCGGAGCCGCCATCACATCACTCCCCCTCCGAGAAACAATGTAGTGCCGCCCCCCCGCCCCCGCCCCCGCCCGCCACCGCCACCCCGAAGCGAGACAAGGACAACTTCCTCCCATTTAAACACGGCGTTTCATTGCTAATGGGGAAGAGTAGTAGCAAGAGCGAGAGAGACGCAGAGAGAGACAGAGAGAGAGAAAGGGGGGGGGGGCACGACGGGAAGGAAGAGAGCGAGAGAGAGAGAGAGAGAGAGAGAGAGAGAGAGAGAGAGAGAGAGAGATGAGAAGGGGTATGGGAGGCGGCCGAGTGGTGGCTTTGGGCAAGCGACGGAATGTGAGGCGGCTCGTTTCTCCCCTCCAGCCGTCTCCGTCCCACCCGTGCGACGCCACAGCAGCGCCCCGCCGTAAACTCTTGAGGGCTGCTGGTGCTGGTGCTGGTCCTGGCCCCTCTACCGGGCGGCCGGAGCCCCCGCACCCCGCAGCGGCGGCAGCGGCGGCCGGATACCGGAAGTGCGGGCGCGATACGATATGAGTCCCGGAAGGCCGTGGCGGCTCAGGAGGCCGATCTGTGATTCGCAGTGAGAGTCGAGCGGGACGCGGTGCGATTCGAAACAATTACCGCAGCAGGTGATTCAGATAAACGCCTGGGTAATGCAATCCCGCGAACGTACTACCTGCGTCTCGTTCTGTGCCGGCGTGAGACAGAAAGAGACGGAAGGGGAACGCCAGAAGGTACGCACACCCCCGAATTTTGTTCAAACTTTGGTTAAGGCCCTGTGGGAGGTACGGTGGGTGGCACCCGTGTCAGATATTCCGTGACCCCGATCGGCGCGGGCGCGGCCTGTCGGCCTGGTGTGTGGCGTCGCGGTGCCGCGGCTCCACGGAAAGAGGCCGACCGCACCCCCCAAACCCATTGGCACCCCGCGGCGGCGGACCCCCCGCGACGCTGCGCACTGCTCCGCTCCCGGCGCACGGCGGGACCCCAACGGAGAGTAATGCGTGTGTGTGCGTGCGTGTGTGTGCGTGTGTGTGCGTGTGTGTGCGCACGCAGGATCTCCGGCTCCGGCTGCCTGCCGTAGACAAAGGAGGCAAGTCGGAGGTCTGCTGTTTGCAGTCCCCCCCCCCCCCCCTCCGCCCAGAACACACGTGTCGCAAGGCCGTGCGCGGGTTAGGCCCCCCCCCCCTGAGCAGCCGCGTGCCGGGGGTTGCCTACCCACGGCCCTCGGCAGGCGCCGGCGCTCGCGTTCGGATGACGCGGTGAGTGGTGTTTGGGGTCAACTTCGGCGGCGCGGAGCGTTTCGGAGCCTCTCCCTTCCCCTGTAGTACCAGTAATCCCATCCCGTCTGGTGAATTCTAATCTGCCGCGGCGCGGATAGTCGGCGCTGGGCTCAGGCCTCTGGTGCGGCGGCGCCGTGCTGTCTGCCGCCCCCCCCCCCTCTTCACTCCCGGCAGCCTCGGCGCGCATTAGCAGTGAGACGAGAACTTTAAATGGAAGCATGAGCCGTCAGGTCATCGTGTCGGGGAAGGCAAATCGCCGATATCGCTCTCTCACAGAGTTTGGGCAACAAGTTTTGAGGGCGTCGGTAAGCCCGGCCGGGCTCTGATGGCGGTGCCCATTACAGCGGGGGGCGTCAGAGGCTGCCAGAGGAACAGCGACAGTGGCGGACTGACGGGGAACTGTCCGAGAACAGAGCGGGGCTGGGGGGCTCCCACCCGCGACGCCCCACTAAATGTAGATGGACAAACTCGTTCATAATTATGTACAGAATTGCGCTACGTATTATATGTACCATTTTCTGCACAAGTATGACAATTTTTTATTCATAAATTTGACTAACATTTAGTGACCTTGAAAACGATAAAAATTTGCAGTCGATTCAACAAAAAAATTTTGTCGCATCATTTTTTTTTCGGGGAGTATCGCTGGCGCAGACATCCATTTTAGCTCTGACAATGCGGCGCGGCGTACCGCCGAGTAAAACTGGCGCGGGCGTCGTGAGGGTGCGGCCGGGCTCCGCGAGCGCGCTGCAAAAGGGAGATGGGTGAGCGACCCCATCACCCCGATCAGGGCTAAATCGAATCATGTGCGTGTATGGGGACGAGCCCCGCCACGAGCCCCGGGACGAGCTCCGAGACGAGCCCACTCCGGGGATGGTGGTTGTCGATGGTGTGCTTGTGGTGGGTCCGGGCACTGGCCGCGCACTGGCCGCGCCCTCGGCGCCGCCCGTCCGTCGTGGCCCAGCCCGTGGCTGCTCCACTGAGAAACTCCAGGCGACCCTCACGGCGAGGGACTGTGGGACACAACAACTGCGGCCACACGCCGCCTCAGTGCGCCGCGCCCCCTAACAACCATTCACATTTGCCGCTCACGAGAATGGCATTATTTATTCACTTGCGTGCACGCCGCATTTTTTCTCTCCGTTTCCGCTTTCTCTGTTTTCCTCTTTTTTTCGGGTGTGCGGTGTTGCGTGGATTTGTGGCACTGCATCGTGGACAGGCGCACCGGCGTGGTCTGCGCTTCGAGTGCGCGTCCGGCATAGAGAATACGAAAGCATGATGCATGCTGACGCCTGCCGCCCCGTGTAGTGCCCGTCACAGGTGCCCGTCACAGGTGCCCGTCACAGGTGCTCGTCACAGGTGCTCGTCACAGGTGCCCGTCACAGGTGCCCGTCACAGGTGCCCGTCACAGGTGTCCTTCGCAGGTGCTTGGTGCGCAGTGAGACGGTAGAAACGTCCTAGAGACGCCCGTGTTTAGGGGGAAGGGGTGGCCCCGCGACACCGAGTTCGTTGACTTTGACTGGAAACAGAGCTGCGTTATTGTCCTCGCTGCGTTATGTAGCCGCCGCAATAAAGGTCGCCCACACAATTCCAAAAAAGAAAAAGAAGGAAAAACATAATAATAATACTGATAAAAAAAAACACAGTACGATTTCAATGTCGGGGCTCAAAAGTTTATATGACTCAACCCGGCCGCTTTTCGTTGACGGAGCCATAAAGAAGAAACCCCCCAGCAGACTAAAACCGTTGCCAGCACTGCCTGCCCGCCTGCCCGCCTGCCTGGCCGACCGCCTCGGCACCGCCCGCTCCACAGGTGCTGGCGACAGCGCTCGCCGCGGAACTGCCGAATGTCATCGCGAGGGCATTACGTCATCAAAAGATGTGACGCCGCAGTGCGAGCACGTGCCGTTGCGGGGAGGCCCCGCCAGGCGCCGCGTAGCCGGCCGCGTCTCATACATGCGCAGCTCGCGAAGCTGTCCGCCTCTCACACATGCGCAGCTCTCGAAGCCTACTGGAGAGGAGCATCAAGCCGGGCCCCTCCTCCGCTCCGCCGCTCCGCGCCGCCGGGCTTTGGCGAGAGATATATTGCCGATACCGACCGGCGGCTGATCCAATGATCCCCTTTGGACACACGCGCGCACGATTCGCCCGCACAATTTTATAAATGGCGCCTCCCCTCCTCCGCTTTTACTACTCCGCCGCCGCCGCTGCCGTCCTCCTCTCGACTTGCTGAGCGGCGCTGAGCGACTGTGACGAAAGGCGCTGTGTACGTGTGTGCGGCCGCGGGCCGATACCGCGACAAGACACCCCATCCCTCTCGGAAGGGGAGCGGGGCCCTCGCAGTCCGGGACGCCCGCGGATGTGCGCGCCGCATACGCTTGCGAAGGGGCTTCCGTATTATTCGGGGCCACGAACGGGGTCCGACCTGTGCGGCCAAGGTGCAGGAGACGACCGGCTTCTGCTCACGTCGGCCGCAGCCTCCGAGGAAGCGCGGCTTGTACACTGAGCCCCCCGCCCCCCATAAAGGAAAAAAATGTCCCTGGATATTTACAGTGCGCGGAGCCGTGGTGAACCTTACTGGACTTTACGCGGTATTTGACAAATGTTCACAATGACTCGTCAAGTGTCAAGTAATGAACATCGCCAGTGTGCACTGAAAACAGAAAGTGATTTTACACCTCCGAGGCAAAGCGGGGCCGAGGTGCAGTGCCGCTGGGGCTAATAAAGAGCCGCTGGAGCGCGGGGCCTGGATAAGACGCGGCAACGAAAGCGCTCTCGTCAGTTGTGCCGGGTGACGAGGCAAAGGCGGCGCCCCAACTATCACAAAATCCCTTTGGTCCCGGCAGCAGCGCCCAGCCCTGCTCGACAGGTACTTCTCCGCGGCCCCGGCAGACGAGGGAAAGCCATTACCAGTGCGTGGCGGGGAGATAGGGGATTACGGGGAGGAGCCGGTAGAGCACTCCCCCCCCCCCCCCCCTTCCACTTCCATTCCTTCTTTCATTTCCCTGCGAGAGCTGTGCAGAAGCAAGGCATCAGCAGAAACCTGGTCCGGCCCGCGGCGCATACTTTGTTGATCCCCCTCCCTGCCTCCCTCCCTCCCTCCCTCTCTCCCTCCCCCTCGCTCCCCCTCCCCCCTGTCGCGTGCGGCGGCGGTGGTATACGCGGCCGGCAAGCTTTATCGCGGGCCCAGCGGCCGGCAGGCGCCCCGCCAGTGCGTGATGGGTCGGCGCCGCGCCGCTGCCGCCGCGCAGCCCGCCTCGAGGCTAAAACTTTGTTCCGGGGAAGATTACGCAGCGGCGGCGGCAGCGGCGGCGACGGCGAACTGAGCGGGCGCTCCCCCGGCCTCAGCACAGCCTCAGCTCAGCCGCTGCCGCTCAGCCGCTGCCGCTCAGCCGCTGCCGCTCAGCCGCAGCCCCCCCCCCCCCCCCCCCCCCCCCCGGCGGCCCAGCGCTGAGCCGCCGCCGCCGCCGAAGTCGCGTGGCACGGCGACCACTGAACGCAACAGGCCGCCGCCGGCCCGGGGCCCGGTGTACCTGCAGGGGGCCGCCCAGCTCCAGGATCAGCCGAGGATCAACGGCCTCGGCGACCTGTATAAAACCACATCGCCGAGGCCGCGCGGGATAACCTGGAACTCTCTGTGTCTCTCTTGCTCTCTCTCCCAGCCAGGAGGACCCTGCTCTAAAGGCGTGGCCCCTCCCGGTCGCGGTCGCGGTTCTCGGGAGCCGCTGAGCCGCGAGTCCGTCCGGCTGCGCACCGTCCGCGGCCGGCAAGCCCCGAGGCCGCGGGCATCGCCGTCGTCAAAGTGGCAAGCCCTGCGGTCTTGGCAAGTCGGCCCCCGCTGGCCGCACACCACATCTTCGCCGTCGCTGGCGCTGCCGTTTCGGATCCGAAATCCCAAACGAAACTTGGGACCGCAGTGTCTGTGTGGGCCAACTCGGGGCCCAAGTCGAGTTCGGTATATCGGCGCGCGGGTGGGCGTCGGACCCGTCGGAGCCGCGGAACACAATTTAAAGAGACGGAAGCGGCGCCGAAAAGTCCCCGCAGCGCCCGATGCGCGGCTGTGTGGGTGTGGGCGTGCGTCTGTGCGGTGCCCGCGGCCCCCACCACGGCCACGTACTAGTCCACCTTCCACGGCTGCTAGCGCTCCGGACTCCGGGGCGGGACGGCCTCGGCAGACACACAGGCACGGACACCGGCCACGGCTACTGCACCCCCTACCCTCCCCCCCCCCCCGACCGCCTTACTGTGCGCCGATCGAAGGCAACGAGGTTGTGTCCGGGGCCGGATCTAATAAAGGGGAACACCTCGGATCTGGGATTCGATTGTGACGAAGCGAGCGCGCGGCGCTCGGTGGCCGGCCGCCTGCCAGTCTAAAGAGGAAAAAAAAAAAACAACACAAAAAACAGAAGGGGGGGGGGGGGGGGCTAGGGGTACGGCGTGCTTACCGGTGCCGAAGGTCGTGAGGGTGGACTTCTTTCGTTCGGTGAAAATATCACGGCCGAGTGAGGGAGGCCAGTAGAGCGCGTTTCGGCGGGACAGCGCCAGCGCTGCTCGTTTTTCTACCACGGCGTAGCGGCAACCGTAGTACATTGAAAATAAAACACTTGCAGCCCGTCTCAATAGAATAAAATAAAGTAAAATAAAATCATGCCCGCCTTCGCGCTGTAACCGGCGCTGTAAGTCCCCCGGCCTCCATGTGCGCTTCCTTCTCCTCCTTGATCAGTGCCCTTTAACAACTCCCCTAACCCCTCCCACTTTTCAGCGTGCAGGCCGATTCCCCCCTCGGGGCGCGGGCCCCGTCACCGCCGGGCGTTCCGTCGTCGCCCCTCAGGCCTCGGCCGGGGCCTCGGCCGGCGGCGGCTATCACCATTTAAAGCGGACCCGACGGTCCGGGGTGGGCGTCGGTGGGCGTCGCCGCCAGCAGGGGCAATGCATATTCAAAGCGGTGCGACGGAGGGAGTCGGTGCAGGTGCCTGCAGCCTCGCCGGGCCTCGCCGACGGGCGCAACCCAATTCATCCCGAATAAATGACTTGGCCCGACACCTTCCTTCGCCTCGTAGATAGTAGATAAACGCGTCACCCGGTGACGCTGCCAACGCCGGCGGCGAGGGGAAAAGGGGAAAAACTAGGGTTGGGGAGTAGGGGGGGGGGGAGACGAAGGTTTAAGTGCATTGTCTGGGGGCGTGCGGGGCGTAGCCCGAGGGTAGCCTGTGGGTTCTGACGCCCTGGCCGGCTCTTCTGCTAGAGTCTCACAAAAGCGTACAGAGTCGCTGTCTTGGGCTGAGGAGGGATTGGTGCGGCGAGCGTAGTGGACACGAGACACGAGTGGGCGGACTGGACCAGAGGGGGCCGGGGGCCGGGGGCCGAGGGCCGGGGGCCGGGGGCGGGCCTCGGGGCCGGAGCCTGGGGGAACGAGGCCGCGAAGGACGGCTCTGATTGCGGCCCTTTATCACAAGCCCCCGCACTTGCATCGCCCCCGGCCGCCGCGACAGAGTGGGAGAGACAGACGGACTTGCGGCGTTCGCATCCCTTACTTATGTGCGTGCGCCGCTGCCGCCGCGCACCAGCCGGTCGAGGTTAGCGAACGCGCCCTGCCATGCGCCGAGTGGAATAAAGCCGTTAAGTCCGAGGGGGGGTGGGGCTGACATTGCTGCAAACACGCAGCCCCCCCCCCCCCCCCCCCCCAACAGCGCGCTCGTGTCCGTGCTCCTCGAAATCACTCCCACCCACCTCGCTCTCTGTTAACATTCAAGTTGCCAAAAGTACAAAGACATAAAACACGGTAACGACAACGGCGTGACACCGTTAGACATGCGGAGCGGGGGGGGGGGGGGGGGGGACACCCGTACAGCACCTTGCCCATTCCAACCCAGTTTCAACCCTAATTTCCATGAGTATTATTGTTTTGTCTCATTCTACGACATCGCCGCGTCCCCACGTACAAACAGATGGGCATCGTACACTTTACCAGCGGGGACTCGGCGGGGGCCTGGCGGGGACCCTCAAAGCCCTAAACTTTTTTTAAAAGCAAGAAACAAAAATCTTAAAATTCAAATTTTTTTTACACGACAGCGACCACGTCCATGTTCGTGTGACCTTTGTTTTCAGAATTCGGATTTCATACCCAAGTACCACTCAGCAGCTATGGCGCTGGAATTTTTTTTTATTTTTCTAAAAACTATTGGAATCAACATGTCAATTTCGTACGAACACGCCCATTGTCTGGTTCACAAAGACACGAGTAGCAGTTTCTGGCTCGCTCTGCTCTGTGTCTACCTTAAGGTCACCGCGCACCACGACAGCCTCCCTCTCTCTGGCGGCGTGCTGCGGCCGGCCCAGCGGGGCGGTCCAGAGCCGCCTGTTTGACCAACCCGACTCAGTCCGTACGCTCCAACCGCCCCGTCGGAGACCATCGGCAAACGTGCGTGTGAGGGCCGGCGCGGCGGTGCCTCCCCGTGGGCCCTCGGCCGGGCAGCTCTGCGCTGTGCGGCGCTGTGCGGCGCTGTGCGGCGCTGCGGAGCGGATCATCGGAATAGGTCTGTTGGATTTGTTGCGGTTTAACGTGTCCCTGACGCCGGACCCTGCCGACCAGGCCGCGCCAACAAGAGGGGGGGGGGGGGGGGGGCGCCAGAGGCCCCTGCGATGCCCTGCGGCTGCAAGGGGACCAAGCCGAGTTTCGGAGGCAACAAATACGGGCACGACTGTTTGGCCAAGCGGGGCTGCGCGCTGGCCGGTCGCCGCGACCGTCGTTGGCCGAAGTGAGGTGAACAAAAGCAGCGGTACGCGGCGGTCGCGTTTTATCCGCCAAAGCCGGGGCCGCGCGGCTGGCCGGGTTCTGGCGAGTAATCTGGCCGCGCCGACCGAGAGCGCCCGTCATTCCGGGGATAGGCAACCCGGCGGACAGCGGTGCGCCGGCGCGGCCTACTCGCTCTCCGGCAGGCGCTTGCGGCCGCTCGGTGCGTCCGGCGATCAGCGCCTCACAGAATCGTTTCTCGGCTTGCCGAGCCGGGAAACGTTTCCCAAGTAGGCCACGACGCTGCCCCGCCCCTCACCCCCGCCCCCGTGCTAGAGTTTTGTTGCATCCTGGCCCCATCCAAGGGGCGCCTGCCCAATATGGCCTTGCAGGGGGTCCAGGCCGCAGACCCGGAGCCGCCGAGGGGAGCCGTGGATCCTGGCAGGGGCGGCGCCAAGGCTGCTGCCGCCGCCGGGCCGAGTGGGCCTCTGGGGGAGAATTTCACATACCCCCCGCAGAGATCCTTACGCCGCTCTCACCAAGGCGTTGCCAAGCGCGTCCGGCCCGCCCGCGGCCCGCGGCTAGGAGCGGGCGCCGGAGGGAGCAGAGGCCTCGCCAGAGGCGGATATAACGAGCCCGAGGTTCAATTTATGTCCGGCCCAGTGACTTAGCAAGCGCCGCACGCAAGAGGCGCCGCAAGGAGAATATTTTTCTGCCGCCCCGCTTAGGAGGCATTTCAACTGCTTTTTTTTTATTTTTAAACGACACATTTACCTTTCGAAACGCGTCTGGAAAGATGTGTGGGTGTTGACCTGCCATCACGGGATATTTTTGTGCCCGTTCATACCTACCCTGCATCCTATTGGGGGACGGCGAGCGCGTGGTCTTATGGCGATTGAGTATTAGAAGACCGGCGTTTCCTGCTTTGCTTCTTAAAAGTTGGAGCTAAGCTCTCGGGCGCACCCTCTCCGCCGCGTCCCCCGACGCCCGCGCCGCGGGGGAAAAGTAAATGAAAGAGGGGAAGCTTTCCCAGGACAATCAGGGGGGGGGGGGGGATCGCATTATCAACTCGACGCCGCCTTCCGCCTTGGTACGAAGGGAAACTCGCGGCGGACGTGAGGGACTCGAGCAGAGCCGAAGGGGGGCGGGGCCCCAGTGCACAGGGACCGCCGCCGGGAGGGACCGCGGGGGATTATGGGAGATTCCCATCCCGGCCGAATCCAAATTGGGGGTGGCCGCTAAAGGCAATAAACTGAGCCGGCACCTTTTGACGAGTGCAGCCTGCGCGATAAGGGAGTGGGCCGGGCCCCCCGGCGGGCCTCCCGGCGGGGGGGGGGGGGGGTGAGGATGAGGGGGGTGACGGAGGCGACGGGCTCTGTCCGCGCCGGCAGTGCGCAGGCGGGGCGCAGTGCGGCGGAGGCCTGGAGGCCAGCGGGCCTGGAGGCCAGCGGGCCACGCGACTCGGGAGGTCGGCCGCGTGTCCGGGCCGCCGCCGGGCGAAAGCGGGCGAAAAGGCGTACCATATTTCACCGGCGAAACTTTCCCCGGCCATGCTAATGTCCCTCTCGCCGCGGTGCCACACGGCGCGGGCCCGCGGCGGCGGGACCTCCTCCAGTCGCCTCCGGCCGCCTCCACATTCTCTCCGCATGCAGTTGAAAACTTATGAGTTAATTTCAACCTCCCGCTCGGGAAGGGCCTGGGCTGGGCTCGCGCCTGGGGGCCCCGTCTGGGGAGGGTGCGCCCTGCCGGGTCAGAAGGCCACCCGAGGGGCACTGCGGACAGTGGCTTGGGGCGGCGGCGCTGCTGCAGTGCGGCCCGGCGGCCCGCGTCATCGCCGGCCTGGGCCTGGACGCTGCTGCCGCGGTGCGCCGCCATGCCGCAGCACGGTCGACGCCGTGGCCCTGCCTGTGCCGCAGCGGGGCCGGCGCCACAACAAGATCCTCACGAGCCGCTCGCCACACCACGAATACACGGGTGCTGCTTGTCGCCAAGGCTGGTCGTGGGGAGGGCGCCGGGGGTGGCCAAAGCAGGAGGCCGGGGGGAGGGCCTCCCGCCGCCCGCGAGGCGGGCCGCGTAAAACGCTGTCATATTCCATCCCTCTCTGCTATTGCGGTCGTTGCCGGGGCCGGCGACGTCTGCCGGCGGCGGCGGCCGTCCCCGAGTCCGGCCCGGGAGTCGGCGGCTGCTCGACCATTCGGCATTCCCGACACGTCCAACGGTAAAACCAGAGGGCCGTGGGCCGGATGGTCCGCCGCTACGGTACGGCCGGAGCCGCAGCGCAGCCGCAGCGGAGCCAGCGGCCAGCGGGTCGGGCCGGAGGGGGCCGGAGGGGGCGGTCTGCCCGAGCGTGTCTTGCGTGTGCCGGTGGGCGCCGGAACACAAGCAGTGGGCGTCCCCGGCCGGCTCCGCTCCGCAGGTCCGCCGCGGCCTCTCCCCGCCTTCCGGCGCTACGGTGCACACACCGTTCGACATCTGTTGGACCGCCGTGATATCAGCGACGGAGCGTCATTGGGCGTGTCAGTTGTGAAATAACGTAATAATGGTTATAAAAATAATAATAACATGATTGTGACACATCAATTTGATAGGCTTATAGATCGTGTCGACACGTTTTCGGGTTAAATATCGCATTGCAGAATACCAGGCCCAGGCCCAGGCCCAGGCCGGAGGCTGCTACACGCTACCCCCTGCTTTCGCCGAGCTGACGGCAGCGGTGCTGGGCCGGGTGGCGGGCGGACGCATTCTGGCCGCGGATAACAGAGCGCCGCTCTTTACGGGCCGCTCTCTCAGCCCATTGACACTTTCTCTCACACGACAGACTCGCCGTAAACCTACGGCGGCATTGAAACCGAACGACCTCCCCTCCGCCCGAGTGCCTCGCTGATTAATTTCATCCGGTCTCGCGCCCCCCGGCCGCCTCCCCCGCCGCCGGAGTCTTTTTCTGCTGCTTCTTTATGAAGGCGGGCGGCCCGCAGCACGACCGTCGGCGCGGACTTGGGCCCCGGAGACGCGGCGAGGCGCCAGCCCAACGAGGCACACGGTCATATCTGAGGTGGAAAATTATAACCAAGATATCAGAATAAATTAGGAAAAAGAATAAAACAATACGTTTTTGAAAAAAAGGGAATATTTCAAAATTATCACGAGAAAAAAATTGCTATGGTGAACCTTGTGAAAGCTGCTGCTTCGCTGAGGGTTTGGGCCTCCGGCCTTGTAGTGTGTACTCTTAGAAAACAATGAGGCAATTTTGATTCCACTCCGTACCCACCCGATACCTAATATTGATTTGGTGCCGATCAGCACGGCAAACCCCTCGCGGCGATAGACACGGCATCGTTCCGGGAACGAATTCGCGGCGGCATTAGAGATTCTCTCTGTGGGCCGCTGGGGCGGGGGGCCCTGGGCGCGGCGCCCCCCGCGCTAATGCAGTGTACCATCCCGCCGTGCCGTGTCGCGGCGCGGCGGCGCGGCGCGGTGAGTGTGAGAGGATCGCGGTCGCGCTGCGTGGCGGCTGAGGTGAGTCGGGCGTCACGGGTTAAGCCGCACAATACAAGCTGCTCGGAGTTTGAGCAGGAGCCGGGGCACCTGACACGGGCGTGACCGGGCAGGGCAGGCAGGGCCACGAGCCCCGACCCTCGGTGCCTACCGGTGTCGGATGTTGGAGCCGAGCCCTCGGGCAGGCCGTCGGCCCACAGGAGGGCCGCGGGCAGCCAAACTTAAGGTTACGTTATTAGCAGTGCAGGTCGCCGACATTTATTGTTCAAAACTTTACGTCACGCCGACGGCAGAAGAAAAGGCCGCGCGCGGGTTCGAAACTACATCAGGAGAAAGTGTGCCGGCACGCGGGCGGATGAAGAGTTTATCCTCTGCCGGCACTGTTAAGACGGAGCGCGCGGAAAGAAATCGTAAACCCAGCGTCAGAAATTTTTAATAGCAGTAGACGAAAACTTTGGCGCCGCCGCAGGCTAAAATATTTGTCTCTGCGAACCGGAAGTCCGGTCCAGGCCCGATAACCACTGCCGGACTCGGCAGGGCCCAGACGAGGGCCCGGGCGAGGCCCCACGCCCCGCGGACTCCGCCCCGGCTCCTCGACATTCATTATCCCCCCTCACCAACTTTCCCCCAAACTTTTTTTCCCCACAAAAAAAGGAGTTTGCGGTGTTGGCGGCGGTGAAGCCCGCTCCACAACAAGGGCTGCGAGTCGGTGCGTTGTTACCGTTGTTACCTGGTGCTGCTGGCCGGCCGTGGGAACAGGGTGCACGCCACCCTCATGGACCCGCGGCGGCGACGGCGGCAGCGGAGGCAGCGGAGGCGGCGGCGCCTGTGGACAGGCCAGGTGACAGGATTAGCACCGCGGGGGACTCTGCACATCAGCGGGCCGGCTGGGTCTCGCTGTAACTGGCGGCCTGATCCGTCTGGCTGCCCTTTTGGCGGCGCCGAGGGAGCAGGGGCGCGGCCCTGCTGATCCTATCCGGGCACCGGGCCAGGCCGCGTCCGAGCGTGCGGTCCCGGAGGACGCCGGCCCTACGGCAGCGTGCGGTCCCGGAGGACGCGGGCCCTACGGCAGCGTGCGGTCCTGGAGGACGCCGGCCCTACGGCAGCCTCCCTTCCTTGCAGCGAAAACACGCAGTGTCTGCTTCTCATGGCAGGAACACGGCCCCCGGGGCGCTTGTTGTTGTGCGCACGCCGCGCGCAGCGCACGCGTGTCGCTGTCCATCACCGCCCCCGGCGGCACGGTGATATGGAGGCGCCCGGGTGCCGCGGCCGAGGCTGTCCGCGCAGCACGGCCCGCCCGACAGCCGACACCGGCAGCGGAAGCGGTCGCAAACCCGTTCCTGCTCTTTTATTATCGACTGGCTGCTACAGGCATAATAGTGGTTTAGCACGGTGGGTGCGCGGTGCGTGGTGCGTGGGCCGTGGGCCGCGGGAGGGGATGACACCCGAAACCGGCGGAAAACGTCCCCAACAGGAGTGAGAGAGAAAGGTAAAGGGAGAGGAGGGGCGAGAGAGGGAGAGAGAGAGCGTCGGTAAATCGCCCCACTTGACGGGGAGAAAATAAATCAGGACTGCGTGAGCCCCCCGTCCGGGAGGGTTTTGTGTGCGCGTATGGCGAGCGCGGTAACGCCGTCCCCGACACCATCAGCGCAATAAACTGATTTCCATCCATCACCCCCGGCCGTGCGGCCGCCGCTGCCGGCCCGCGCCCTCATCAGTTCACCATTTTCCGAGCCGCCGCCGTGTAGCATCGGAGAGTGGCCGGCAGGCGGACGCCGTGCCGCCGCCGCCGCCGGCTCTGCGGCGGGGCGAGGCGGCCGTGCGAGAAAAGAGGGGGAGAGAGAGAGAGAGAGAGAGAGAGAGAGAGAGAGAGAGAAGGCGGAGAGGGAGAGGAAGAGGAAGAGGAAAAAGAAGCAGTTTTTTCCATCACGCCGTGATTCGCACGCACTGGACCGCACTTAGGCCCCTCTGCTCGTTACGGATTGAGTCGTCCGGACAGACGTGCCCGGCCTCCATGCCGAGGGTGCGGGGCCTGCGGGGCTTGCGAGGCGCCCACCCCTGCGTGGGGCCCACACCTCGCGGCAGCCGCGCCGCAGCACGCGGCGCCACAACGGGGCGCGCCCGGGCAAAAACGTGTACGGGCTGCCCTGGCCGGTCCTTTGGTGTGGCCACTTCGGGGTGAGTAACTGGATCGGCATTTGGGCACGAGGCCACACGCCCCAAACCCCCCCAGCCGGAGCCCCCTTGCGCAGGGCGCCTGTTCTGCGCCGTGCGGGACTGAAGGTGGCAGCCGTTTGTTACCACTGCGCCCTGCGTGATCGTGTACTCCGGCCTTATCTCAGGCCGGGCCAATGCATTAGCGGCGCGACACAACGCGACCCGACCCGCCCGGCAGCTCGCCAGAGAAAATAAAAAAAAACTTAGTGCGTGGAGTGGGGATCGGGCCGCGGGCAGCAGGGCAGCCAGGATGGAAAAGTATATATATATATGTCGTGGGCAGTTTCAAGTTCGTATAGACAAAGCAATGGTAATGTAGATGCAGAAGAAAATGCAGAAACAATACAGAGGGGCGGGAATCGGGCGGCAATGCACGGTTAGCTCGCGTTAGTTCAGGGACGCCGCCGGGGCCCGTCCTGCCCTCCGGGAACCAGAGGCGGCGGCGGCGACAAGCGAGTCACGCTTTCTCCCCGGCACTCGCGAAGAACTTGCTCGGTCACAACCAGACGGTCTGCAAGCGGGCGCCGGCGCGACCCTGAACTTGGAGCTCGGGGCGTGTGCGCCGTGTTCGGCGTGTGCGCGGCGCGTGTCCCGGGAGGCCCCACCGGGGGCCCGGCCGGCGCCTCCCGGAAGAGGGCGCCTGCCAGAGCCTGCCGGGGCCCGTCGGAGGCTGCCGCCGCAACTGCTGCCGGAAGCCCAGCGCGCAAACACGGGCCGGGCTGCCCCGGCTGCCCTGGCTGCCCACATGGGCCCGGTCCCGGCCCCCCGCCGCCACCCCGCCGGAAACCGCGGGCCCCCGCCACCGAGAAGGTCGCCACCATATCGCCCCGGTACGTCGGCTGACAGGGGAATCGAGAAGTCCCACGCGCTTTGAATTCTTGATGGCCGCGTGCTGTTGCCTCTGAGATTATGGCACCAGGTTCTGAAATGCGCAACAAGGAAAGGTCACTGTTGCTACCTACCCAAACTTCATCCAGAAAAACGTCTCTTTTAAATAAATCTCTCTTGGAAGAGTTTTTGATTGAAGCATAATTTTTTTTTGTATTGAATAATGAAGATTTTTTCGAGATTCATGATGAGCTATTTTGTAATTTTAATGCCAATTTTCCCGTTATTCCCCTACAAAAAGAGGCTCTACAGAATCAAAGAAACTATTTTCGAAGTGCAGTCAGAGTCTAATATGCCGATGACAATGCACAACGCAGACAATGCAGCAGATCCCATCACAGCGTTTGATGATTGAAAAACATTCGCCTGCCCTGCTTTTGGCACGGACACCCGCGGCGTCAGCCGTCCCAATCGTGACTGCTCAGTGCCCTCGCAGTCGGCGCGGCAGCAGCGGGCCGACACACACGGCCTCGCAGCGGACAAACAGCGTCGCACACACATCGGGTGCGGCAGCAGCGCCGGCAAAGCCCCGAGCCAAAGCCAGCCAAAGCTGGGCGCCCGAGCCCCGCCCCGGCGTTGCCATTGCCGTATTCAATAATCGCCCGGTTCCTCGCGGCCTTTTTGCTCTGTCCGTCCCGGTCCGGCCCCGGCGGCTGCCGACGGCTCGGCGTATGAATCAGCGCCGCCGCCCACTTGTTGTTCCTATCACGCCACGACGGCCGTGCGGGGATTGCGAGCACATGCGGGCCGTGTCCTGCCGTGCCCCGGCCGTGTCGCGGCCGTGCCGGACCAGCGCCGGCGCCCACGGCCCGGACGGACGGGGCGGAATGTTCGACAAGGGTGCGGGCGAGCCGACACGGGTAGGGACCCCGAGAATGCCGCGTGGCACAGCGGAGGGAGGAGGAATGCGAAATAAAGAAAAAAACAAACAAGAAGGGTCCTCCTTCCTGGCGTTGTGATCGTCGTCAGGTCCCACGGAGACCTGTCAACTGTCGGACCCGGCCGAAAGCCCCGGAGGGTCGCGCCCCGAGGGCCCCGCGCCCCCGCCCCGCAGACCCGCACACGCCGCCTCGGCACAACTACAGCGATCTGAGGCGGCACGGCGCGGCTACGGCCCTGAGCTAGGCGCGGTACGTCTTCGAGTGCAAGTTGGGCGCGAAGGGAGAGAGAAGGGGAGAGAGAGAGAGACGCACTCCCTTCCACACACACACACACATGCGCCGCCGCGCGCTGCCGCTCGCTCCGGGTCCATTAGTATCAAAGCCGTCCAACTAGGAGCCGGTCCGTGCAGAACCGGGGAGCAACTACAGCGACAAGCCACAGCACACACAGACCTGGGCCAATACCTGGGGCCAACATGAGGCCAGCATATGAGGCCAGCAATGAGGCTAGCAGATGAGGCCAGCATGATGCCAGAGCGCCTGCAAGAACGGCCCGGGACTAGCCTGGGCCAGCCTGCTCGGTATCAGCTGTAGCTCTCATTTTTTTTTTATCATAATGTGCTGTTGTTTGGACGGGCACGAGTGGGATTCTGAAAGCCCCTCGTGCAAATTGCAGCGCCACCGTCGCACTGCGCCCATAAAATGAAAGGCCGTGGAGGCCGTACGCCTGACCTTGGGGGCCCGGCTGCGCAGAGAGAAAGAGAAGAAAGAAGGGAGGAGGGGGAGGCGGGAGGGGGTGCCGAGGTCTCCCGCCGCCACGCCGTCTAGGTGAGAGCGGCCGCAGTGCACCGAGAGGTCTGGGTTAGTATTACGGCCGGAGTCGTCATCTCTGCCAGCCCCGCTGCAGCGCTGCAGCCGCGTCCCACATCAGTAGCCGTAAACGGAATGAGAAGAGCTCTCACGATGTGGGGGCTGCAGTGTCTGGCACTGCACGGCACCGCACGGCACCGCAGGGCACAGCCGGCGGCAGCCCCGTGCTCAGGGGACGCCGCCGGTCGAGGGGTTGCGGGCCGCGGGCCGCGGACAGGTCCCGTCTGTGTTTGCCTCGGGGGCGGCGCTGCCGGGCTCGTCTTGGTTCAGGCGGTGGCCTCGCGGGTGCCAGAGGGCACCAGGGGACCAGAGCGGACCTCCGCCCGCCGCTCCACGAACCACCAACACCTTGCCAACATCTCCTGCTGCGTTATTCATCGTTGTTTGTGGGGAAGACCCGGCTACGAGTAGTCGCGGGTAATTATTGACACTCTGCGTCACTATTTTCAGCAGAACCGGCGGGGCACGGCGGGGCCCAGCGCAGCCTGCCCTCCGTAACGAGGCGGAGACCCGCCCGGACCCGCCGCATTCGCACCGCCTAACGCAGAACAAGGTGCGTTGACAGCGGGGCGCGGCGCGCGTACTGGAACAGCACGCACGCCGCCGTCAGCGCTGCAAATCGCATTTCATTTCATCTATGAGCTCTTTTCCTCTTACCCGCCTGTTACGCGGAAATCAGCCCGTTGCAGGAAACACCGCGTAATTAGCCTCTCCCTCCGTCTCTCTCCCTCCGCCGAC
The DNA here is from genome assembly GCA_026979955.1 of Megalurothrips usitatus. NCBI lineage: Eukaryota > Metazoa > Arthropoda > Insecta > Thysanoptera > Thripidae > Megalurothrips > Megalurothrips usitatus. Next base: position 8,490,099 of record CM049594.1, on the reverse strand, counting down.
GCCTGACCGGGGCCGGATGTCGGGCGGCGCGCGAGGGACGGAGACGGAGCACGCCGGGCGAGAGGGGGCCGTGAGGAGTGTGGCCGGAATTGGCCCGCGTCGCGCCGCGCGGCCCCGGCGCCGTTCGCTGTGCCGCTCTGCATAGGGGCGGGCCGAGCACACACGCCTTAGGGCGAAAGTGGATCGCGAGGGGGCGCGGCGTGGCGTGGCGTGGCGCGGCGTGGCGCGGCGTGTGTGCGTCGTGGCGTAACTGAGCGGGACAGCGGAGGGAGGAGAAGGGGGGGGGGCGGCAACTTACGCCTGCTGCCTTTCTTAACCCGTCCCCGAAGAGTTGAGATTCCGAGCGGCAGCAGCAGGAGCGGCTCGGGGGAGGATAGGGGAGAGGGATGCTGTCTCCCCCTCCCCTCCTCCCTCCCCACTTACACAGTCCCACTCGGTGAACTTAGGCGGCGGCATATAGCACTCCCAGTCCCGGCATAGCTTTAACTGCCCTAGGCAAACTCGTGATCCTGCCCCGGCACCCTTCTTCACGCCCTGCGCCGGGGCCTCGGGGCCCTGCGGGTGCCCTGCGGGTGCCCTGCGGGTGCCCTGCGGGTGCCCTGCGGGGCCCTGCGGGTGACCTGCGGTGCCCTGCGGACTCGGTGACCCCCACTCCCCACTCCCACCCCGTTCCGTACGAGCCGTGCGTGCGTCACCCGGTTAGCCTCGCGTATTAGCTCAGACCGCGATTGGCGCGTTCGGTCGGGGGATTCATATTTAACGACTAGCGGGGCGTGGAACACGACCGCTGTGTCAACGCCGTCCGTCGCCTGCTGTCAACGGCCGCGGACGGGTTCCTGCCTTCTGTCCAAGTGCAATATTTATTTTTTTCGTTCGATGGCTTTACAGATTAAAAGAATGTGATCAGGGGCGACGCGCTTGATTCCTCCACAAAGATTACGGCTCGGCGGGGCCGGACGCTGTGGAGACCTGGCGGGGTGGGGGGTCCGTCGGGGGGGGGGGGGGCTTCGCGTGAGGTAAACACGACCCCCCGCCGGCCGTGCACATTACAAACTCGGGGCCCAGTGCATAGCGGAGTGAGGTAAACTATTAATTTGTCGTCGGCTTGTGGGCGGCCAGACACGGGATACGGTCGGGGGCCGTGTGCGGGAGCTGCCGGACACTGCGGGCACACGTGCGGCTCCGACCCACCTGTCCCGCCGCCCCGCCGGGCGCCATCGGCAAATAGTCTCCTCGTTCGGAGCCGCCGCGGCGCGGGTCACAGCGGAGGTCAAACAAGAATTACGTGCGATTGACCCCGAGAGTGTTTAATCCCGGGTCGGCAGGGGCGCGCTCCCGGACCGGGTCAACACTACAGTGACAGACCGTATGTAAATACACGACACATCGTTTTTGTCAAGGGCTTTTTTGTCCCCTCCGGGCACTTTCTTACGTCGATCATCACACCCTTATGTAAGAGGCGTACAAGAAAACGCACACTCCAAGGACGGTTCAGAGCTTCTGCATCTAACCGGGCCGGTCTTAGTTCTCACCCGGCTCATCACTTCTAAACTCGCTACATCCCAAAAATCGTCCTGAATAATCACGCTAGCTTTTCTGAATTCCAAAGAAATTTCCATTTGTGGTGGTCGCACACGGGGGCACCGGACCGGCGGCCGGACTGTGGGCGCGCGGGCCGCTGAATAATAATCTCTCCCCCCCACCCCACCCCGACCCCCCCCCCGGCGTCTGCGACAGGAAGCCTCTAAAGAGGCCTTTTAACCCCCTGCCGTCCCGTCGTCCTCGGTGGGGCGCCGTGACACGGCGGTCGGCGGCCGACACCTCCGCATCTGGAGGAGAGGGGGGCGGGGGTGGCCAACCCCCGGCCGCCGGACTGCCGCTGCGACCCTGGCGATTCTGTGAAGCCCCACTCTGGACCTGCTGCCGGGCTCCTGGAATTCTCTCTCTCTCTCTCTCTCTCTCTCTCTCTCTCTCTCTCTCTCTCTCTCTCTCTCTCTCTCTCTCTCGCTCTCTCCCTCTCGCTCTCTCAGGACACCCCCGCACTGCGCCCGCCCACCCGTGCGGTGGGCGCCACCACTGCGGGTCCGCCGGACTCGTGTTTGAGATTTGCATACGGCGCTAACTAGATCCCGACGCGGCGCCGGCAGCACTCGGCCGGCATTAGCGCCGCGGCCCGCAGCCGTGCCCGGCCGTGTCCGGCTGCCGGAGCAACAGGGGGCGCCAGCTGGCAGCTGCCGCTGCGGTGCCAGCTGCCGGCGGCCCGCCTGCCGCGTCGGCTGCACGCCACGTCACCGCTCAGGCTGCCGCTGCCGCGGGGTCACGCGGGGGGCCCGGGACGGGGCCGCAGGGCCGCAGGGTGCGGGATGACTAAACACCTGAGAAGAAACGGAAACCTCGTAGATCGGGGAGGGTGATGCGCTTGTTATGTTACTGTTTGTTGTCCATACATTTAATTATTTTTTTTAAGCACAGACTCGCCCGCGGCGCCGCGCTGCCGGCCTGCCTACCCCGCCTCTGACAGGGGCTCCGCTCGCGAGGGAACGAGTCGTTTTGAATAAATGGGCTGGCTTTCTCATGGCAAAAACGGCGAGACCGCGCCGCACCATGGAGTCCACACACAACGGCAGCGGTGGCGGCCGGCAGTGCAGCCGCCGTCACACATGCAGTGCTCATACGTATTGCATGACGTGTTTAGGCACTCGCGCTGGAGGGGTGGGGGGATACCACCGCATTCCCTGTGCTGTTGTTAATCACAAGCGTCGAGGGAGTGGAGTTTGCGGCGCGCTGCAAACGCGGTTAGTCACACAGACAACGCACACACACACACACGCACGCACGCACACAACTCACTGCAGGGCCTATGCCTGCATAATTGGTCGCAATTTAGCACCTTGGGGACAAAAAGAACACGGTACTGATGTTGTAAAAGCCCCGTGTGGTGCCGGAAACCAGCCGCAACGCCTGCTGATTTGCAGTGGGGCCCCGCCGCGGTACCTTTTCCTCGTGGAGCGGTACCGATCTACCGACTCACATAGCCGTGTACATCCGTGTACGTTCGTACACGCGCCTCCCCCCAGCAAACACACGCTGAGCCGGGCTAATGTATAAGCGGGGCGGCCGGTGGGCGTCACCGACTTTTCCAGCGATGCCGATCACTGGGCAGCGCGCCGAGTGTTCCGATTCAAACGCCATTCACGGAAACATGATATTTACCGGAGTCGATTGTCTTTTAAAGCGTCCCGGGCTGGCGGCGGCGGACTTTTCACCGTGGCGCCGTCTCCAACACAGAACGGCGACGCGGCAATGTCCTCAAATTTCCCTACAGAAATGAGAGACAGAGCGCAAAACGAGCATGAAAATACATCCATTTCATTTTGCACAGCGAAATGCGCCACCCTTCCCGGTCGCCAGCGGTCATATAACAAAGGGAAAGAACACAGAGGTAAAGGCACCCGGGTCGCGTGGCATTCGGCGCTTCTGTTTTTTTTTTTTTTGAAGGGGAGGCTACGGCAAGGCCTACACTGTCTCTGCCTCGGAAGCCGCGGCGGTTCTCGTCTCGAATTCACACCACAGCTGCTCGACGAGGCGGGAGGGACGGCGGGGGGCGTTGGGACTCGCCAGCCGCACGGATTCACGTTGCGGGGGCCTCATTCACATCCCACACACAAAACACCCCGGCCGCGGCCGGCCGCCGGCCCACCACCCGCCTTCTATCTGCTCCCTTTTGCTCTTTTGAAAACGCATCCCTGTTATCCCCTTCCCTCCCTGCCGTGCTGTCCCCCCCCCCCCCGCGTGGTCCCAGCAGCGCCGCCGCCAGCGCGGTGCGCGGTGGCCGGCGGCGCGCGTGGCTTGGGCCGTAATCCCTCTTTGGGGGCGTCGCGTGCGGGACCGCGGGGGCCACGTCGGTCCGAGGGGCTGCGATATCCGGCCTCTGCCACACTTCGCAGGGTGATCATGTCCAAGGCGCCGCATGTGCCGCCGTGCCGCCTCCCCGGCTGGTCTCCGCCCCGGCTGGACGCCGCCCCGACTGGCCGCCGCCCCGGCTGCGCCCTGCTGCCGCCAGGCTGTTCTATACGACGGGGCCCGGACCCTGACTCTCCCCCGGGCTCCCCTTACTCTGTTTCAATGGGAGCGCCAGCGCATGAAATTGACCCAAAGCCTACTTCTATTTGTGGGGAGGGGGTGAGGGGGGGCGGCAAGTGCGCGCGAGAGAGAGAGAGAGAGAGAGAGAGAGAGAGAGAGAGAGCGAATTGGGGGGGGGGGGTCCCCAACGGGACGGAGCCCTCCCAACCGTACGATATCACACCAGTCTTCGAGGGCGTGCGCGCCACCGGACCACGTCGAGATTTATTTAAGGCGCCGTCTGGGCCGCCTGTGCCCTCGCATTTAGAGGACCGCTTAATTTGCACGCCCGCGTATTTACGGCGCGCGTCGCCACCACAAAAAAAAATCCATCGAATTTGCATAGGGACGTTCGAGGGGTGGCCGCGGAGTGCGGCGTCAGGCGGAGGAGTACCGAAGGACAGCGGCCCACGTGCGGCCCACGTGCGGCCCACGTGCGGCCCCCGCCGCCTTGAGGGAGACTCCTGCGGTCCGGCAGCACCACGTCGAGGCCTAAATCAGCTCAGCGGCAGCGGCCCGGAGCGAAACCGGCGGTGCGGGGAGGTGGACGCGGGAAGTAAGGGCCCAGGAAGGGAAGCACGAAAAGGAAAATGGATTGGAAGGGAAAGGGGAGGGGGGGGGGGGTGTCTGGGGAGCCGCGCAAGTGGGGCACCGCCAGTCCGAGTGCCCTGAGCGACGGCGGCGGCAGGAGAACGGAGGGAAGGTCGCACATCGAATCGCGTCCAATATTCAAGGGCAAATTCAAATTCACCGACAACTCGTAATGCCTCCACCGTCTAAATGGTCACGAAATATTCATGGTCATGCAAGTATTCCCCGATACTGAGGTAATGAATGTATTATTTGGTAGGGTACAAGGGCATGGCACAAATTTAGTTAGGTCATTTTAATTTTATTGAAATACGAGATCCGTGCGTCGTTGGATAAATCTCAGTTGTGACATCCACATGTCGATTTTTTTCGCGACTCCTCGGTTAATAAGTCGTTGTAAAAACAGCTTCAGTAAGCTATGAGCTATCAGGAAATGCCATTAGAGCGACTGCTTTCAGAGAACATCTATGAGAGCCCGGCTATGAGAAACTTGCTATCAGGGTAACCTGCTTTCAGAGTTTTGCTGTCCGGAGGTGCGCGAAAAATTTATCAGAAGTCAGGAATTTTTTGACAGCTTACATCTGATAGCCAGAGTCCGATTTACACCAGTAATGATCACTGTACTGCACCGAGTCGGATCACAGCTCATGGGAATGGCCTCTCCGCGTCGGCAGCAGCAGGCCAGCGGGCCAGCGGGCCGAGTGTTCGTTGGGGCGGCTGCTGCCCCTCTCTCTCTCTCTCTCTCTCTCTCTCTCTCTCTCTCTGTCCGTCTCTCTGTCTCTCTTCCTCCTATTCCCCCCTGGGCCCTCCTTCCTCCGCGCTGGCCAGCCTGAGAGGAAAATAGAGACGGGCGGCGGCCCCCACTGGTCCCGTCGCATTTCTGCAACTCCTCCTCATTCTCATCTCTCTTCATTTTTTTTGTTTTTGTATTTTTTTTGCACAGCTCCTGTTTGGCTCCCCTACGCTGCAGACGAGATGTCTGGCGGAAGCTTTAAAGATGTTGACGCGCTCGCACTTCTGTGGTAAGAAAAGGGGGAAAAAATTAAATAAACGATGCCGGCCACACTGAGCGTCGTACATTGAGTGTCCGTTTGTGATGAGCAGCGCGATGAACGTGCAGGCTAGGAGTTACGCTGACGGGTGTCGGCGGCCGGCCGCTCTGCGGGGGGCGATCTGCCTGAGTGACGGACGAATAACGCTCGAGATTAATTAGTGCCGACAGCGAGGCGGGCGGGCAGCGGCAGGCAGGGGTGACAGGTCCCGCACGCAACTCCGGCGAGCCGAGCCGAGCGCAGCCGAGCACAGCCGAGGGAGCGGCCCTTGACCTACTCACGCCCTTGATTTCCCCGCCTCTCTCCCCCCTTTCCGCCCCCCCCCCCCCTGCCCGGTCGGGCCCGTCTCTTTACCTTCTCAGGCACAGCCCCATGAATAATTTAGATCCAGGTATGGGCTCACGCTCTCAAAAGACAGGGACTTCTCGGTGGCACGGCGGAGCGGGGCCCCTGTTTAGGCGCCCGCGAGCGCGCGCGCGCGCGCGCGCCTGTGTGTGTGTGTTTGTGTGCGTGTGTGCGGCTCGCTACCCGCGCCGAGCCTCGAGGAAGCTCCGCCCCATCTCCCACTTGGGTCCGCTTTCAGCTTTCGTCTTCAGCCCCCCCCCTCTCCCTTCCCCTCGGCGCCACTGCCTGCAATGACGACCGTCCGATCTCCTTCGCTTGCCATTTGCATGCGATTGGTGTGGCGAGCCGCCAGGAGGGCAGCAGGTCTGAGGGCGGGGCCCGGCGGGGGCCGGCGGGGGCTGTTGTTGTGCGAGGCAAGTCAAACATCCGACCCCGCGAGCGTTCCTTTCCATTCCCGGCACCGCCCCCCTCCACTGCCAAAGCTCTGCCCCAAGGCCGGGGGCGCGCACCGGCCCTAAATCACTTGACCACTGCCGACGGGGACGGGCAGTGAGGGGGGAGAGTCGATCCCCTCTGCCGCCTCGCCGCCTCGGCGCGGCCGGCAGCCGGACCCGGCCGTGCCCAGCCGGGCACAGCATCCCTGCGCCCCCGTCAGCGGCACAAGCAGTCCCGACGGTGAAGATCGAGTGTCTGCAAGCGGAGCGGCGGCGGCGGCGGCGACTCCGCCGGCTGCCTGACCTTCACCTGACGGCCGGCCGGCCTTGACCCGGCCGTCGGTAGACCGTCGGCTGGTTATCACTCGTCGACCGACGCGCGCGCTCGTCAGCTGACCGACACGTGCCGTGACCTGGTGGCCGTCGGCCGCCCCGACGTGGCCACGGCCGTGCATCATCCGGAACAAACTCTTGAGCACGCAGCTCTCACTCTCCTGCCCCCACCCCCTCCCTGCCCGCGGCCACGCCCGCGCACGGCCTGCCAGGAGGAGAGAGGACATTAATCTCTTGAAATATTGTCCTTGCCTCGATCGATTAAACGACAGGTAATTGCCCTGCCGAGATTGGAACATCGTCCGAGCGGAGCGGTGGCGGTAGAGTCGCTTTAAATTATGACCCTTCTCTGGCCGAGGGGCCGGGGGCGACGTAGGGGCTGCGGGTGGCAGAGCCCCTGCAGTCGACGGCGGGGGGGCCAGGGGGAGAGGCAGAGGGAGAGAGAGAGACAGAGAAAATAATGAAGAAGGCCAATCAGTCGCGGTGGGAACGACAAGGAAGGATGCGGGGCGGCGCTCTGCGAGGTGGGGCAGGAATTGTATCGGCCCCGCGCCCCGCATACTGATGCAATTTCGATGAGCTCATCAGCCGAGCGGGGGGTCCCGGCCCCCGGGGCCCCCCGGGGCGCCGCACGGCTCATCACCCGCGCCAACAACGCGCTATACGCGGACGCGGCACAACCGTTGTCGAGAAGGGGGCGCGGGTCCCGGTGCATGGAGTGCGGTGTTGGGTGCTCCTCGCCAGGCGATCTCCTTCCATGCGGCGGCTCACCGAGCGCCTGTGGCCGCGAGGGTAGGCCGGCCCGCACGACACGCGCGCAGCCCGGCCCTGCCTAGCCTCCCGGCGGTACGCTCGCAGCCGGCGGCGGCGGGGCGCCCCGCTTCTCTGATCGGTCCTTTGACCGCCAGCGTCGCCCCGCCGCCGCTCTATCGAGAGGCGGCGGTCTGCTGTCAACGGCAGCGCGCAGCCCGGACGCCGACACCGGACGCGGACCGGACGTCCGGAGCAGGCGGCCGGCGGCGGGCCCGCGGACCTCCGGCTCCCTCCGGCACCCTCCGGCACCCTCCGGCACCCTCCGGCACCCTCCGGCACCCTCCGGCTCCCTCCGACACCCTCCGACACCCTCCGGCACCCTCCGGCACCCTCCGGCACCCTCCGGCACCCTCCGGCACCCTCCGGCTCCCTCCGGCACCCTCCGGCTCCCTCCGGCTCCCTCCGGCTCCCTCCGGCTCCCTCCGGCTCCCTCCGGCTCCCTCCGGCACCCTCCGACACCCTCCGGCCCCTACGCTGCGCTCACTCCGACCCGGAGGGGTCAGACGAGTTCACCAATCCTCACCGTCAAGACCACCCTCTTGAGTCGTTACTCCGTCAACGTCGCCAGCAGGAATCTCTCTCTCTCCCTCTCTCTCTCTCTCTCTCTCTCTCTCTCTCTCTCTCTCTCTCTCACACACTGTTTGTGTTTGTTTTTCGTCCACCTTACTTCCCCGTCGACACACTTATTTCCAAAAGGTAAACGCCGACGGCGACTCGGCGCAAAAGGCCACGAAGCCCGGCGCCGAGATGAAAAGTAACCAATGTGCTCCGGAGACATCCTCGTGCCCAGTGTGTCTCCCGCCGCGCCGGCTGTGGCCTCCGTGGCCCGCAATCACAAGCGACAGCGATTCGAGACAGCAGCAATTCGCCGCCCCGGGGCCCCGCAGGGGGGCTTCACAAGCTCAGCCCGCCCGGCTCGGGCCCCCGCCTGCCAGAGGAGCGACTTTGACCCCTTCCAGGCGGCCGCTCCCCCCTCCCTCCCTCCTCCGGTCGGCCCGGCCGGGACCGCAGCCGACTCCGAGGCCACCGACGGAGCCGGAAAGAATAATGCGGTTTGTGTCTAGGAGAGATACACATAATCCCATCGCCAGACACACTGCCGCCGGGCCGCCGCGCCGCCACGCTCCCGGGCCCGCTCAAGCACCGCGTACGCAGCTACGCAGCCCGGCCGCTCGCGCCGCAGGCCGCCCCGCTCCGCCGCCGACACTCTGCGCCGTCACGATAATACGTCAAAACAAGAGCGGCTGCTTGACTGGCTCTGATCCCTTTTTCCTCCTCCCACGACTTGCTTTCTGTTATTTTTGCCGGCAGCAGGGCGCCGAGAGCGCTGCAGAAACGAACCCCGCGCCGAAACCGTCTCCGACTCGTATCTTCCCCATAGGCGACGTAGGGCTCGTCGTTCTCGCGGAGCCCCGTTTGAGACACTGCTACACTCTCAGCGAGAGCCGCCGCGATGGGCCCGGCGGGTAAGCGAGAGAGAGAAGGGAGGGAGAGAGAGAGAGAGAGAGTGAGAGGAGAGAGAGAGAGGAGAGCGGTTCAGTCGGCACCCCCTGGGGCTGGCAAGCCCTCCGGCACCGGCAAACGTCGCGAAGAAAGCCGTCTCTTTTGTCATCTCCTTGTCGCCACGTCCGTGCGTGCCGGCGCCTGCTGCCGGCGCGTGGCCCGCGCGTGGGCGCGTGCGTGTCCGCCTGACCCATTCTGCCCATTCCCACCCCACGCCATTGTTCCCTCCCCCCCCCCCCTTCCGGCGTCGGTGCGGGCGGCGCCGGCGTCGTCGGCCCCGGAGGCAAGGCCCTGGATGCTCGGGCGGCGCCGGGCCGCGCCGGGCCGCGCCGACACTGAATCCGTCCCCAAGGGCCTGTGCGCAAGTACCCCTGCGGCCTCGCTCATGCACCCGGTATCCCCTCCCCCTCCCTCATCCCCCGCCGCCGCGGCGAGGCGGAGCCGGCAGAGCCTCGGAGTCGTTTTCGCGGCCGATGTGACAAGCAAGGCCCTCTGATATTCCTTTGTGGCGAGAGTATTTGAGGCCGAGGGCCGCGGCCGTGGCGTGCCGGCCGTGCCGTGCTGTGAGCCCTGCGGAGCGCGCCGCGCGCCGCGCAGCCACGGCACAGTGCTTTCACTTGGGGACGCGACAATGTGCCACACCGGGAACTCGACTCTCTCTCTCTCTCTCTCTCTCTCTCTCTCTCTCTCTCTCTCTCTCTCTCGGGGCAGCATCGCGCGAGCGAAGCAGTCTCAGGCGCGAAGCGCAGAGGACTTGTTTGGTGATGGATTTCGACCTTTCCTCCCAGGTATCCGGAACGGGGCACACTGTTAACCTTTGGGCGATGTTCGTCGACCATTAAGGGCAATATTTTGACTCCAATTTTATCGGCGTTCAGAGGGCGACAATTTAAAAACTCGCCGTAAACGGACAACATATTTTTAAATGTCGCCCTTTTAAGGGCGACGTTTTTGGAAATCACTACAATGCGTGTTTATGTTGCCACGTTAGGCGACAGACGTCGCTCTTTAGTTCACAATGTATCGCAATTTAAACTGGATTTTAAAAACAATCCGCACTCGTATTTTCTCAAAGTCCAAATTTTGACCATCAGAATGCACTGGAATCGGGTTCAACGCACCCTTGGTATTTACACCTGGGGAGCCGCAGACGGGGGCGGGGCTGCGGGGGGCGGGGGCTGCGGGGGGCGGGGGCTGCGGGGGGCGGGGCCGGAGTACCAAACCGCACGGCAGGATTCAATCATCGGAGTTCGCCCTCGTCGCGGTCGTCGCCCCGTCGCGGCATCGATGGAAAGTTGCGCGTGTATCGGCGCGCGCGAACCAATTTGAATTCAGACCGGGGACGGGTGAGGAGTCAGTCAGCCCGCGGTGACAACTAACGCGGCCCGGCCCGCGCAGAGCGGCGCACAGCGGCACACAGCCGGCGTTCTGTGCGCGCCATCCTGTCAGCCAAGTTTGCGATTTGCATAGCCACGAGGACGTGTCGAGGCGACGAATGTGCCGCTCCTGATCGCCCCCCGCGCGCGATGTTCTGTTCGGTGATGCGGAAGGTCCGACCTGGCCCGACCCAGTGGGACCAGGAACGAACAGACAGTCGGCATCCGACTGTAAGCCCGGCTCCTGGCCGTTTCTACCGGAAACGGGACGCGGAGTAAAACCCACGAATAATGTTTAGAAAAAAGCAACAGGAAACTCTATATAGCCGGGTCCGGGCTTTAATATTTCTGTGCTCCCCTCACGTTCTCACGTTGACGTGTAATTTTTTTTTTTTTTTTTGGGGGGGGGGGGGGTCGTGGTTTCGGTGCGGTGTGGTACCCCTCGGCAATCGCCCCTAACCGCGCACCGCACACCCACATGTCATGCCCCGCAGTTTTCCTCGTTGCAGACGCTGACGGCAGGGCCCCGCTGCGCGGACGCGATGAGCACCGGGGGATCAGCGGGCAGCGGGCTGCGGTCGGAGCTGTCACGGCATGTCCCGCTCGGACGGAACAAAAAAGCCGCGCGGCCCGCACGAAGTTGTTAAGCCCGTGATGGTCGGCCGGGCGAGAAGTTGGGGCTGCTGGGAACACACATGTGTTTTGCACAAAAGCCGGCCAGTCATAAAGCCCCCCCCCCCTCCCTTCCCGCAATGAGTTCACCGCTATAGAGAGCACCCCGGCGAGCCAAGGCGGCGGCCGAGTCTCGTGTCCTCCAGGACACACGCCATCCAGGCCGAGCTCGGGGAGCTCAGGGAGCTCAGGGGAGCTTGGAGAGCTTGGAGAGCTTGGAGAGCTTGGAGAGCTTGCCCGGCACCCGGCCTCCGGCCCCCGACAGAGCCGAGGTGACGACGTCGCATCCACTCGGGCTCGGATGCCTCGGCAAACAGGCAGGGCATCGGCGTAAGCCAATGTTGCTGCCGTAAAATTAACAATATCAAAACGACGGGTACCCGGATTGCATGCTGTGGTCCGGACTGAGGCGCGCTGGGGCAGCTGGGTTAACAGCCGCACCCTCCGGCGGCCCCCCGGCGGCCCTGCCACAGCAGCGGCCCTGCGGCACGGGTCAGAACAGGGGGGGTCCGCAAGGTGATCCCGGGAGAAGAGACACCACACCGGCGCGGGGGGGCTCGACAAACACTTTGAAGTGGTTTTCACGGGTCCTCCTCAGCCTCGCCTCTGCCAGGACAGCCGGCGCTGCCACCGAAGGACGCCGCTGCAGGGTCGTGTGGGCTGTCTGAATCAGCGGTGGAGATGGGAGATTAATCGACGCACTCGAGCGTTCCGGAGGGCGACTTTACAGACGGGAACTTCCACCACCGCTCCCAGTGTTGTTGTCGCGGAGTGATGACAGAAAGAGCGGCACGCGTGGGAACCGGTGGGGGGGGGGGCGGTGGCGAACAGGGACCGTTTCGACGGGGGGGGGGGGGGGGACAGAGGGCAGGACAGGGGGCAGGGCAAACTCCGTTGTAATCACAGGCGCCCCGGCCGCCGCCCCGGGCTGTGCGCGCGCGGCACACGCGTCTGCCGGCCGGACTACACAACGGGCCGCAATGCAAGTCGAAAATGCGCCGTCATCCATAGTCGGTCGCGTATATAGTTCGCCAACAACTGGGATAGGTTTTTGCGTGTCATCCCGCGCTGTACCGAAGTTGGCACGAGGCCCACTCCGATGCCACATGCGCCGCCATGCGTGCAGCTCGATATACGCGCTCGAAGCCCCATCATCGCTCTCCCACCCCCCAATCCCCGAAAAAGGAATGACGCTCGCCCCTCCGAAAGTGCTTCGAATCATCCAATACAGCCATACAGGGCCCATTTTATGATCCAAAAATTGCTTCAGGAAACGATTTCGGCGTATGGCTGCCTCTTCCTGACAAAGCCGCGTCGAGTCCGGCGGGACACGGGCCGGACGCGGTGCGGACGGACGTGCTCCCAAAGGTCCTCTGTGCCGCCGGCCCGCCGTGGCGCAGCAATCAATGGTCTAATGGACGCGAAAAACTCGGCCCAAACAGACGGGGGCTGCGGGGCGCAGCGGCGTGGGGCGGCGCGGGGTGCCAGTGGAAAGAACAACGCAGAGGGGCCGTTAGCCGCCCAATCAGCGCCCGACAAGGCCCCGCCCTGCCGCGCCCCGCGGGCCCCACAGAGGGCCGCTGTTTGGCGGCGCGCGCCGCGCGCATGAAAAATTAGTCGCGGCATTCATTGTGAGCGTCTGACTGACAAACGCGAGCCGAGGCCGCCGCGCGAATTTCGCGGCACCGGTCAATACGGCCGGCCTGCGGTTCTGTCCGCTGTTGTCCGAGTGTCCTCTCTAACTTGTGGACGTCTGTGAGGGGAGTGGCCGAGTCGGGGGCGGCGTGTCAGCGGCCGTCCCGACGGCCCCCTCCGGGCGGCTTTCGCCCCCCAGCCCCCTCCGGGGCGAGCCCCCTCCGGGGGGCCTCCGCCCCCTCCGGCAGCCCCCTGCTCTTCCGCCTCTCCAGTGCGCCTCCGCCGGAGTGACCCCTCTCCAGGAAAGACAACTGCAGGGACGTGCCGCGGCTACAGATGCACCACGCGCCCGGCCGCGCCCGGCCCAACTCCAGAGGCACTCCACCACACGCGGCAGCGTCCCCGCCCCACATGGCGCGGCCGCCGTCGTCGTCAGTGCAGAAATTTTGAACTTTCCCGCGTCGCCCTCCACGTGACGCTCATGGTTACTGGAGCTACGGCGCCTCCACAGCGGAGCCGGTGGCGCCAACGCAGTGGTTACCTGACGGCCTCCCCTTCCACGTCCTTCCTCCCATCTCAGGCACGTCTCCAGCGGGTGACGACGTCGATTTAAGACAGGCACGGCAACTCGTGAAGAGCAGACGGTGACGCCCCCCCCCCCCCCCCCCGCTTCCCTCCTGTCTCCGCCTCTTCGCTGCTCTCACTATCGCCCTCCCCCCTCTCTCCAGGCCGTCAGTAACATTTGCTATTTCACTGGTACAGTCGATATCGGGGAATTGAACCCGGACCCGAGGAGACGCGTGCCTCTGAGGCGGCGATGCCCCAAACCTTTGCGCCAGGGCCGGCAGGGCGCTGCCAGCAAGTGGCGTGTGGCGACCGCCCCCCCCCCCCTCCCGCACTCATCCAGCCACACACAACAGAAAACATAACCAAGAGTGGGAATTCTGAATTAGTTTTTTCATTCGCACACTAACTCTGGGTTACTCGCGACATGAGGTAGTCAGCGTCCACACCATACGCAACAGTGCGTACAGTGTAACACGGGTCGGAAGGTTTCAGGGAAATTAAGGTGAGGAACCCGTTCGGGGGAGTGCGTCACCGGGGCGATGCCGGGCCGGGCGGTCCCTTTCAGCGGATGGATCCAGCGGATCCGTTGGTACTTCATCAATCTCCCCTCCACCCTCGCTCTCTCTCTTTCTCTCTCTCTCTCTCACCGTCTCTCCCTCAGATTGGATTTGGCACTGCTTGATTCTGTTTCTGGCACATCTTTCAGGCGGCCCCCGGAAACACTGATGCCCGTCACCCACATCCCTCTGATTTCAGCCCACAAACGGAAGTGCCAGATGCCAGCGCCAACATTTGAACGCGTCACAGAAGAACCGTTTCTGACCGCGACGCTAAGCAGCCGTCCTCACTGCGTCCCACACGCATAATGCCAGTGGCGGCTCGACCCTGTTGCCTTTTCTTCTCCACCCCTTATTTTGCGGCTTTAAGGAGAAACGCTTCGCGCACCAGGAGGCTTCTGAGCAGAGCGGTCGGCTGGGAGCGGCCGGCCCGTCGCCATCACCAGCCCCTCGCGGTCCCACGCGCGTGCGAGCGCGAGCTCGAGGCACTCGGCGCTGCCGCCTCCCCGCCCCCGCCCCTGTGCCGGCCACTGAGTGCCTCGGGCGCCCCGGGCGCCTCGGCCCTCGCCAGCCCATTGAACCCATGCGCCCCCGCACAACCCCCCCCCCTCCTCCTCCAACCCCTCACCCCCCGGGGAGTGTCGGCAGCGATCCACGTTTATGGTATCGAGTACGGGGGGCCGGTTTTCTTATCTCCCGCTCCGCGCCCCGCCAGAGACTCCACCCGTTCCGCCCGCCCGTCCCGAAAGTGCTGCACCGCGCGAGCGCACGCGCCACGCGCCCGCCACGAGTCCAAATAGCAAATACATGGGGGGCGGGGTCGGCGGCGGCGCGGACAAGGCCGCAGGACCCGAAACACATATTCACGGCGCGCTGCTCGCTGCTGCAGGAGGCGGGGTGGGGCTCAGGAGGGGCGGGGCGGGGCTCCAGAGGGGCGGCGCGGTCTGCAATACTTGTGCTGCGCGCGAAATGCAGGGCAGGGCCGGCGCCAAGGGTACAAGGCATATTGGTTGCTGCCGGTCGGGGCTTCGGGGCGGCGGCGCGGCGGGCGGCGGGGGAGGCTGCGGCGGGGGAAGCGGCGGAAGGTAAAAGGGGCCAGCGAGTTTGTATTGCGGCCACTGGGGTGGGGCGGGTGTTGCGGCGGGGACAGCCGGACTCGGACACGGCGGGGCCCACGCGGGGCTCTGGACCCCGGCCAGGCTGCGCCGGACCGCGCCGGACCGCGCGGTCAGGGCGTGGGAGCAGTTGCTCAAACTAGGCCGGTGAAAGATGATTCCAGCCAACTGTTTTCGCAACTCAGCGACCGCAAGGGGGTGGGGGGCGGGGGGTGGGGTGGGGGGAGCTCGGCTTTGAGGAAGGGGAGGGGGCAGCAGCTGACAAGAGCAGAGCCGGGCTTTCAGGCCCCATCCCACCCCGTACATGTGCTCCTCGGAGGCCGTGACAAAACCGCGTTCCAGGCTGTTTTCTTGTTTCGCCGAAAAAAAGTTTCCGCGGGCCTTTTCGGGAAGTGCGTCGCAGCCGGACACGCGCGCCGGAGCAGCGGCGGGGGCAGAGGCGAGTCAGAGTCCAGAGTGACGGCGAGTCTCGGGGAAGTGTCGACAGAGTGGCGGCCGGTGGCGGCGGAGAAGCGACAGAGAAGCGGCGGGGAAGCGACAGGGCCAGCCGGCGAGCGGCAGCTGCTCGTCGGAGTGAGAACGGGTCGAGGGCACGAGGAAGGAGGTGATGGATGGCGGAGGATGAAAAAAAAAATATGCGTTCGGCGGTGTGGTGTGGAGTGAGGGGCGGCGGGGTCAGATAGGCCGACGACATCGGCGCTATCACGGGCCCGGACCCCCCGCGGACCACGCGCGACACGGAGCCACGCGACGACCGCGCGCAGGGGTCAATGCGAAACAGGAATCACGTATTTATGAAAGGCAGTGCAGACCAACCCGACGCGTAAAAAAATATGAAAAAATGATAGTGGCCGTGGTGCTGTGGTGCGCCAGCCAGAGGTGACCCCTGCTGGTCGGCAAGGCCAGAGAGGGGGGGGGGGGGGGGAGCCGGGAGGGACCGGATGGTAATGGAGACACGAGCCCCTCGTGGCCGCAAGTCACTGACATTAGCCCCGGCTCTCACAGAGCGAGGGGAGGAAGAAAGAGAGGAGAGAGAAGGGGGGGGGGGGTAAGATACTCAGACTTCGTTTCAAATATGAGCGGATATGTGGCAAATACTGCGGTCCTCATAATATCGCTCCCCGAGTTTCTGTCGCAAGTTGACTTTATCCCGATTGCCGCTCAGCTGTGTCGCGGCCGCAGAGCATACGGTGTTCGCACAGCGGGGCCGATTTCATGCACGCTCACACAAACACACACACACACACACATACACACGCACACGCTCGCGAGCAACAAACATATACATCCGTCCGCTAGACCCGCAGCAATCTGCATGTGAATGGAGGAGAATCAGTCTCCCTGCGCGAGGCGTGACACCCGATCCTGCTTGCTGGACCCGGCAGGCAGCGCCGCGCCCACGCCGGACACAGAAAAGCGGAATTTCGCGGTTGAACAAACGCACGGGACGCGAGGGGGCGGGGGGAAGCGAAGAGGGAGGGGAGTGTCGGCGCCGGGGGTGGGGACGGGGGCGGCGGCCGGGGCGCGGGCGGTCAAAGAGATGGATGCATACCATATACCGCCCGGGCGGCCGCTTGCCGCCATGAGGCATGCCCGGGGCCCGCGCCCGCGGCGGCCCGGAGCACAGCAGCGGCGGCAGAGTAGCCCACAATTCCCCGCTTCGTTTTGCCTCTCGATATCCGGAAAGTGATCCGGTTATGGAGCCTCCACCGGACGCAAAAATTCCCCTCCCTGTTTTCGGCAATCGTGTAACTTTTTCAATGCGTTGGTCGTCGTCGGCGGCGGCGGCGGTTCGCCGGGGACGTCGCGTCGGCCCCGCCCCGTCCGGCTCTGGGGCCGACGCACATGAAGGGGGGGGGGGGGCGTTTGCCTGCTCCGCTCCCGCGGCGTCCCGCGGCCACGGAGGCGGCTTCTCCGTGGGACAGCGCGGCGGGGAAATTACCCCGGCGCTGATTTATAACGCGCATTGTGCGTACGTAGAACGCTGCTACGCTGCTGCTGCCTGTCGCCGGGGTCCCCCCCCCCTGCCGCCCCGGGCCCCGGGAGACCCGGCCGGCGGCGGGTATGTGCTGGCAGCTCTGGCCGCCGGCTGCTGCCGTCGTGTCCCTTTGAGGGCGCCGTGCCGAGACCCCGTTGGGGTGGCACAGGAGAAGCGGGCGGGGCGGCCGCAGGGCCGGGGGCGCAGCAGCAGCAGCAGCGCCGAGGGGGCAAGCGCGAGCAAACGTTCGCGGCACCGCAGGCCGCTGCGGGGCGGCCGGCGGGTCCGGTGGGCTGTGGGGTCTGCTTGGCTGGTGTGCTGTGGGGCTGGAAGGGCCGGCACCCTCACGGACTGAGGCCGGCATGCGGCGCTTGCTGCGGCGCGGCGCAACGCTTCTGCGGCGCGCATTTATTTACAAGTGGCGCCGAGGCGGAGGCCCGGGCCGGAGAGCCGCGGCGGCGGCGCCTGTATGCCGCCGGTGACAAACTGCCGAGTCGAAGCACGACGCGGCACACACAACCACCCACACAGCCCCCCCCCCCCCCCCCACACACACACAAGGAGCCAAGGCCCCGGCCGTGACTAATAGGCGGGCGCGGCTCCTTGCCGCCGCCGAGTTGGTGACGGCGCCCTGCGGCCCCGCGGCCCCGCGCCGCCGGCCCTGCGGTGCAGCGCGCGCCCTGTGCGCCTTATTAAAGTGGGCCACCAGGACCAGGGGCGCCCGGGCTCAGCAATGCAAAGCTCTGCCCTAATTTTTCCCTCCCACCGCCGCTGTTCCCCGCCGCCCCCCCGCCACTGCGCTGCCCCCGCGCCGTTCCGCTTCGCCCTCTTGGCACAGTATTCATGGCAGGCACTCGGCTCTGGCGGCCGGCGGCGCGGGGATGGGAGGGAGGGAGGCGGGAGGTTCCAGCGACTGGAAACGCAGCCGAGCGTCCGCAATTTTATGTCTCCCCGGACATGACGTGGGCCGTTGGTGCGTCGGCTGGGCGTAAGCCACCCCGTCTACAGAAGGGGGAAAAAAATGAATTTCAGCCAGAGATGCGATACAACAGGAAGTGCCCCATGACTTCTGTCCGGGGCGCCCCCTGCCGCCCCCGCCACCCCCGCCCCGACACAGCCAAGGGGGGACGGCCGGGGCCGCCCCCGCCGGGTGACGCTGAAGGGGTGGATGGGGCGGTTGCCGGGGGCGGCAGGCCGCGCGCAGAGCAAAACTTCCGCTTATGAAAAACTCGGCGCGGGAAGTGTGGGGCTCAACTATTTTAATAGCGCCCCGCTCCTCCGAGCTCGGTTCCGCGGCGCAGCTATATGGTCCCGGTGAAGTTGATTCGGCGGGACGTCGCCGTGCCGTCCCCACCCCACCATCCCGATCCCGGAGGCTGCGCGTGCACCCAAAAAAAAGATGAGTTGACACATCCAATATGTTCGTTGATTTAGAGACAGGCACAAAATTTAGTCAGAGGAAATGAGATTTTGTTGGGATGACCGAGATTTCGTTGGGGCCGTTCCGGCTTTACTCAGCGGGACGCGGGCCGGGCGCCGGGCGGGTAGGCCAGAGCGGCTCCCGCCCAGCGTCCGCGCCGTGCGGGCTGCATACCCGGCCGCTGGCAGGCGCTCGGCCTGCAGCCGGCAGGCGCGCCGGCCGCTCCTCTCCGACTGTTCCGCTATTTCTGGACGCTCGGGCACAAATCACTCGGTGGCGGCGGCCGATCAGCACGCGGCGCGACACGCGGCGCGACACGCGGCGCCCGCCGTAACTCTGTTAAACCCGCGGCCCCATGAATCGGTAATGATTTCAATAATAATGCCGTTTGTCAGATTTGCACAGCCGGCGTCACATGTCCCCCTCCTCCCCCTCCCCCGTCCTCCCTGCCCTCGGCAACCCACCGAGCAGGCTCTTCGGTCCGCTTTGCATACCGATGAGGAGAGAGAGAGAGAGAGAGAGAGAGAGAGAGAGAGAGAGAGAGAGAGAGAGAGAGAGAGAGAGAGAGGTTTGGACGCCACCGCCCAGCCGTTCCGAGCCGCTCCCCAGAATTCCCCCAGCCTTCATCCGCGGTCAGCTCCCCTCCCCTTTTGTGGGGCATAAAAAAGGCATCGCCGTGGAGTCGCGGCGTCCCGCGGCGTCCCGCGGTCCCCAAGTCGCGCGGACGACCGACCGTTTTGGCCCTCCTTTCCTTTCTGCCCGGTCATGATTCCCACAGCAGAACTTTACCCATTATTTCCAAGGATGATTTTGGGGATAGAAATTGGGCCGATATCGCGGCCAGGCAGCCGTCCGGCCCCGGGGCCCCGCGGCCGGCCGCCCGCGCCACGCAGCGCCACGCAGCGCCACCCGACTGCCGCCGGTTGTCCGCGCCACATTCTTTTTTTTTTAGAAGCAGAGAACGGATCTGCAAAATCCGTAACGACATTAAGGCAGCTCGTCCGGCTCACTGAAGTTCTTTGAAAATTTATTCCGTCTTGATTTTTATTGACAATTGTGTTCTCTTCCGCCCCACGTCACTCCGCATGCTCGTCTTCACGATAAGATCAGGTGGTCAACGCGTCCTCACATGCCCTATTTCACATCACGCGACAAACATTCTATGCGGAGCTCGGCTGAGAGGACGGGGCTTGAACCACTTGCGGGGGAGGGCAAACAGCGCACGCGTTTAAAGGACGACTCCAGCGTCGCAAACACCCCGGAGCGCCACCTTTTGTAGGGTGTCGTTAATGATTGAGACAGAGAGATAGTGGCGCGGTAAAGCGTTCCCCATTTGCGTGCCGAGTGCCGCCGCGCGCATGGCCCGGAAGGCCAGCAAACACGAGGAGTCCGGCCAGGGCTTCCGGCAAAAGTCTCACGTTGGGGGATAAACGGGTAAAGCATGCGAGAAGTGTGCCAACGACAACTGGGCATAGAGAAAGAGAGAAAGAGAGAGAGAGAGAGAGAGAGAGAGAGAGAGAGAGAGAGAGAGAGGGAGAGAGAGATGGTGAGAGAGGGAAGAGATTCAAGATTAAAGCGCTGCCTTGAATTTTAATATTTTTCGCTTACACGGCCATGTGCCTCGTGGCGCGTGAGCAGTGAGAAGTGGAGGGCTTTTCCTTGTTCTCTCTTCCCCCCCTCTCTCTCTCTCACTCTTTCTCTCCCTCTCTCCCTGCCCTCACCTTTTCTGTCTCTCTTTCTCTCGCTCAGCGGCATTCGAATGAAACGGGAGCGACACTGAATGGTTGCGCGTCGAGGAGGAAGCAGGTCGTGTATATCGCTGTGCTCCCCTGGTTTTCTTCTGTACTACCTTACGGTTACCCCGCATTATCCCGGGTTACCCCGCATTACCCCGAGTTACCCCGCATTACCCCGAGTTACCTGAAGAAAATTTTACCCCCAAACTTGACAGAACTACCCATACATATTTCTGGGGATTCGGCCGTCACTACCTTTAGGCTACCTTCATATTACCCCGACTTACCCCGGCTTACCCTCTGGACCGATGGCCTAGAACGACGGGCCGGGAGTTACAAAGCGTGTGTAATCCCGACATCCGAGCGCGCTCCCACGGCCCCGCACAACGGCCCCGGCCCATCGGGTCGTGTACAACTTCGCAGACTGCCGGGCTGCGCCGCTGCGCCGGCTGCGGGTTCCGGAGACCGGACACCGCTTCCGTCTTGCCTTTATTGGAGAATCGGGGGCAATAATCATGGGGCGGGGACAAGTGGGCCGGGACCAAGGGGGCAGCCGGCGATCTAAACGAGGACCAGCGGCCTGTGCAAGGGAATGGGGCCCCATAAGTTTATTTATTCCGCAGCAGAGAAAAAAACGATTCGCATCCCCCCTCGCCCTCAATTTTTTTTTAATGTCACCGCGCACAAATTTCAGAGGACGACATAACACACACCCCCTATTCCGCTTCCACAATCGTATTCTCACCCGTTCCGATCGTCAACACGATTACCCGGCCTCGCTGGGCGAGGGGGCGTGGCCAGCGCGGCATACACACCTGCAAAAGTGGGAAAAAAAAAGTCAAATGAGAAAGAAAGTCGTTGGAGCGATACGAGACTCGCGTCGAAACGCCGAGTGGGGTGCACTCACACATACACACACACACACACACACACACAACAAAATGCCATTCCGCGGACGAGATTTCTGTGTCGCGCTGGCGCAACCGGGTGCCGTGCGGAGAAGATCGGAGAGGCGTGAAGCGGGCTCGCGCGCGGGAGCGCACTTGCCCTGCACTCTGCTCTGCACGGAGTGCACTCGTCGTCCACTCCCCGCCCGAGACCTCGGCGAGTTCCACCTGCCGCGGTGAAAATTCTGCGAGTTGACTGTACGTACGGCTCACATCCCTAACTTTAAGCCGGGGGGCACGCGGACCGCGCCGCCCGGCTGGGCCGGCACCGGCAGGCCCGGCAGGCCCGGCAGGCCACCCCGAGTGCGGTCCCCTTGTTGTAAACTGGGACGAGGGTGCGAGCGCGTGAGGGCCGCCGCCAAAGTTGCCGCAACCCCCAGCCGCCTCTCTGTTTTTCAGAAACTGCTCTCGTAGGCTCTGACAAGCGACGGACAACGGGGAAATTTGAACGCCCTGCTGCCGCCCATCCGCCACTGCCGCGGTCTACTCCCCTCCAACCTATCTCTCTTTCTCTTTCGCACCGCGCCGGTGAATGTGTTTTTTTTTTGTTTTTTTGGAGGGTTAGCCCCCGCTGGACCCTGCGGGCAGTACCGCCATCTGCCGACCAGAAACAGCTTTACGTAAATAGAATGAGCGCCGCTCTTTTGTGTGTGTGTGTGTGTGTGTGTGTGTGTGTCACTCAGCAAACGGATCATCTTTTACTATTTTTTTTTGAAAAGGTGGATTTCGGTGCGGTGGGGGCATGACGACCGCTGGAAGATCCTGACCTCGAAAGTGACCTCCCATTTCCGTTCTGGCGTGACCCCTGCCAGCGGGCGGCGTGGCTCCAAGAGGCCGTGTTCAGAAGAAACCGCGGCTGAGGGGATTAACAGGCCTGGAGCACACTTACTTAATAATAGAAGTTGGTGACGGCGGGGCAACTTCGCGAAGCCATAATAAGCCTATAAATATATACACGTTTATGCTTCTGTTTTCTTGCGTTTTGACTTTTCCATTTGCCCCTTCCCCCCTAGTTATGACAAATTGCATATTTCAGTACGTTCGCATTTCGGATATGAGGGCGCGTTTGTTGTGCCAAAAGCGCAGCACACAATTACTATGCGTCCTTAGGCCTTCGTGTGTGCTGGCGGAGGGGGGGGGGGGGGGGGGTGCCTCTTGTGTGCGCGGCGAGGCGGGTGGAGAGTCTGTGGAGGATGACGGATGTGGCAAACAAGTGTGCACACACTGCAGAGGAAAAGCGAGCGAGCGAGCGAGAGAGAGAGGGAGAGAGAGAGAGAGAGAGAAGGGGGGAGAGGGGGGGGGGGGGAGAGAAGAGAGAAACGCGGGTGGCGGATTGATTGGAGAAAGGGGCCGAAGTGAGGTCGACGGGAAGGGCAACGTACGACAGCAACAGCGAAAGAGGGCGGCGGAGTACGGCACACACGGCGCACCGCGCCGCGCACAATCAAACTGTTACTCTGACAGGAGTGCTCTGAGGGGCGGCACAGCCACACAGCGGCACAGCGCCTCCCGGCCGCTGCCTGCGGGGGCCGCCTCACGCCGTACGACAAAAGCAGTTAATGCATAAGGGACGCGCGGCGGCGATAGCGCGGCGACAACACACACACACACACACACACTTACGCCCACATACACGCTTACACGCACATACACACACCGTACGCACACACGCATACGCGCACGCGCGCGCGTAAATAACACGCAGCGGCGGCAAACACAGGCGTTGCGGACTAACAGAGGAGGGGGAGGAGGACG
This sequence comes from Megalurothrips usitatus, assembly GCA_026979955.1. Taxonomy (NCBI): domain Eukaryota; kingdom Metazoa; phylum Arthropoda; class Insecta; order Thysanoptera; family Thripidae; genus Megalurothrips; species Megalurothrips usitatus. The sequence continues at coordinate 8,467,148 of CM049594.1, read as the reverse complement.
CGCACGGCTGATCCACTCCCTTTATTAGCCGTCTCTGCCCAGCCGTGTGTGAGGAGGATGTGCGTGCGCGCGCGCGTGTGTGTGTGTGTGAGTGGAGAGAGAGAGAGAGAGAGAGAGAGAGAGAGAGAGAGAGAGAGGGTGAAGGAGGGAGAGTGTTTGTGTGAGAGCTGAGCGGGGTAGCACAGGTTCTTGAGACAAGTGTCTGTTGATTTTTTTTTTACCGATTTCATGATTCGATTTTCGTGATACGACAAGCGAGGAAATGCTTTCGTCCCTCCTGCACAGCGATGAACAGGACGTGCCCCTGGCCGCCGGCACCGCGCGGGCCGCTGTCGTGTCGAGTGTGACACGCCGTGGGACCAGTGAGTCCCCCACTCACCACTCGTCACTGTCCCGCTGCGCGCTGCCAACAAACCGGCATCGCGTTACTAAACGCCCCGGCGGGGGGGCAGTGCACTGGTTGCACAGGCCGCACAGGTGGGTGGAGCCCAGGGACGCTCTGCCCGCGGTCAGGGGGCGCTGGGCCACGGGAACGCGGGAACGACACGTGAAAAGGTCAACTGGCTTTGGCCTTTCGCCGCTATCGGCATGTGCCTGCGTGTGGAGGGTCACGCACGCCGGAGCCCTGAGGCACTGGAGGCCGTGGCCGGCCGCGGCGGAGGGGGCTGCTCCTGCTGTGTGTGTGTGTGTGTGTGCCGCACCGTGCCGCGCCGCTGCCGGCATGGCACCGCATCGGAGCTGACTGGGCTGCGAGAAAGTCGGCCACCGTTACTGGAGAGCCCACCAAGTGCGGCGCAAAACAAACAACGACAAAGTTAAGGAGGAGTTCCCTCCGGTGGGCCCCGCCGGCCTCCGGCTGCCTCCAGCTCCCGTCTCGAGGGCCGCGCGCCGCCGCCGCCGGCCCGGACGTCCAAAGTGGCCTCCGCCCCGTATGAGGGCTTCGACGGGCGGCAGCGGCGGCGGCAGCGGCAGAGGTCCCGGGGAGAAGAGACACTCTTCCGGTAATTCGCGCCCCCGCTCCCAAAGTTCCGCGGCTCACCTGGGACCCCGGGGGGCCGTCGGACGTCACTCACCGCCACACCTGTCCCCCGGCCACCGCCCGGCCGCCTGCGGGGGCCGCGGCCGCTGCCAACGCCGGGACACGGGCGGTGACACGAGTACCCGCAAAGACCGGAGTTACGTTTCGGCCCCGCTGCCCTTCGGCCCGGCATGTCGCGTGAGAGCGGTGAGCGTGGGGGCCGGGACTCTGTTCGAGGATCTGTGGCGGCCCGCCGCGCGCCGTGGGGGCCGCTGTCTGCGCTCGGCTCGCCGTTAGCCCAGCGTCTGTCGTCCTTGGCAGGCCATTCCGCCGCCGTTGCCGCCGCTGCCTACGGCGGCGTGAGGGGGGAGGAGGAGAGAGGGACAGAGAGGGAGGGAGAGAGAGAAGGAGGGAGTAGGAGAGAGTGAGAGCGAGCGCGAGCCTTAAGAGCCGAGGAAGCCTGGCCTTCCTGATAGTTGGCCGTCCCGGGGGAGGCGGGGCGGGATGGTCGCGCCAGCGGGAGCCGCAGGGTGCCGAGAGCAGCGCGGCGCGGCGCAGCTCGGCCTACACACGCGACACGCCGAGCCGAGCCGGCGGGCCGCGCGTTAAACTCGATCGGACGGGATGGGATGTGACACGAGGCCCCCCGTCCTCACGTTCGCACTCGGCCCGGCGGCCTCCTGGGCGGTGCCGCCGTCCGGGTCGGGTCCCCGCCGCGCCTGCGCCTGCTGCAGCCTCGGCTAACCGGGCCGCCACGCCGCCACGCCGGCAGCCCGATAAGATGAGGGATCATCGACACGCGGCGGCGTCGAGAGATCGCCGTAAAACTCTAACGATAATACTTTCATGCGGAGCGCGGGGCGCGGAGCGGGGCGTCGGGCGCGTGCCTCTCCGACACGTCGCCGCCCCGCTTCGCCGCCTCGGCCCCGTGGGGGCGATACACGTATAATACCGGGCCAGGGGCGGCCGGGGGCGGCGAGACGTGCGCCGGGGGAAAGTTGGTGCGGCAGCGGCGGCAGTCGTGCTGCCCCCCCCCCCCCCCCCCACCACCTCCCCTCGGGTCCGCCGCGCCCCCGGTCCCGCTTCCTAACACAAGCCCCGACCCGCAGCCCCCACACCACCGCCATCTGGCACGAACTCGTCCATCAAACGATATGAACCGGAGACACACGTCGTCACCGCGCCACCGCCACATCATACTTAAAAGTAAATGGGGAACCCGGGTTTAATCAAAACAGGCCTTAACTCAAAAAAAATTAAATAAAAACTAGTAGTTAACTATTATTTTACTGGCGGCAATTGCTGGTTTTTCAGTCGCGGCCTAAATATGCACTTCACATTGTGGTGAGCTGAGGTCTGAGGTTGCTACCCTCCGACATGCCGTAGACAGAGCCGCGGTGTGGGGCCGTCCACGTCACGGCCGTCGGGGGGGGGGGGGGGGCAGATATGCAAAAGTGGGCAGGGGGAGGGGGAGGGAGCTCGTCACCTTGCCTGTGCCTGTCTCTCTCAGGCTGCCACGCCCGCGCCGCCTCCTTCTCCCTCTCGCACAGCAGCCGACTATCTATATCCGTGTCGTGGCCCGTGAGCCACGCTGGCTCCAAATCTACTTTTAACAGCGGGGGCAGCGGGGGAAAGAGGGAGAGAGCGCGACGCCGCAGCCGCCGCCGCTGCTGCTGCTGCCACCGGCCGGGGTACGCAGCGCGTCTGGCAAAGTCAAGCGAGGGCTGCTGTGTGTGTGTGTAGGTGTGTGTAGGTGTGTGTTTGTGAGTGTACATGACAACAAGCGGCCGCTGTCGCCGAGCCCTCGCCGATGTGAAAGCAATCTGCAGAGAGAGAGAGAGAGAGAGAGAGAGAGAGAGAGAGAGAGAGAGAGAGAGAGAGAAGAGCGAGAAAGAGAGAGAGAGAGAGAGAGAGAAGAGAAGAGAGAGAGAGAGACTGAGAGACCGACGCCAGAACTTTTCTCAATAAACCGGTCGTGTAGATTTTATCTCTTGACGACCTAAGTTACATCTTCCTCCGTGACGGTTTATATCATGTCTTATTTACGATTTATTCATTTATGCATTTTTCTTTAAGAATTCCCGCACAGTTGCAGTATTTTTCTCGACACACTGATTTTTGGCCCGGCGGGCCCCTGCCGCTGTCACACCAGCAACGGCAGCGTTATGTCGCTGCGCGAGGCTCTCATGGCCCCGGCCATGAGTCTCCCATGACGGCGCCCTGCTCCGTGAGACCGTTAAGACACCTAAGGGGTTGTTGTGCTTGGAGGGCAGAGCGGGGCAGCGCGGAGCAGCAACGCCGAGGCAACCCCCTCGGGAGCGGCGCGGGGGGCAGCACTACCCCGGCCCTGATACACGCCAATATAAGCCCCTCGCCGCTCCTGTCCCTCGACTCGTCTCGTCTCTCCAGAAACGCACGCGGCGCACGCCAACTGCTGCACTTCCAAAGTTGGATGATTGCCCCGTGAGGTTCGCCGGCGGCGGCCGCCGCTGCCCGCCGACGACTGGCGTCCGTCTAAATCTCTTCCCTCTCGGCCGCCTGGACGCACGCAGCGGCTGAGCAGCGCCGGGCAGCGCCGCACCAAACAAGGCCTCGGCCTCCCCTTCCGCCCCGAGCTTCTGGGTCCGACTCCGCCGCCCGACTCGCTGCCGTCCGACAATTACCGCCCTTTCCCTCTTTGCGAACGAGAGTTTCGTTAATTTACCGAGCAAATGAGCCAAAGTTGCCAAGAGCTCCGCCCCTCGCCGGCCGGCCGCCCCCGGCCCGCCCCACGGCTGCTCGCACCCTGCCCCCCTGCCGCTCGGCAGCGGCGGCGGCGGCGTTTCGCGCTTCAATAACACCTGTTGTGCCGGTCTGGGCCGCGCCCCCTCCCCCCGCCCCTCTCCTCCCTTCCACTCCGCTCCCCGACCCACCCGCCCCGTAAGCTTCCTTGTCGTATCACTGATCCCGCCGCACACGTCTTTCGAGGATGGCGGAAGAAGAACCGACGGCTTTCGGTCTTGACGCCCAGTGAATGTTTTTAGGGGGGGTACGTTCCAGTTGGCCGGTACAAAATAAATAAATCCGGAGGGATAACTCCGGCAGGCGGGGGGGGGGGTGTCTCTGCAGTGTGCGGCGGCGCGGCCGATGCCTGCAGGCGGAGGCAGCGGGCGACAGGCGTGTCGGAAGAGTGATGGATACCGGCGGCACCCGATGCCGGGCCCCGCCAGCCCAGCCCGCCAGGCCCTGCCGGGGCCCCGGCAGCCCGCGAGAGACCGTGCGGCGGCGGCTCGGCCTAGACCTCTGTGACAGCGGGCCTCACAACACACGAGACACGCGTGCGGGGCAGGAGTGGGCGAGGGCGCGAGAGAGAGAGAGAGAGAGAGAGAGAGAGAGAGAGAGAAAGGGAGAGCATGATAGACAAAGGGAAGGGGGCGGGGCGCATCGAGGGAGGAGGTGGTAGAGGGCGGGGAAAATATGAGGCGACTGTGACAGGGCGCATCGCTCCCGGCTACCGTCACACACGCAGCCTCTCTCTCTCTCTCTCTCTCTCTCTCTCTCTCTCACACACACACACACACACACACACACACGCCCACACACACACGCTCACGTACGGTTGAGGAGCGACAGTGCGCGCGAAAGGGAATTACATCCAGGCAGTTTCCGACGCGAAGGGCGCCGCGGCAGTCGGCGCTCATCAAGGTCACGAAACGAAACTCGGCGCGCCCGTCGAGGACAGAGCGAGAGAAAAGAGAGATCATTTTTGACAAACTGGGCGTCGGAGATGAGCGGAGAGGCTGCGATCGGCTGTAAATACAGAACGGGCGCCGCTGTCAGTCAGCTAACTGCGCCATCAAAATATAAGGATTGTCTTGAAAAATAGCGGCGCGCGCGGCATCGCGGCGTCGCGGGTGGCCCGCCAGCCCTTGTAGTGGCGCCACGAACTCGCCCATTGGCATGTTCAACATGCAGGCATTGGCGGCCAGGGGCGGGCCGTGCCGGTCGGGCTTTCGGGGGTCCGGCCAACGGGGAGCTCCACATGGACCACATCCTTCTAAAACAAGGGTTTTCTTTTGCCGCGTGGCGAGCGGCGTGCCGCCCGCCCGACCCATGCATTCATTCATACGACCCGACCCGACCCCCCGCGCACCCGCCGCGGCCCACACGAGCATCGCCCACTCCACTTTGTCCGTCTCTTTCGCCGCGCTTCTGCCCCCCGTGCGCGCTGCGCCTGGCTGCGCCCCCCGCAGCGTGGCTGGTGCCGGCTGCCCCCATCGAGGCGGTCTGCTATCCAGCGGCTCCAGCGGCTCCAGCCGCCCGATGAGTCCCGCACGTCCAGCGGCGCCAACGGGCCCGGCGGCGGCGTCATCTATTATTCAAGTTAACTTTAGCTGTTGCCATTATGTGGTTAGGGCGGCGCGCTCGGCTCGGCTGTCTCTGCGGCGGGGGCGGGGCGCCGCAGGGCCCCGGGGCCGCAGGGCCCCAGGGCCCCAGGCTGCCGACGCACGCGCACCGGACTGTGAGGCGGCGTCGACCCCCTGCGGCCACCCCCTGCCTGCGTCCACGGTGCGCACTCGACCTTATCTTTATTGAAGACGGGAGAGAGAGAGAGAGAGAGAGAGAGAGAGAGAGAGAGAGAGAGAGAGAGAGAGAGAGAGAGAGAGAGAGAGAGGCGGGCGAACAAATATTTGAACCGAAGGCCGCGTGGCGCCGCTTCTCGCATCCGGCCGGCCGCGGTGTCGCGGCGGGTAGTAATTGAATGGGTGCCGCGAGGGCGAATAGTCGTGACGGCCATTATCGGCAGGCCGCGACAGCACGTCGTCGTCGTCGCATCGCTACTCTCATTAGGGCGCCCGCCACCCTATCAGCCCCCGCGGCCCCGCGGCCCTATCGGCACCATCAGTCTTCCTTTAGTGCGCCGCCGCCGCCGCCGCCGCCGCCGCCGCCGCCGCTGCCGCCGTGCTCGCGGACCTGAGCCCCTCACTGTATCCTCCGACCCCCCACCCCCTCCCGGACGGTCCCCGGACGGCAGCTCGCTCACCTCGCAGCTGGGCCGCTAACCACCCGCGCGCACCACGACGGAGTCCGTGTAATCCCCGCCAGTCCGCGTCGAGATTTAGGCGATGCGGCCGATCTTTTTCACTCCTCGCCGCATCAATGCCGATCTTTATTACGAATTTTACAGCCCGGAGTAGCGAGCAGGGGGTCGTAAACGACGGCGGATTTACGATGCCAGCCAACTAACAGAGCAGCGCGGGGGGTAATACAGGGATTGGGGGGAGGGGGGAAGGAGTCGGTAAGGTCAGCGGCGGAAGTGCGTCGCGTCAAGTGGGCGTCTACCGGCGGACAAATCACACCTCAGTATTCACTTCCATTTTATTTTTTTGAGAGAGTGTAGCCTCTCTCCCTCCCTCCCTCCCTCCCCCTCCCTCCATTCCTCGCCTCGCCTGTGAGCAGCCCCTTGTGTGACATAACCAGCCCGGGGACCTCCCACACCTAATTCACGCGTCTCTGTCATCATTACGTCATGTCGGCGACGGCGCGGCCGAGTGGGGTGAGGGGTGTGGGGGGGGGGGGGGGGGGTGGGGTGAGGCGCGAGGCTCGGGCCGGACTTCCCTGTGTGTGTGTGTGTGTGTGTGTGTGCGCGCGCGTGTGCGTGGCTGCGTGGGTGTTCCCGCGTCCGCCGCCCTTTCACAGCCGGGTCCGGGAGCGTCGCTGTCAACGAGGGATTTCGGCGGTGCGCGACGCGTGGCGCGGCGTCGCGGCCCCGCGGACCCACACGGCTCCACTCGGCTCCACCAGGCTGCGCACTGCGCACGCTGCCGGCCCGACCGACAAGGGATCAGACGGAATGGAGCCGCCGTCACGGCAGCTTAGGCTCGGCGGCGATAACGAGGGGTGGGGGGGGGGGGGGGGGGGGGGGGGGCGTGCGCCGCGGCAGTCCGCCGTGCCGCTGCAGCCCCCGCAGCCCCCGCAGCCGCCCCCCGCCGCACGCTAACGGCGGCCCGCCCCGGCGGGAGCACGACGTACTGCGGCACCGCGGCCATATCTCTCGCGGGGCCGGGGAGCGGCGAGAGGGGCGCCGCAACCGTTTTCCAGTTCACTACGGTCCGCATGCCCGGCCGCGCCGTTGCACTGGCTGCGGCAGGAAACTGGAGCGCGCACCCGGGGCCCCGGGGACCCGGGGCATGGGGGGTCTCAAAAGCTGCGCCGCCGCCGCCCTTTTATCGGGGCCGCGCGGTCCAGCGCCTCCGCTCCCGCTTCCTCCTCCTCCTCCCCCTCCTCCCCTTCACGCCTCCGCCGCCGACGCCGTACTCCTGAATCGATGCAACGCTCCGCGGCTCCGCGCCCCGCCTGCATCTCCCCGCGGCGCCGCCCGCTTTGTCCGCGTCGGGAATAATGTCATCGCCGCCTCGAGCCCTCGGCCTCAGCCTTCAGGAAGATGGATGCCGGGGGTCATTAAGAGCGGCCCTCTGCTAACGAGTACCGAGTACCGAGTACCGAGTACCGGGTACCGCTACCCGCCGGGCCGCGGCGGGACGGACCGCGGGGTGCTGCCGGGTGCCGCGGGGCCGCCGTGTTCTCATCATGTCCACCGGCCAGGAATTTCAAAAACGAGGGCGGACCAAAGAGCAGCGGGGCGGAGCGTCCGGGCTCACATGGACATTGTCGGAATTGTTGCCGACGGGGGCGGGGCTGCATTGGCACGCTATGTTCCCCCCGCGGTAGGTGCCGGGTGCGGTGCAGCACTGTCCCGTGGCCCCCTGGCGGTCCCGGGTCCCCGGGTCTGGTCCCCCGGCGCCCCCGAGCTCCCCCTGCTGTTGCTGCTGCTGACCCGCACAGCGCAGCGGGCGGGCTGCGGTCGCGTCTGTGGACCCGTCGGACCGCAACAGGGCCTCGCTTGTAACCAAATCAGCACGGCCGCGGCCCCAGGGCCCCACGGCCTTACTCGGAAGCACGGCCCGGGCCACGCAGCCAGCTGTGGCGCGAGGCGCGCGGCAGCAAGCGCCAGCCACCTGCGTTCCGCATTCAGAAGCCCGCCAGCCACGGTATGCGGTGACCCAGGCCACCCCTCCCCTCACAGCCCCTCCGCTCACAGCCCCTCCCTCCTGGTTCCCCGCGGCCTTCGGAGGCTAACGACCAGGGCCGTTCCCCAATCAAAGCGCCGCCGCGCCGCTGGGCAACGGATTGCACGTCAACAACGGCCCGCTGCCGGACGGCTGGACCTGTGTGCAGTCCGACGCCCTCCCGCCCGCCCCAGCCGCCCGCCGTGCCCACCGGGGCCCTGCTGCCGACCAAGCAGGCATCACCCGCTCGCTGCCGCCGCACGCTTTCCGTGGGTACGGGAGCACACCGGAGAGCGCCCGCTGGTTAGGCAACGCGTGACCTCTGCCGTGCGGAGCCGCCGTGCGGGCTGGCCTACCCTGCCTTCCGCAGGCGCTCCCGGCGCACTCACTCCGACTCGACACTGCCGTCACTGCCGCCCGCGCGCCTCTTTCCCATCTCCTCGCTGGCGCGGCCGTCATCAGCGGCAGCGATCAGCGCGGCAGCGATCCTGGCGATCCTGGAGGCGGCTCCGGGACGAGGTCCGGGAGCCCCGGCCGGGCCCGGCAGGCCGGCGGCGCGGAATGAGACGGCCGCCATCAACCCAAGTGGATAGCGTCGTCGGCGGCGTCTTCGGGGATTGTAAATCAAGCGTCAGAGTCCGGGGCGCAGTGTGTCAGCGCCCCCGCCCTGCATCCGGGCCACCGACACGGCCACCACCGCCAACCCCGCCGGCGCCTGTCGCAGACACGGCACAGGCAGACATGTAGCCGGCCGGAATTTTCGGAGGGAGGGTCAGGTCATGCTTTTTGCCTACTTACAGGCTGAATGTTATGCCGGTTGCCTAATTTCCGGGCGGCCTTCTAAGGGCTTGCGGGGGGGGGGGGGGGGTTCATGACGCCTATGACCCCCCTGACCACCCCCGCTGCAACACGACGACAACGAGGGCCTGTCTGGGGGGGGGGGGCTAGTCCGGTCGGGCGCAGTCGAGTCGGAGCGCCGCTGTCTGTCCGGCCCGTCCTCGCAGATCGACGGCAAGCAGACCATCACCCCCAAGCTGACGAGCGGGCGGGCCTGAGTGCCCGGCGCACGCGAGCGGGGCTTTAGCTGCTGCGGGCGGCGGCGGGGCGGCGCGGCCACCGCGGCCGTCACGGCGACAATGTCGGGGAAGCGAAGCTGGGAGCTCGGAGAGGAGACGTTCTCGCGGGACTGCGATAGGGAGGCTCAAGGCGCAGTGGCAGTGTCGCCATTTCCAGAGGCGCCCTGTGCAGCGGTTAGGCGGCCGCAGACACTGCAGGCGGTGGGGGTGGTGCCGAGCCGGACGGCGGCGCACGGTCTGGTCCGTCGGCCCGCCGCCGCCGCCGCGCTGCCCTCCGGTTTGTTGAAATTCCGTCGGCGCAGCAGCGGGGGAAAGTGATTCCGGCCTGACGACGCGCGGAGCACGCAGAGGCACGTGGACAGAGAAGATTGTACTCTTTGCCTCAAACTGCTTCTGTCCCGAGGGCTGTTCGTGACTGCGCCCTCCGTGGGACGCGGCGGGCGGGGAGGACGGGGCTCGCCGCTTCCGCCCGCCAAGTCGACGCCCCGAGCGGAGTAAAGCGAACTTGTTTCGCGGCCACCCTCATTTTCCAAGGCCGCGGAGGACGAGGCGGGGCGGGGAGGGGGGGGCGGCGGGGCTGGGCCCAGCGCCAGCGGCGGGAGGCGCGGCGGCGGAGGCCGGCCGGCGGCGTCTCCCTGCACCGCGTAACCTTGGGGGGCTGGCGGGCTGGCGGGGCGGCCCCTGCATGCCGCGCCACGCCGCCGGCTCCGTCCGTGTCCGGCCCGCGCGTGTCGTTGTACTAATTGGGCTTTAATGCTAATTTATCGTCGAAGTCCTCGGCAACGATCAAGAGCCTTTCTGCCGACGCGCGCCGCCCGCCCGCCCGCTCTCCTGGCCGCCACTCTGCGGCTGGCCGGCCACCGGCGAGTAATTTATATATAAAATTGCGGGAGCCTTCATGTTGTTTGCGAAGACGACTATAATTCACTGCCGTGCCGCGCTGCGCCGGGCACGCGGGCTGCGCCATGCTCTCCCGCTCGTGCCCCGGCACTCCCACTCCCCCTTCTCCACCGCCACGCCCAACTACTCTTGCCGGAGCTGGTATTTCGTGGTTGTCGTGGTGTGTGCGCATGAAAGATCGTAAATTCCGTGCGACTGGCGCCGGCGCGCGCGCGCACGCCGTCGAGTGAGGCGGGAGGGGAGGAGGAGGCGCCGGCGGAGGGTGAGGGGGGGGGGGGAGGCGAGCCGTCATCAGTCTGTACCACACGACGGCGACGGCCCTGCCAGCACTGCCCGCCCGCCGGCCCCGCCGCCCCCGCCGCCCCCGCGCCGTCGCCTCTGTGCTCGCATTGCTCTGCGTGTATTCGCATTTGCTCGGCATCCCATCCCCTTTGTGGTACTGCAGCCGATTAACGCCGGGGAGGGAGGGCCGCGGGGGTGGGGATGAGCGACGAGGGACACGCCGGGCGGCTGGCGCTGACCGCACGGCAGAGATGGTCATGTTTTGCTGTCGGCCGTCTGGCTGTTTTGGTGGGGCGGGCGGGGGGAAGCCTCTGGTGTCGGCGTTTAGAGGTTCGAGAGCCGGGCGAGGATGGAGGGGGAGGCGGGAGGGGGCGGTAGAGGGACAGCGCTCCTCCTCTTCCGCACTAGTTGCCTGCAGTGGCACGACGTCGTCTGTCGGCCGGACGGGCGGCAGCCGCTTCTACTGCGTGGCCGCCAGGGCTCGGGACGGAGCCTCGCGGCATCACCACCCGAGGAGCAGATAGACAGTGACAGTGCGCTGCGGAAATGCCTACCATCCGAAAGTCTAGAAAAAAATATCCATCTTCGCTGGCTTGCCAGCTGCTGAAGCTCGAGGCCGGACTTAGGCCGGATGTGGCCGCGGTCCGCAGCCCCCGCAGCTTATGCCGGGAGGCGCGCTGCGGTCCGGGCTGCGGCTGCGGGAGGAACAGCTGATCTCATAACGCCACCCCCATACGGCGCCCCGTGGGCCCCCCTGTGGGCTCGTGTGGCCCCCCCGGTCCGAGTTGGCCCACACAGCCCCTTCCCTTGTGGCCGGCGCCGGCCTTGTGGCAGTGAGATAGGGTGGCCGAGGCCCCGGCCGAGGCCCCGGCCACCGACAGGCCCACCGACAGCACGGCACGGCGCCACAGGGCTACGGCACAGCACCACACAGGGAGGAGGGCCTGGCCACGCTGTCCCGCTAGGCCGGCCCGACGACATAGATAAAGACACAGAACAGCAGGAGGTGCTGTGGAGGGGGGGGGGGGGGGGCTGCAGCCAAGACCCCCACTGGGCAGCGGCCTGGGATATACGGCGGCAAGAGGGGCAATAAACTGGACGCCAATGTCCAACTTTGGGCCGTCCTGCCGGCGTGCAAGGGGGAGGTAATATGCACGACCGTCCCAACCTGCTGCCGGCCCGAGCTCGATTAAAAACACTGCAGACCCTCTCAGCGAGAGAGGTCAGACGGAGAGATGGATGGCTGAGTGTAAGAGAGAGAAAGAATGGAGGGAAAGAGTAGGATAGATAGAGAGGGTGTAAGAGCGAGAGAGAGAGAGAGAGAGAAAGAGAGAAACGTACGGGGCTGCATACCAATCTCCCAGCAGGTTCACGGGGCTGAGAAATGTTTGCGTGTGTGTGAGCTCGAGCACCTGCTGCAGCTGAAGGTAAAAGGTTTTGCAGAAGGGCACACCGCGCCGGCGGCTCGAAATCGCTCTCAAAACATGAATTTACGGTGCGCGCGGCAACGCGGGGCCGGGCCGGTCGTCCCTGGCCCTGGACCGCTGGCGCCGCCGCGCGCCGGAGGCCGAGCGAGCGCCAGTGATTCATGTGCTCGGCGGGCAGCCTACTCTGCGAGGGGCCGTGCGGCGGCGCACCGCACCGCGCAGGCCCGCGCGGCCGGCGCGGCGGGGCCCCGCAACTACTCCAAAACTTTGGCACTCACGCCCTCACCTGGACGCCACGCTGCCGAGGCCGCAGCGGTGTCACCGCTGGCGCCACGGCCCTTACAGCGGCCTCTGCCCCCGGCCCAGCCGGTACCACGGGTGCCGTGGGCCAGAATCCACGCGGCGGAGCATGTGTTTGGATCGGTTTATCAGGGTGGCTGAGGCGCGGCCGCCGTCACCTCCGAGCTATCCGGCCGCACATAGTCGAGGATATCTGGAGGGCCTTTTGCCGGTAGAATCTGCGTAGGCCGACGACTGCGGGACGGAAGCGGCGCCGGCAAATACCGGAGGGGCCGCGGCGGGGGATGGCCGACGGAGAGTGGCAACAGCGGAGCGGGGCTGAGCCGGGGCGCGGCCGACAAGCTTGCCGCGGAGCAGAGAGAGAGAGAGTGTTGTGGATGTTATGGAAATATGGCTGTGGGGGCGTGGCTGTGTGTGGCCGAGATGGAGGGTCCACAGCGGTCCGCAGACCCCGCGGGCCCCGCCGCAGGCCACCGCAACACAGGCCTATAGCCCGAGGGGGGGCCAGGCCGCAGCCGAAAGTGGCTAGTTGTCACGGCCGATTCACCACGCGGCACGCGGCCCGAATGTGGCTGTCAGAGGCCGGTCCGCCCCGGCCGCCCGCCCCCCGGCTGTCCCCGGCCTCCACTCCATCAGACCCCGCGAGGGGAGCGGGGGGCGTAGGGGCCGCTGGGCCGCTCGCGGCGGCACGGACCCCGTCTTGTCGTGGTCCGCGGGGTGGATTGGCGGGGAGTGAGTACACACGTGGGACCCCGGACCCGAGAGCCGGGGGCCGGGGGGCCGCCGGGGACGGGCCTCGTTGGCTGCCCCGGGCGTCGCAGTCCGCCACATGCTCCGGCCCGCGCCACATTCGCACGTCACACACACACACACACACACACACACACACACCGCTGCAGACGACGACGGCCGAGCCTCCTGGGACGATGTAATTTCCTCTCAACTCCCGCCGGTTATGAAAAATTCAGCGTCCTGATGTTTCCCTTTCCCAGCTTTTTGGCCTCCCTGTTTTTTCAGCGAACGCAAACGGTTTCAATCAGAGGACTGTGCGGCACACAAACGGATGTCAGCGAGAATGAAACGACGCCCTGAGGTATTTCATTTTTAATACAAAACGAGGAACCAGCAGCAAAAACTCTGAAAAAAAAAATTGCGCAGCGAGCTTCATTTATGACCATCATTGCGATTCGTGTTCACGATGATTACTCCCCGACGAACGGAGCAGATGGTCGCCGGAACTGGCAACGCTCCCGAAATCGAACCACGTATCCCAGTCAGGCGCAACCGCTTCCTGCCAATCTTCCCCTCCTCCGCTCTCTAACGGTCTATCTCTTCCTCTCTCGCCTGCTCTCTCTCTCTCTCTCTCTCTCTCCCTCCCCTCTCCATTTCGTCTCCCGTCCACGGTATGATTAATAGCCTTCAACGCCAGCAGGTGGGCGACTGCAGATCCTGCTGGCGCTTATCGGAGTTGCGGCCGCCAGTGTGATGGCGATGGAGAGAGAGAGAGAGAGAGAGAGAGAGAGAGAGAGAGGGGGGAGGGGGGTAGAGGGAGTAGAGGGAGTAGAGGGGGGTGGGGATCGACAGGTCCCCTTACCGGTCGCATTATGCGCGCGGTACACGTGGGTACGCGCGGCACTCCACCCGCAATAAGTCGGAGGGGTTTTTCCTCCTATTATTACGTCCCCCCAATTCTCATACCCTTTGGTTCCCGAAGCCAGTCCTGCGGGCGGCCCGGAAGGCTGCGGGGCGCGACGGGCGTAAAAAGAGACCACCAGGATCGTCACCAGAACTCCTTGCATATTGCGGCCGGAGGCGGCGGCGGCGGCGGCGGCGCAGCGCTGTCCGCAGAGGCCTGCAAGGCCGTGAAGGTCGTCGGCCGGATGCGGTAGGCCGGAGCCGCGGCGGCAGGATGCGACACTACCAGCAGCAGCAGGGACAGCGCGGGGGGGGCTGGGGGCTGCTGGGGGCTGCGAGCCGACCCTCCCCCGAGGCCAAGCGGCAGCCAGCGGCCAGGCCGGGGACGGGAGGGGACGGGAGGGGCGCGGTCCATGCGGACAAATGCTGCCGCCCTAACGACAGCGGGCAGATGGCTCCCGGATGGCTGGCCACCCACTTCTCCAACTCTGCTGCGGCTTGACACCTCCCCTCCCCTCCCCCCGGCCGCCGGCGGCGACGCCTCGGCGTCAGGACCCCCATCCATCCTATACGGCCACCACCGCGGCGCTGGCGTCGCGGCTGCCGCCTGCCGCCTCCGCCCGGGCGGCCTACCCTCAGATTTCCACAACAAGTTGACAAATACAGGGAGCTGCACAGCCCCCCCCCCCCCCCCCCGCGGCCCCGCAGCCCATCTCGGGGCCGCGTCATAAGGCGGCCAAAATTAGCCCGCTGCTGATTCGGGGTACGCACCCGCCGCGCAGCGCTACCCTCCCTGTGGGACCTGGAGTTCGCAGCCGGTGATCTCATGCAGGGGGTTAGCTTATTCAGTTGCGCAGGAACTTTGGACCCCGGAGTGTTTGCTTGGTGTTTATTACACCGCAGCAGAAGGCGCCCGCCCCCGCGCCGCCCGCCGACATCTTGATGAAGCGGCGGCGGCTGCCTAGGAAGAGGAGGACTACACCACTGTGACCAGAACGGACCGCGCGGCGCCGGGCGCAGCGCCGTCTGCGGGCTGTCTCGCCGCATATTTCACCGCCCGTCACATCTGGAATCAGACGCGAAAAAATGCCCGGCCGTCGCGGCGGCTGGCGGCCGCAGCAAATCAGCTGTGCGAACCGCCCCCGCCCCCTTCTCTCTCCCTCCTCTCTCTCTCTCTCTCTCTCTCTCTCTCTCTCTCTCTCTCTCTCTCCACCTACCAGTCCAGCGAGAGAAATCGGATATGAAAACGCATCGGAGGCTCCGCGGGTCTGGCGGCGTCCTCGGCCCCGAGACGAGCTCCGCCGCGGCCTTCTCCTTGGACACACGGCGCGTCGGCGCCACGAGCACAGCCGCCTGTTTCCCCACAACGATGTTTGTCGGCCCCGCCAGGCTCCATGCCGCCCGCTCGCGTATAGGTCTGCGTCCCAGCCACCCCGCCCCCGCCGCACCCGCGCGGCCCCGCCACACATGCGCCAAACAGTTCGATAAGCGAACGGAGAGAGAGATCACACACGTAAAGTACCGTCACAATGCTTCCCGTCGGCCTGTAATTACAATCGAAAGCTCATGCAGAGGGCTGCTAGGGCCGCTTCCGCGCCACGGCCGACGAACGGGAACTGCAGCAACGTATACACTCGGTTTCGCATGAAGGAAAGAGCCCGCGCCGGGCTTGTGGGTGGGTACGTCAGCAAGCCAAAACAAAAAAGAAAATGAAAAAATTCGGAGTCTCTTCTCCTTCGCTGATGATGTTCCTCGCCTTCTTCCGCAGCCCTGGCCGCGCGTCGGCAGCAGACAGAAGGAACAACGGAGCGCTGCCGCAGCCGGGGAGGGCTGCGCTGCGGCTTGCCTGGCTTCGCTCGGCTCAGAGGTAGCTGGTGCCGCTGCCTTTCGCCATCTACCTCGTCGCCAACACCATAAGACCCAGAGAGAGGAATCACTCACCTCGGAGCGCAGGGAGGTGCGGGTATAGGGAGTTAGGGGGGTGTTCGTCTCTGTTCCGTAGCGGGAGGGGGGGGGGGGGAAGCGGAGCGCGGCAGGCAGGGTTTGTTCCCCGGAGGCCACTTAGCGAAAATCAGATTCACACGGAGGACGTGTGACGGCGAAGGGATGGGATATGGGTCTGGCGCTATCCTCCGGGTCCCGCGAGGCCGCCGCCGCTGCCTCGGCACTCTCCGATCGCCTGCCGGTCGGCGCAAACGTCAAGATTAGCGCGAGGTGAGTGCGAGATCGAGAGGGAAATGGTGGGGAACGAGAGAGAACGAGAGAGAGAGAGAGAGAGAGAGAGAGAGAGAGAGAGAAGGGGCCTTGACGGGGACGGGGGTGGCCCAGCAAGGTGGATATCAGCATTAAGCGAAGGCACGTCAGGGCGGAGCCTAATTTGTTTCAATCCATATTTAATAAAAATAGCAGCCGCTGGAGCCCTGTTCGAACTGAGCGTGGGGCACTGATCCGACCAGCACAGAGGTCTCATCGAGGGTCTTGTTAGAGTCCACGGAACACACTCCGGTGCGTCTGCTCACAGCGCCGCCATGTTTACGGACTGGGTTCGAGGAGGCACTCGATCTTCTTTGGCGGAGGGATCGAATGGTATGGAACTGGCCCTCGAGTTCCGGGCGAGGTGGGGTCTTCGGCCGTGCAGCGCCAACGTGGGCCGTGGGGCTTTGCGGCTAGCCGGCCTGAAAGCCACATTCGGGCCGCGTGCCGCGTGGTGAGTCGGCCGTGACAACTGGCCACTCTCGTCTGCGGCCTGGCGGCGGGCCGGGCCCCCCTCGGAGCCCCGCGGGCAGCCTCAGCAGGGACGGTTCCTCGCTCCAGAAAGCAGGCAAAAATAAAAACGACTCCCCGGCACAGAGCGGGGAGGGGAAAAAAATGAGATAAAGAGCGGAGTGCGCTTGGCTGGCAAACTTGGGTCATTTCTGTGTAAAGTAAATACGTGATAATAGTCCGGCTTTCCGTGCCGTTGAACTCTAATGGTGGCTCTGCGCCGCTTGTTTCGCGCCGGGCCCCCGCAGCCCCACGGCACCGCCGCCCCGCAGCACTCGATGGCCCGCCGCGCGCGCGGGCGCAATTGTTTCCGAAAGAGGAGGACGACTAAGTGGGCGCGCCGCGGCGAGGTCGGGTTATTCGCGCCGCCCCCCGCGGCCGCTGGATAGCGCGGACGCAGCGAGAGCGGCCGTGTCCTTCCTGCTCCACTCGATGGAGGTGTGTTGAATTGCAAAGGCGGCCCCGGGGGGGGGGAGGGGGTCTGCGACGACAGCTGTTGTGTCGAGGCGATCGCCTTAATGAAAACGGGAGGCGAGAATACGAGATCAGGGTGAGGGCCGCAGGGGCCGCGGGGGACCACGGGGGCTAAGCCGAAAGGGGGCGGCAACACCCCGCGGGGGCACAACGTAAACAGACTGTTTCCCCATTTATGACTGAATCGGCACCGGAGTTTTCTGTTTACGTCTGTCCACCGAAGCCATTCCGGCCCACGGTCATATGGTCCCGGCGGGCGGCCTGTACAGTCCGTCTCGGCACGGAGTTCGACGTCTTATCGCGAAACAACGGGAGGGCAGAGAATTTGTTCCCCGGCGGGTGTACAAGCCCCGCCGGGGCCGCCGCGTGAGACGAGATTCCGTGTCGCGGGTGACACAGCCTTCCGCACCACGGGGGCCGTTTATCACTCTCATTGTGAATGTTTTCGATTTGTATGGTAATGCAGACTGGTGTCGGGGGATGTGCGGCGGCGGCGGCGGCGGCAGCGCTGCGGCCCAGACTCGCGGCTGCGCCCCGCCCCGGCGCGGGGCCGAGCCGAGCTGCGGGGCCCTGCCACACTGCCGCGGGGCCACAGGGCCGGCACCCACCACATGCGGCCCCGTGCCCTGCGTGGCTGATTATCAATCCACGGCGTCCGCGACGGGAACACGAAACAACGGGACAGGGGGAGAGAATCCGTGGGGGCAGAATGTGAGACACGCGGCGCAAGCACGGAGAGGGCAGCCGCGGGGCGGGCGGTTATGAAACGGGGCGAGGAAGTATAATCTGACGTCTTATCCTATCCGCCGCCAACGCCACGCATGCGGGGGAGGTGGCAGTGCGGGCGGGGGACGTGGGCGGCGGCCAGGGCGGCGGGCACGCTTTCTGACAAAGTGGTTCCCGCGAGATAAAGGGTTCCCTGGCCAGAGATAAATAGCGAGATAGCGACAAGGCGGCACCTACCGCGGGGGCGCACTGCGCCGTGGCAGGGAGAGAGAGAGAGAGAGAGAGAGAGAGAGAGAGACATAGAGAGGGAGAGGAAGGGAGGAGGGGGGGGGGGGTCGTGGCACAGTCTGCGAGGGGGTGCGGCGGCGCTCGGCCCGCTTCCGGAATCCCATTTCCGGACCGGAGGGGTCATTGCTTTTCAGTCGTTCTCTGCTGTACTGCTGCATAGGCTGTATCAAAAAAGAACGAGTACTGCGTTCGCCCTGTCTGTTAAACCACACCTTCATCTCGAAAACCACATAACTGTAACATTGGAATGTTCTGAGTATACTGTTTTGATCGGACTGTGCTGTAGTTAAATCCTCACGAACTGCTTTTTTTAAAAAAAAAAACTTAATAAATTTTTTTTTTGGAACGTAGACACCGTGCCTACAGGCGCTGCCGCTGCCGCTGGTCCACCGTGGTGCCGCTCGGAGTAATTGGGCCGCCAGCGGACGGCAGCGTAATTCTTGGGATGACAATAATAGGAGTGGAAGGCGGCGCGGCCGGCCGCTCCGCTTCCTGGTGCGGCCATCATACCGGTCGGATTCGGACGAACTCGGACCACTGCGACGCGGCGAGTCCGTCGGGCGGGGGTCGGCCCGCGGACCGAATGAGTTAGAACACCGCCGGGTGCGCGCGCTGTAAATCATCGGTGCGTCCGGAGCGGTGGTGCGCACACCTGGTCGCGAAACCCCCCCCCCCCTCTCTCTCTCTCTCTCTCTCCCTTTGTCTCTCTCTCTCTCTCTCTCTCTCTCTCTCTCTCTCTGCCCCTATCTACACTGTCCCCCGCCCGCGCTGACCACTGCGCGGAACTAACTTGCAGCGCGCACTAATGCCGCTGAGGGACGTTTTGTTTGCGGGCTACCTCGGAACTACGCGGCGGGGTACCTCGCACCCCGACAGCACCTGCAGCTGCCGGGCCTGCAGCTGCCGGGCCTGCAGCGGCGGCAGCGGCGGCGGGCCGGGCGGCGCAGAGCGCCTGCGGTCGGCGGAGTAGTCCACCCCGGGGCGCGGCTGCCGGCCGCGTTGCCTGCCTCAAGGCTGACGCCCGCTTATCTCCCCCGCCGCCGCCGCGGAGCGCCTGACGCCGCCCGCCGCCGCTCACAATATGAAACGGTTTAGCTGCAGCCTCGGCCGCCAGGAGCAGCAGCGGCGGCGGCGGCAGTCCGGCTATACACGGCGCCGCCGCGCGCTCGGGAGGGGCCGAAGGAAAAGCAGAAGAAGAGAGTGAAGAGTGGAGACTGAAAAGGAGCCGGCGGGGCTGCGTGCCGTGCCGCGCCGTGCCGCGCATGCGTCTCAAAGGGAGAGAGCGAGAGCCGCGCGCGTCCTTGCGCCCGCCCCCAAATCATACTCTCTCTCTCTCTCTCTCTCTCTCCGGCACCGGAGATCGGAATCACTACGGCGAATAAGGGCTGGCTGGGCGATGGAAGTGCAGGCCGCGGCGCAGGCGGCGCAGGCGGCGCACTCCCTGAATGAGAAATGGCATATCTCCCAGCCGGCTCTCGCGCAGCTCTCGCTCAAGCTCCCGCGCGGCTCCCGGCCGGGAAAGCGGGCCGGGAAATGCGCTGCTTTTGTGTGCCCGGAGCGCGGCGCCGGGCGCGGCCAGCTTCCCTGCCGGCCTCCGGGGACCATTGTAAGTCGGAGGCGCCTTCGGGGACGCGGATCCGCGGCCCCAGAGAGCAGGACGAGATTGCGGCGACGAAAACCGCGAGCGCTGATTGGTCGGTATTGGTAACCGATGTGCGGCGCCGCGACGACGACGGGCGAGGAGCGCTTTTGAGGAGAGAGTGGCGCACTTCTTGGTCTCCCGTCGGGCAGCATTATTATAGCGGGCTCCGATGACTAAACACAGCTCTGAGTCTCGTGCTGTCGTTTACACCTCCCCGCGTGCCGCTTCGTGCATTGAAACAGATGCAAGATTTCGACAGTGCTGTATCAAGATCAAGGCTACTGATATTATTTCCCGGAGGAACATTTTGGGTAGTTTCGAGTAGGAGTCCCGTAAGGTGTGCGTGTCGTGTGACCTCCGTGCGGCGGCCGTCGAAAGAGTCACCCCCGAAGGGCGCGATGCGCCGGAAATCTCTCCATCTCCGAGAGGCCTTTAATTGCCTGGGCTCCCGGGCCCCGGGCCTCCGGTGTCCTCCCGGGTCCTCCGGGGCCCCTCGCTGCCGTCGCCTCGACGTCCCCCGACCTCCTCGTGAAAAGGTAATTAATCGACGTTGTCGCCGGCCCGCGCCGCCCCGCCCGAGTGACCTAATAACGCGCCGGTAACTCCAGACAGGTGCGGTGCCCCGGCGGTGCCCCGGCGGGTGCGGGGCCCCCGAGGGTCCCGCCGGCCCCGAGGAGGGGGCCACGGGGGCCCCACCGCGGAGCCGCCCCGCTCGTTAGACACCGCGGCGAGGACACCCAAGTCGTCGTGTCTTCGCATTCAAACAG
This sequence comes from Megalurothrips usitatus, assembly GCA_026979955.1. Classification (NCBI taxonomy): domain Eukaryota; kingdom Metazoa; phylum Arthropoda; class Insecta; order Thysanoptera; family Thripidae; genus Megalurothrips; species Megalurothrips usitatus. The sequence continues at coordinate 8,446,801 of CM049594.1, read as the reverse complement.
ATTTATCAATTCGCTTTCATATTTCAACGTCCCCGCCGCGGCAAGGTAAGAGGAGCTCTCCGTGGCGGCGCGAATAATTAGCACAGGTAAGGGGCTGAAGAGGTGTGCACCCCCCGGGGGCCCCCGGGGGGGATGAGCCACACGACAGCTGGATAATGAGACAGTCCTCTCCTCCCACCGATTGGACCATTAGATTTCGAGACTTTGGACGCGACCAAGTGAAAAGGTCGTTGAGGGCAGCAGCCGGCAGCAGCAGGCAGCAGCAGCGGCGGCGGTGGCGGCGGCGGCGGCACCCCGGTTAATAAGAGAAGAGATTCGTCTCAAGGGCCTCTGTTCGGTCCCCGCTCTTGAACCGCCCTCTTGGACGCAGGCAGGGGTGGGTGAAATAATTGCTGCCCGAGCTCCCCGTCCCCCTCCCCCTCAATGTAGCCGATGGTCCGCTCTGTAACACACGGGGCCCAAACCAAGAGGAATACACGAAATTTCACCAAGGGCCCGCGCTACTGTAAACAAACTTTATACACAAGGCCAAAGCCGGTCAGAAGCTGGGCGGCAACAAACAGCACTTTGCCCGGTATTGGACGCTTTATTGCGACGCAACCCCGACTAACGAAGAAAACTCGGACTCTACTTTTCGGGAACCATTTTCACCCCCCACCCCCACCCCCACCGCCGAGCGCTGCTGTAATTGAGAGCGGATGAATTCCGCACCCTCGGCCAGCCCCTTCCCCCCCCTCCCCTGCCGCCTTTCCGTTTGACATAAGAAACTACGACAAACGCCCTGCGAGCCGCTCCTCTCCGCTCCTGCCCGAGACACTCACTCGTTGTTTACGAGAGGACGTACGACTGGGCCGGCCGACTTAAAAATAGTCGGGTGGAGCTGCTGGCACCCGGGCCGCCGCGCCGCCGCCGCGCCGCCGTACCTGTGCTGCAGTAGCCGACGCCCCGGCCGCTGCATCCCTCTGGAGCAGCAGAACCGCGTGTGGTGTGGGGGGCGAGAGGCGGGAAGTGGCCAGACTCCCCGGGGCGTCATCGGCCGCGGCACGCATTACCAGAGTGCACCGCTGATGGCGAGCTAGACACGGCCAGACTTCTCCACGCGATAACGGATGAGTTTTTTTTTATTTTTATTATTTTTTTGGAGGGGGGGGGGAGCGGGAGCAATTTCCGCGGGATATTTTTAAACATTTTGAAACCTTCAACGTTTTTGGTTAGTTTTTAGGTTCTGAGGATTTTTTTAAAATGTTGACAATATTACATCATAGACTATTAGCCTAAACCGACCTAAGCAATTACAGCCTCAAGTTCTTTACATTTAAAAAATAAATAAGATTTGCTACAGTGCGCAGGCGGCCCGCGGACTTACTTCCGCAGGCCGCGTCGTGGGGGGGTCCGGTGCGAGGGCGCGCCGAGAGCAGCGCTTCAGCAACACAATTTCCGAAACATCAGCCGTGATTGCGGTCCGAATAAAAACAACGCGCCGATACTTACCAAAGCAAACGGGCTACGCGCGTTATCCAGTCCTGATTCGGGGGGAATGTTTCATTATAGCCTTGATCAGTGGCGCACACAGGGAAAGGGGGGCGAGTCAGAGCGAGAGAGAGAGAGAGAGAGAGAGAGAGAGAGGGAGAGGTGCGCAGAGAGAGACAGTGAGAGAGACACAGAGAGAGAGACAGAGAGAGAGGGGGGAATGGGAGAGACCAATGACCCAGATCGGGCGAGGACGATATTACGACTATGCCGCGTGCAGGAACGCGGTCCGCCATATGATTTTATACTCACTGAAGTGGTCTCCATACTCAACGGTGGCATATGTGTCAATACAGAGCCTATGGCCCCTGGGTCGGGTACGTATAAATCACGCTTAACAATCAGACAGCAAAAAGTGTGTAAACAGGGTATGTACCACATCGTCATCCTAAACTTGCTTAACAGCTGCATAAGTCTTGCGAAGGGCGAACTTTTTTTTCCTCTTTTTTAAAGTTTATGGCATTTTTTTTTCGTTGCAATATTCTAAAACTTGTCCTGCGGCAAAAGAGAAGAGAAAAAAAAACCTTTTTACCTGCGCTTATACTTTACTGAATGATTACCCACGCCGCGAGCACTAACGCCGCTGTAAACAGCCACCCCGGCGGCGATATATCACCGGGTGGCTTCGGCTGGAGGGGCAGGGGGCGCAAAACACCCGCTCCTTTCAGCCCCTGCAGCCCCCGCAGGGCCCCGCAGAGCCCCGCCGTGTCGAAGGTGCCCCGCGCGACAGCGGCAATCCGTTACCCCGCGGGCCGCGACAGGCTAACCGCACACTCTCAGTAGACAACCTCAAAACGTTAGCCAGATCTGCGCCTCTGCGGTTAGGTATGAAAGCCTCCGTCGTACGGCCCCGATCCAATTTATGATTAGAGGAGAAGGAGAGAGAGAGAGAGAGAGAGAGAGAGAGAGAGAGGGGGGGGGGCGGTGGGAGAAAATGACAACTGCCCCGACGCGATCGCGCGATGAAAATCAACTCTCATAATTAAACTCGTGGCAGAGTGGAGGCCAGGCAAGGTATAGAAAGAGCCCCGCTGGGGATCGGGGCTGCCGGGGTCTGCCGGGGGCTGCGGGGGCCCCGGCTGGTATCGGGGACGGGATGGCCGGCCGCGGCAACAGCGGCGACGCAGTATATAGGGCTTAAGACGAGCCGCGGCAGACACTATAATCAATGCAAAGTGTGGTCGTTAAACACCCTCCGCGCCGCCCCGCCGCCGCCGCGCCGCGCCGCCCCGCCCCCCGTGACCTGGACCTGACCTGGCCGCCGCCGGCTCTGTATCGCGATTTAATCCTCTGCCGGGGCGGAGGGCTCATAGCCGTCCCCCCCAAACTATCGGCGCGCGGCCCTCCTCCACGCGACGCCCGGCGCCGCGCCAAAAGAGGCGCCCGTCGGGCTTAACGGTCGGGGGGCAGCGACCCCGAGCAGATAATGTGCTTCTGGGCGGAGAGCGGAGCGTGCCGGCGCGGCTGCTCTGCGTGCGCCGCGGCCAGGCGGCGCGCCGCCGGTCCCCGACAGGGGCCCGCCCACGCGGCCGCGCACGGCCACATGGCGGCGGCCGCGGCTCCGGCGCCCGCCGTCAGCCGCACTGGTCCCGGCCGTATCGGAAAGGCAAGAGCCGGCAGAGCGGCCCCTCCCACTACGCACCGCCACGCGGCCCGCGCCGGATCTTCTCCGGATCGGTTCAAGGACACGCGGCCCCCGCGGCCCGCCGGAGTCCGTGTGTGACCATGTTCGTCCCGCGCGTGGTGCCGTCGCGCCCGCCGCCGCCGCCGCCGCCGCTGTCAGGAGCACCGGCGGTACGGCAGCGATCTGCCTGCCGGCGCCAGCTGGAGCTGGACAGCGCCGCCCGCACCAGCCATCCCGGGACCAACACTCCGTGACAGCTGCCCCACACGTCCTGCACAGAGTGGCCTGTGGGCCGCCGGCCGGGCCGCACGCCCCCGCCGGCACCTGCCGTCGGAATCGGAGCAGCGCTCGGCAGGCGGCGCGGCCTCGGGCACGGCGCACCCGTCCGCGAGCGGCACCGCGGGGAGACGGACGCCCAGCGACGCGGGGCGCGCCGTGCGGGCAGCCAAGGCGAACAGTGGTCGTCATCACCGAGGCCCCCCGCGGATGCCTTTCCTACCCGATTCAGAAACGCCGTCAGGAAGGCGTTGACGACTTGCGGAATGGAGGCGCGGCGCTGCGACATGTAAAGCGCGGCAGAGGGGGGGGGGGGGGGGCGGCGGGGCCCGGCGGGATTGACATCATACAAATGTAAGCAGCGTCCTCGGCCGCCCCCGGCCGCTGCGCTGCGCCGTGCAGCTGGGTCAGTGACACTGCTCCGTGGTGAATGGCTCCCGGCCCTGCCGCGGCCCCTCTGATGACTCCATGCATCAGGGCGGCGGCGGCGGCGGGGCACTGTACGGGCCGCGCTGTACAGTCGGGCCGGGAGGCGGGCCCCGCGTCTCTGGCCGCGACACCGCGGCGCCTGATGCGCGTGTGGCCGCGGGGCGATCCGCGGCTGGCCGGTGGCCGGACTCGGGGCCGCGTGGGCGCCGAGGCCCGGCCCGGCCCATAACCATAACAAACTGGGAGCACATGCTTTCGCTTCCATTTCACATGAGCTCTTTTCCGCTCTGCCGTATACGCCGGGCCCACGCCGGCCTGCCCGAGATGGCAAGCCGGACGAGCCAGACGCAATCTCCAGCCCCCCCCCCCCTCCTTCTCCCGCCCCTCTTCCCCTCCAGGCGCCGCGGCGCTATCACGACGCGGGGGGGGGGGGGGCGGAGCTGGAGCCTAAGCTGAGAGATATAACGCCGAAAAATACTTACAGCCCCCGGCCTCGGCCCGGCTGCGCTGTATGGAGGGACATGTTTTTGACCCCTGCGCCCTTCTCTCTTCCTTCCGAGATGCCGCGCGCCGACGCCCCCCCCGCCCCCACCTCCCCGCCGCACAGCGCCCTCCGCGGCCCCCGCGCGCTTTACGAGCGGTTGCCTATCTTTTGTCACCCGGAGGGCCCCGCGGCCGCGCCCCCAAGCTATCCGAAGGGCCACCAGCTCCTCGGTCCCCCCCTCCCCCTCCCTTCGGTACGGCCGGGACGTGCTACCTCACCGACAGTAATGCGGGGCGGCCGGCCCTTGCCGGGCCCTTGGAGGCACCTGAGGGCCCCCTGGGGGGTCAGGGGCGCCCAGCCCGGCCGCGCCGTCCCTCGCCCTGCCCCGTGGCCATGGTAGTAGTGCGTCCAGCCCGTCGGGGCCATTTTCGGCTCTGCCAGGATGGAAAGCCGAACCGGCGCCCAAAGACCGCAACGTCAACGCCTCGGGGCGAACGGGGACTGCTGTGGGACTTTATGGAATGTTTGGGTGCGGTCCGGGACCTCGGGTCGTGCCAGGGGGCATAACAGAAATCGGGGCCCCGTTGTCACCTTGACGCGGCACTCCGTGCGACGAATGTTAAAACACGCCACGGAAGCAATTCATTAGAAAACAATTAGATCTCCAACTACTTTATTCATTAAAGCTCGCTCTTCAGTTAACGAGGGCGACTCAGTGTAGGCGCTGGATTTTTTTCACTAGGCCTATGAGTGCATATTTGCTAATGAAGTGTGTGTGTGTGTGTGTGTGTGTGTGTGTTTGTTTGTGAGGGGTGGTGGAAATCGGACGTGGCGTGCCAGGAAAGCGGCGTTTGTTAAATTCTGCTTCCGGCTCACCCATTTTTCAGACCCACCTTTTAAGGTCACGCTGTCAGGGAACGATAAGCATGTTACTTTTATAAAAATAAAAACAAAACAAATCCAAGCCGCCGGCACGGCAGCCCTTCCACCCCGCTTCGTCGCCGGTTTCCATGTTACCCTGACCCGACTCAGGGCAGTGTCTAACTACCTCTTACGTACTTCGGATGGTGTTGGGGGCGTTGGTTAACGCATAGCTACCCCTGTGTGTGCGTGCCCGTGTGTGTGTGTGTGTGTGTGTGTGTACCTTGCCAGCAAGACTGACACGCATACCGAAATTACATTTTCGTCTAGACCGTGGTGGCGCATGCATACCTAAGGTGGGCCGCGGTTGTCGACCCGGTCAAAGTCTCGGGTAGTCTTTGCGCCGTGCTATCCAGGTAAGTAAACTCTCGGCGGGTGCTATCACGGGCTTAGAGGGCTCGGCGGGGCCGCCGGGTTTCGGGTCGGGTCGGGTGGGGTCGCCCGCCACCGCACCGCCGCAACGCCAGGGGCCCCCCCGCGCCGCGCCCACCGCAGCAAAGAGTTGCGCCCGCGTGGAGGTCACATTAGCCGCCGCCAAGAGCAAACTGTCTAAATCGGGAGTTGTGCCCAAAAATTGTTGTTGGTGAAATTGCAGGACAGAGAGGAGGGAGAGAGAAAGAAAGAAGGGGAAAGGGGGGGGGGGGGAGTGGGCGGGAGCAAACATTCAGGGAGGTTGGAGCTGCTCGCGGGCGGCTGACCTGGTGTTGCCTGCGGGGCACCACTACGTTGCCACGGAAAAAGTGTAATAACAAAAAAAAAATGGCAATCAGCACCCGGGCTGGCGGCACACACCGATGCACAAGCAGAGCGAGGCGCACAGCGCGCGAGTGGCTGGCTGCCTGCCTGGCTGCCTGCCTGCCTGCCTGCCTGCCTGCCTGCCTGCCTCGCTCTGGTCTACCCAACCGACCGGACCGAGTCAGCTGCGCTCTATTAGGTCCCGCCGCGGAGAGAAAATGAGCGTATAGACTGCGGTGGGGTTCGGGTGCGGGGCGCTCGGGGGGGGGGGGGGGGGGGGGGGGGGGGCAGGCGGAGGGTGGCCGTGTAGGAGGGCGGGGTGGTGAGCACCCCGGCAAAAAGCACCCCCCCGCGCGCGCGCACACGGCGTTAAGACAGGAGGCAAAAGGAAGTGTGCGACCGTGGCGCCCGGCTAAATAGTGAAACATTTCTCACGACGGGCCCGTGCCGTGCCGGGACGCCGCGCGGCATTTTCGAAATTAATTACTCGACAGAGAAGGACTTTGCAGAGGAGGAGGCGCCCCTCCCCTCCCCAGCACGGCCTCTGCGGAGCGCCGCGGGCGCCGCGCGGAAGCCTCGGCACACAACGACGGCATAGAAATGCGCATTCTATTCGGTTTTCGAGTGACACTGGCGCCGCCGCCGTTTGCAACCTTCCGCCGCCAGACACCCCTCCCCACCCCGCCCCGCTCCCCGCCCCTTCGGCTCTTCGCTCCGTGTGTTTTGCTTTAGGAGATAAGACGAGTGGCGAGTCGCTCCCCGGAGGAAGGCAAGCCTGGCGCCATGGGGACGGGTTGACGGTCTGCGGGCCGTGTGCGGCGCGCGTGTGTGCGTGCGTGCGGCGCGCGAGTGTATGAGAGAGAGAGAGGGAGTGTGTATGTGTGTGATGCTGTTAAAACGGTAGGGTAAAGAGAGAGAGAGAGAGAGAGAGAGAGGGAGAGAGAGAGAGGGGAGGGGAGGGGGAGTGAGACAGAGAGTCGGGGAAAGCAAAAGCAAGAGACGTGGTATCTCCGCCATGCACTGAAGGAATGCTACGCATGCGAAGGCTTCTCTGTCGTGGGGGGTCGACGCTCCCTCTGTCCCTCCGCGCCCCGCCCTGCTGCCCGGCGCTGCCCGGTGCCAGGGGCGGCCGGGGGCGGCCGGGGGGGGGGGCGAAAATCAAAATATTGAATGAAACACATCTCGAGGAGGGGAGGACGTCAAGGAGAGCAGGGCTCACAGACGAGAGTTCGTCGGGAATTAGAGGCGAGGCGAGGCGAGACGAGACGAGACGCGGGGCGGCAGGCCACGGCAGGCGCCGCCGCCCGGATCCGTTTCGGATCTGCAAGCGCGCGGGGCGCAGCCGGAGTATAAATCCCGACCACCCTCTATCTGGGACGGCATGCCGCGGATGTATAAGCAGTTATCTCCGGGCGAGGGGCGGTGGGCGGCGCGGGGCTGCGGGGAGGGGGGGGGGGCGGCGCGGGCCTGGCGCGGCCACGGCGCAAAGAGAAATCGCCCGCTGGGGAACCGGCTCCTCTGGATCAACCTCCCTGACAAATGGAGGGTAGAGCAGGGAGGGTTCCTTAGCAGCACGGCCCCGGCCCGGACCCGCGGCCCTGCGTCCCTGACCGTGCCGGCCCGGCCCCTGGCTGCCCCTGGCTGCCGCCGGCGGCCCCCTGGCTCGTGGCCTAGACCTGCTTGCAGCCTCCCTCTCAGAGGTACCGACGAGCCCCGGCGGCGCCGGCCCGGCCCTCGGATTAGGACGGTTCGGGCAGCAACGACGACACACAAGGCGCCCCGACGCCGGGTCACGGGCGGTCACGGACGCCGCATCACGACGCGAATCAGTGACAGCCAAGAACACGGCCAGTTCCGCCCTGAGCAGCAGGGGCCAGTCGGTACGCAGAGGCAGCTGTCGGCGCCGGCGCCACTGCGGCCACGCGGGACTCGCAGCCCGGGCCGCCCCTCACTGAATCACCCCGCGCCGCCGCGCCCGCTCGCTCCTGCTGCTTTTCCCTCCCGTTTCCTCCTCGGGCGGCGGGTCGAGATAAAACATCATTAAAACTAGTTCCTTTGTGCCGCCGCCGGGATCGCCTCCTGTGTCTTTTGTCCAGGTAATTTAAGCCTCCTGCTGGCATCGCGGCGGCCACCTCGACAAAAGCTGCCGCCTTCCCTCCCCGGCGCGCCCGGTCCCCCCGCATTCCAGGGCCGTATCATTTAGGGGCTGCGCTGCCGGGCCGGCCACATGCAATACTCTCTCCCTGGCGCTCCTCGCAGACTCCTCGCGCGCTCATCCCCGGCATCTTCCTCTGTTAATTTCCTTTCGCCACGGAGCCGGAGGTGGAAGCGGAAGTGCAGCGCGCGGTGCGCGGGGGCGGCCGCCGAGCGCAGAGCGCAGAGCGCGGGGGGTCCCCGGGGGCCGCTACAGCCGGCTATACGGCCACTGTGCTCTCCGCCGCCGGACGCGAGGCCAAAGGGGCCGGGCGGGGCCTTGGCAGCGGGGTGCAGCAGCGGGGCACGGCGCGGGTGGCTGCCAGTGGCGGGCAGCTACGCTCTACAACTCATGATTCGTTATTTTTTTTTCGTGCGAAACAGATAAAAAGCGGAAGGAAGGGGGAGATGGTCGACAATACCGCGGCGGTTGCAGTGGACAGCAAAACCACGTGTGGTTGCGTGTGACGGCGGGCCTGATCTGGCAGTGGACGCCGTGGACGCTGCGGTCCCCGAGCAGGGCAACAAGGCGCTGGGAGAAGGCCAAGACCGTGACCAGGCCGCACGCCGCCGCCGCACGCCGCCAGAGGCTTTGGCACGCCGAGCTGCTGTCGATGTTGCCCGACGAGGGGGTAACAACTCGGCAAAGTAGTGTGAGAGGGACTACCCCACATTACCCTCGGACAACTCCGGCACCCCGGTTTACCTCTGGCTTATAGGCCTTACCACTGGGTTACCCCGGACTACCCCGCCATTTCCTTTTTAAAAAAAACTCGGATTACCTGGCGGTAATCGGGCCGTATTAGCCTGGGATTACGCCTGATTACCCGGACGGTGGCCCCCGGGGTAACCGAGGTAGTCGGCGCCGCCCCTCTGCCCTTGCAGTTACCTCAGGCCGGAGAGGGCACGGCACGCGTCGTCATCTGGAACAAAAACAAACGAAGAACGGAGAAATAAAAACACGATTCGTCGCCAACTTTTGCCAGGCTCTCGTCAAAAAACGGGCCAGTAATTGGGTTCCAGCACACGCGAGATGGAGTGCGCGGTATGTCCCCGCGCCGCGACGCGTTGAGGCGTGCGGACGCGGCCCTAATATTGAATTCACGAGGCCCGTGACGAAGCCGAAAACGCGCGCGCGCGCGCTCGTTGGGGGAATGCGATGATAAAGCAATGTTTGGGCGCGTGCACACGCAAAAAAAAAGGGGAATCGCACCATAGCGAAAAATTGGACCATAAAGCTAAAATTTTAGCTGTCTCGCTAATTGCGCCGGAGCTACGACATTTTAGCACGCTTGCTAACGTCTTATGCCACGCCGGAAACTTTGCTAAAAATTTGGCTTCTCCGCTAAAACCAGTGGCTATGCCCTTTTTGGAAATTTAGCACGGGGTAGAAGATTTATTGTTTTTGCGTGTGTGTGTGCGGCAGGGAGGAGGGGCGGCGGCGCGGCGGCGCGGCGGCCGGGTGATTGCGGTGCGCTGCGGGGCTGTTTCCATGCGGTATGTGCGAACAACAGGCCGGCTGTACTTGCGGCGCCCCCCACCGGGGCTCCCCGCCCGCAGTCCCCCGCCAAAGCGATCGGCAGCTCGGCACGACAAGCCTCATCATCCAGGGCTCGATCGTGCTGCTCACGCTGCTCATGCCACGCCGTCGTGGTGGGGCGGCTTTCCAGCTCCGAGGCTTCCGCGGCTGCACTCAAAACCACTGTGCCCAAACCCGTTGGTAACTGGCTTTGTTCTAGTTGCACTGTAAGTGTGGTCGACGCGGAAAACAAGTTTGTTCGACTGCCGCCGCCCCGCGAGAGAGAAGGGTCTTGTCATCAAGACTCAGAGCAGGTGGCGCACGCGTCCGTGGAAAATAATTATTTTGTGATAGTGCTGGACGCGCCACGTCTTTGTGAGCAGCTATGGGATGCAGAGCGCTCACCGGCTCATCATGAGGGTCGGGGGGGTCGGGGGAGGGGGGCAGCTGGGGGGCGGCTGCAGGCGTCACGGCTCACTGACTTTCCCTCCTCCTGAGGCCTGGGGGCCGCGGGGGCTGCGGGGGCCGCGGCGCACGGACTGCTGGGGTTGGCAATCTCATTCCGACATACCATTCCACAACAATGGCGCGGAGCGTGGAGACGCGAGCGTGATGAAGCACAAGCTTGCCGGGGCCCTGCCGGCCCGGGGGCCCTGCCGGGACCGGAGGGGGGGGGGGGGGGGCTGACGCGCTTCCAAATGAACAAAACGTGTCCTATTAACACCGCGGCCCGACGCGGCCCGTCGACCTACCCGAGACACCACGCACCACGCACTGCTGTGCGCGTCCTTGGCCTTGGGGGGCCTGCCGACGACGGTCGGACGGCCAGATAGTCCGTTCCAGAGGGGGAGGGAGAGAGAGAGAGTGACCATCCCCGCGTCCACCGCCTTTCGAAACTATCCCTTCCCACTCTCTCTCTCTCTCTCTCTCTCTCTCTCTCTCTCTCTCTCTCTCTCTCTCTCTCTCTGTACTGCACAACACGCACACACACGCACACGAACACGGGGCGTCAAGCCCGGGCGCATGAATTATTTATCATTCCAGAGATCAAAGGCATCGATGTGCGAAACTGGCTGAATAACGCGTCAGCAGGTCATGTACCGGCTCTGTGCGCCGGCTGCTCCAGCCCGTGGCCTCAGCCGCACGCCCGGTGTAACCTGGGTGTAGCCTAGGGTGTGTGCCCCGCGGGCCCGCCGGGACCCGTGGACACCGCACAACGTTAGTGACTGCAGGTGCGGCAGCTGCCCGGGGGGAGGGGGGGGGGCGCCCCAGCCGCCCCGCCGCCAGGCCGCCAGGGTGCTTACCGCCCGCACAGCCCCGGGCCCCGGCCGCCGCCGCCGCCGCTGCAATTGTCCGCTTATTACCGCGTTAGCCGGGGCCACAGCCCGGCAGCGCCCGGCACACATAGTCTTTCCACGGCACGGCAGCCGTTTACCTCAACACCCCAGCGCTATGCAGGCCGCGGCGCGGCGCCGCGACCCGCTGCCGATGTGCGCTCGGGACAACTCTGCCCGAAATAAGGGAGGGCGACGGTGCCGACTCGGCTGGAGCGGTTTCACTCCCGGACGGAGATGAGCAACGCCGCGCCACACGGCTGAGCAGCTTCCCGAGAAACGGGCGACCGGTCCTGGCGGGGTTGACTGGCGGTATTTCTTTATTCCTCGGTGTCGGCGGTGCACCACTTGTGAGGCGAGCGGTGCCCCGCCCACCCGCACGGCCCGCCTCCGCCAGAACCCCTCTCCTCCCCCGCACGGTGACAAGAGCTACGGGCCGTGTGACCCTGGAATGGCTTAATTCCTCCTCCTGGCCGAGAGAAAGGGTCGCCGCCGGAAAAGTGGCGGTCGTGGAGGGGGGGGGGGGGGGGAGGGATGGCGGAGTGTAATAGAGGGGACGAAGGGTGGGTCCCGGAGCCGGGGCCGGAGCCTTGGTGCGCGGCTCGAGGACGTACCAATGATAGCGCGCCCAGGGCCGGCGCACAATCTGGCCGAGAAGTTAATCAGAAGTAACCCTCCAGAGTCCGGGGCCCGGGCCCGGCCTCGTACTCCGGTCGAGGGGGCAACTCTGGCAGACAGCTGCCCGCCCGGCCCATCCGCCCCCCGGCCCGCTCGCTGGCCGCCGCTGGCTGCAGTTGGAGATGAGCGTGATATATCATTTCGGGGCCAGAGCCACCAGGGCGCGCTGCACGCGTCCGGCAGCGCCACATCCCGCTGCCCCCGCCGCCCCCGCCGCCCCCGCCGCCCCCGCCGCCCCCGCCGCCCCCGCTATGCCCCTCGGCCGGCGCGGCACGAGGCAGGCCCGGGGACTGGCCGCGCCGCGGCAAACCGGCAGCTGTCCCTGATGAAAACCGCGGTGCTCGTCACCTAGCGTCGCGTCGTCCCCAGAACGCCCCGGAATGAGGGACAGGGCGACGAGGGCGGAGGACGGGGGACGGGCAGCGCTGCCGGGAGCAGTTTCAATCCTTTGTGTCAGCCCGGCGAGGGCAGAGGAGGCGGGCGCCCGGCAGGAGCCGCAACCCCGACCATGGCCATTTCAGGACTTTCAGCGCACCCAGCCGGGCACTCCGCCGAAGTTTCGGATCGGACCCAGCCGCGACGCAGCGGCTCGCATTGGCTACCGCCCGCTGGTGCCCGCATAGGGCAGCGCGGTGACGCGGTCGGCAGGGGCTGGCCTGGTGAGGCCGGGCAGGCCAGCATAGCTCCACCATGGAGGAGAATGTCTTTGTCGCGGTGCGTGTGGCGGCGTCAGAGTGCATGCGGTGGGTGTGGCGCGGGCAGGACAGGGCCCGTGCGCATGCCGGAGAGAGAGAGAGAGAGAGAGAGAGAGGGGGGGGGGGGGGGGGAGAGCGAGAGAGAGAGAGAGACAGAGAGAGAGAAAGGTTGTGAGCGTGTGTGCCCGGATCAAAACGAAGCCCGCGCACCCCGTGCCCAAGCCCACTCCAAGTCAAGCGCGGAGAAAATTGAGTTGGGACTAACTTGGCCTTCTCTCTCTCTCTCTCCGTGCGGGTGCAAGGCAGTGCTAGGCCGGGGGGCGCCGCCGCCAGCGCCGAGAGCCGCGCGGGGCGCAACTCTCCGCGACACCCGTCCCCTCCCATCGCAGGGCTGTAATGATGTGGGGCGCGGATAATTAACCGTCAGGCGCGTGCCGTTCGGGGCGGAGCAGAGCCGAGCCTCCAGCGGGCCGCGCCTACTGCCGCCGACTGCCGAGACAACTTGGGCCCGGCACATCACAGCCGAGCGCGACACTCGCGGGTGACCTCCACGTCCGTACATCGTGTTCGCCCCCTCTGCTCCGAGGCCGCCGCCGAGGCCGCGCGGCGCCGTGGCCTCGGGAGCCGTGCGGTCGCCGTGTTTGTGCGCGGCGGGATTGGGAGGGTGGGGGAGGCAAGTAGCGCTCTATGTGATCAATGTATTCCTTCTGCCGGCGACAGCGTGTCGCGGACCACAGCCTCAAGTCTCAGCCGGGCTCCGCGGCTCCCCCCTTAAGGGAAGCACTGCTCTGCCGCGCTGCCGCCTCGCTGCAGCGCCGCGGACGTGGCGCCGTCGTGTCATTCGTGGTTTACTGCCCGCATGGCCGGGGTCTGCCGCCGCGCCCTGCCGCCGCTCCGCTGGCTGTGCCTCTGGCAAATATTTATGAGGCGTCGCAGAAATACATGTGCCGGCGTTTCGGAGCGTCGCGCGTCGTGGCCGGGCCGGGCTCGTCGGCCCCGAGACCGCTGAACTCCGGGAGTCGATTCAGTTGCGTGGGAGGGCGGCCGCCCCGCAGGAGCTGGAGTCGGAGTGCGTGTGGGGCGGGGTCACGCGGGCCGGCCCGCATCCCGCATCAGACAGATCCCCCGCACACGACGAAGGCCCGTAAGTTCCCGTAGACATCCGCGGACCCTTTTAACGGCGGCTGCCGCGGGGTCGTGCACCACGACGAGCCCCCTGCCGTGTTGCTGCGTCGCGTCGCCCCCAAAGCCGATGTAGTCGGGACGGGACGTCGGCTAAGCCACGGCTGAGCCCTGCGACGTATCACTTTAGCACGCCGCCGACGCCGCTGCCTGGTGCTGCCGCCCCGAGGAACCTGTCCGCATTGCTGAGGCAGCAGATAGAAGCTGTTGGCGCACAGGAGCCGGCCGAGCCAGCAGCGGGGCGAGCGACCAGCAAGCGGGGCTCGCAGCGCATCTCCATTTCATGTGGCATGCTAATGCGAGCCGGGCCGGGCAAGTGCAGCATAGCGCCGCTCGCTACCCCCCTCACCTCAACCCTCGTCGCCAGAGGCGGCGAGGATAACTCACACGGTGTTCCTTTTTTTTTTTTTGCGTTCTTGTGAGTGTTTGCGTTGATGAGCTCACGTTGACACACGGTCAGGCCGCAATGCCGCGCCGCGGACCTTGGAGAATGTGGGTAACTGTGTCAAATTATTTCGCCGCCTTCCTCGCCAGGCGCGCGGCACACGCGGCCAGCGTAAAGTTGACAGTGACCTGAGACAGAGAGGAGCCGGGGAGGCCGGCTGACGGACAGCGGCCTGGCCGCGGTCCAACGCGCTGCAGACGACACAGCAGCGCGGGCCCGCGGCGGCCCCGGGGGGGGGGGGGGGGTTAGGGCGCTGACACCGCGGTGCGCGCGTCCGTGTGCGTGTGTGCGTGTGTGAGTGCGTGTGTGCGTGTGCGAGTGCGTGTGTAAGTGCGTGTTAAGGGCGAGTGGTCGCACGCGTGCCGACAGAGTACACGCCGTGTGTTTGTGCGCGGCGGTGTCGGCGCGGCGGGTGCGAGGCGGGGTGTGCGAGGCCACTGCAGTGCGCCGTGCCGCGCAGGGGCGAACACGGCGCTTTAAGCGGCGGCAACGGGCGGCGGCGGCACTCGACGTAGCGTCGGGGGCTCGCTGCTAAGCAGCCGCAGCCGCTGCCGCGGCCCGCCGCGCGAACCCTTGCACCCGGCAGGCGGCGCGAGTATTGCGTCGCGGCCACGCCGGCGGCCACGCGGCCGGCACACGTACTTTTGCCTCGGCATGTCGCTGCGCCGCGTCGCGCCGACGCCCGACTGGCGCCGCCGCCGACGCCCTGCGCGCGGCATACAGAACGCCTATCGAGACGCCCCGCGAATGCAAACGATACAGGCGCGGCCGGGGAGGGGAGGGAATCTGCGACGACGGCGACCCCCCGGCTGCTACCCCGGCGGCTGCCCCAGCTGCCAATTCCTTGTGACCCTGGAGAGAGAGGCCCAGCCCCCGGCCCCCCGGCCCTCGGCCTCCGCCCCGGCCCCAGCCCCCGGCCATCGCGGCGCGACCCGCGAGGCACAGAAGGCCCCAGATGCGGGATCCGCGACGCGAGATTCGCTCCGCGACTCGGCCATCCCATACGGCACGGCCGCGTGCATATTGCTTTTCGGGAAAAGGCGTGCGGCGTCCAGTAAATCCAGGAATAGTGGGGTGCCCGCCCACCCGCCCCGTCCGCCCCCCGGTCCTCGGGCCCCGCGGTCCGCCGGCCGCAGGGGTCAGCGGAGGTCGGCGGGGTGCTTACGCGCCTCGATGGAGCCATATGGCCCCTTGCGGCCCGCGGACCTGCGGGGGCCCCGCGCGATGGTGTCCGAACGGTCGTGCCGCCTGTGACACGCACAACGCGGGGGCGGCGGGGGCCGCGGGGGCGGCGAGCTATCGGCCCCTGTGACAGCCTCCCCCCTCCCCTCTGCCGCAGGGGATCATCCCCAAAGTACGCCACCGATATTGGTCGGCCGCTCGTCCTAGCCGGCGAGTCTCAGTGCGGAGCCCCTGGCGGGTAGGCAACGACCCCCTTCTGCGCGCACGCGTGTCGCGCGGGCTGGCCTACCCTGGCAATCGCAGGCGCTTTGTGGCGTTGTCCTCTCGTTCGGAGCTCGGAGTGCAAAATAAAAAAAAAAAAAACTTTAGAAAAAATCCGATGGCGCGATACTTTATGGATGGCGGCGAATCTGTGGGGACCAAACGCTTCCAGCCGATTGGCGCTTCTGTCTGAAACAAAGTGGACTGAAACGTGCGCTGTTCCAGCACGGTGTTGCGCCGCGGGCGCTGTGAGGTGCGAGAGCGGAGCTGTGATGGGGAGCAGGGTGGGGGGGGGGGGGCGTGCGCCCGCGTCATGTGTCAGCCAGGTACCAGCAGCAGCGGCCTTTCGTTCTATGTTCGATCGCATCCCTGGCCGTGTCAGCCGCAGCTGCGCCGAGCTCAGCCGCAGCTGCCGCAGCTGCCGCAGCCCGCGCCTCCTTTCTGCCCTCCGGCTCCGTGTTGTTGTAATTGCAGGGCGAGCGCCGCGAACCACTTTGCAGTAAAGGCAGCGGAGCGTCGCGAGCGGCTCGCGGCGGCTGGGCGGACTGCTGACTGGGGCTCTGACGGGGATGAAAGCGAACGAACCCGTACGGGAGAAATGTTTCAGACAAGAAGGATTGATGAGACGGAGAGAGAGAGATGAAGAGAGAGAGAGAGAGAGAGAGAGAGAGAGAGAGAGAGAGAGGCAGCGACAGACTTTATATGAGAAGGTCGGCGTCTGAAGTCAAGGACCGTGCTGCTCAGTGGCTTTTACATGGCTCGCCGCGCTTTCTAACGGCGCCCGCGGATGTCCACGTCTCGTCACTGACCCAACGATTTATAATTTAAATTTACATAAATATTTAAAGTGGAAAATTTGAAAACCAAATAATTAAATATTTTGATTTTTTTTTCTACGAGGTAGATCTTACAGTTGTCAAGGCGCGGAAAGCACATGGGACCGGACCCTCCTCCTGCGGATCGGGTAAAGCCGGACATTGCTGAAAGTTTTTTTTTTTTTTTATCTCTTGGTGACGGACTGCGTAGTGGTGCCCGCCGGGGGCGAGTCCTCGCTCAGAGCTTTACTCACTGGACGCGGTGAAGTGCGGCTGCCGGCCCCTCACCCCCGCCGGCTGCCCGCGGCCCTCCAGAGGGGACGTCACCCCAAGTTTCGTCCCCGCGTGATATCCACTACTCGCCGCGCCCCCTCCGCCATTCTCTTTCTGCCCTCTGCGCGCTACTCCGCGCCGCGATTATTTCAAACTTGGCGGTTTTGTCTAAAACTTGCCCTTCAGCGCATTGTCGGCGGCAGCGCACAAAACGGGAGTCGTACACCGTCGCGGAGAGCTCGGCCGAAACTTTTGCGGCGGGAAATTTGACTTTTTAGGCACCGAGTGTAACGGGGTACGGCCTTATCGCCGGCCTCGGCGTTATCAAGCGAGGAGAGAAACTTGAAAACTGGGAAAAGAATACGGTTTCTTAAAACCGAGTTGGAGCTGCTATGATACCTGCTCCTCCCAATGAAAGACAACACTCAGTTTTTTTTTTTTTTGAGGGGAGTGTGGTGAGCCGTCGCTGCCGCCATCCCGTGACGCAAGTTTAGGGAGGGCCGTGGCCGCCGGGGCCGCCGGGGTGTGGGGACGGGGGATGAATAATTGATAAACTCATTGTACTCAGTCAACAGGTAACCTGCGCCAACGGCGGTGTCGAAACTTTTTCCCTGCTGCTGCGAAACAGAGAAGTAAGGGGATGAGCCGAGAGTGAGTGAGAGAGAGAGAGAGAGAGAGAGAGGGGGGGGGAGGGGAGAGAGAAATGGTAGGGGGCAAGCAACAGGCCGAACGGTATCGGTGCCACCACTGCGAATAATGCTCGCGGAGACCGGCCGCTTGGGCCGGATCGGCGACCGCCGCGTCGGGTCGCGGATCCGTGCCCCACCGTGGCGTCTCCGCCAGGCCAGGAGCTGCTTGTAGTGCCACACGGCCCGCCGCCGCTCCAGCCGCTCCACCGCCGCCGCCGCACATCGACGCCAAGCCGATTCACTGACCAAACATGGAGCTGTGAGGAGGGGCCGGGGGCAGACTCCTCTCTGCTCAAAGCCGCCACGCCACGCGCTAGTTGTCATTCCGCGTACGAGCGACGTGCGGCAAGGGTAACGAGCTGCCGCCGGTCCGTATGGCGGCGAGCGAACGAGGACAGATTTGCTTCGGCCAAAGGTTCTTCATTACCGGTTGTAGTACGTGATCCGACAGCCCCGACCCACGGTCCGAAATAACCCGAGAACACTGCACAGTGAATTCTCACAATGATTTTGCTCCGTATATAACGAATTTGTTGTGACATAGCTAATTATTTTTCTGCACACACATAAACACACAGCCCATTTATTTTATTTTATTTTATTCTTTTCGGTAATGAGAACTAGTACGTTGAAATAACCGGCAAAAGGTCAGGGCTGCGAAGAATGTGTAGAATGTGTAGAATGAGTATTCCACGTGGACGATATCGCTGGAGAACAACGAATTCATTCCACGGTCGTATCTCTCCATTGGGAACAATAATTTTACGGGGAACACGGACGTGTTCATTATCCCTGTGCACCACTTCCCTTATTTTCTCATTCCGTTCATCCATTCGCTGAGTGGGAACGGCCATCTCTTCCCTCTTTTTCTATTTTGCTCTTTTCCCCCAAGCGGCCGACATAAAACGACTTTGAGAAAAGCAGAACGCCGATTAAACTTGGCAGGCAATTGTCTGAAAAAAAAAATGAAATGAAATGAAAAAAAAAAGATTTAAAAAGAGAATCCAGCGCGCGTGTGTGAAATGGGGAAACAGTTTGGCCGCAAAAGAGTTCTGATTGCGAAATAACTGGTCGCTTAATGAAATAGGCGACTGGCCGCGGCCGTCGGTCCGCACACAGGTCCGCGCACAGGCCGTCCCTCGAGGGACCCGGGCCGGAGGGACTCCTTTGTGACAGGGCAGTGCCGCACCGAACAAGTCAGTGGAGTCACGCAGCGACGCGGCCGCGCACCGCCCTCTAACTCTTTCAGAGGACGCGCGGCCCGCGGCCGTCGCCGATCCGCCGCGGCAACGCATTCATCGCTAACGAAACAAGAGAGGGTGAGGCGCTCGTCTCGCAGTGTCGGCCGCTGCGCTGACGCGCACTTCGGGAGACACGAGGCTCCCGCCTCACCTGTCTGCCGCGCGCGGCTGTCGCGGCCCGTGTCCTCATGCCCGCCCAGCCGCTCCCGCTCACTGTGCTAATCCGGTTGATGTTGTCAGCGGCAGCAAAGGATCCCGCGACGCCAACCTTCCTCATACAGGCTAAACCCTACGGGCTCTCCCCGCAAGCCAGACAGCGTAATGCCATCCCCGGCCTGCCGCCGAGGCATAGGCGAAATAGACCAAAACTGAACGACAGCGGCAGTTTTACTCCAGTTTAGGGGGATTTTTAATCGATTGTTGTCTCGAATACACATTGATTGTCTCGAGTTGTGCGGACCGTTCGCTCACGCAGTAGCCGGGGGGTGCACGGGCAGGGCGATCCCGAAACCGGCGAAACCGGCGATGCACCGAGGGAAAACATGGGCAATCGGCGCCGCCACCCACCCGCCCCCAAACAAAAACAAAACAGAAATTACGAACGTTTATTACGTTTAAATTGGGGATTACACGAGCGCGCCCCGAGGCCCGCCGCGCTCCTCTCGGCCGCCGCCGCCGCCGCCGCCGCCGCCGCGCCCTCTCCTCCGTCTGGAGGCTGCCGGAGCTTAAACGAAAGCTGTTTGGAGAGGTTGGAGAGCACGGCCGGCCGGCGGGGCCCGGCGGCACGGAGGGAGGTAAGAGCGCTCCCTGCGCCCCTGCCGCGGGCCCGGCTCTGTCGGGATCTGCGGGGCTCCGCCTGTCACGGGGTGGCGGCGGCGTGCGGCGCCGCCCTGGCGGACGGCCAGCCACCGTATCGCCGCGGGAGGGAGCGGGAGCCATGACGATGCCCGGGCTGCCTGATCATGTCCGTCTGGGCTTGTCTGCGTGTACGCATCACGTGTGGCACACGTGGAGCCGCAGCGTGCGCGGGTGTGTGTGTGTGTGTGTGTGTGTGTGTATGTGTGTGTGTGTGTGCAGGGAACCCGAGTCGCCCTGCCCTGCGCACAGTGTGTCTTGCCGGTGCAGGGCGTATGGGGAGGGAGGCGTGCGCGACAGATTTAGTGGGGTGCGCTGACGCGCGGCGCCTGCTGAGCTGGCCGCCCCTGCGGCCGCCCGGAGTGCATGGGCTCTCTACGATGGCCCAGGCTCCATACGGCTCCATACGTACCCAAACCTAATTGCCGTCGCTTCTCACATTATCAATAACTCACTCCAGTTTCAGTACTGGAAAATGTCGAGACAGAAAACTAACTGGTCGGATATTTTTTCTTAAAAAAAAAGAGCACCTCCTACATGGCGTGATGCGTGTCGGTCCGAGCACAACCACCCCTGTAAAAATTCTTCGGCGGTTTCGTGAAGTGAGTAAATGTTTTTACGGCGACGCGGTACTGCCATACCCCGATGTCAGGCTGCGTTTGAAGCCCCCAAACACCCTACCCGTCAAGCGAGGCGCGCGCGCTCGAGCTGGCGGCGTGGACGGGCCGGACGCATCTGCGCGCACGCCTGGCGTCTGTCCAAGGCAAGAGGCCGGACCACGGGCCGGCCTCAAAGGCGGCCTCAAGGCGGCCACAAGGCGGCCACAAGGCGGCCACAGGGCGGCCACAGGGCGGCCACAGGGCGGACTCGGTCTCGTCGGCCACACTGGGGTGTCCCGCGCTGCCCGCGCCCTTGCCGGCAGTGGCAAGGTGCCGGAGTCACACAAACCGAACCTCTTTCGGGTTACGTATCCGCAGCCAGTCAGTGGAGCGTGGGCGGGGAGATACGCGCGGCTCCCATGTTGGCTCCCGCGCGGTGGCGGAGGAGGTGCCACGCGCCGCCCCGAGACGCCACGCGCCGCCACGCGCCGCCACGCGCCGCCACGCGCCGCCACGCACAATACGCGGAAGTCGGGCAGAGCAGTACTTCGATGAAATACAGACGAGGAAAATTACGTAAGGCACCTCCCGTACTCTGATATAACTGGAATGCCACCCAGCGGGAAAGCTATTTCACCGCTCTGCTTGTATTCCCGCAAGGTGGTGGAAGCAACAAAAGCGTTGAATTTCTGAACTACCGTACACACACACACACACACACACACATGTGAGCGCACCTCGCGCTGTGTTTGGCGACGTATGTATAACGGTTAAGAATAGGTGCCGGCCGGCGGCCTGCCCCGCGCCCTTTGTGCATAACAATTGAACGGAGCGCGACGTCAGCGCGCAAAGCCGTGTGTGTGTGTGATGGTTGTGTCTGGTTGTGTGCGTGTGTGCTGGTGTCGTCTCCCTTTAAGGTCCCTTTAAGGCTCCTTTAAGTCCCTTTAAGGTGCTCCTGTACAATAACCGCGATACACGCGTTTCGTCTTAGGTCCAACGTTTGGCGAGAGGCAAGGTGTTGTTACATAGGACGGACGTTGTGTCTCGCGGTCACTGTAGGAGCACCTTAAGTCGGGGCAGTCCGAGGTGATATGCGGTGGTAATCCGCAGGACAATCTCGGGTAATCCTCATCTACTTCGCCGAGTTGTTACCCCCATCGTTTATTGTACATGCACTGGAGTTTGGGGCCGCGCTCGCACACATCTCTTTCGCTCGCCTCCCGGCCTCTTTCTCCGCCACGCGCGCTCTCATCTCCCTATCACTCACACACACACACACACACGCACACGCACGCGGCTCGCCCTTTCGCCCCTGTTTACGATACACATCCTCTTGTGCATGCTTCAACAGAAATGATGATAGATGCGAGTGATGCCCTTGGGTTGTGCCCGGGCGGATCACCGTCATCAGCATGATGATCATCATCATCATCTTCAACAACGACGTCACTGTATAGGTGTCCTAGATAGATTGATTGCCTGGCGGCACGGTCCAGCAGCGGTCGGGTCCAGTAGCGCGACGCTGTCAGCGCACCAACGGCCGGGCCGCGGCACCGGCGGCCACCGGCGGCCAGAGCAGCGTGACCGGGGTGTGTGTCCTTGGAGAGGAACCTGCGCTCCTCCTCTCCCCAAGGATAGATGGCAAAAAAAAAAGAGTCAAGAAGAGATTTTTTAAAAATAATGTCACAGCGTGATGCTCGCGGGCGGAGGTAAAAATAGAATTAATTAACACGGCTTTACCAAGGACTCGCAGTAATCCGCGCCAAGGAGAAAGGGGATAATAGCGTCGCGGCAGGGGGGAGGGGCGGCGTGGGAGAATTACGGCAGCCTCTTAACAATTTAAATATCCTTGTCATCCGGGGGATAAAATCTCACCTCACTCGGCCCCGTATTTTCGTGTGGTCCTGCGAGGCCCTGTGTGTGGGGTGTGGGGAGGGGGGGCCGCATCACTTAGGCTGCCCATTGAGTGCGGTGGGTTGTGAATGGGCCTCCCGCCACACGCCGCCACGCGCCGCCACGCGCCGCCACGCGCCGCAACGCTCCACACCCTGACTGAGGGCAGCGCACGGGCCTCCAGTGCTTCCTGGTAACGCCCCCGCTCCAGCTGCCCCCCCCCCCCCCCGGCACTTGGACTCAGCCAATAGTGCGAATCGGCCTACGGACCGTGCCGGCCGTGGCCCCCGTGCGCCCACGTGGGGCACAGTGGGGACCCCTGCGGGCCCTGCGGGGGGCCAGCCTCGGCGACCCCAGCCTTCGCTTTCACGCGCTCCCCCCCCCCCCCTCTAGGCTGCCCCGTATCCTTGGGGGTAATCAAGTCCTTCATTTTACGACTGTCCACCCCACAGACCCCGCAAGGCCCCCGCGCGCCCCCGGCCCGCCCCCTAGGCCCACCATGCGCCCGCCGGGGAGCCCCCTGGCTTTGCAAGAATTAGGCCCGCCCTCGCCAGGTAGGCACAGTTCTCGCCTGCGGCCCCCGTGGCCCCCGCGACCCTCGTGGCCCGAGGGGTCTGTAGGCTGCAAGGCGGCGACGCCCCCGGCTGAGACGCGCCCCTCCGCGCCGTCCACTCCGAACAAACTTAAGTCATTCCGCGGATTTAATTTATTACCTCCGCCCTCCGCGTGTACCACGGCACAGCCGGGCACAGCCAGCCGGCGGCGTCTGTCGACGGCCGCGAACCGCGTCAGTCGACAAAACCCGAGATGAAACGGGAGTCACTTATGCCGCGGCGCAAAAAAAGAAGTTTGCCATTTGCTGGGGAAGACGTTCCGAGAGAACGCGTCCCCCCTGAGAGTGCCGGCTGCTGCTCTGCCCCGTGTCTGGCCAGACCCTTCTCGTAGATTACGGTTTGCTACTCGCCGCCGACAGCGCGGGCGTAGGCGTGCCCCTAAACGTTCTAAAGGGCTCTTCTCCGGCGGGGGTTGGAGGGGCCGCGGGGCGCGGGACGCGAAATCGGTTTAGTGTGGAGAGCGGCGGCGGTGCCGCTGCACAACGGCCTCACCTCATGACTGCAGCCGCGCCGCGTGGCGGAGCGGTGTGCGGTACGCGGCGCGGTGGGCGTGGCGGGCCCGGGCCCCCCGCCGCCGCCCCCCCCCCCCCCCCCCCGCCCTCCGCCGCCGCTCCTCCGGCACCCGTCTCCCCGTGCCCCCACACACGACGCTCAGGACTAAGGAGGCCTGCCATCACCACCGGGACTTGATTTCCCTTTGCTTCCTCCATCCGCGTACACAAAGGTGGCGTTGATTGGCGGATCCTTTACTCGCCTGTATGCCCGCGCCACACGGTGTGGGTGTGGGCGGCGCCACGCGGCGCCACGCGACGCCGCGCGACGCCACGCGACGCCACGCGCGCCACGCCACGCGCGACGCCGCGCTCGGCTCGACGCGACGACACGCGTCGGCCAAGAGACCATCTCCATCTCGCTCCCACCTTCACAAAACTAACCGGACCACGACTCGCTGTTTGTCAACACCGTCCCCTCGCTCCTGCCCCCCCCCCCCCCCCCAAATCTCCTTTCCCTCTCGCCTCTCTCCTTGGTCTCTCGCCTCTCTTCCATCCTGTCTTACGCTCGCTCTTTCTCTCTCGGTCCGCCCGCTCAATCTGTCTGTCTCTCTGCCTTTCCCCCCTCTCTGTCTGTCTGTCTCTCTCTCTCCTCCACCTTCCCCCGACACTGGGTCAGATTCTTGGACGAGCAGTGTGGCGTGAACAGGTGGTGGGGGTGCCCCGGTGCCGCGCCGACCAGAGCCAAGCAGAGCCGTCCGTCGCCACTTTTATTTTTTCAGCGCCAAGTTACGTGTGGGTATCGGCCGTGGCGGGGCGGGGCGGCGGGCCGGCGGCGGGCCCGAGCCGCGGTGCCACCCGGGTACAATAGGGGTCGGGTGTCGGGTCCTTGCGGACAATCTCGTTGACCGAGGGTTAACATCGACGACGGGAATAAACGGCAACGGTTTATGAGCAGCCGCTGGTTCGTTCTGCGGTTCGCCACATGAGCGCGCTGCTGGCGCTGCTCTCTCTCTCTCTCTCTCTCTCTCTCTCTCTCTCTCTCTCTCTCTCTCTCTCTCTCTCTCTCTCTCGCCGCCCCGGCCGCCGCTCCAAGTGTGGCCGCTCCAAGTCGGAGGAGGAACAGCACGAGCTCGGGGCGCTGCGCGCTGCCGCCGCCGCCGCTCGCGACCCAGTTGGAGGCGAACAGAGCGATGTCGCGTGGACCAAATGAGGGCGAGCAGTTGTCAGGCGGCGGGAAATATTCGGATTGATTTCGGGGGGGGGGGGGGGGTCAGAGCTGTCGCTGGAAGCGACGAGCGCGTCATTGCAGCTCGGCTGCTGGTTTGGCGCTGGCAGCCCGGGGGCGGCGCGCAGGGTAGGCCCGCAGAGGCGCGGGCAGCGCGGGGGCCGGCGGGGGCACGTCAATCAATAAGGTGGACCTGATAGACGCACAGCGGGCCTAATGGTGCACATATCCTCTGGCGAGACCATTCTCAAAGGCCCCCCCCCCCCCCGCCACCCCGCCGGGGACCCTGCCGGCCCCGTCGATGGGATCTCGGATTGCGTAACCGTGCGTAGCGGATGACAGGGATGGGACGGGATTGGCCGCCTCGGCCCGCCCCGCCCCGTCCGTCCGACTCTTTGTGAAATGCTAGCAGGGAAGCCGCCCCGGCTCCAAACACCGGCCCCGGCCCCGCGCGCCGCCGGCTCGCGCCTTACCGCTTAGCGCCCACGGCCCCCCGCGCACACTCTGCGTAATATCGGGAACCTCGGCGGGGAGGGAGGTGCCGTCGGAGTCGTCGGGCGCCACGCTCCGGGACCGCCTCCGTGGTATATATCCTCCCGATCACGACTCGCTTAAGCCCGGGGGGTGAAGCCTGTGATACCGACCTCGAGGCCCGAGCGAAGACGGCACAACATGCCAGTCCCCGGGACGTACAATAGCACACAGCCACATCCGTCTCCCTGACTTGTGCCGCTCCGAAGGCAGTGCGGGTCCCCCTACGCCACTGGGCCCGCTGTCCTCAGCCTCGGCCTCAGCAGCCGCGCGGCCGCCCCGGCTAGAGCTGCCCCCCGCCCCGCTCCCCCCCCCCCCGCACCGCTGATGTTGCCGCCGCTGCTCTTGGCGCGCGGCCAGTGGCAACGGGTCGGACGGGCCGATCCCTGCTCTCCCACACCCTTGACGCTGCCGCGGCGAGCCGGTGCCCGCCGGTGCCCGCCGCCGCGGCGCCGCCCGCCCGCCCGCCCCCCTCAAAGAAACCAATCTGCGTGCACTGTCACGAAAACTCTGCCGCTCACGCCGCGCCCCGCGGCTGTGTGCGAAGGGTGTCCTCCTGTGACGGGCGTTCTTGTGGGGACTGTACTTGTCCCGACTGTTCGGGAGACGAATCGGTTCCGGGGCGGCACGACAGCGCAGACAACGCACTTCTTGCTGCCCCCCGAGCCGAGCTGAGCGCCCTCGCGGGGGGCTCCACTACGACTAATGACCAGGCAGGCGGTATTGTCCGGACGAGACATGCAGCAGTGTAGTGCGGGGGGTCACTGACCCGGCGGGACCCGGCGGGACCCGCGGCTGATCGGGGACACACCACGCAGCGCAGCCAAACTCCTCGCCGGTGTGGGCCGCGGAGCCGCGCGCGCTGCAAGCCGTGCCGATTAATAATGCGCAGTCGGCGTGCGCGTGTGTGCGTGGCGTGCGCATGTGTGTGAGGCGTGCCCCGGGCGGTGCTGGCCGCTGAGCCCGAGCCGGGGCACCGCCTCCGCCGCCGGACCGGGCTACGCTGCACTAGAGGTGGCGTCCACCGCTCCGCATCCTCACGTTTTGTCTTTTTTTCCCCCCCGGCGCGGACCCCACCGTGGCGTTATACCTGGGCTGCGGCAGGTCCTCGTCCGAAGCCGGCCTCCGCCCCTGCAGAGCAGCGGGAGCCGAGTGGGGCCGAGTGGAGCCGGGCACAAGGGGGGCTCAAGAGATTTGATGGACCGCATCCTATCACACCCGAAACACCCCCTTCTTCCTTGGCCGCCAGCCACACTGACAAACAACGTGTTTTCTTTCGTTGGCGGTTTCCTTACACTCCTTCCTTTTTTATTTATTTTTTTCTTGAAGTGTACCGCATGTGAAATGCGCGACCCAGATACGGCTTGAAAACCATGGGAACGACAATTTCTAATCGTAGGGACCGCGCCATTGGCAAGGGCAACCCCCCTGAAAAAGCGGAATCCCTGTATAAAAATCACTTTTCTCGTTTCTGGTCTGCAATTGAATGAAATCTAATGTCCGCCTAATAGGCGTGCCCGCGACAGTGGCCTGGGGCGTCGCCAGCTGGGGGCCCCGGCCGAGCAGCCAGCCAAGGCGGCCAGTCAGCGCAGCCGGCCAGAAGAGCGGTGGCCGCCAGGGCCGCCAGGGCCGCTAGGGCCGTGCCGTACCGCACCGCTGGCCTCATAAATTAGCAGGACCAAGTTCACCTGCCGCCCGTTCGAGCCCTGCGCGGGAGGTGACGCCGGCGACGCGTGCTGCGGCGCGGCCCAGACGGGCCAGACGGGCTCGCCGCCGGCGGCGCGGGCGGCCGGGGGGGAGCGGCGGCGGCGCCCACCGCGCCCAGCCAACAGCACACCCCTCGCCCTTACGGCTGGACTCGTGGTCCGTAGTCCGTGCCTCGCCGCCGGAAGCCGAGCTCCCACTGCGTGGCGGTCATTTGGCCTGGGTGCGGTGCGGGGCCTCGCAGTGTGTGACGGCACACACGTCGCCAGCCAGCCGTCAGCCGCCGCGCCGGAGTCCCTGGGGCTGTACGTACTCGCGAAACCCCTCCACGGAAGTGCCGGGTCGCCGCGTGCTATTGCCTCTCTGCGGAACAGGCGCCACGAGGCGTCAGGAGAGCAGAGGGGGGGCCGCGAGCCCGCGGCCGGGTCGGTGAGGACGCGACGCCCTGCACACGCTGCCCGGAAAGTATCGCGTTCCCCATGTAGTCATATCGCTGCCTCAAAGGTGTAGCGAGAGCCTTCCTCCTCCCCCCCCCCTCTGTGTGAGCTCTGCGCGTGCAGCCTGTGGGGGGGGGGGGGGCTCGGCTCACTCTCGTCTCCCCGCGTCTCAGCACTCCGGGCGGCGCGTGCAGCCCGACAGCGCGGAGCAACCGTGCTACGTCTGATTTGCGACGCAAAACAGCACGAGCGATTTCTTTCGTTAAGAAGGGACTCCGGGGGGGGGGGGGGAGGAAGGGGGATAAGGAGGGCGGGGTGCCTATCAGCTTCATTTAGTTTTAAGTCTAGCTGGGGGTTAGGTATAGCAAAGCAACCCCAACGGCAGCGCCCTGTAGTCCCCGCTCGCCGCCGGTGCAGATAGGAGAATAGGCATGTATGGCATCGTAAAGTCCACCTCTATACGCTTTTATCAAACTTAAAAATTTTAATTTTTTTAAACTCGTAATAGCTAACATTGCGTTTCGGTTAAGCAGCGCGCAATCGGGTTCCTTGCGGCAAAGTAAATCTGTCGTCATCCCG
Organism: Megalurothrips usitatus; assembly: GCA_026979955.1. Taxonomy (NCBI): domain Eukaryota; kingdom Metazoa; phylum Arthropoda; class Insecta; order Thysanoptera; family Thripidae; genus Megalurothrips; species Megalurothrips usitatus. Next base: position 8,419,364 of record CM049594.1, on the reverse strand, counting down.
AAAGCAGATCCGGCGCTCTGCGGAATGGATACGGTGGAAAGCTCCGCCCGCATCGCCCCAAAGCCGCCCGCCGCGCACGGCACAGCGCAGCGCGGGTATCGCAGGGTATCGCTCACGCCGTGGGCGCGGCTCCACGGCCCGCCCGACACGCCCGCACAAACCCGCAACTCTGGTCCAAATCCAGCTCATGTAAAAATAAGAAGAAGAAATCTGCGAGAAGGTTTGCAGGGCGGCATGTTTCGTACGTTCGCCCGTTTCCCTGGGCCAACATATGGCTTCCATAGCTTCCGTGTCCAGCGGCCGGGAGACGCCTGCAGCGCCGAGCATAGGCCAGCCCGCACGACACGCGTGCATGCGGAGGGTCGCCGCTGCCTACCTACCGGGCGCCATCGCCTAGGCGCGCCGTTTAAACCCGTGCTTGTTGGGAGCCGCGCTCCTGCTCACTGTGAGAAACGTTTTTGGAAAATTCCACACCATTGCTAGGAAATTCTGTACCCCTCATTTTTTTTAGAATTATCTAATTGTTTTAAAAAAATCCAAAACAGGTTTTGAACACGTTCTGTTTGATTACCATACTAAAACTAACTGTTCTATGCATAGAAATTCAATTTCCAATTTTTGAAAAAAAAAACAAACCACTTTTTGGAAATTTCCAAACAATGATTAGGAAAATTTGAATCCCCGATTGTTTGGACATTTCCAATAATGTTTCTAACAGCGTGGAGGTGGCGCCTTTCGCACCCGCATGGCTGGACGGAGAGCCTTGCCAATCCCACAGGGCGACGCCGCCGCGGGCGCTTCTCTACTGCGGACAGCTCATGAGCTGCCACGAGGGCCCACGCACACCCGTGTCGGTCTGCGTAGCGGAACATGCACTTCACACCACTCTCGATTTTTAAAAACTTATCAGCGTATTTTAATGCTTCGCGGGGTGTTGGTATCTGGGTATTTCCCTCTGTTGTGAGCATCCCAAGAATATTTGTTTTCATGGTGGGCGAATAGATATTGAGAGGAGCATTACAACGATCGTACCAAATCAGATATGATTGGCAAAAAAATTGAGAATGCAGTAAGCAATGCTTTTGTTGGCTTGGCTCGCAAGCATTGAGCCTTGGCCGAGCACTCGGAAAGGAGGGTGAGCAGATAACATTACGGTAGGAAAATTACGAAAATTAAAAAAATCACTGGGCACACCAATTTTGTCAAATCCTGTAACGCCGTGTACCGGCAGACCTTATTAAGCAGCGGTAACACTTACACCTAATCGGGGCAGAAGACCCGGCCGCGGGTGAGTTCCGTTTGGTGATGGGGTGCTGCTGGTGCTGGGGGCCGACTATCACTGCCGCGCTCGGCGATGTCACTGAACACGCTCACTGTCACTGCACTTGACACACGCACTCACGCACAAACACACACACACACACACACACACACACTGAGAATCACTGTCACATCGCGGAGGTCCGGCCGCGGGGCCCGTCGTGGCGGACGCAGGCTGGCGGGGGTGGAGACTTCGGGGGTGGCGGTCGGCCCGTGTGGCGGCGAGGTCCCCGCTGCGCCGACGCCGAGCCGATCCGAGCCGAGCGCTGGGCTGCCGCCGCGGGCACGGTGCGGGGCGCGGCTGCGCGGCTGGCTCCGTGCGACTGCTGAGGAGGTTGGACGCGGACTGGCGGGGGCCGAGCTGGCGGAGGCCCACGGCGGCCCGCGGCCCACACCGCCGCCGCCGCCGCCGCCGCCGCCGCCGCCGCGCTGTCCTCGCGGCCGCGTGCCGCTCGCGTGCCGGCCACGGGTCGTGAGTCGCGTGCCGCCCGCGTTCGGCGGCCACCACCAGGACGAGCGTCTCCGCCCCGGAGCGTCCTCTCCAGGGAGTCTATCGATACCGATTCCGGGGCACCGATTCAGTTTGTGGTCCCCTCCTGACGCAGCCCTCCTGGGGCAGTGGCGGCGGCGGCGCTGTCGCCGTGCAGAGGCCCGCGATGACGACCCAGGGCGTCGACCCAGCTCCCTGCGCACCTGGGACCTTTCCAGCCACGCCCCCCCCCCCCCCCCCGGCGTACATACCCACCTCCACGGTAGAAGAAAACCCTTTTTGTAAAAGGATCCTCATGGGCGCTTGTGGATCATCGTTCTCAAAGAAGAAGTTTCTTTTGCCGTAAGCTGGCTTTCAGGTGCTAACAAGACAAAGTAAGACGATGTACACCGTGCTCGACGTGCGCGGAGAAGAAACGAACTCAGAGTGAGCCCCCCCCCCCCCCTCCTCCTTTCTTTGCAGCCACGAAACCGAATAACGGTGGCGGTCCGGATGTGGACGGCGCAGCGCAGCTCGGCCCGGACTGCCAGGACAGTACCACAATTTAATTCCGCTTTGCCGCGAGTTTTCCCGTCCGGCTGCTGACCGCCGCAGGTTGGGAGTCCAGCAGAGCTCCGCTCGACTTGACGCCAGCCGCCGGACCCGAGCCCGCGGTCCGGCAGCACCCCGTGTGGGGGGTACCACGCCAGTACGGGAGGGCGTGACAGTTCGAGGCCAATTCCCCACCCTAAAACTTTCAAAAAACCCGTCACACGGACGGACGCGGCTAACAATTCTGCTGGCGAATTTGTGTGCGCATCCAGTAGCGGCTGCGGACAACAGCGGATCTGCGGTCACGTATAGGCTGCCACCCGCAGCGCTGCGGGCCGGGCTCGGCTCGGACGGAGTGAGGCTGTGTGAAGTTTTTCCGCCGCGTGCCGTGCGCCGTGCGTCGCCGCACCGCCGCGCCCGCTGCGCGCTGGGGTCGGCCAGCAGTCCGGACTGAGGGCGGCTGTACGGCGGGGGCAGAGGGTGCCCGTCCCGGCGGGGGGCACAGGCCACGGGGCGCACGGCTGCCGCCGCCTCCGCATCTCACGGCGGGGCCCTTTCCTGCGGGCAAAGTTGGACCGGCCGCGCGCTCAGGGCGCACGATTGTCACAAAGCCCGGCAGGAGAGCGGGCGAGGGACGAGGCCGGGCGAGGCCACCCAGACGCCAAGAGTGCACTCGAAAGAGAAGAAGCGGCATGAAACGGGCCGCATATATTTCATAAGAAAAGGAATACGCCCACCCGTTTATTTTGCTTTGAGAAATAAAAATGTGTGGTGGTGAGACAAAGGGGTTTTTAGGAGTGGGAATATACGGCCGTAGGCCTGTACGCTACGCTTGATTCTAAGTCATGCAGAGATGGGCGCGCTCGGCCCGCGCCGAGTCCGGCGCTCACCTATCTGAGAGTGTGGAGTGGGGCGGCGGGGCGGCGGCGGCGGGCCACATTTCTCTGTGCACAGTTGGCGAACACATGCCTGCCGCGTCCCTCACTGGCCGCCCGGCGCGGCTCGCAAGCGTGCAAAACGAATTCGGCGCGAAACGGCCGGAGAAGAGAGCGCGCACGGACGCCGCGCAATGTGTGCGGCCGCGAAGATAAACGAACCCCTTTTCGCAGTGACACGTATGCGCCCCCTCGCACGAGTGAGCACCGCACGTGCCGGCCACGTGCCGGCCACACGCACGCACGGTAACACAGCCACCCCCCGCCCCCCAACCCGCGCACGCCCCGTCCCGACCCTGCCCTACTGCGGAGCGAGTTGCCCAAGACAATCCAACAAGAACCGTAGTCTCAAATGAGTTAGTTCCACTTTAATGAAGCGTGAGGGCGCGGGGCGCGCGCGCCGCGTGAGCTGCAGGCCGGATTACTCTCCGTAATGTGACTCGCCGGGGAGAATTAACAACAACAGGGAACCGCGCGAGGGTGTGATGCGGGACGAGCTGCCCCAAGAACGGCGGGGCCCCCGCAGCCCCCGCAGCCGCTGCCGCTGCCGCTGCCGCTCCCTCGCACCGGGACACGGACTCACCCAAACACACGCTGAACGCCGCATCGGACAACCACGCTCCTTTTTTCCCCACACTTTTCGCCTCTCAAACCCGTCCTCGAAATGGACAGAACAGAAAGGCCAGCCAAACCACAGACTTTTAATTTAAAAAAAACAAAGAAGTGGTTCCTGTTGAGGGGGGCATGGCGCGTGCTGGTACAGTCACCCACATAAGCCGCGGCGAGGACACTCTGCGGCTATCGTGGCTGCCGTGGCTGCCGTGCTGTGACTGCGGGCTGAGCACCAGGTGTTTCTCCGCCAGGCCCGGACGCGGCTCTCCCCCCGAAGTCGTAATGCATAAATTTATTGAAAACCGATCCAGATTACGTGTACGTACAACAATAACCGTGGGGAATCGAACTCACGTTAGCCCGGCCGGTCCGGCCGGCAGGAAGGGAGGGGGAGATGGGGGTATGCACTGGTGTAGCTCGTTTCCGTCCCGCGCTGCCTAGAACCACCCAAACCGCTGCGACCTCGCGCCCTTGATTTCGGCGCGTGGAGCACAGTGTGCTCGGGTATCCCAAACTTAAACTTTTTTTTTTTACAAGAAAAATAGGGTGCCCTGCTATTCCGTTGAGCACGACTGCTCTGCAAATCATAGGGCATTGCCTTGTTCAGGGCCTTTCTTGCGGCGCGGCGGAGGCTGCCGGATATCCGGGTGCCCCCCCCCCCTTCCTCGGCAGACAATGGCACGCATCCGAATGATTTAGCCCCTTTGGCGGAGCCCCTTCTGTGCGTTAACAAGTAGCCCATTCATTTCGAGGTCTTCGCTCGCCCCGCCCCCGGCCGGCCCCGCGGCCGCCCCTAGGCCTTTCTGTTTCTGCGGCCGAATCTTTTGGCGCGCACGAGGCGCATTCGAAGAGTGAGAGTCGTCAGCACGGGGTGCGGCGGCGGTGGGGGAGGCCTTGCCGCGGCCGCCGTCATACCCCCCGCGGCGATGTGTGCAGATCCCACGACCCCCGCACAGATGACGTCAGGGTGGATCACCGCGTCAGACCGAAACCAAGAGCGGGCGTGAAGCCGCTTAGGCGCGCGGCCGCCGCCCGGGCAAAACTCTTTAATGCCATCTCAAAGAAAAGGGGAAAAGGGCGGGGGGATGGAGGGGGGTCGGGGGGCTCTCGGCCGTGGAGGGGCAGGTCGCGATGTGCCCGCCGCGGTGCGAGGGATGAGGGGCACGGGGGGGGGGGGGGGCAAAGCGCTCAAACACATTTTTTTTTGCGGGCCGCCAACGCCTGTCCCTTTCCCGCACCCGTGTCGCGGCCTGAGTTATGGTCCCCCGCACGCGCAGCAACGCCGCCCTCATGAAGGGCCTCAAAAATTAATTAACCGGGCGAAATCGCGCTAATGTCAGGGAGCAAGGGCCGCCGGGCCGTGCGGACCCGCGCGGCGTAGGGGGAGGGAGGGGTGGAGCACGCCGCCAGAGGGGCGTTCAGGAAAAGTGGCGAGACCGGATCCGTGAGGGACGGGCCCCGGGCCGAACCTCAATCACTGGGGGACCGCGGCAGGAGATGGAAGGGGCAGCCGGGGGGCAAACGGACAGTGTCGCTCTTCTCCTTTTCTTGCGCGAAATTTCCTCGTCCGCTGGTAAACTATTCTGTAGTGCCGTCTCTTTCTGTCCACAACCACACGCGCACCCACGAGCGAGAAGGTAGGAGGGGGGGGGGGGGGGCGGCTGGCGGCAAAACGTATGCGAAAAGTATAACTCGGTAGGCCTTGGAACTTGCAGGGCCGAGGGCAGCCCTGGCGGGCAGACACTGACAGAGAGAGAGAGAGAGACAAAGCGGGAAGGGAGAGCAGGGGGACAGAGAGGGAGAGACGGACAGAGACAGACAGAGACGGACAGGAGAGAGAGAGAGAATGAGAGAGGCGAAGAAAGAGGGGGGGGGGGCCAAAGGAACGGCTAATACCAAACAACTGAAACAACTCTCTCCGACTGCCCCCGAGGACAAGGAAAATCAGGGAACTGAATCCGAAGGCAGTGGTTCTATCGTGCTATCAGTGACGAACAACAGGTATAAAAAAAAACGTTTGCGCCTTTGCTGCGTTTGTTTTCTCGGTCCTTTCTATATCGCCACGATGCTTTCCTTCCACACACGACGCTGCAAAACAATTCGACGCGGCGCTCTGTGAGCAGCACCTCTGACTATTATAGTGCACGCACATACACACACACACACACACACACACACATGCCACATCGCACATCGGCAGCGGCAGAGCAGGGAGAGGAGCGCCCGCTGAAGCGAGGGTAGGCAGCACGCCGACCGCCGCGCCGAGAGTGTTGCATAACCCCCCCGGCTGCCCGGCTGCCCAGGCTGCCCTCGCGGCCCGACCTCGTCTCGCTCGCCGCAGTTCCATATCTTACTGTCGTACTTCTTGTCATCTCTCCGCTGCTGGACAAAGACTCGAAGGACGGATAGGGCGGCTGAGAGAGAGAGAGAGAGAGAGAGAGAGAGAGAGAGAGGCGGGTGGGTGGGGGACGGAGGTGAGTCGCCTTGCTGAAATCAGGGTGGCGACGGCGGCGGGCGGCGGCGGCGGCGGGCGGCGCCGCTCCGCGTGTTCTGTGAACTTTGTCCGCCGCACCGGCCCTGCCTCGGGCCCTGCCCGGCCCTGCCCGGCCCGTCGTGCGTCAGGTCCGGGAGGGGCACGGCACGGGGGCTCATAAGAACACCCACTCATCGCCCTCCCGCGCTGTTCTTCTTTTGTCTCTCTTGCAGAAAGGAGTGGGCTGATTCGGCATAGCGGGGCAGAGAGCAATGCGAAGACGGCGGCAGCGGGGGCGAGTTCTCTTCTCGCCTTCATCCCCGTCGGGCTCGGATCGGAGCGAGCGCGAGCAGAGAAGAAGCGGTCTGGCGGATCGGGTGGGATTGATTTTTCGGCGTGCTTTCTGGCAAATTCCTCGCCGTAGCAACGGCGGCAGCGACGGAGAAGGCTGCGATTCGAGCCGCTGCCGCGCCGGCCACGCGCCGCCCCGGTCTGCGATGCTCTCGAGTCGAGCAGGACGCTCCGCCAGGGCGAGAGCATTCCATGATCAGTGGATTGCAAGGAGGGCGGAGGCAGAGAGGGCATCCGAAGAGAGATGGCGCTGGGGCGCGCCGTCGGCGGGGGTGCGGCCTCGACGGGGCCGTCGGCGGGGGCCTCCGGGTCGCCCGGCCGCGACCAGGCTTCGCACCTGACCACCCGGGGGGCGGGCGGCGCAGCACGCGCAGCGGCGGCAGGCGGCAATGGTGGGCGTTTAGCGGGCCCCCGAACAAAGCCGTCCGCACGGCGGTTTGCAGGGGCAGAGGGGCGAGCAAGCGGAGCTAGCGGAGCTGTTGGCTCATCCTCCGGCGACCGCAAAAGGGCGCAAGGGATCTGGGAGGCCGAGTCCAGCCGGGGTCCGCCGGGGCCGCCGGGGCCGCCGTCGGGGGACTCCGCCGGCTCCGTGTGTGGGGGAGGGGGGCGTGAACTTGCATGCAAGTGTGCGGGATGGGGGCCGCGGGCGGCGGCGCGGGGGGAGGCGGCGCGCCGGGGGAGGGGGCCGTGACGTCAGCCCGGCGCTCACTTCGGTGACGTCACGGTCCCGGAGCCCTGGAGCCGGGGAGCGGAGGACAGCGGGGGCGGCCGGGGGGCGCCGACGACGACGGCGGCGGCAAAATGGAATCTACGAGCGGCCGGCTGGCGTAGGCGGCAGCGCCCGCGACCCTGAGACGCCCACGGCAAACTGCGAACACCTTCGTAAGGACATCACAGCGCAGCATCCTTTCCCTCCTGACACTGGACGCACACGCAGGACCCAGACACCTAGACCCGTCCCCGGCCCTCAGTGCGCTCTCACGGGCAACACGCCGCAACACCGCGCCCCGCGCCGCCCGCGCTGCAACGCCGCTTAAACGTAAGCAGTCGTAAAGGAGCGTACCCGCTCCGCCGGCCAGCTCCTGCGGCGCGCCGGGCGGGGGCAGAACAGAAACCATCAATTACGACTCCTCCCCCCGCCCCCTAATGCCGATGAGTTGCAGTTCACTGCCTGCCTTAACGATCCCGACCGTCGCTCGTTTGCAGCTCAGAACCAAATTAAGACCGCCGTTCCGTTCCATCTATCGCGCCCGGTCCCACCCCGACCCCCGTCAATTATTTGTGCGGCAAACTATCAGCCGGCAGCCCCGGCGGAGGCACGCCTGGATGTGGGACGGGTTGCTGACGGCGGGGCCGAGCAATCTGGGTAGAAACCAAACACCCGAAACGGTATTACGCTTGCAGTGGGTCGCTGCCGCCGCTGCAGGCCGCCTGACTGGCTCCGGGGGCGGACAATAGGGCATTCCGAGGACCGGAAGTGGAGAGATGGCGGGAAGAATGTAACCGGACACAGATCGCCGTAATAGAGGCACTTAACCCTTAACCTCTAACCTCCTCAGTTTTTCAAAATCCGGATCAAAAAATTTCAGCCTTAAAAGAATGCAAGGGCCTTTACGTTTTCAGTCTCTTACAGTTGCGATCGTGGCGATTTTTTTTTCGATTGAGTGTATTCGTCGAGATTCGTAGAGTGAGGCGGTTGGGACACGTCGCCTTTCCGGAACTTCAGCGCCTTCCAAACGGTTTGGACGCTGTACACGATGTCGTCCTTGCCCTGTCCGGCACAGAGGCGCCAGGCTTCCAAAAGATAGAGTAGAGAGAGACAGAGATAGGTGAGGGGGAGGGGAAGAAAGGAACAGAGTAGGTCTGTGTGTGTGTGTGTGTGTGTGTGTGCGTTCCGCAACGCTTACCTCTGTGACGACAGTTCCCATTGCTAATCGTCCCGGCGGGGACACCAGGGCCGGGCCCATCCCCAGCGCCCGGCAGGAACCATCTGTCAGCGGCGCATTGCACGAGTGGCCTCACGTTGTCTCCCGGTGCCTCTAGGTGCCTCTAGGTGCCTTACGGATGGTGGAGGACAGGGCACGGGGCCTGCTGCTGGCCACATACGTTCTAAACTTGGGTCATTACTCTCCGGAGAACTCGCGCGCGCTGTCCGGCAGCTGACGATTTTCGCGCCTTTCTTTTCCGCGGACGCAGAGAGAGAGAGAGAGAGAGAGAGAGAGAGAGAGAGAGAGAGAGAGACAGACAGACAGACAGACAGACAGACAGACAGACAGACAGACAGAGAGGAAAAAAAGTTTGGTCGTCGGTTTGCTGGTTAAGTTTAGGGCACAGCGGAATGCGGTCTTCAGTTTAGGCCAGGTGAAGAAAGGCACGAAAATCGAAGTTATTCGGGGAAGGAGGAGAAGAAGGGAAATCCGGTATATACACCCTCAGAAAAGTCTGCTTGAATCACCGATTTTTCTCTGTGAACGCTGAAAGTGCTTGGATGAGGCACATCAGCGACTTTTGGTTTTTGATGGTGATATCTGTTCTCATTGCCGCCCTACATTGTGGCGACTGCCTTTTTTTTCCTGAACGAAACCCGCTTGCTCTCAGTAACAATACTATTTTTAGGGAAAGATTGCCATTTTCGGTTGCGTGTGAGAAACTCCACATTGTGCAGGTGTTCGAAGCGCCCCTCGTGGCCGATAGGTGAACCGCCGTTGTGTCTCTTGCCGCACGGGGTATCGACATTCTTGAGAAGGCCATTCGTAGCTACCCCACGACAGGGCGGAGTATTGCTGCTACTGTCGATACACCCCGCACCCGAGACTTCTCCTAGATAGATAAGACGGCCGTCGCCGTCTTGCCTGCCTCGCGCTTTTCGCTACATCGTGCTGTCGCTGCTGCAGGGGACTGGCAGGGTGCATTAGGGAGCGTCAGCCCTACGCGCCTACACGCTCGACTGTTACGCCCTTCAGGATCGGCCCTCGTGGTTTTCGCTTAAACTTCTCCGTACTGACCGCGTCGCTAGGTGACCGCACGGCTATCCACAGACGCCGTGGATTCTCCAGGTCAGGCAAGCCCGCAACGCGCTATCTCCGTCACTCTCTACCTCTTTCTGTTGCGGTCTCAGTGGCCGTCCCTGGTCCAGGGCGACAAGCAAGCGGCCTGGTCGGCGTGTCATATTTCACGCGGGCGTTTATTCGTGTCCTCCGTGCCCCGGCAGTGCGCGGCCGTCACCACATGAAAATCGCTCATTGGCGTGACGGCTATCTTGTCGTTTTTCTCTTAACGTGGCACATTGTGGCCGAGTGCGTGTCGGCGTGACTGCGCAGGGGGCCTGATGTCCCCCGGACCGGATGGAGGGGCGTCAGCGGCGGCGTCAGCGGCGGCGGCAGCGGCGGCGGCAGCGGCGGGTGCGCCAACAGCATCGCGTGGCGACTCTGAATAAGGTCGCCTCAATTGCCGAACGCGATACCCGAATGCGCTTGCAATCCGGGTCCGCGCAGCGCATGCGGCGGGCGGCCGGCGGCCCTCCCCGCAGTACGTCGGCGCGGACGGGCGTGGCGGACGAGCCCGCCGCGCCCTGAGGACCCCGGGCACATGGCCGTCGACCCGCGGCCGTCGCTGATCCTGGCGCTGGCGCTCGCGCTGAGCCCCGCCCCCGCGGCCGCGCGCTCCGGCCGGCCCGCGCAGACCCGGCGCGCCGAGCCGCCCTCCCTGCGAGTCCTGACGGCCGGCGTCTGCGGCGGCGTCCCGGGCCTCGCCATGACCAGCTGCAACACCTCCCTGCGCATGGAGGGCAGGACGACGGTGGTGTTCGACATCGACCTGTTCCTGGACAGGGCGGCCAGCACCATCACCAAGGTCAGAGAGGGACGCCGTCGACGCAGGCCGGGTCCGGGGGGGGATCGTGTGAAAACGTGTGTGGTCGGCGTTAGGCGGGGCGGCTGATGGACGAGCAGCGGAGTGAACCAGCCCTGGTTGCAGCTGACCGTAAACCAGACCCGGTGCCGCGACGTGGTCACGCAGAGCACCTGCCAGTCGGGCCGCCAGTTCGACGTCAGTTCCGGCGTGTGCGCCATCCTCAACACCCCGCTCATGCCCTGGTCCGCGTTCGTGGAGAGCATGCAGCCCCCGCTCAAGTGTCCGCTGGGCAAGGTGAGGTTTCTCCACCACTTCGTGGTATACTTTCCGCGTGGCGGGCCAAAAGGGTATCCCGCAGAAGTCGAAGCCGGTGGACAAGGTGACAAGACGAACGTAACCAGCACAATTACGTCTCCTCCACTTCCGTATTAGACTTCTCCGGGATGCCCTATTCTCGATTGAGACGTTTCGCTGACAGGCCTGTGTGCAGGGCTTCTACTCCGGGCGCGGCATCAGCCTCGACATGCGGGTGGCCCGGGCGGCCATGCGGCCCGAGGACGACGTCGGCATCCTGTACGTGGGCCGCGGCACCGTCTTCGACCAGAACCAGGAGCCCTTCATGTGCATGGAGGTGACGACGGACGTGGTGCGGTTCAGGGCACGGCCCCCGCAGCCCTCGCAGTAGCGCCCCTCAGAGCCCCCTGGGGGGCACTGGGGGTGCGGTGAGCGAAATACTGCGAGCCCCCCGGATCTCGGGGCGTTGGCGTTGCCGAGCCGGCGCGTGTTGCACAACGCCGGCACGCGGTTGCACGCGGCGCGCCGTGTGGAGAAGGTGAGGCGGCTGCGATATAATATGGAGTTTAGCCGCAGACTTTCCGGACCTGTCACACGCAGGACGGTCTCGGGCCCCGCATCAAAAGGCTGTGTTCTGCCGGGCTGCCACACAGCAGCGGCCATCTGCCTCGGTAGGGCAGGGCATTTTTTAATGCGGCGTCCCAAGGATTTCTCGGCTCTAAAGTGATTCTTTTAAAAAAAGAACACACACACCACAAAGTGTAGAGATGGACTTTCTAATAAAAGCAAAAGCTTTAATCTCGTTAGTCCAGGAAGACCTCGACCCTGGGGTTGAGCTACGATTATTGTCGGACCCATACTGATCTGGACCGAGAGCAACTTTTTTCACTATTCTAATATGGTGTCATCACACGCATTCTGCGAGGACATCTGCGCTCGAGATATGCGAGGAGGAGGGGGAAAAGGAGGAGGATGAGAGAAAATAAAGAAATATCTATTTGGTAGGAAGGTCGGTTTATTCAGATCGAATTCCCTCTCTCTCACACACACAAGCACACACACAGATACACACACACAGGCACACACGCGCGCGAAAGCAGTTCGCACGAGGACTAGGCAGGCCATACGAACATCACAGTAGTTTTGTAAGAGATGTGTCGAAGACGACCGCCTCGCCCTGTCGCCCGGTGTCCAGCAGGAACAGAGCACTCCAGGAGTTATGGGCGCGGCGGCGCGGGGCGGGCGGGCGGGGCGAGGCGGGCCGGCCATTCAGAGCGGGAGCCGCGGCTGGAACAGGTTCGAGGCGTCCGGAGGCGTCCCTCACGTCGCCGTCCATCGCATTTTTGGCGCGGCCAGGCGCCCATAATGCATGCCGACGGATGCAGATTTGTCTTCTTCAGATTGCATTAGTCTCGGACCCACTATACGAGGACGATAGGAGAGGAATACACGGCGGGAGGAGATTCACAGGCCCCGAGTGGCGGGGCTCTGCGAGACATGGCGGTGAGGCGGACACGAAGAGGATGAGGCGGGTCGGGGCGATGAGCGTCGACGGGGGCCGCTTACTCGCGGAAGCCGCCCTGGGCCTCCTCGCGGGCGTTCTGCTCCAGGGACTTGAGGATCTCGGCGGGGATCGGGGGAGGGGTGGGCAGGTGGTCGCCGACGGCGCGGAAGCCGTTCTCGTCGGCGACGTACCGCACGGAGATGGGGGTGCCGTCGGGGGCGGTGTAGGCGAAGCTGCCGCGGGCGGCGATGGCGGCGTCGTTGCTGCTGCTGCCGCGGGTCGGGGTGCCCTCCTCCTCGGCCTTGATGCCGTTCTCAGTCTCGTAGCTGCGGGGCAGAGAGCACAAGGGTCGTCAGCGGGGGCCGCGCACGTGTGACGGGGGCTCTCAGCGGGGCTCGGCGAGCACTCACCTCCAGCGGTAGGCGCCGTTGTCGTCCCACTGCTGGGAGTGGTTCAGGATGCGCCAGTTGGGCTGCTGGCTGGAGGACTGGACGGCCTGGAACGGGGCGGGCTGGGCGATGGGCTGGAACTGCTGGATAGCGGGCTGGGGGATGGGCGCGGGGATGGGCTGGAACTGCTGGACGGCGGGCTGGGGGATGGCCTGGAACTGCTGGATGGCGGGCTGAGCGGCCTGGAACAGCTGAGGGGCGGACTGGAACTGCTGGGGGGCGGCCTGGAACTGGGGGGCGGCCTGGAACTGCTGGAAGGCGGGCTGCTGCAGGCTCTGGAAGGGCTGCTGGAGGAACTGGCCGGGGATGGCCTGCCTCTTCTGGAGAAGCTCACGGACGTCGGCGGACGCGGCCGCGGCCAGGAGGAGGACGACCTGCATAAGGGATAAGGGCGTTAGTGCGAGCCCTGCGCTGCGCCGAGACCCGGGACCGACGAGTGCCTCACCAGGTACTTCATGGCGGAGGAGCTGAGGGGGAGATGCTCTCGAGTGGAACTGGAGCTGAGAACTGTGTCTCATCGGCCAGCGGGATTCGCCTTATATATGAATCCAGTTCAGCGGGGGACGGACGGTCGCGGCGCGGGGGGCAGCCGCGGGCGACCGCCCGCTCCGGAACGGCGGGGGCAAAAAAGGGTGACGTCACTTTTGGATAAAGTTCAGTGCCGGGATGCGCGGACCAGCATTCCAATCGGAGGAGCGTCTACTCTTGTTTCACAAAAATCAGGAGCAGTTGTGTTGAAAGAGCGCGCGCCGCCGGGGGCCGCCGGGGGCCGCCGGGGGCCTCCCGCCGCGGGCACGGGCCGCGGGTCGCCACGGGGGACGCGGAGACTCCGCCCTCGCCGTTGCTGCTTCCAGTGCTCCCCCACTCGCCGCTCCTGGCGGCGACAAGTTGGAGAATTGATCGTCCAGGTAGTTCGCGGCTGGAGGCTGGACAGGAGCATCTGCCATCCGTGAGCTACGTTTCCACCAACACACACACTGTAGGAGGCCGCACGGGCGGGCGTCTTCGGCCGACAAGGGAAAAAGAGGCGCCGTAAAACGCACTCACGGATTGGTAATCACGCGGATTATAATAAATTAGTGGTGGCCCTTTTAATAGGTGGACTGCGGGGGGCTGTGTTGGACCACACGACCCGCTCCACAACTCTGTTCGGAAGCCCGACTAATCGGAGCATACGTTTACTGCACATCTCGCACAGCTGTTTACTCGTCACACCACATTTGTCACGCCGTTCTCTTATATTTTGACAAGAAGGGTCGAGGAAAGTCACGATAAATTCAGCCAAAAGGAGACAATGACTTTGTTCGTAAAATCCAGAAAAGTTAAATGTTGCAGTGCAGCCGGCCCACGGTCCAAGTCCGGGCCGGCAGGGACCAGCCAGTGCGGCACGGTGGGCTGGGCCGGCCGGGCCGGGCCGCGCTAGGATGAGATGGGATGGGACATCTCTGGCGAGCAGGTTGGTATCCCTGACCGTATTCCGTCACGCTTTGGGAAGAAAAAGGAACAACAAAGGATCGAGTGTGTGAGAGACCGACGCGGGAACACGTGTGCGAGCGTGTCCGTGGTGTCTCATCCAATTTCGCAAACTAATTGTTAAAATATCATTAAAGGTATAATGACCCTCGGAAAATGTAGAACGGGAGCAAACAGAAGGCGGCGCCCGGGGTGCGGACGGCATGGACATCGCCGACGTGGTGCGCGGCGAGCGCCTGCGAATGCCGGGGTAGGCCAACCCGCTCGACACGCGTGCGAGAGGAGGCCGCGGCTGCCTACCTAGCAGGCGCCATCTCCAGATGTCGCTTCGCCACCACGTTACTAAAGTACAGATGGGTGAGAAGAGGAGAGAGAGAATTTTTACTGTCATCGAACTTAATAAGTTATTGACAAATTTGAAGAAGGAGAGAGAGAGAGAGAGAGAGAGAGAGAGAGGGGAGAGAGAGAGAGGGGGGGGAGAGACACGCGTGCTCTTTTATTCTGTTTGTTTTGCCATTTTATTGCTTGGTTTGGATACAATTTTTGGCAAGAGAAGCGTGCGGAGCCATTAATTGCCCCATTCATTCATCCTCGCCCATTCACCGGGTCGGCCCGGAGAGGCGCGGCCGCGGAGGGCGGCGCGTGGAGCCGCTCATTAACAGTGTTCGGAGATGCAGGTTGGGACGGTCCGGTGGGACGGTGACTGCATCCCCTGCGCTCGCTGCGGCGGCTGACCCGGCCACGGCAGCGTGACCCTGGGGCACGGCGGCACGGCGGCACGGCAGGCCACTGGACCCGCGCGGCACGGGCCAGTGCAGACCACCGAAGTGGGCGCATCCAGGGGACCCAGAGAGGCGGCGGTATAAAATGGAAGGCGCGGGTCCCGTGTCGTCACACCTCCTCCGTCGTCGCAGCAGAGAACAGCGCAGCGTCCACCCGCCGACATGAAGCTCCTGGTGAGGCGGCCGGCGAGCGCGTTGACGCGACGCCTGTTCGTTTACAAGAGGAACGAGTCTGACTAGTTCCGGCCTTGTTGTTGCAGATCGCAGCCGCTCTCCTGGCAGCAGCCGTGGCCGTCGCCAACGCCCAGTTCCAGCCCGCCCCCTACGTCATCAAGATCCTGCGCCAGGACCAGAAGCAGGACCCCGCCGGCTTCTACAGCTTCATGTAAGTGCCCCGCCCCCCGCTGCACCCGCCCGGATGCTGTGGTGATCAGTGAGTCCTAACCGTGTTCTACCTCGGCAGCTTCGAGACCGAGAACGGCATCCGGGCCCAGGAGGAGGGCACCGTCATCCGAGCCGGCAGCAACGACGAGTCCACGGCCAAGCAGGGCAGCTTCTCCTACACCGCCCCCGACGGCACGCCCATCTCCCTGAGCTACGTCGCCGACGACGACGGCTTCCGCGCGTCCGGCGCCCACCTCCCCACCCCTCCCCCCATCCCCGCCGACATCCTGGCCTCCCTGAAGGAGGACGCGCGCTCCGGCGCCCAGTACGACGAGCAGGGCTTCCAGATCAACTAAGAGGAGGCCGTCATGTCGCCGCCCCAAGACCCGGGCTCCGCCTCGGACCCCTAGCCCGCGCCACCCTCAAGCTGTGATACTTATAATTCTCATCGCCATGATTCGCAATACAGTTGTCATTAAACTTATCTAGTCTCCCACAATAATACGATTCATAGTTTCATTTGTTGGAACCCCACAACCCCAAATACACAGGAGAAAAGGAGGGAATTTCATACTCGTTGCATATTTATTTATTTCATCTTTATGTACATTTTGCAGTATGTGACGCCGACGGCAATCAGGTGTTTCGTATTTGCATCTCAGTCTTAAAATTTCAACATTTACAATTATAATTTAACTTACACTACACTAAACACTATTACCATGGGCCAGCCCTTTATTATGGCTTTGCTTGTACAAGCCTCGCACCAGTTTTATATCATATTGGTCAACCATTCTGCACGCACAGGTATTGTGTCACTCTCTCTCACACACACGCACACACACAAAAAAAAACACTACCAGACGCTACCGCTCCGTCACCTCTACCCAGAAGTCGTCAGTGAGCGTCATGATGAAGCCGAACTCGGCGTCCACCTCCAGGTCGGGCACGGGGAGGCCGTCGGGCATGGAGAAGCGGAAGCCCTGGAGCACCGCGGCCAGGAACAGGAACATGTTCTGCCTGGCAAACGTCTCGCCCGCGCAGAGCCGCTTGCCTGCGGCACACACAGAGGGCGCAGGGCGCAGGTCCTCGGCTCGATCAAGCGATCCAAGTCTCGGTCACAAGTTGACTAGCAATAATTATTGCATTTATCCGAAATCCACATATGAACTATTCTGGACTGACGCCCATTTATTTTGAAATAATCGAAACAATTTCAATTTTCGATAAATCGCACAGGCGACGACTCACCCAGCCCGAAGGGCGTCGTCCAGTCCTTGCGCTTGAGCTGGCCGGTGTGCGGCTGCAGGAAGCGCTCGGGCGAGAACTGGAACGGGTTCTCGAACACCCGGGGGTCGTGGTGCGCGGCGTACATGTTGGGCACAATCAGCGTGTCCTGGACAGAGAGAGAGAGAGAGAGAGAGAGAGAGAGAGAGAGAGAGAGAGATGGCGGTAAGGGCAGCCGACAAGGCTTGGGGCTGCCGAATAAAATAAAAGCATACCTTGGGCACGAAGTAGCCCCGGAAGTAGGAGTCCTCGGTGGCGCGGTGCATGACGGTGAGGGGCGTCCCGGTCATCCGCAGCGTCTCGCGCAGGAAGGCCTCCGTGTACGGCAGGCTGGCGACACACCGGGCAGAGATTACGGGAGCCGCGGGGTAGTCCCGCCCCGCGGCCAGGGGAAGGCCCGCCCAGGCGCGTCCGTCGCTACCCCGCTCCGCGAGGGACACCACCGCCCCGGGCCGGGTGCATACCCCACGCCGCTGCGCGGAGAGCGCCGCGCGGGGTAGGCCACCCATCCGGCTCGCGTGCCGGCCTGGCGGCGGCCCCGCTCCGTTCTGTCTGACGCCGTCCCTTACTTGACGCGGTCGTCCAGCGTGGGCAGGCGGTCCAGGCCGACCACGTCCTTGATCTCCTGGTGGGCGCGCTCGGCGGCGTCCGGGTGCTGCATCGTGTACACGACGGCGAAGGCCAGCGCGGCGGGGATGGCGGACGCCGTCGGGAACATGAAGTCTGTCAGCGTGAGCGCCAGCTGCAGCTCTGCAAGGCGTCAGAGTGAGTGAGCGAGCCGGCCGCGCCCGGCCACCACCGCGGCGAGCGGTTTGGTGATAATGTGTGTCGCTTACTGCCGCCGTGCCAGGACCGCGGACGAATACAGAATAGAACGACTTCTTCAGGTACTTGCCGGTGAACGACGAGTTCTCCCCCTCCCGGGTCTTCATCTCCAGCAGGTACTTGTCGCAGAAGCCGCGGATCACCTCCTCGTCGAAGGAGCCCCTCTGCCCCTGGATGAGCTCCTGCAACACACGAGGGCGTGAGGCGCGCCGCCGGAGCACGCCGACAGCGCGAGGCGGCGGCGCGGCGGCGCCCCCGGCTCACCACCATGGACGCTAGCAGCTGGTCGTTGCCGTTCTTGTAGAGGTCGTAGCCGAAGGCGCCGGGCGCCAGGAAGCGCAGCCAGGGCGTGGCGTCGAGCGCGGACCCGGCGCTGTTGCCCGCGCGCTGGAAGTCCATGACGTAGCGGGCCACGACGCGCGCGGCCGGGAACTGGTCGGCCGGCATGCGCGTGCCCGTGAACACGGCCAGCAGGGTGTTCATGGAGGCGGCCGCGAACACGTCCGGCAGCAGCACCCGCCCGCCGCGCGCCACGTCCTGAGAACGATTGTGAGCGTTGAACGCGGTGACAGCGAGGGGCGCTCCGGGTGGGCGGGGGTCGGCACCTTGTCGTGCGGCGTCAGGTTGCCGCGGAGCAGCTGCATCACGCCCTGCACCTCCTCCAGCACGACGGACTCGAGCTTCTCGAAGCGACGCCCGAAGCCGTAGTCGCGCAGGTGTCGGAGGGCGAAGCGCCGCTGCTGCCCCCAGTACTCGCCGTCCACGAAGAAGATGCCTGCGGGAAGAGGGGAGGCAATGGGTCACAGGACGGAGGCAAAAGTCGAGTAGGGCGTGACTCTGTCACACGGTGGAGTCATATTTAGCGGCTTCAGGAAGTTCACGCCGGCCGACGCCGGGAGACTGGGGTTGCGTTCTCGCGGGTGTGTCGGCACTGACCGTGGTTGTTGAACGTGGGCGCCCGGCACCGGGTGAGGAGGCCGTCCGGGCGGCCCTGGAACGCGGGGTGCGACAGCATGTCGCGCACCGTCTCGAAGTCGTTGGCCACCACGGTGGGGAGCGGGCCGACGAACAGCCCCAGCAGCGGGCTGTCGAAGTCCTTGGCCATCGCCACCAGCGCCTTGTGCGGGTAGCGGTAGTTCTTGGCTAGCACCTGCCACAGGTTGCCCCACACGGGTAGTCGGAGCGGGCCTGTGCGACAGAGGCGGCATACCAGGTCATTTCAGCAAGAGAGAGTTAATTTGAAGGGGAAAAAAATTAAAAATAAATTAATAAATAACGCTCCCTCCACATTATTTTTTTTCGGGCGCGAAACATGCGTCACACCATTGGCACTGAACGTCCGGGTTCGACGACCCGACGGGTCATCAGCGGGTCACGATTTACAAGCATCTCCCCTTCCACCGTGCCGACGCCAATAAACGTTTTGTGTGTCGCGATAAGTAGCATCGCGTGCGGATCGTCGCCCTGCAGCCTGCACCGCCGGCTCCCCACCAAGCAACTATGCTCTGCCGTGGTACATCGGTAGGTGCTGTGCTCACCTGGTGGGAACTTAGGCGGCCGGGAGCGCGCGTACCGCAGCAGGCACGCCAGCAGGGCCACGACGAACAGGGCGAAGAGCACGGGGGACATGGCGTCAGGGGAGGAGAGCTGCTGGTGCTGCTGATGTGCTGCGGCCGGAGGTGAGGCTAAGTGAAGACCTACAGGAAGTCCGGCGCAACGCCGACGCGAACGGGGCTGACGGAGAGCGGCAGGCGCCCAGTCCCAGTGACTGACTGACTGGCCAGCGCGGACCGGCTACCCGCTATTTATGCACGCCTGACCTCGACGATGGTGCAGTTCACGGAGTGCATTGCAGAGGAAGAGAGAGAGACAGAGAGAGAGAGAGGGAGAGAGCAGAGTGACGATAACGTACGAACGCGCACCGACGGAAGGACAAGGAGCAAAACGGAGGAGAATGATAAAATGAGGCAGCAGCAGTAAAAGGGAACTTTTTCGGAGAAGGTCCAGCCCGGAAGTGAAGTCTTAAAATTTTTATGACGGCCGCCGGCCGTCGCCCCGACGCTGAGACGTGTTGCGGTGTCTATCGCGGCACTCGCGTTCTGATTTTTCCGACTTTTCCAGCCGCAGCGCAGCCGGGAGTACTTACCCCCTGCAGTGTGGCACTGCGCGTATTGTGGCCGTCCGCCTGCGACAAAACGTCGCGTCAAAGTGCTAAAATAATGCGACGGCTCGCGCTTTACTGCGCAATAATAATAATAATGTAATAGGGAACTGGAGCAGTGCGCGCGACCAGCGGCGGCCGCCGCGGCTCGCGGCGGAGATGGTCCCGAAAGATAAGTTCGCTGCGCCGGGCTCGTTGCTCAGACTGTCGAAGACGCGCGGACGATGTGGCGGGGCGCGGCTTTTACTGCTTTTACTCGCTCTTACTTTCCGGTCCAAATCGCTGCGCGTCGCGCGATGCGATGCTGGCCGATCGCGCGCCGAGGCGCTGCGCTGTCGCCGCGGGCTCTTTGTTTTTGGGCGTCCTACTAATGTCATGTCACGGGCGCTTTCGGGCGTGCAGCCGCTGGGTACGTCGGAAACGGGTCCATATCACACACGCGCACACAGCCGCGCGACACACACGGCACACGACGGCAGGAAGTGGTTGGCAAGACCTGATGTTCCAGTAAAAGCCCCCATCCCCACGCACCCGCATGGCGGACGGGTGCAGGCCTGCCTGCCTGTGTCGGCCTGTGGGGCCTGCGGCCGCCGCCGCAGCAGCACGCCACCGAGGCACTCCGCTGTTGGGTAAGACGTCGCGCTTTCCGGTGGAAAGTGACATCCCTGCAAGGGGTTGGCGGCGGCGGCGGAGGAGGAGGAGGCAAGTGAAAGGAAAAGTGCGGGTGCGGCCTGGCCTATACGTAGGCGGTGCGGGCGGCGTGCGCGCAGTGTGACCGGAGCATCGGGGCGCGGAGGTGCGATGAGGCAGGTGACAACGGTGCTGCTGCTGGCGGCGGCGTGCGCCGCGGCGCCGGGCCACAACGAGACTCTCACCAGGTAAGTGAGAAGTGCGACAGTCACTGTTGGAGGGCGGTGCCGCTGACGAGGTGCTCTGTGAGCAGGGCCCCGGACCAGGCCGAGGCTGGGAGCGAGCCGCTGAGCCTCGTCTCGCAGAGTGGCTGGCGGCCACTCATCCTGACAGGCAGCGGCGGCGGCCCTCAGCCTCAGCGGCTGCCGAGGACGCCGACGTACGCCGCCCCGCCGTCAGCCGGCGACTTCCTGCTCGCCGCCGCCGCTCCCAGGGAGAACGCCTTGGACATCAAGGACGCCGCCAAGAGGGACGTCAAGGGGCGGGACGCGCAGGGCGACGACCAGAAGCCCGTCCAGAGGAACGTGGTCACCTTCGAGGGGAGCCCGTCGCCGACACCGTCGACGCCGCGGGCGAAGAAGCACCAGGCCCCGAGAGACGGCCCGCTGCCGCCGCGACCCCCGCCGTGGACCGAGCCTGGACCGTGGGGCGGCCAGCGAGTGACCCCGATCACTGAGCCGGACATCGACGCCGAGCCCGTGTACGGGTACAGGTACGGGCAGGGGGCTGAGCAGCCACAGACTCAGCGGCAGCGCGACCCTGTCTGACGTGCCCGTCGTGCTGTGTTCGCAGGTACCCGCCGCCGCTCCCGCTGCCCACTCTCGGCCCGGGACCGTCGCCGACGGCGCCCTTCTGGGAGGCGGCGTGGCTGCGGCGCCGCGAGCGCCTCCTTCAGGAGCTGGGACTCGCGGCGCCTCCGGGCCTCTGCCGCTGCGTGCCGGAGGGCTGCGGGAGCGTCGGCCTCGGACTCGGCCCCGCGGGGTTCGACGGCGGCTACGGCGGGCGGTACCGCCTGTCGGAGCCCGGGGACCCGGCGGACCTGCCCTACCGGCTGGGCGTGGGCGCGTACGGCCTGTACGGCTGGAGCCGGCCGCTGCACAACCACAACACGGCGCCCCTGTCGGCGCTGCCGCTCCCCCTGGGGGCCTCGCGCCTGCACGACAGCCCCAACTGAGGCCCCACCGGACGCAGGACTCGCACAATCTCTGTGTACCTTCCAGTTGCGAGTAATAAAAACACGGTGGAAACAAGAAGTGTCGTGTGTGGAGTCTCCCAGGTCACACCCCCCTTCCCCCGCTCTCCGGAGGCACACGAGGACGGATCCTCTTTGCCGGAATGTCCTTCCTTTCCTTTCAGGCCACTGCCAGCCCCGCTAGCCGGCGCGCGTAACCCATGTTCTCTGTGACGGCCACGCCCCCGCGGACCCGCCCCTGGGCCCCCGCCCCTCCTGCCCCCCCGGGGGCCCTCGACACTGCCCCAGCGGCAGACGCTCCGCTCCAAAGCTCTGCCCTGCGGGCTGGCCTAGCTGCTGGGCCCCCTGCGAGGAAAGCGCAGTGCGCCTGGTGGCCCGGCCACCAAATTCCGCTGCTCTGGTGCTATAACGTGAATTACTGCGTCGCGGCGACGTGGTCCCGGCCGGCCCAGACCCTCCCCTCCGCGTGCTGGACAAAGACCTTCTTGCGCTCCTCCAAGAGTTGTGTGGAGCACGACGCCCCGGCGGCTCCGTCAGAACAGGCCGCACCGCGCGCTGCTAGCGACGCCCGCCAATCGGCACGGGGCGGGGCCGGGCGGCGCTGGGCGGCGCTGGGCGGGGGCCTTCTGTCTAAATTCGAAGAGGGATCCCGGGGCGACACCGGACGGTTTGATTCTGAGATATTGCATCGCTCGCGTCACATAAAGAAGGGCCACGTCTGAGCTCTGCGGTGCCGGGCTTAGAGGGAGAGAGAGAGAGAGAGAGAGAGAGAGAGAGGGAGAGAGAGAGAGAGCGTAGAAAAGGGCGGCTGATCCAGCCAGGATGGAAGAGAGGGGGAGCGGGGCGGCCGTCTGTTTTAGAGAAGAGTTTAATGGAGAAAGAGGAGAGCTGGGGAAGAGGGGGGGGGGAATAGTTGGGACGCAGCGGAGGTCGAACGAGGGGGGGGGGGGGCTTAACTGGCGAACCCCTACAATTCGGCCGGTCCGGTGCCGTTCACCTCCCTCTGTATACTATTTCTGGTCGCGGCGGCCCCCAAATTCAGACAAGAAACAATAGGGAGGAAAGGGGACAGAGGGAGGAGGGGTGTAGCTCTTCGGCTCTGAATTCTTTATAACACAGAAAAAGATCCGCCTAAAATAAACACTTTAGCGCACTGGTGAGGTGGGCGTTGGTGTACAGTAGTCAGTAGTGGCGTGGACGGTTAGGGGCGCCCGATACGGTTCGTCAACACGGGACCCCACATCCACATGTCGAGTGGCAGGGAGCCTCTTCCTGTTGGGGAGGACGGCTGGTGCGGTCGTAGCGGAGCAGCGGAGCGCTTTAGGCTGGCTGACGTGCCTAGAGTTGCGTGTGGTTATCGTAAAAAAAAAATAACCGTACGCTCGATTATTTTTACAACCGAAAAAAAATCGGAAAATAACCAATTATTTCCCGATGAACTGTCATTATTTTTTTTTTAAGCGTGTGAGGTCGCACCGGGTAGTAAAACCCGGCTGGCGCGTGGAGTATCTGCGCCAGCCGCCAGAACTGCGGGGCGTCCGATGGGTTGCCTGCGTTCGGGCGCTGTGCCGCTGCTGGGCCCCGGCCGCACTGCGTGCCACGGGACAGGGTAGAGCGAGAGCTGCGGGTGGTTGGGAGAGAGAGATGGGGGGAGGGAGGGGGACAGAAGGAGAGAGCGAGAGAGAGAGAGAGAGAGGGAGAGAGAGAGACGAAGGGGTTCCTCGCCCCCGTAAGCCGCTTACGCACCGACTACCAGTGCGTGAAACGCAAAGCCAATCCACAGCAGACTGACGCTCGTCTCGCCGCAGCATCAGCAGCAGCCCGCGGCGACGAATTTCCTCGAATATTCGTTCCGTTTGAGTAACGCTGGGCAGGTTCGGGGCGGCGGTGGTTCCGCGTCGGAACAGTAAATCCGGCCGCGTGCACCACCCTTACGTACCGACCGGCCGGGCCCGCTGCGGACTCGACGCACCCGAGGTGCTTGTCGCCATCCCTCTTTCCAAGGAGTCCCCCTCTCTTTGGGCCGCGGCGGCCCCCTGGAACGGGAGAAGCCAGCCGATTCCAGCCGGGGATATACGACAAGTCGTACGGCTGCAATTCTAACGCTATCATTACCGATTAGAGGCAAATCCCGGCGTGCAGCGGGCGCGGGGCGGCGGACCGAGTGAGAGAGGGTGTGTGTAGTGACGGCACGCCCCTCCGCCCCACCCCGTCGCGGCCGAGCCGTAAGTTCTTGTTTTTTGGGGGGGACGACGCAGTAAGCACGCCCTGCGTCTCCGGGGGATTTTCTGTGTCCTTTGGACAGAGCCGAAGCTGTGCGATGGTCCCGGCCCGTCCGCCGTCGGCATCCGTGGCGGCAGTGGCAGGCGCGCGTGGGGGGCGGAGAGAAGTGGGCCGACGACACTCCTCTGCCAGGCGAGTGTGACCCCACGCCCCGGAAACAAGGAGCGCCAGAACGCGTATTGAAGATTCGATTTTTGGGTATTTGTTGATGCCACTTTATTTCTATTGTTTTTCTAGAGCGTGATTTTTTTTTTGTATCGAAGAACCCAATTTGGGCGGATGCCACAGCGGGTGTCACACGGCGTTGTGTCAGCGCGCACCCCTGCGTCCTCCACCGGGCCCCCACCGGGGCCCCTCGGCTGACGACGTACCTGCCCGGCTCGGGGCGGAGGGGAGCCCCGAGCCCCAGCGGGGCCCGTTGGGGCCCAGCGCATGGGAAAGCGCGCCGCCGGCCCGTATGCCGCGGCCAACAGCAGCCTGTTAGTTTTCATCCGACGCGAGAGTGGATTTTGACCGCGGGGCGGTGGCGGCGGTGTCGGATCCAGCGCGAGGGGGCCCCGCCCGCCCCCGCCGGCCCCCGCCAAGTCCGCCGTGGTCCTGCCACATCCTGGCACTTGTCGTGCCGCCGTCCCCTGCCGTCTACCCGGAAGACAGGAATTAGCTCGAGTGCCTGTGGACTGATTGGGCCGGGACGGGACGGGATGGACGGAGAGCGAGGGTCATTCCCCCTGCACGGGCCCCCGGGCCCCGCGGGGGAGGGGTCGGCCCGCTCAGCGCGTAGGGGGGGAGGCAAGCGGCGGGCTCCGCCAGCTCCACGAAGACGCGGCCAGCGCGGCGGCCAGCGCGGGGTGACAGCTAATCTACGTAGTCCAGAGGGGCGACTCTGATCGAACAAGCGCTGCCCGCACCGCTGCCCACCCCGCCGCCCGCACCGCGCCCCCGCCGTGCCGCGTGGCCACCGCTGAGGCGCCATAAACACCCAAAAGAGAAGCCAGGCGAGCAGCGAATGCTGCCCGCGCGGATCCGATAACACTGACTGTGACTGTCAGGCAGCACCACGTCACGGGGCAGGCGCAGCACAACCTCCGCACCTGTATACGTTGTGCGCGGGTTTGGTGAGACGAGAGGACAGAAATTAAACAGCCGCCGCCCCCCCTGCCTCGGAGGCCGCGACACGCCGCTCGCTTACCGTTGCTCGGATCTGGCGGCGCACCGTGCAGCGGTAGTCTACTGCCGACGATAAACAAGGAGTCTGGCCGGCCGCGCCGCGCCGCGCAGCTCCGCTCTGCGGTTGAACAACCCCCGTGATCCTGGCGAGGCGAGCGACAATCCCCTCAGAGACGTATACGGGCACCCGGGCAGCATCCCCCACACACCCGCCTCACCCACACGTACACACTCACACGCACACACACAGCTCAGCAGCCCTTAGAAGGAAGAGCGCCAAAGACTCGGAGCAAAAAAAAAAAAAAAAAAAAAAGAGGACCGGAAGGCGAGTTGGAGGGAAAGGGGGAAGCAGCGAGGCACTTGCGCCCCTTATAGCTTCTTGTTCCGTCTATCGCCTCGGATCCGCAGTGACCCTTCCCGTTTTATGGTTGGACAGCCCCGTCAGTGACTTACATCGTGAGGGACGGCGGCGGGCGGCGGGGGAGGAAGTAGGGGAGGAAGCGCGGGGAGCAAACTGCGGCCGCGGGAGGGGAGGGGGCTGTGAGCGGAGTCCGGGGCGGACCGCAGGGAGTCCATCGAAACACGCGGAATATGAAACACGCGCCGGCTCCGGCTCAATACGCATTTCCGTGGAGGGACTGAGAACGGAAGTAGAGACACAAGAATAATATAGGGCATTCCGCTCAAACTTAAACCGCGGACCGAACTCCTGCTTCACCTCACGCTTTCTAATACTTGCCGCATTTCTGCTTTGGAAGCTCCCACTTCCGTTTTCGAGCCTTGTTGGAAATGCCTATCGGCGTTACACCGGGGTCCGCCTCACTGACCCCGCTGCCTGGGAAAGGCTTGACGCGCTGGAATTCCAACCGACTGGGACGTGTAACACGGAGGGGGATGCGGGGGCGCGGAGCCTCCTGCCTGCCAGCAGGGGGCGCTGCTGTGGTGAGTGGGTGCGGCAGAGCAGTGTGGCAGACCGAACACTCGGACCTTTCTGTCTCTCTCCACCTCTCTTGCCCTATGGGGCGCCCCGCGAGTGCGACAGAGGCAGCGCTACAGTCCGGAGTCAGCCGGCAGGCCCTGCTGCTGCTGCTGCTGCGGCGGCGGCGGCGGCCGAACGCAATAAACGTCTGCGCCCTGTTGGCGCGGCTCCGCTGACCAAAGCGTGCGAGAGGGATAAAGAGAGAGGCAGAAAACAGAAAGAGAAGGAAGTGAGGGGGCGGAGGGGGGGGGGGGGGGGGGGGGGGGGGGATGAGTGGCAGGTCACGTGACGTGCGGTCAGCACAAGCGCGCGCCCGTTTCGATTCCGATTCAAACGACTCGCCTGTAAAGGGGCGTGTGCCCGCGGGTGACGCGCAGCTCCCCCCGGTGCTCCTCCCCGCCGTGTGGTTGGTGACGTCACTTCGTGGACAGGAACCCCCATCCCATTCCCCCCCGCACCCAGAAACATCAGGTCTTGTCACGAGAAAATTTCAATTGTCCCTCTTACGCACATTTTCGTGCGCAGTAAACGTACGTTTTAATACACGCTTAAAAATGTGCACAAGCAACTATGCACAAAATTGTACATAAGGATTTAGTGTGAACACGCCAAATCTTGGGTTTAATTTTCTGGTACATGAATACAGAAAATGATTGGTAACCCGAACGTAAGCCTTCCCCCCCCCCCCCCCCTTTCCCCCTCCCGGACGGAAAGCCCACATGCTGAAGTGGCGAATAAAAGTGTCGCAAACACACATATAGTTGAACGCACCAGAGCAGGGGGGGGGGGGGGAGTAAACGACGGCTTTTTGCTGATCGGCCGCGCGGCCGCGTGGAAAAGGATTCGAATAATATTGCTACCCATAAATCGTGAGATACCCGCCATAAAAGATGAGCGTTTGCTGACCACATTTGGCGGGCGGGGGCACCCATCGGCCGCGCCCGGCCAGTGGGGGGACGGTGTCCGGACGGTCTGTGCGGCCGCGCGCAGCGTTCTCCCGCAGAAAGGTAGATTTATTTGGCAGGTCTGTGTATTTGGGGGCGTGTCGGCGGGGCCGCGGGGGGCAGCTCCTGCCGCGCGCGCCCCCCCGCGGGCCCCGCCCCGCCCCGAGGCCCCTCCAGACGCTCCCACACGACATAAACTGCCGGTTCCGACCTCATCCCGCGCTCCCCAGGGTGGCGTAGACTGCGTAGACTGCGTAGACTGCGTAGACTGCGTAGACTGCGTAGACTGCGTTTCGATAGCGGCTGGTAAGCACCCGGCCGACTCTTCCTCGTGGCGCCCGCCGATAGCGGGGTAAGCACCCGGCCGACTCTTCCTCCGTGGCCGCCGCCGCCGCCACCGCCACCGCCGCCGCCGCCGCGCACTGAAATTTTCTCGAAAATAAACCTCGAAACCCGACTAAAGTCCTGCCTCGTTTACGACGTTCGGAAAAGCGCAGCGTAGACGCGCGGCCGCCGCTCGGCCTGCAGCAGTTGGGGGGGGGGGGGGGGGGGGGGAGGGGGGAGCCCGAGGATGCAGCTGCGGTCCCGGCCCGCGGGTGCGCCTGCAGTCGCACATCTTTTCACTTTCACACAACGTCTGGAGGGAGTAGGAGGGGCTCTGGACGCCGCCGCTCGTGCCGAAGAGTGGGGGGGGGGGGGGGGGGGGCGTGGCTGCGCGGTGATAATTGCTGTGAAAACATCCTGCTTCCAAGCGCGGCTGCGTGCGAGACGCGCGCGCCGCGATTGTTCACCTGGCGCCGCCGCGGACGCAGCCCCCCCCGCTGCACTCGGAGAGGCTGCTCGTGCTCCAGGACGCCGTCAGCACCCGCGGCGCGGTCAGGGGAGTCGCCCGACACCGTCACCGTGACCCTGAGAGAGAGAGAGAGAGAGAGAGAGAGAGAGAGAGAGAGAGAGAGAGAGAGAGGAGAGAGAGGGAGAGAGAGAGAGGGAGAGAGAGAGAGAGAGAGGAGAGAGAGAGAGAGAGAGAGAGAGAGAGAGAGAGAGAGAGAGAGAGAGAGAGAGAGAGTTGATAGTCCTGTCCGCACAGGTGACACGGCGACGGCGTCGCTCTTGAGCGGCCAACCGAACGGAAACAAAAAGCCCCGGGCCCAGGAGTCGGTCTGACTAATGCGGGTCATCCGTCCTGCCCCTCCCGCTGCCGCCGGCCCTTGCCTCTCCTCGCCGACGGCAACAACTCGCCACCTCACCTAACCTCACTTTTCGTCCCCGGCAGTCCCTGGCCGCCGCTACCGCCGCGCGCGAAGCAGGGCTATTAATCCTGGCGGCAAAGAGGGCTTCGGCTATTTAGGACGGTCACACCCCGACGTCCAAATAGAGAGAGAGAGAGAGAGAGAGAGAGAGAGAGAGAGAGAGAGAGAGAGAGAGAGAGAGAGACGTTCAGGGGACATAATGGACGAAGTCGTGTGGTAAACGTTCCACACACAACAGTGCATCGCATTCCAAAAGCGATGCGGTCCTCAGGCCCTCTCAGGCCCTCTCAGGCCGTACAGCACGCGTGGTTCCGCGTATCCACAGAGCACCGACACGAACACGCGGAGCCCGCGGCGCCCGCAAGCACCGGGGTAGGCCAGCCCGCGCGACACGGGCGCACGGTGCTGCCGCGGCTGCCTACCCTGCGGGCGCCTCGCGCTTATCGCTTTGCAGCAGTCGTCGTGGCGTATTTATTTCTCATCCTCGAGTTTCCGCCTCCTTGGTCCTGTTTCGTTCCACGCCTCTCGCCGCCGGCGGGACAATGCGGAGCGATAATTGTGTCCGTGATGAGCGAGCCAAGTCTGCGGCGGCGGCGGCGGCGCGCCCCATGTCGCCCTTCTGTCGTCGGCCTCGTGCCGCCGGGCTAATCGGGGCCCCGGCGGCAGGAGGCAGTCTTTGGCGCAGCACGCGCCGACGCCGCACTTCTTTCGCAGACCAATCGGACCACTTTGTGTTATTTCTCGTTTCTCGTTTTGTGTTGCTTTCGGAGTGATCGTGCAGGTTGAGGTCACGGAGGACGTCCCGGCATGTGCACGTTGGCCCTTCCCCTCCCCCTCCCTCCCTCCCCCCCTCTCTCTCTCTCTCTCTCTCTCACTCTCTCTCTCTCTATCTCTCTCTCGCAACCCCCCCCCCCCCGCTCTTGTTGGATGCGGCCGTCGTTTGTCAAAAGCCGGCGCTGAAATCGAGTTGGGAAGCCCATTTTCCCCCGCCGCCGTAACGTTTTGAATCCCAGACGCTCACCAATCTTTTGGCCAACCTTTCTTCGCTTCGCGCAAAAGCGGCGCGCGCCCGCCAAGAATGTCAGCCTAACAACGTTGGCCAGCTTGTGTATTGCGCCCCCCCCCCCCCTCCCTTCCAGGCCTCGGGGCCCGGCAACTAACTCGATACGCCCAATGCAATATCTCGGCATATTCTCTTCAAAGCGCACGCCGTGGCGCGCCCGTCCGCCTCTCGCCTCTTTCCCTCTCTCTCCCCTCCTTGTCGCACGCTGTGGCGCGCCCACCCCTTCCCCCTCTCCCCTCCTTGTCGCACGCGTGGCACGCGAGTCGCGCCGCCCAAAAACCCGATTAGGGAAATGTAAACGATCCTCGCGCGCGCACCGAACGGCGACGGCGCTGCGCTGCTCTCCGGCGGGCATTCGCACTCGCCCCGGCCCACGGCCTCGGACCTGCACCGGGCAGCGCGGCGTCGTCGGCGTCCTGCCTCCGGACCTCCACCACCACCACCTCCCCGCGCCGCCGCCGCAGCAGCAGCGCCCTCACCACCCCCGCGGGACGTGAACACACTTCCGCCGCACCATTTCGCAAAACCAGAATCACATTACCAGCCAATCTCGGCCGCACGCGCCCCTCGCCCCACACGACACGCGCGTCGCACGCGACGCGCACGCCCGCCCCCTTGCGAGGACCGCGCCGTGCTCCGTCGCCGGGAGCCGGCCGGACGGACACCCCGACTTTCACGCGCGCGTCTTGTCAAAACGTCTCCGTCTCTGTCCCGCCGCCGCCCGCCCCCGTTTCCCCCGCGAACATCAACAACACACATCACCGCCCGCTAAGTATCACATTTCCGCTTCTGTCGTCGCGGCCGTAGGGCACCGCAGGGTCCCCGCCCCGCGCTTGTAACAACGGATTGCCACATATTTCTCATCTTGTGACAACGGCGGCGGCGGCGGCTATTTCTGGGCCGCGCGGCGGGCGGCACGCGGTTTTGCGGGACACACAGCAGTGAGGAGTACGCGTTGAGTCTGACGCGCGCCGCGGGACCGGTGGCGGCTGCGGAGAAGAAGTAAGGCCCTGGCCGGCGCGCCGTCCGCTGCCCGCCTGCGGACGCGTGCGGATGCCCCGTGGATCGTCGTGGATGCCCCGCGGCCCCGCGGCCCGCCCGACGCCGCCGAAGCGCCGCGCCGTTCGACGACGCGACGACATTCCTCCGAGTGGAGGCCGGGGGCCGCGGGGGGGCCGCCGGCCGGGGAACGGGGGACGGCGGCTGCGGCTGCCGAGACAAGGAAAGCGCCGCCACCGACGTTACGACACGGGGGACATACTAATAGCGCCGGAGATGGCCCCCGACCAATCCTGGCGAGCAGCGCCGCGCCGCGCCGGGCCGGGCAGCAGGGCAGAGGCAGGCGTATCGACAAAAAGCCATCGTGTGACATCGAGTGATCGGCCGGGGCCCTCAGACCGCTGGACCAGCGCCGGATTGTTTCTCATCACGAGAAGCGACGAACTTCAACTCCTTCTCCCGGTCCTCGCCGCCTCCGTCCTCTCCGCGTCGTCCTCGCCGAGCTTTTGTCCTCGGCGCCCCCCCCCCCCCCCCACCCGTCCCTCTCTGCTGTCATCCGCTCTCGGAAGCGACTGACCAAGCAACTGATTTGTCAGAACGGCCCCCATATATACCCGCACGGGACGCCGCCGAGCCGAGCCCCTGCGGGGGCAAGTGCCTGCATGGACGCCCCCGCGGCCCCCGCGGCCCCCGCGGCCGAGCGGGCTCTGTCGTGTGAGCCCCATGGGGATACGGAGGGCTGCTGTCTCGTGTCAGGCGATGAAGAGCGACTGGGGCACAAACGCGATCACTCGTATAATATTATGGTGACGGCTTTTTCGATCATATAATAAAAGCTGATAGAGCGGAGAGGAGGAGGAGGAGGAGGGGGGGGGGGGGGAAGCCTCTCTCGGCTCGGAGATGGAAGGAGTGGACTGAGTGGACGGACACGAGGCTGGCCGTAGGCAGGCCGTATGGGATGGGTCGGGCCGCGCCGGGCCGCCTACGGACGGAGGGACCCGAGGCCGAAGGACCCCAGCGAGGGCGGCGCGGAGGGGCGGCCCGGGGAGGGCGGAGGACACAGCGACCACCACTGCCACCACCACCACCACCACCACCGCCACCGCCGCCGCCGCCAAACACACCGCGCGGCGTTTAAGCCCAACTCATTTTGACGGTCGTTGTTCCGCTACAGTTAGCAGCGGCGCCGTCTGCTGCAGCGGCCGCTGCGCCGCTGCCGCTGCCGGGGCGCTGAACTCTGATAAACTATCATCCCTCACCATCCCGCAGCCCGCAGCCCGCCGGCCCTGTCGCCGACGACGCCTCGCAGGAAAAAACTTGGAGCCCTTATTGCCGGGGCCAACTAGGCGTGTGCCATCAGCACGACAGCCGCGCCCCGCGCCACGCTTTTTCGCCGCCCCCGCCCCCCGTCCCGCCTGCGGTGCACAACAACAACAAGTTTCGCCGCTCAAAGTGTCCGCGCGACGGCTTTGGTATTCCGAACGCCCCGCGCCCCGCCTGGCCCGGCCGCCCTGGGTACGTCACCGACGGCACGCCGTGCTCGGGGGCGGGGGGGAGTGACGAGGGGGCGGCCCCGGCAGCGGCCCCGCCAGAGTCGCACACATGTTGCAGCCCCCGTATCAGGCAATATTGGCGCGCGGAGAGCGCTTCCACTCCTAATACGTGCCCGGCATGGCACGACCCCGGCGCCCCGGCGGCGGCCCCCGCCCAGCAATGGCCCCGGAAACACATGTGAGCCACTTATGACTCTTCGTCCCCCGGCTCCGGGCTCCGGGCTCCGGGCTCCGGGCTCCGGGCTCAGGGCGCACTCACAGCGACGACGGCCCCCGGCCAGCCGCCCGACTCCAGCCCGGCCTCCGGGTCGACTCCTCCTGCGCGCACGCGAGTCGTGCGGGTCTGCCTACCCTGGCAGTGGCAGGCGCTCCCGGCCAGCAACGGAATCACGGAGATCCGAGGGCTTTTGAGGCCGCTGCTCCGTGGCGGGCCTCGATAGAAATGCTTTCGCCCCGCTGGCCATCGCATCACCGGGCGGGGGGCGCGTGCTTCACAGCGCCCATACGCAGTATGTATTGCGATGAGCTGTGCAGCGTGGGGCCGCGGGGGCCGCATGGCGGGCGGTGGGGCCGGGGGCGGCGGAGCGACTCGGGCACCAGCTGCTGCCAAGAGCCGGCAGCACCGAATCGCACGCGCGCGCGTGTGTGCGCGTGTGCGTGTACAGGGGGGTTTGGGGGGCGCAGCGCATGACTGTGTGCGGTTCACTCAAAACGAGGGGTAGTTTCGGCGCAATACAGTGTGTGATTTAAACGTCGCTGCATTGGCACTAAACGTTCAGCGAATAGCGTTTCATAATATCAACGGTAGCGTGAAGGCGCTGCTGCCGCTGCTGCTGGGACCTCTACGGCCGTGCGAATGTGTCGCCCGCAATGGTATGAGCTGTATATTACATGATGATGACGCGTGTCGGTGAAACTATTTAATTTCGAATTCCCGCGATTGCGTTGTCGCGGCAGCGGCGGCAGGGCTGCCAACGGCTGGACCAGGCCCTACAGCTGTGTGTGTAACCGCCGGCCGGGGCCGGGCGGGGCGGGCAGGGCCGGCAGGGCGTACCGGCACCACCACTCGCACCAATGGCTCATTGTGTTGACAAAGGCGGCGATGAATATTTATTGGAGCTCGTCGTGCTGCATGCGAGCATGTGTGTGAGAGAGAGGGAGAGGGAGAGAGAGAGAGAGAGAGAGAGAGAGAGAGCGCCACGGCGCGCGGAGGCAGGGGGGATACGCAAGAAGAGCAGAAAGGGTGTTGGCGCAGTGTCTTTGGCTCCACCGCCGCCGCCCCGCCCCGCCCCGCTCATCCTACGTGTGAGGCATCGCAAAGGGACCGGCCCGGCGCCGCGCTATATTCAATGCATATCGCCGTCGCGCCGCGCCCGCGCCGTGCGTATGACGACCGGGAAAACGGACCTCGCCGCCGCCGCCGCCGCTCCGACTGCCGCGGCCGCGGGTGGAGGCGCGCGAATGAGCGTGGGACGGCGGCGCGACGGCGGCGGCTTTTTAATCGCGTTCCGGCCAAGCAGGACTCGGGGAACGCGGCGGGAACAGGGTGTTCCGGAGAGTTGCAGACCGGAAGCGGGGACACGACGACGAGAAGAATATCGGCAGCAGGTGTAACGCGCAAATACTGAGACCCGCAGGTATTTCAGCCCTTACTTGTGAAGAGCCCCGGGACTCTTCCTTATAAACAACTCTCCGGACTGCGACGGCAACCCCCGTCCCCGTCGGCGGCCGCTGACCCACTTGCCAGCGCCCCTGCTTTGCGTACGGGGTGTTTCATTGACCCTGGCGTCAGCAGCGACGCACGCCGCCGGGGTGGACTGTACTCTGTGCTACTATTTGCAGCGCGGGGCGTGGCGGGGCGTGGCCGGGCGTGGCGGCAGTGACGAGGGGATGTGGCAGGCCGCGAGGGGGCCGCGCGTTGACCCAGGTCAGGTAGCAGCCGCGACTCGCTGGCCGTGCGGATGCAGACACCGGGTGCAGCTCCAGGAGGCGCCCGACAGGGACAAGATTTTGCTTACACAGTCCTGGGCGTTATGCCTGTCGTGGACAAGAGAGTCTCACACGGGTTACTTACATAGCGCATGTAGCGAGGCGGTCGGAATTTTCTGCGACGACCAAGCCTCGAGCCGAAAGTCCCCCGCCCTGCGCCCGTTACGCCCGTCTGCGCCTGGTGGCCCCCGCTGCGAGGCGAGCACAGCGGAGGCACCCCTCTCCCGCCCCTGTGCCGTGCGGGGGCCCCGCCCCCAATCAGAGACACCCGAGATTTGTATTTCACACGCCGTTAAAGAAGGAACGCACCCCAAACATTCCTTTCACCGCCCCCCTCCCCCCTTTCCCTTTCGAGACTTATGTCTCCATCCATCAAGCACCGCCAAGGAGAGGACAGGGGGGGAGGGGGCGAGGCCGTGGAGGCCGTCACATGTCTCCAGCATCAGCTTGCTCAGCTTGCTGGTGCGGCTTGCGAGGAGGTGTACGGACAGACGGGGAGGAGGAGGAGACGGGGGACGGCGAGGAGGACGGACCGAGAGGGTAAGAATGAAGGAGAGGGAACGAGGAGATGCCGGCCGCGTCCGCCAGGGCGCGCTGCGGGCGCGGCGCGCGCGCGGGCTCCACGACGACGGCACTTGGTGTTGCGGCGGCGGCGGCAGTGGCGGCGTCGGCAGGCATCCTGCGGGGAGTAGGGACGAGCGGAGGGGGTGGGTGGGGCGGCGGCGGCGGCAGCGCGCGGCGGGGAGGGGGCCGGAGGGAGGGGAGGGGAGTGGGGCCGCGCCAGTCGCGCTCTGGCGTGCACGCTGAGAGGACGTGTGGTGGTGTCTGTGTTCAGCGGTGCCCGCCTGCGCGCCAGGACTCGCCCCGCTTTACGTAAACTCGAGCCGATCCGACCCGACCCGGGGCCCGGCCGTCCGGTCTCCCGCCTGTGCGGCCCTGTGGGCCGGTGCCGCGAGTGTGCGCCACCATGAGGTGAAGTGCCCTGCGGATTACAGTGTATGTGTGAGTGCGTGTGCGTGTGACAACCACAGTGATCAGTGCCGGAGTGATATGACCACGTTGTCGCCGTGCTAGGACCGTCATGATGGACTCGGAGAGCGTGGGCGGCGGCGGGGGGCCGGTGCGGTCCCCCTCCGACAAGCAGGCCGGCGGCGTCGTCGTCCCCAAGGGGGCCGTCGTGGTGGACAACGCGGGCCGCTGCTGGCCCGGCAAGAAGAACGGCAAGCGCCGGGGGTCGGCGTCTTCGGCGTCCTCGGAGGGGGCGACCGCCGTCATGCCGGCGTCCTGGCTGTTGGCCGCGCTCTGCGTGTTCAGCCTGGCCACCAACGCCTTCTTCGGCTACCGGGAGGCCGTGCTGGAGGCGCGCATGAACGAGCTGGAGCGCCTGTTCGAGGAGAAGCAGGGCGCGCAGCAGCAGCAGCAGTACCCGGGCGTCATCATGGAGCGGCTACGGCGCGACCTGGAGCAGGGGCTGGCCAGGAGGCTGCCGCGCGCCGCGCCGCCGCGGGAAGGCCGCGAGAGCCGCGAGGGCCGCGAGGGCCGCGACAGGCTCTACGCCCGCAGCGCGGACTGCACGTGCCCGCCAGGTAAGCTTTACCTCGTCCGAGATCTGCGCCGCGCTCGCGCTGTCATTTCACCCGGCGGTGATGGAATAAACGACTCCGAGGGCCTCGAGGGACGAGGCGGGCGCAGCGAGGGCGGCGGTGACTGTTTCCCCCCGGGCGTGTCATCGTTTCTGTCTGTCCGTGCCTCTCTCTCTCTCTCTTTCTCTCTCTCTCTCTCTCTCTCTCTCTCTCTCTCTCTCTCGCTCTCTCTCTCTCTCTCTTGCTCTGAAAACTTTCGGGGGATGTTGGCCGCGGTACACGCGATGACTGACATCGGGCGGCACTTTTGTCTCCACTCCGCCCATTTTCGCATTCAGCCGTTTTGTCGGGCGGCGCGCGGGCGGGGTGACAAGGCCGTCGCACCCAACTTGCAGGCGCCGTACCATCAGCATGGCATGGCCGGCGGCAAGTTTGCAATGAGCCGGAGGTTCCCGCCGCCTCCTCCTCCTGCCCCTCCCCCTCCCCCGCCCTCCGTCCGTGGCCTGCGGCACGGTGCATCCTGCGGGGGCGTGGCGGAGCGTGGCGGGGGTGTGTCGGTGCCGGAGAGGCGGCAAATCGAGCCCTGCCGTCTCCATTATTCCTCCGCCCTGAAAGAGTCATCAGAGCACGCCGCGCATCTGCAATCGTTAATGCCCGCGGCGGCGCCGCCACTCCGACCATCGCCTGTCACGGCACGACGCGACACCACCGACTGTCGTGCGTTCGAACCCCCGTCCGTATCGCATTTTCGCAAAGCTCTAATTTTCCCCCTGCCCGTCTATGCCCTCCCTGCCGCCGTACAAACCGGGAGACACGCGGCGGTATCCGGCACGGCGGCGGCCGCCACCCCTCACCACCCCTGCCGCCCCACGCGCACCGCGTGCGCCCTCGAGCGCGCGGCGCACACGGCACGTTCACTTGTCATGTAATCCGGAAGCCGTGCGTTATTGCTAAATGAGGCTAGTTCAATTAACGATCCGCGACGAACGCGACACGTGGCGCAGGAGGGAGGCTGTGTGGACCACCCCCGCGGGGCACGAGGCGCCGCCTCTTTCTCTCTCTCTCTCTCTCTCTCTCTCTCTCTGCCACTCTCTCTCACTCCCTCTCTCTCCCTCTTCCTACTACACAATTTCAATTCCTCTCTGTCCCTCTTGGCCTGGCCGCCGTGCTGGTGGGGCCGGAAGCGTGTGGATGCGTGCGTGACAGAGGCCTGCAGGGCGGCGCCCGCCACCTTCTCCTCCACTCACTTGGCAGAGTCCGGCCGGGCGGCCTGTACTGCCGGGCCGGGGGTGCCGGGTCCGTCGCCGCGCCGCCGCCGCGCCGCCGCCGCCGCCGCTCCCCGCGCGCTGCTCGCAGGCAATCAACTCCAACCCCTTCTGGTTTGGCAGCCACCCGGCTCGGCCTGGCTGGCCCGGCCCGGCCTCTCCAGCAGTTTTTGTGACCACCACCGCGATTCCTACACACGAAAAAGGGGACGGGGAGGGAGGCGGCGGCACACGAAAAAAGGGGGGATCGGCTCGGCTGGTTTGGCTGGTCCGCTGGCGGCGCTGCGGGGGTCCGGTGACGGGGTGGTGGTGGTGGTGGTGGCGAGGCCGCCGCGCCGTCACCTCGCCTCACCTCCCCGGCCGAGTCCCGCCGTCGGCGTCACCACCGGAGTGCGTGGGGGCGGCCGCGGCCGATGCTGCAAGGACTGCGGCGGCGGCTCCTGATCCTGGCCGCGCGCACCACTAGGTTTCATTGCCGAACTTGTCGACGTAAATCGTCGTCACCGCGCCGCGCGCAGTAAAGCTCTCCGGTTTGCATACATACATGTCGAGGGGCGTGGAAGCGCGGCGTGTAACCCGGTGCCGCGGAAATAAACGGCTTGACGGGCCGGGCCTCTCTCTCTCTCTCTCTCTCTCTCTCTCTCTCTCTCTCTCTCTCTCTCTCTCTCTCTCTCTCTCTGACAGCCACCCCGCGGTCCGGGTTGCCGGGCTGCTGACTCGGGGCGACAGGCCACACAGGCCGCCGCCCGGGTGGGGGGTTTAGGGGCGGGCAAGGACGCGTCGAGTCGCGTGGGCACGCGGGGCAGGACAGGACGGGGCGGGAGGGCGGCGGCGGTGCGTTCGGCTGCGGCGGGAACTCATCAGGAGTGGGTCCCGGCGGGTCCGGCGTGCAGCGCGCGCCGCCCCGATGGCCGGACGGGGTGGGAGACCGGACCGGGCCGTCCGGCAGGCCCCCGTTTGTGTCTGGGCTGCCGAGTCACCGCGCACCACGTCCCCATCGACCCCATCACATCGCCCGTCACTGTTCCCCCGTCCTCTCTTCTCCCGCGCCGCCGCGCGCCTCCGTGACCGTCGTAAAGGTGGATTTAGATTCGTGTATGACGCTGGCGCCGTACGCCCCCCCGGCCCCCGGATTCTTACGTTTCCGCTTCGCTTTCGTCTTAAAATCAGAAGAATCCGACGGGCGTACGGCGTCAGCGTCGTGCGAGACCAAGTCCACCTTGACGTCAACGTCGTCGGAGGCGGCTAATGAGTCGACGGCCGGGGCGTCTTGTTTGCGCCCGGCTCCGCGGCTCCGCGGCGCCGCGGCCCCGCTTCAGGGCTCCCAACTTTTTAACGCGCCGCCCTGCGCGGCGGTCCTGCGGCCCGGAGGGGCGGAAGGGAATGCGGGGTCCTCTCTGCCGGCGTCGTCCTCGTCGTCGTGGTGTTCGTCTTCCTCGGCAGCAACACGGAGGCTGCCGCTGCCGCCGCTGCGTCGGCGTCCTCAACACTTACTATCTTCCTCGTCGTTTGGCTGGTGTCGGTGCGGGGAGGTGGGGGGGGGGGGGTGTCTTCGCCGAGCTGCTGTGTGCGGACTACGTTACTCGTAGTAACACCAGGACTGCTCCCCCCGCCGTGGCTGCCGCGCTCAGCGCCACGAGCTGCGAGAGAAGCTCTCTCGCGCACGCCACGCCGCGCCGCGCCGCGCCACCCCGGGAGAGATAATCTCCAGCAAGCGAGTTCTCTCGGCAGAGTTCTAACGTCGCGCAGTTGCTGCCGCCGCTGCTGCTGCTGCTGCTTTCAACATCGGAGCCGGGTCTGTGCCGGGTCTGTGCCGGGACCTCCGGGTCCGACTGAGCAAGGCTGGCTTGGAAGCTGCAGGAATAAGGCTCTGGGAGGCCCGAGCCGCGCCGGGCTCCCCGCTGGATGCCCGACGCAACCCCCGCGGGCCGTGCGCCGTGCGCTGTGCGTGTGGGGGGAAACTCCGAGGACCCCCGGAGGCCACGGCCGCGGCTCCCCCCCCCCCCACTCCCCCACCCCTCCCCGCCTCCTTCCTGCGCCCCCGGGCGCTAAGGAGCCCCAAACGTCTCTGAACAGAGCTGTTGTATCGTGATTACGTTCCGAGGCACAGCGACGGTCTCGATGTATTTCTGAATAATATGCGGTAAACGGTCGCGTAGCGGATGGAGCCGCGGCCGCTGCCGGGGAGTTTGGCTGCCGCGGCGCGGGGCGGGCGGGGCGGGCGGTGCCGGCGCAAGTGCTCCTGCCTGGCTGGGCCGCTCCGACAATGCATATGCATGGCGGCAGATATCGAACACAGTTCGTGCGGCGGGATAGCGGCTGCGCGGTGCGGGGCCGTGCGGGGCCGCCGTGTCGCACAAATCGAGGGAGTGCAACCAGCCCGCAACTGCAGCCGGCCGCGTATCTCCGGCGTGCCGATGACGCCGCGGCCGCAGCAGCCCCGCGCCGCCGCCGCCGCCGTGTCTCGCCCGCCGCGCGCCCCGCCTCACGTTGTGGGCGCCATAACGTAGGCCGTCTTCGATACACCGCGCGGCCCGCGACTGCCGCTCTGATGAGGGGGCCGATACAGGAAGCGGTCGGGCTTTTGGCACGCGGCCGAAACCCGCCGCACCGGCGAGCCGGTGTCGTGTCGCGCGGCCGCTGTATGCACTGAGCCATGTGCACCATGTATGATGTG
This sequence comes from Megalurothrips usitatus, assembly GCA_026979955.1. NCBI lineage: Eukaryota > Metazoa > Arthropoda > Insecta > Thysanoptera > Thripidae > Megalurothrips > Megalurothrips usitatus. The sequence continues at coordinate 8,380,007 of CM049594.1, read as the reverse complement.
CACCACGCACCACGTGTGTGATGCCCTATGCACCTCATCACGCACCGTAGTCACTATGCACTTTGTGTAACCACGCCGGGCCCTTCGTTTTCACCGGCTTTACACACTCTCTTCCGCGGCGTAGATGCGTCGTGCGAGTGCCCCTGATGTGATCTCCGCGCGACTCGAGGACAGCTCTCGGGGCCTCAGCCGCTGCCGCCGCTGCTGAGAGTGACGGCTTCCGATGCCCGAGTGCTTTTGCTGTTATTAATCCAAACAAGCATCAGCGGAGCCGCGGCGTGGCGGCGGCGGCGTGGCGGCGGTGTGGCGGCGGCGTGGCGGCGACGTGGTGGCGGCGGCGGTGGGCGCGCTGCGCTCCGGTCACCGGTGTGACGGGCCGGCCGTGACTTGCAGGGGGCGGAACAACATTTCATTACCACGCCGCGCCACGCCGCGCCACGCCACGCCACGCCGTTCCACGGCGCGCCAAGCTGCGCCCCCCCCCCCCGCACCCACCCGCGTCGGCGTGTCGTCTGTGCTCCCTGTTTGATCTAGACTAATGGCCACCGGTTTCATACCCCCCCCACCCTCTGCACCGCTTTTTGTTTGACTTTAATTCAATACCGAAAATTTCAGTAGTGTCTTTAATTTTTTTTTTTCATCTCCCGCAGCGGCAGCGGCCGTCTGGGTGACTGCGGCAGGGGCGGGCTGGGAGAGGGCGGGGGGGGGGGGGCATCGATGTGGCTGCGGGGGATAGTATGGCACCGCGCCGACCACCACCACCACCACCATGTCACTACTAATGGGTTTGGCTGCGTGTGTGTGTGTGTGTGTGTGTGTGTGTGTGTCTCGTCCGATCATCTGACCGCCCGTATGCATGTGTGCGCGCGTCGGCCCTCTGGAGTATGACTTATCGTGTGTGTGGCCATCACTCACATGTCACCACTAACTTTTCTCCTTGTGGGAAAGAGGAAATCTCTTTGGGGCCGACTCGTACTACGACTAGTACTACTTGATGCGGGCCGGCGCTGTTGCCGCGTCGCGTCGCGCGTCGCCGTCTTCCTGCAGCCGGCGCGGGACGCTGCAGCGCATCTCATTTGCCCGCACGATTGCAGTGTGCGCGCATCCTTTTTATATGCAGCCTCTGTTTTATCGTGGTGTTAGTACTCTTTTTGCCCCGGTCGAAATGGCAAGGTTCCAGCGAAAAAAAAACGTCCGGGGGGGATGAGAGACACATATACGCAGTATCAGAGGCCGGCGCTGGAGCCGCTGGAGCCGGCTGGAGTGGGGAGGCGGCGCGGCAAACCACCTCCCCTCTCTCCTTTCAGAACGAGGGAGGCACCCTTCTGGTTATTTGCCAATATCGTTTCAGCCGGGTAGCTGATCAGCCGAGCAAATATCCCAGGTGGAATAAGTTTGAGGAACCCAATGGGTCCAAGTGTATACAAGTGGCGCTGCTGGTGATTCCTATCCCCCGATTCATCTTTTCCGCGCGGCGCTTTGCGGGTAAATCGTCGCGCGCTAATTTTCGAGTCATAAGTCAATTACACGCCCTCCCCCCCCCCCCTCTCTTCCCTCCCGCGCCTCCCTCGCCGCCGCCGTCACCGCCACCAGTGGGTGGCGACACGAGGACTTGTCTAATCGGGGAACGATGGCTCAAACCCATTACAGCGCGGACGGCGGCGGCGGCGGCGGGTCCGCGGCGGCGGGGCCTCGCGCGGGGCTTGTCCTTGTCTCAGTTTATGGACCGTTAATCAACAAGTTTGGTTGTGCGCGCTGGACGTGATGCCGTAGGACCCGGCCCCGCTGCTTATGTCCCGCTGTCTCAGTACTACAAGCGCCGGCCGACACAGCCGACACAGCCGGGCTCAGCCGCACACACCGCACCGAGGCGCCCTGCCCGCTCGGCCGCTCGCTCAACTCGCCCGCGCGTCTCGTTGGGGGGGCTTCGCACGACCGGACCGGAGAGGGCGACACACCCTCCTCCTCCTCCTCCTCCTCCTCCTCCTCCTCCTCCTCCTCCTCCTCCTCCTCCTCCTCCTCCTCCTCCTCCTCCTCCTCCTCCTCCTCCTCCTCCTCCTCCTCCTCCTCTTCATCATCATCATCATCATCATCATGACGCGTGCATTTCACACCAAAATGTAAATGTACCCGAAACACGTACATTTGCTGTAAAAAAATAATTGTACATACCTATGCACAAAATTGTATACATAAAATCACCACTGTTCGTTGGCCAGCACTGGCCGGTTATACAATCGGTGCGTACTGTCGGGTACCCCTTACATACTCCCGCGCTCATACACGCACACACCCACACATACAGCCCGTCGCTATTGCCGCCCCCTTTTGTCTCGTTTTTGCTTGAATGCCGCTGAATTGTGTCTCTCCCGCGACGAAGCGGGGTCAGCCGGGTACAGCCGGGGACAGCCTCCCGCTGCTGCTGCACATACGCCCATACAGTCCGGCCGGCCCCCGCCGTCCGGCCGAACGCACTGGGTCGGAGAGAGAGAGAGAGAGAGAGAGAGAGAGAGACGCACACATGTACACGTACGACGAGAGAGAGAGAGAGGGAGTCAGATGACAGAGAACCGCAGACTTGCGCGCCACGGTGGGTCCCTCATTGTCCGCGGGAAGAGACTCGTTGTCGGAGATGAGAGGCGGAGAGGCGGAGGTCTGAGGGGCCGTCGTGTCCCGCGGCCCGCAGCTCCGCGGGCACCGCGGCCGACCGGCAGTGGGGGGGGGGGGGGGGGGGCCGGTTTTTATGTTAAATTTTCCTACTAAAATCCTTGACAATTCTCACGTAAAGTACATGCATTTTTGTGCACTTATTATGTACAAAGTGAATTGTCAATGAATGAATGAACGAGTGAATGAATGAATTAACGAATGAATTAATGAATGAATTAGAGAATGAATTAATGGATGATTTGAACCGAACCCGCGTCAGGTGAGAGTGGCGTATGTTTCTGTTCTCTTATCCATCCGATCAGCAAACGCTCCCCCTATATATTTTTTTTGCAACAAACCGTGCTCAAAGCTTTTTTTTATCCACCCCCTTTTTCAGGAAAGGCTCTGTGCATGTGTGTGTGTGTGTGTGTGTTTGGACAAGAGACGTACGCTGTGCGGGAGTGGTGTGCGGCCGTATGACAGCAGCGTTACCGAAATGTGCGCGTCAGAGCAAACACACTGACCGACCGCACAGTACAGCGGGCGCAGCGCACGGGAACACGACTCACACACGCACACACACGCACACAGGCACACATCTGCTTGTGATAGAGAGTCTGAGAGCCCCGCTGAAAGGGATGTGTGATGTGTGCGAACCCCCCGCGGCCCGCGGGCCCGACTGTCGTACATGCTGGTGTGTGTGTGTGTGTGTGGGGGGGGGGGGCTCCCAGTTGTGGCCGGCGGACACAGCTTCTCGCCTCGGCAGCGCAGCGTCGCGGTGCACGGTGCCTGCAGTGACAGTCGGGGCCCGGCGGGGCGCCGCCTTATACCTGGGCGCGGCTGGAGCCCGGCTGGAGCCCGGCTGGAGCCCGGCTGGAGCCGCGGCCCTCCTCGGCCTGCCCAGGTGAGCCTTTGTCCGTCCTTGTCCTTGCACTGCCTGCCGGCCCCGCACCCCCAGCCGAGCTGTCACAATGTTGTGCCGCGGGACGGGCAGGCATTCCGCACTGGCGGGTGGTGGGGGACCCTCGGGGTGGTGACCAGCGCTGTGTGCCCGGCCTGCAAGCCCTGCACGCGCCGATACCCCATCTGCCGGGCACGGCCGTCCTGTTTCCCTGAACTGGCTGCATACAGCGGTGAGGGAGCGATATAGGCAGGATAGGAGGTATTCGCAGACACGGTGCTCTCAGATCTGATGCCGGGCGAGAGGGGACGACGGCGGCAGCGGCCCGCACCCGCACACCCCGGTGTCTGCTCTGCGCGTCAAGGCGCTCGAACCGGAGCGCCAACACGACCGCGGCGACCGCGCGTCTGTGAGCCCGGCTCCCGTCTGGCTGTGCATATGCGAGCAGCAAGCCCCCCCGCACAGATCTGGTCCGCGGCCCGACAAATCGGCTTAGTGGTTTCGATGATTGTGAAAGCCCACGCGCATCGGGTGAACGGAGCACGGTGCCTGCTGCTGCCGCCGCCACCGCCTGTCTGGCCAGCCGTGACTGCCCACATCCGGATTTTCACGCTTTTATGTTGATGCCACAGCGATGTAACACGGCGTAATCTCCCGAGCAAACGGCAGGCGGCGGGCGGCAGCGATGTTCGATAGCCGGGGCCGCCGCCGGGGCCGCCGGGGCCGGCGTGTCAGTCAACACCGCCGCGCGCGCGCGCGCAAACGTTTAAAACACTTCGCGCCTGATCGCGCGCTCCGGGTTTAATTCGCGCGCTCGCCAATCAGGCTGTGAGCGCGGCCGGCCCGGCACGGACGGCGACGAGTAGGGAGCCGCGCGGCTCGGCTGCCCGCGACACCGACCGACGCCAGACGGCGCTTCTTTCGCGCGCTCAACCCGCAGAAAAAAAATTAATTAAAATAACCGCGCAACGCACCGAAAACATTTTCAGACAGAATTTCCGGCGGAAAAGCGGAGCGGCCGCGGCTCCCGGCGTCACCACCACTTCCGCCACCCCGGGAGGGCCCACGGCGCCACGTATTGCTCTATCAGGGCGGGCGGGCCTCGGGGGGCGGGACACACCGTGCACCACGCAGCACCGCGCCGCACCGCGCCACGCCATGAATGCTAACCACGTGTAAATTGGTCGGGGAGGGATTGTATTAATTGCCCTCGGTGCGCTTTTCCAGCCTCGGGGCTCCCCTTAATGACTCATTCCGTGTGAAATGTGTGGCTCTGGGGCCGGGCCGGGCGGGCCGGGGCGGGGCGCGGCCCCTGCCGGCCTACCGGCTCCACGATCTTACCGATCTCGACCCCCCTTTGGCACTGTAGCCGCAGCAGCCGCCGCCAACCCCCACAGCAAGCAAGACGACGACAACGGTGGAGGAGGCCGGGGAGGAAGTAGGGGCCGTGCGGACGTAATAGGGACACGGACGCACTGTAAATACCGAGGGCCGAGGGCTCTCGATGGCCGGCCTAATGATGATATTGTTTGGAGGAGTAGCCCCGCTGATCACGGGTTGCGCAGAGGGGTGGGTGCCGGGAGAGGGAGGGAGAAGGAGGGGAGAGAGAGAGAGAGAGAGAGAGAGAGAGAGAGAGAGAGAGAGAGGGGAGAGAAGATACCGCCTGTTTCCTTTCCAGTGGGAGAAAGAGAAGCAGAGAGAGAGAGAGAGAGAGAGAGAGAGAGAGAGAGAGGTAGAGAGAGAGAGTCCTCCGTATGGAGGAAAGAAAACGCCGGGGGCGCCATCCATCCGGCCTCTCCGGCCACGGCCGCCCTTGATTCCCTCGAGCAGCAGGCCAGCGGACCTCGTCCTGCGGGTCCTGCGGGTCCTGCGGGTCCTGCCGGTGGGTCCTGCCGGTGGGTCCTGCCGGTGGCGGCGTGGCTCGGGCTCAGCCATTGGGAACGAAATCGCGAGCCTTGCCGCCTGAACCCGCCCCTGTGCCATCTCACCCCCGCGCAGGCCTTGGAGATGAAAAGAGGCGGGAGGGGCGGCAGCGGCGGTGCCCAAAGAAAGCCATCATCTGTTTACCGGCGTGGATGACTGCACTGATGTTGCCGTGTTGCGCCCTTCCCCCCGAGAAACGAAAAATGCTCTCCGCCGGACCGCAAAAGCGCGGCGAATCGAGAAATCATAGCGAACCGTCCGGGGGCATAGGAGGCGGTGGCCGAATACACTCGGACTTTCATACGGAGGTCTCTGGAAGGGTCTTCCAGAAAAAGAACCTCCCTCCGGGCCTCCTCCAGGTCTCCTCCAGGCCTCCCACAGGTTCCTCCAGTGGCGCCCCCTCACAGTACTGTACCTTTGCTCTGTCGATTAGCGGACGTGTGCGCGCCCTCCCAGCAGAAGGCGACTTCTCGACAAGGCGCGGGAATGGAGGGGGCGAGGGAGGTGGGGAATTTCTCACGGGCGTGTTAGAGTGTGTTTGGCAACAGTGTATTAGTGCGTGCCCCTGTGTGTTAGTGTGTGTGTGTGTGTGTGTGTGTGTGTGTGTGATTTATAGGAGGCAACACTGATGCGCCGCCGTGCTCTACACGCTACCGAGATCACCTGGACGCCTTCAAAAGAGCCGCCGTCTGCTCGTCTTGATCAGGAAGAATGAAAGAAAAGGGGAGGGGGGGGGGGGGGAGGGGCTGGAGATTAGGCGGGGGGCGTGGCGGGGGCCCGGAGGAGGCGCGTCTTAGAAGCGGACCGTTAAACCTCTGGAGCTCAGTACTGCAGTATTATTTTGACGCTGACTGGGTGAGTCTGTCTGCGGCAACTCTTGTCTGTTGAACACGGCTCATGCACGTTTACGCTGCTCGTCAAGTTTGAACGTTTTGACTTACGATCCCGCAGTGGACACTATACTTTAGGAGGTCTTGTCACCTCGGCAGTGGCAATGCCTGCCTACTGCCGAGCAGAGCCGGCCTAGCCTAACCCCGCGGAGTGGATACTAAAGGTTGGTTGGTGTAGGATTACCCACTGCAGGGGGGGATTATTGTCACTGACACAGGCTTGCTCTCTCTCTCTGTCTCTCTCTCTCTCTCTCTCTCTCTCTCTCTCTCTCTCTCTCTCTGCCTCTTGGCGGCCCCGGCCAGGTGGGGCCAATCAAGTAGAAAAGCGCAGGGGGAGAGAGAGAGAGAAAGAGAGAGGAGAGATTGAGGGGGAGAGAGGAAGGGGGTAGGGGTAGGCAAGGGAGAGAGAAAATCTCGGGTGGCAGAGAGGACACTGTTGCGTACGGTAAGCTTGAGCTCGCTCGCTTTGGTAAAGGTGAGACGGCACACGGAGACCCCCACTCTCACACACACACACACACAGACACGTACACACACACACACACACACACGCGCGCAGGGGTGTTGCCAACCTCCGCTGTCGTCGCACACGCGTAATGCGCCCCCTCCTCTCACAAACATGCGGTGATCGAATTACGATCACATTGCAGCGTGCGTCCCCCCCGAAAACTGTTTCGTGTGTGCGTGTGCGTGTGTGTGTGTTACTCGCGTTGTGATCCCTCTCGCGGGATGCGCCGACACCCGCGGCGTTGGTGGTGCGAACGGTGCGAACGGTGTGAACGGTGTGAACGGTGCGAGCGGTGTGAACGGTGTGCACGGTGTGAACAGTGTGCACGGTGTGAACGGTGTGCACGGTGTCAACGGCTGGCGCGGCCCGGCGCTCCCCCATAGGGCCGGGCTAATGGCCAGGTAATGGCGGGGCCACATCACCTCGTGCAGCGGGGCGCGGCGCGGCGCGGCTGGGCGCCACCGGGAATACGCCGCGCGGGTTATTGCCGGACTGTCAGCGCGGGGTAAGTGCAGGGAACTCGTGAATCATACGGGGAATTAACAAACGCCCTTGCGGCGGCACCCCTAACAAAAGTGCCGCCAAAGTCCTCATTTTTTTTTTTTTTTTTTTGCGGATTGTATCCCCCGATTGTTTTGGAAGTTTCCAATATAAAGTTTCCCACAGTGCATACGTACTGTAGCTCGCGGCGGCGCCAACACCAACGCAGCGCACGTCAATGCCCGCCGGTATGGGCTCCTCTATTCTCTGTCGTACCGGCCCCATTATGTGCGGCCAGTGGATCGGAACCGGACGGAACCGGGCCAGGCACCGATAAACGAAAAAAAAAATGAGCACGAAAAATAAAAAAAATAAAAATAATGATAATTTAGACGGCCTGATCTGAAGGTAATGAATTATTTCGGACCATTTCTGCCAATTCGCATGTTTATAACAACATTTTACTGGAATAAAAAATTATCCACATTTTTTTGAAGGCCTTGTAGATTCTTGGTGCTGTTGCTCGCTCCATGTCGATGACGCTCATACCGCACCGCTGCAGCCGCTGGAGCCGCTGGAGAGCGGCTGGAGGCAGCGAGCTCACCCCGGCGGGACGCGGTGCTGTGGGATAAAGGGCAGATTGGAGGGGCCTAAATCCCGCAGCACACGCAATTAGGAGGAAACCAGCAACCGGCAAAAAGAGAGAGGGAGGAAGAGAGACAGAGACAGGTGCACTGAGCGCACAAAAGGAGCGCTGGCCAGGGGCTGCGGGGGCTGCGGGGGCTCTGGACGAGATCACCGCACGAGCAGACGAGCAGACGAGGCCCCCATTGTCGCGGTGGAAAGAGAAATGACTCGGAAGGGGGCGCCGCGTCGCGTGGCCGGATGCCTCTCACCGCCTCACAATCACGTCCACACACACACACACACACACACTACACACACGCTAGATGGCGGGCCGCCCCCGTAAGTCCGCGCCTTTTGTGTGGGGCGGGGCGCTCGTGACCACCATGCGAGAGGTGAGGAGAGGGACGCTGTCCGGCAGGAGTGCCCGCCAACCCCCCGCCAACCCCCTCCCCCTCCCCCCGCCAACCCCCTCCCCCTCCCCCCGCCAACCCCCCGCCAACTCCCCCGCCAACCCCTCGCGACCGCGCCACCCGCGCCGCCCACATCGAATGTTCGCTGTACCTTCTTGCTCGGCCTGTATTCACTCCGCCCGCCGCCCGCGCCCATTGACAGAGCGCAGAAGGGAAAAGTAAGTTGACTTTGCTCCCGAGCGGCGCGCGGCGGTGAGGTAAGGGGACCCTCCCCCCCCCCCTCTGGTCCGCGTCCTTGCCGATCCTGCCTGGACCCAAGTTTACCCGGCTGCCCTCCTGCCCGTCGATCTTGCCGCAGTCGGTGATGTGACATTCTCTGGGCTTATTTCTTCTTCTTTTTTTTTTTGGTGGAGAAAGCAGAGCGGGTGTGTGGGGAAGAGGCACGCAGCAAAGCAGTATGGGAACTGGGAACATGTTTTCGATGAACTTTTTACTTTTTCCACGACGTGCGCGTTAGGTCTGTGCTAGGCCGTATATGTATGTATATGCTGCGCCCGTCTCCCTGCGTGTGTGTGTGTGTGTGTGTGTGTGTGTGTGTGTGTGTGGACGCAAGTGGGAGGCCCCTGCGTGTGTTTATTCACCACGACCAGGATGGGGTGTGGTGCGCGTGGAGGGCGGTCGGCAGAGGGCGTCGCGTTCCCCGAAGAGAGAAAGAGGAAAAGAGCTGCCGACGCCGTCATGGCCGCATGGCCGCCCCGCTGCTGGTGCCGAGGCCGTGCCGAGGCCGAGGGGCGGCTGCTGCCGCCGGGCTCACACGGGGGCCGTGCAGGCCAGGCAACCAAAGACGGTGTTATTGTGTTTCTCCAATTTCACGGCGGCCCTATTTGCTTTTAATCAACGTTAACGTCGAGGCAAACAGGCGCATGACGACGTCGGTGGCGGCGGCGGCGGCGGCGGCCGTGTCCGCCAGGACAACGCACTCGCTGTGCTCCTCCTCCTCCTCCTTCCGCGCTGCTCGAGCACGGGGATACGAAAATATGCACGAACCACATTTTAGTTAGACTTCTGGGTACGAAGTAGTGCATTTCGGTTGGGAGCGTATGCACTAAGTTAGTCGAGGCCAATAGTTTCTCCCCGCTGTGGTGGCCACCAGTGGTCAGCGCACAGATCGGCCCGGCGGCCCGCGCTGCTCTCGTCTCTGTGTCGGACGGCATGCACCGCCGCCCCGCCGCCGCCGCTGAGTCACCGGGGGGCGGGGGAGCCGCGGCCGCGATGATCGGGTCAGGCGTGCGTCCGTCGGACACTACTCGCGCCTCCGATGATGACAGGCAGAGTGCGTTTGTGTCGGTGTGTCGGTGTGCGTCGGGGCGGAAGGGAAGGGGTCCATGTTGTGGCGCCGCGTCGGGGCACCACCGCGCGGCCGGCAAGCCAGGCAGGCAGCCAGCCGGCGGGGCCGCCAGGCAGGCAGCCGACGCGGCCGGCGCACGACACGCCGCACGACACGCCGCACGGCCGCGCGGCGTAAATGTTTGAGCAGCACTGCGGATCCTTTGCTAGTAGGGGGAGGGCTCTTCTTTGCCCGCGCCGCGCCGACGCCGAAAGGTCTCCGCCGATCGTGACACATGCAACCCGCGGCGAGTACTGCTTCCTCCCGGCCCCCCTGCAGGCCAGATCCGATCGTCCGTTGATCCCGGCACCACCGGCCGCGCCACACCGCGCGCGGTTAATACTTTAGTGCCGCGGCTGGCGCGGTGCCAGTGCCGGCCAAGGCGGGGCCGCCGGGGCGGGGCGGGGCGGGGCTCCGGTACGGTCCGTCCGGCTCACGCGGCTTGTTTCCCCTCATCATCGGGGCCCAGCACTTCCCCGGGGTGACAGGGCGGGCGGGCCGCGGCGGCGGCGCTGCGCCGCGATTGGTCGCCCCGCACCCGCGGCACAACCAGCAGCAGCAGGACCAAGTGCACTATACACACACACACTCTTTTTCCCTCGTAGACCCTCTTCCATTATTATTATTATTTTTTTCCCCGCCGCGCGGCGAGCCGTACGTACTCTGGGTAAATACCAAACACAATCGGGCCGCGTGTAGAAGAACAAGCACCACCTGGAGCATTAAGCAGGACGCCGTCGTCGGCCCCTCTGTAATGACGGACGCGCGGTCTTCCCCGAAGTAAGGTGCGGGCCGCGTTACGCGAGGCCAGCGCCCCCTCGTGACCCGTCGGGCAGCGCCCCCCAAGGCATCCATCCAAAGGGCTCGTCTGTTTGCCTTGTGCCCCAGTGACCGAGGTGAGGGAGAGGTGCAGTAAGTGGCCGCGGCCGTGTGGTTGCGGTCGGATCCACAGCCCGCAGCCCCGCACAAGGTGTCGACCAGACGGCTCCCTTTATATACTTGGTGGTGGCCGGGGGGACACCCGTGTGTGTGTGTGTGTGTGTGTGTGTGTGTGTGTGTGTGTGTGTGTGTGTGTGTGTGTGTGTGTGTGCGCGCCACGGGGCCCCGCCCAGTCGTATCGACACGGGAAAAAGACTCCCTCACAGAGCAGAGCGCAGTTCGGATTATCGGTTACTTTATTCGGCACGTGGAATCGAGGCGCGGTCGTGTTACACATTTTCGGCCGCGGCCCGTGATTCCGTGGCAGAGATTGATGCGGCAGTCCGCCGCGTGTCCCCGCAGCGATACCCTGCTCGTTAGCGGGCCCTTGTTCCGGGCTGCCGCCGCCGCCGCAAAACTAGTCTCCCGCGCTCTTTCCCCCCTCATACTTTAGAGATGGCCGCGCGTCATGACTGTAACATGCTAAAATATTAAGTGCGCCGCGCGCCTCCCTCCGGCTTTAGTGACGGCCCCCCCGCGGAGACGCAGGCCGGGCCGGGCCGCGGCGCGGTCTAACTGTCGCTGCCGCACGGCTTGTCGTGGAGTGTGCTAAGCGTGTACGTGTGTGACCGCGCGCGCTGCACGGCTGGCGGACGGCTTCGAAATGTTTTCCCTGACACTCAGACAGTCTCTCTCTCTGTCTCTTTCGCTCTTCTCTCTCTCTCTCTCTCTCGCGGAGTCCTCCCATTCTTCTCCTTCCTCCTCGGTTTGTTCCCCTCGGCCGTGTCTCTGTCCCTCTGGTGGTCTGTAGCAGCGGGTTTGCCGCTCGGCGCTGCGCATCAGACACAACAGGCGCATCGGCGCAGCCTTAGCCTCGTCGTCGGAGGCTACCCTACCCCCGAGCACCGCGATGACCGCGAGCCCGACGTCCCCGTTGTGGGCCCGGTTTTGGGGGAAGGGGGCTTTTCGGCGTGACAAAGCAGCCCGCGTCTACTTCCCCCCAGCCGCAAGCCCCCGCCCGCCCCGGGGCAACAAATGGCGGAAGGGGGCAGGGGGGGGGGGGACGACGGGGGCCTCGCGGGGCCGCCGTCGTCATCCCCCTGCATCTGTCGGCGGGGAGCAGGGATTTAGAGGAGCGGCCCTTACGTGTGCCCCTCTGTCTGTTTGGCGTGCGTCGCGTGACGCAGTCGTCTCTCTGTCTCTCTCTCTGCCTCTATCTCTCTCCCTCTCCTGCAGGCTGATTCCCCCGTCTCTGTCCTCGCGTCCTCCTTCCTGCCGCAAACCAGCACACTGCCCCCCCCCCCCAAAAAAAAAGTCCTTTTTACTTTCTGGAAACCGGCAGGCAAAAGGAAAGATCGGAATGGCGAGGGAGTGGAGCACCGCCGCGTCCGCCGTCGGACCGGCCGTTTCGATCGCGTTTCTGTCGCGGAGAGAAGTTTCCGCCAGTGCCCAAGGACCTGCCGCGCGCGCCGGAAACTTCAACTCGCGACTGAAAAGCGCGCGGACGACGGCGAGCGACACAAGCAGCGCCACCTGGCGGCGTGTGCGTGTAACTAGGCTATCGCCCCGCGGGCGGCGGCGTCTCGAGGCGGTTCCCGCTCCCGGGGATGGATTCATCTGATCGTGTGTGTCCGGTTCTTGTTTCCGGCCTTGGAGGATTACACGGCAGCGTTAACAAGGGTCAAGCGGTGGGTGACATCAAAGCGCTGAGCGCTGAGCACTGGCTAGCGTGCGGCCGGGGCTGCCGGGCCGAGGACTACGAGTGGGAGGGCGGGGCTGCCGAGGACGCCTAGTGTCCGTCCGATCGAACGGCGATGGCCTAATCAAGGGGCGGGACTCGGCCGGGACATAATGAAGCGGTGCGGTATGCTGCCGTGCCGGCCGCAGCCGGCCGTGGGCAGCGCCGGCCGCTCCTGCTAATGAGGATGTACCGCCCGGTGCGGTGACACTGAGGCGCACACGGCACGACTGCGACGGCGGAGGTCGAGGCGGCCCGCTTGGGGGAAGTGGTAAGACGTTGGCGGGTCGTCCGGGGCCCGCGGAGGCAGAGCAGGAGGCGGGCCGCCTGCCTCCCCGAGCACCTCGCCGACGTGGTTGTGGTGGTGCTCTTTGATTCCCGCGGCCGCCGCCGCGCCGCCGCCGCGCCCCGCCCCGGCTAACCACAGACACGGCTCCGTACGTGCTGCGGCCCCGGCGGCCCGGCAGGTCCTTCGCGGCCCGCGCCCCGCCCGGCTCTGCCCGCCCCGCACGAGCCGCAGTTTGCTTGTAGCGAACGTGCCCCGGGGCCAGGTCCGTGTGCCGGGGCCGCCGGGGCCGCCGGGTCGGCGGCGGGGCGCGGAGGCCCCCGCCGTAGGGGATGGCGGCGGCAGCGTGGGCCGCCCGACCCGATCCGGTGCGGTGTGTGCCGGGGCGGGCGCGGCGGGCGCCCACACCGCCGCAGGGGCGGCCGGCGCGGCGACGTGAGGCGACGCGCCTCAATGTCGTCGCCCTCCCCGCTCAACTCGATCATCTTGGCGTTGCTCCGCGCTCGCTGCCACCACCAGACGCGCCTTAGTTTCCCGCTCGCCGCCGGGCGGTGGTTTCCCGGCCGAGGGGTTCGGGGGGCGGACCCGACGGCATGGCGCGGCCGTTCCAGCCGTCGTCCAGCCGGCCGGCCGGCCACCAAATCCCTCCTTAATTGGCGATAGCGGACCACAATTTTGCGGAATCCGCCCCCCGCGCAGTTGCGGTCCGTAATTGGTAACGGTCCGCCCCGCCTGCCCTCGGCCGCCCCCGCTAAATGAGCGCAATCACCACCTTGTCTTTCACTGGCGGGCCCGAAGCGTGTTTGTGTCCGGTCGGAGGCCGCGGGGGGGGGGGGGGGGGGGGGGGCGCTATCGCGCGCGGCCGCCGCACCTCACTGCGAACAACTTCTCAAAAGTTGGGCGGCCCCCCGGGCGGCGCGTGCTATCTGGGGCCGGCAGCCGGGCCAGCAGCCGGGCCCTCGCCGCCGATGCCGCCGCCGCTGCCCGGCGCCTTCGTCTCTGTCATTCTTACCTCGCGTCTCATCTATCTTATTAGCACCATCGCCCTGGCACCGTTATCCCACCCCTTTCAGTCCAGTCTTTATCCGGAACCATCCCCTCTCAATTCTTCTTCCCTTCTGTAAAGTCTCCCCCCTCCCCCCACCACCACCTCCCTCTCTCTCTCTCCCTCTCTCTTTCTCTCGCACCCTCCCTGTCTCTCTCGGCCCGGCCGACGCGCCTAATTCCCTCTTTGCTAGTAATTGCATGAGTCACTGAAATTCCATTATTGTAATTAGCCTTTCGGAGAGAGGCAAGTCTGCGTTCGTTTCCGGGGATGGGGTGGGGGGTGGGGGCTCTCAGCATCATCCTATCCCACTCTCTCTGCATGTCTTTTATACCTCGCTCCACCGCACCCCTCACACACATACTGCTCGCACACAGACACACACCTCCAAAGCAGAGTGTTATTGTCTACCGCACCCCCGCAGAAGGCTGTGCGCGCGAAATTTAAAAAAATAAAATAGCTTTTAAAAAAATTAAACCAGGTAAGGTAATTTTTTCCGTGCTGCGCCGGCGTGCGGCGTTGTGCATTGTACGTGTAAGTTGGGAATGAATCAGTCAGTCATGCAGAGTGCCCCTGCGGTAGTTCTCGCGGTTATCGTGTGTAGGGGCGGGCGGCGCCACTGCAGCTGCATATGCAGGTGAACTGGGTGGACCGGGCCGCTCGCTCGCTGCCGCCGCGCCACGCCGCCGAGGTCGACATTTCGGCCGCGCTATAAATCCATCACTGGCTTGTCTGCTCAGCGTGTGTGTGTGTGTGTGCGTGTGTGAGCTGCGCGTAGGCCGAACAGCGACTCGCTTCACCTGTAATTATGGGTCGTCTAGTGCAACATCCGTCCGGCAACTGCAGCAGCAGCAGCAGCAGCAGCGCGGCTTTGCCAGCCAAGACGATACCTGTGAAAGTTTATATGTGTTTCCGTTATATGTGTATGGATCTAGAATAATTTTTTTTTCGTGGACGCGCGCTATACGTGTCGCTTGTGGGTTATGGCCGGGAAAGTGGGAAATTCTTTGGTCATTGATTTCGTGATGCCGTTTCGCCCCCGCCGTTTGCATCGGCACGCTGGTCGGCACCTGGACGACGCGTCACACCCCGGGCGACATCCTGGGCGACGCGACCGCCGGCACCCTCCCTCCCTCCCTCCCTCCCTCCCTCCCTCCCTCCCTCCCTCCCTCCCTCCCATTATGCTGCACGCCTCGTGAATATTTCTGCATACATCGCGGTGGGGGGCTTCCGCAAAAATGCACGAATTAACACCTTTTGCTTATTCATGTGGGGCGTTTGTTGTGCCGGCCGGCGGTATGCGCGCCGCGCTGGCTGGCTGCCGTGCTGGCTGCCTGGCTGGCTGCCGGGCTGGCTGCCGGGCTGCCCGCCTGCGCTGATGCCGGCTTTTCCTCCTGGTGCCTTTGCCATGGGACTGTGCGCCCGCAAGCGCTGTTCCCGGGGTTCCGATCACGCCGCACCCGGAGCCGTACGGAGCGGGAGATTCCTCCCCCCCCCCCCTCCTCCCCGCTCGCCCCGCCCCCCGCTGTCGCGTGTTTCCGTTCAAGTTTACTTTACAAGCGCAACATTCCGGCGTGTCACAGCGGGCGGACACGCACGCACGCACGCACGCGGCACGAGGACGACGCGGCACGCGTGCGGCGCGCTACGTACAAGTGGCCTTGGCGGCGGCGGACAGCTGCCGCCGCCGCCGCCGCTGCCGCCGCGTCCCAGTTGACATAAGGGGTCGTCAGCAAAGTGAGGAGCGGAATACATAAACTCCCCCCCGGGCGGGCCGGGCTCGGCAGCCCCCCGACCGCCGCCGCCGCCGCCTCCCGCCCCCACGCGCTACGCCCTGCGCAGCCCTACGGGCGGCTGCCGCTGGGCTCCGAACCCGGGTCAATTACACCGCCGGCCGGAGAAGAGCGAAACCCTCGCCCGCTAACGAACGTGTATGGCAGTTGGCTGCGGGTGCACTAGAGTGTAGTCGGCGCGGGCCACCTCCGTGCACGTGTGTGTGTGTGTGTGTGTGTGATTCGGTTTTGGGGTCATCCCTCGCCGCCCCCGCGTTCTGACAACCCCTCTGCCACGTGTGATTACGCGCTTCCGGCTATCGTAGCGGAGAGAGAGAGAAAGAGAGTGTGTGTGTGTGTGAGAGAGAGGGAGGGAGCGAGCGAGCTGGAGAGGGAGAGAGAAAGAGAGCATGTGTGTGTGAGAGAGAGGGAGAGTGTGTGAGAGCTAGCGGCAGCGCGCTCTCGTGGGCCGCTCCGCGCCACGCCCCCCGCGGCGTTTAATAGAATGAAGCAGCGGGCCTGCAGGGCGTAACAGCAGAGCGGGGCAGGCAGGCCGGGCGGCGCGGCGCGGCTCACAAACTACGCGACGGCGGTATGGGTCGGCTGCGCTGCGGCTGCGCTGCGGCTGCGGTCACTCTCCGAGGAGGCCGAGGGGCGCTCGAGCGCGGGGGCAGCCGGGCGTTGTGTTGCTGGAGGCTGCGGCAGCTGCGCCAGCTGCGGCAGCTGCTCCAGCTGCTCCAGCGAACAGAGCCGGCACAGGACACGGCCCCCGGGACGACGGGGACCCTCCCGGGGGGGCCCCGGGGCGGCGTCTCCAGCCATCCTGCAATTATGCTCCGCGTATTCATCCGGGTGTTGCCAGAGAGAGAGAGAGAGATAGAGAGCGAGAGAGAGAGAGAGAGAGAGAGAGAGAGAGAGAGAGAGAGAGAGAGAGAGAGAGAGAGGGGGGGGGGGGGGAGGGAGGGGGAGTCTGGCTGCAGCAGGTAAAGGGGACGGCCGCCTCTGCGTGGAATGGAATGTGGAGGATAGGATTCCTCACAGACGGGTGGCGCCCCGGAGTCTGGAGGCCGCGGCGCTCTATTTCGCTGTCGGCCCCACTGCGGCGTCACTGTCGGCGCGGCGCGATGCGATGCGATGTTAATTCGGCGACAGGTAGCGCGGCCGCGGTCCGCGGGGGGGGACCGGCAGCGCCGACCTCCTGGCCGCTCCTGGCCTCCTGGGGGGGGCGATACTGCGTGAGGGGTGGCCGCACGAGGAAAGCCGCGGGTGTGTGTTCTGTGTCGGGCTCGGACGTTGCATACGTGGGCTGCGTCCACGGCGGCGGCCCTGGAATAAGTCGCATCCTGCAGCGCGTGGGGCCCCCGGCAGGCCGCACCGCGCCGCGCCGCCCGCCCCTCCAGCGGTACGTGAATGCAAGCTGTTAGGGACTGAAAAATTAAAAATAAAATGAAAATGTTTGCGTGTTGTTGTTGTTGTTGTCCTGTTTTACATACACGCTGTGCTGATCACACCCCGCGCAGCCAGCAGCCTCCCCCGCGATGCGCCCCCCCCCCCCCCCCCCACCGCTGACCTCTCCGCCCCTCCCTTTGCCTGCTTGCCCCGCCCCATTTGTCTTGTATCCTCGGTGACAAAGCAATTCTCGAAAGGTATCAAGAGGTCATCGATGTGCGGCGGTCTATTCAGGTCCGATTCCGGAAAGCGATCCATCGCCGCCGCGCCGTCCATCTGTCACCCGGGAAGTGTGGCGTCACGGCCGTCACTGCACTGTGGTTAGGTGGCTTGCACTGAAACGGCATGACACTTCTAGGTTGACGAAAGTGCAAACCTTACTGCCCGAGATGAATTGACAAAAGACTTGCACATCCAAAATTACTTGCACTGCCCCGGCATCCCACTACCTGCTTGCATGTTCGCCACAAGGAGGTGGAAGGCAGGGTTGAGCTCCCGGCCTGTGCGAGTTGTGGGTGGCTGTTCCGCCACATTCCCCGTGCAGCCGCGCCACCAGAGGCTTGCACTGCCGTCATGGCTTGGGTTGCACACAGGGTTGCGCGGCGGGTGGCAGGCCGGCAACCATCTGATCGCACTGCCGGTTGCGTTCGCGCCACCACTCGCTTCACTCTAGTCAATAGGAGGGTTGAACTTCGGGACCAGTAGACATGCACTGAGAGTGGTGCGCTCGCAAGCCGTGCGTCACCTACAGGCATGCGCGCGCCGGACCCATCCCGTGCGGCCGCGCCACCAGAGGCTTGCACTGCCGTCAAGTCGCGGGTGTCCTGGAGCGGTGCGCCGCCATTCCCATGATGCCAGTTCGCATCTTCGACTGCGCAGTAACGAAAAATTGAGGAAATCGCGAACCAAGAACAAAAGTCAGCTGCATACTGATCGTTAATACTATTTGCTTAAGACTCCAAATATTAAGCTATCGCCACTATCATAACTTATTAAAGTGGCGATTTATGTAAAGTACGTTAGATGGCCCATAATGCACGGGCAGTGGTAGGCCAGTAGGCCAACGTTTTGCCTAATTATTTTTAAGCTCACACGAATTTTTATATTTACATAGGGAATGGGGCGTGAACAGAGACTAATTCAATACCGCGAAAATCATATCCATACGCCTCAGGTTTTACACGCGCTGCGGCATCTTATAAAACCGTGAAGCCTTGGCAGCTCGGGTCGCCTACCCTCCTCCGCACTCCCCCTCCCCTCCTCTCCTTCACTGCACGTGGTGCGCGCACACCGCCGGGTCCGAGCGTCTGGGCACGGAGGCAGGTCGGGCTTCCCAAGTCTGTCCCTCAGTGTTCCTCCGTAGCACAGATGGCAGCGTTGCAGGTTGGTGAGTAGGGATTCGTGTGTTCTAATACCAGTGTTCTTGTGTAGTGTCCTTGTATAACAGTATATGCTTCTCTCCCTCCGTAACAAACTCAAAAGGCCGTAGGAGCATTGACCCCAAACGAAGGTTCCGTGAAGGCTAATTTATTGCTTTTTGGACCCTCGGTACCTGACGACTAGGGTTGCGGAAGTGCAAGCCTCGCTGCATGTATACGGTGGCGGCAGTGCAAGCCTCGCCGCAAGCTCACGGTGGCGGCACTGCAAGCCTCGCCGCATGTACACGGTGGCGGCAGCGCAAGCCTCGCCGCAAGCTCACGGTGGCGGCAGTGCAAGCCTCGCCGCATGTACGGTGGCGGCAGTGCACGGTAAGGGTGGCGGCAGTGCAACCCAGCGTGAGGCCGAGCGTCAACCCTAGCTGCAACCCATATATTGCAGCGCGCTAAAGTTCAAGCATAGTGTTGACATGGGACCGCCACCTTTAGGTGTACTATTGGTAACCCGGCAAGGGTGGCAAAAGTGCAAGCCGCCTGATTACAGTGTGGCCCTCGGCGCCCTCGGCGCCCTGGGCCTGGGCTGCCGGACGGCGGCGGCGCCCGCGGGGCCGGGCTGGCGCCGGCCGGCTAGCGTTACTCGCCGTTACTCGCGTTACTTCGTGTTCGTGTCCTGCTCATGTCCGGCGCTGGAGTGCGTACAGTACGGGTCTCGCTTCGCACCTCGGAGCTGAGAATTTCGGTCTGAGTGAGTGAGGCGGCCGGGGGCGGCGCACCACAGCAGCTCAGCCTGTTCCCAGCGGGCCCCAGTCGGGGGGGCCGGGCCCGGCTGGCCGCCGCCGCTGCAGAACCCCCCGCTGATACAGACGCCGCCCGGATAAAAGCGTGTCAACGATCTATGGCGGAAAATGACGACTTGACGCCCCGCCGCCTGCGCGGCCGCTGACGGCTGGAGGCTGCGCCCCCCGGGGGGCGTGGCCGACGGCGCCCCTCTCCTCTCTCGCGGGCCGCGCGGCGGGCGCCGGCCCGACACAGGCGGGCGCCGGGGGGCGGGGGGACTCAAATCCTGATGCAGGTCCCAAAGGCCCCAAGGGTCCTGAGAGCCCGAAGGGCAGACGAGAGTGGGGGCTATTCTGGTCGGCGCGGCATTGTGCGCGCACGCCGCCCTCTCCGCGCCTCGCGACGCCGCGCTGACAACACTTTACAAGCGCACGTACCGCCCCGGCCGCCGCCACCGCCGCTTCCTCACTTGACTCCTCGCGTTCGGCCGGCGCCTCCGTATTTAAATTTAAATGCCCCGCGGCCGGCCCTCCCTGACGAGATAAAGGCTTTTCTAAACACGTCCTCTTCCTCTGTTGCAGGTGAGTCGGCTGTTCGACGTTTCGGCTCGGCGCGAAGAAGTGCGTGAGTCCTCAGCCACCCCTCAGTGCGCCCCGCGGTTGCCCTCCCCCCTCCCCCCTCCCCCCGGGGCCCGAGTCGGGAGTTGAGCGCAGTGTGTAGCCATTCCCGACTATTGCTCCCGAGGGGACGGTCGCCCAGGAACAAGCGTCACTCGTCCGAGGGGCCCCGCGGCGCCTGCCGGGGCCTGCTGCTCTGGCCGCGCCGCGGCGGACTTCGGCTGCTTCGGCACTGCCGGCCTTGGCGGCGTGGAAAACTGTTTGTTTCGGAAAACAAGTTGTGGCGTCGGACAACAAACGTGCAGCGCTCTGCTGTGGTGTCCGCGAGTCCGATACGCCAACCCCGCGGTTAGAGAGAGAGAGAGAAGGGAAGAAGGAGAGAGATGGCAATTGGCGAGTGACGGACCCGGACGCTGGGCTGCAGCCCGTTGAATCTGCCTCACGGGCCCGAACCGCTTACAGTTGAGCTGAAACACGGAAACGGGCGTTTCATAGTCAATCTCAGCTGCTCGTCACTGTTGCCGCGGGCGGGCGGCGGGCAGGCGGCGGGCAGGCGGCGGGCAGGCGGCGGGCAGGCGGCGGGCAGGCGGCGGGGGCGTCGAGACAAATGATCTCGCCATCCTGTCCTCATTCTATTAAGTTTGAACGAGTCGGGGGCCGCGGCCGCGGCGGTCCGTGCCGTCGTGCCGCCGTGCCGGAGGAGGAGCGGCAGCCAGCTTCCCTCCCTCCTCCTCCTCCGACGGCGTCTCGGAGTCCGCGCGGCTTCCCGTTGGCGCCTATATAGTTCGCCGCACACGCCGACGATGTTTGCTGCAGACGTCGCCGCCGTCACTCTGCCAATCAGTGCGACGCCGCGGGGCCGCGGCGGAGGGGATATCGCCCGATGCACAGCGAGTTGGCGGCCGCTGCCAGAACTCCCGAGCGGCTGCTGCTGCGGGCCGGGGTCATTAGGCGTGGCGGTGCACAATGTTGATTTTATTCATGTCCCCTCCGGCCGCGCCGCGCGCCGCGCCGTCCACATTTGGCACACGGTCCCCCCTTCCAAACTGGCTGCTGTATATAGTTTGACTTATTTCTCCACACGATCCCCGCTGTCGTATTTTTCTCGGCCCGCCAGCCCGCCGTCCCACCGCGCTGCCGCCCCCCCCCCCCCCCGGCCGCGGAGTGTGGAAGCTTGTGCACTTGATAGGCCACTTCCTGAGCCGCAGCAGGGAGTAGAGGCCCGCGGGGCCCGCAGCGCGGCTGTCATGGGAATCCGTCACAATCAGACCTATTCCCTTTCTCCCTCACCCCCTCTCTCTCTCGCCCGCTCCCTCTCTCACCCTATCTCTCTCGCTCCGTCCATCTCACTTCTCCCTCCCACCGGCATCGGTCATCATGGTTCCGGCCGCTCACACACACACACACATGGCACACACGCACACACACACGCGCACGCCAATTTTCCTCCCGCCGCTTTCTTGCCTTATTTCTGTCCCCGCCGCCGCCTCCCCCTCGCCCCCGTTTGCACTTCCCTCTCCTATCGCCCCTTTTTCCTCTTTCCCGCGAACGGAAGGCGCCGCGAGCCGATCCGAGCCGGACGGAAATGTGTTGATCGCGTCGGTCGGCAGTGGTCGGCACGTCGTTGTCCTGGGCTGCGGCTGACTGGCCGCGCGTAACTTGGGGCGTCCGTGCCGGGCAGTCAGGCAGACAGTCAGGCAGACAGTCAGGCAGACAGTCAGGCAGGCGGGGCAGGCACGGGTAGTTAGGCCGCGACGTGTTCATTAGATGCTGTACGTGTTGGCTGCATCGGCCACCTAAGGGGTTCCCAGCCGCAGCAGCAACAACAGCAGGTTCATTAATGCCACGTCGACGATATGTGCCGACCGCCTATCCTATGCGCCCGCACCTCGCCCGCTGACCAGCCACCAGAATTTTTTTTTTTCAATTTGAAAAGCGCGCGTGTGTCGTGTGCCAGGACCCGTGTGGCGGCGCGGGAAGGGGTGGGGCGGAGAGATGGCACGGCGGCGGCGGCGGCTGTATGCCTCACATGCGGCTCCGCCGCCCGTGCGCCACGCCCCGCCACGCAGCAAGTCACCGCGCCGGGCCGCGCCGGGCCGTACGTGGGGCAGAGGCCGTGCTCGTCTGTGACGGGCCGCCGAGCCGCGCCCGGCAATCACGTGCGGGGCGGGCGGCGGGAGGAGAGCGATCGGCTCGTAATCACGATGCTCGCGGTGCAGCGCTGCCGGCCTCGGCCCCGCCGCCGGCCTCGGCCGGGGGCCTCGGCCCTGCGCGCTGCGCCGCGTCTCCCCCTTCCACCTCGTCATTATCGCGCTGGCTTCATGCGTATTAGCCTG
This sequence comes from Megalurothrips usitatus, assembly GCA_026979955.1. Taxonomy (NCBI): domain Eukaryota; kingdom Metazoa; phylum Arthropoda; class Insecta; order Thysanoptera; family Thripidae; genus Megalurothrips; species Megalurothrips usitatus. The sequence continues at coordinate 8,357,918 of CM049594.1, read as the reverse complement.
CCATTAGGTGAGACACCCCCGCCGGCAGGGCCCCCCCGCAGCCCGCGCGGCCCTCGCGGTAGCCGGGCCGGCGCCGCTGCTGTTTGCCAGGCACTCGATGTGTCCGCAGCAGCGCAAGGTGGACGGCGGCATGGGGGGGGGGGGGGGCAACGGAGTGCTTCAGGGGCTGCCGACGGCGGCGACGGGGTCGAATCCGTGCACGGCGGCCCTACGACGGCCCTCGACGCTAATAGTTTGGGGAGCACCGTCGCCGTGCCGCCGCGACACCCGCCCCGCAAGGCAAACACCTCTCGACGCGGACCTCTCGGCACATCGACCGCCAGTCCGTGTCCTCCCTGTGTCCGGGCCCCGTGCCGCGCCCCGCCGGGCCTCTGGCCTGCTGGCGCCGCCGGGCCCCCGCGACACAGTCCCGCGCGCCTCACCTGGGACCCTCCGGACCCCCCGCGCAGCCGTGGCCCCCGACGGGACACCGCTGTGCGTCGCGTCGCTGAATTTATCGGGGCGGAACGAGCACGTTTCGGTGTACAGTCCCGTCGATAAATATTGGCCGGCGGCACGGTGATGTAGCGCGCCTGCCGCAGCAATAATAACATCCCCCCCTCCCCGGCCCCACGCGGGTCCCTGCTCCTCCCTTCTACTAGATCGCGCGTAGATTTCGGCGGCCGCACGCGGAAAAGTTTTGCGTTTACAGCGCGGCCCGCGGCGGCGGCGGCGGCAGCAGCAGAGATAAATCGTTTGCGGCGCGGATTTCGATTTGTGGCCGCGGACTCCACCTGGCCGGGGCTCGGCGCTGCCCTGCAGCGGCGCGGGGGAGGCGGGCTGCGCTGCGCCCTGTTGTTGTTTTCCTGCATAATTTCCCGCCGGCTGTTTTCGTGCCCCGCACCGCCGCCGCCGCCCGGTCGGCTCACATTATCTATCCCTCCGCGGCCTCTGGCCCGGCGCCCCCGGAATAAACCGCGGCGCAGCGCGATCTCCTCCCCGCCTCCCGGCCCCAGCCGGCTCAGCCGGTGATCTGCCGGGATCTGAGCCCTTTCTTCTGCAAAGTTCCCAAACTACTTTGGGCGCGGCGGCCTGACCTTGACGCACGCGGCGGCGCCGCGGCCCGTGTCCGTCCGCGGCCGGCGGCGGCGAGGTGCGGGGCGGACCCTACTCAGCCTCGCGGCCGACGGGCGGGCTAGGCTCTGGCTAGGCTCTGGCTAGGCGCTGGATTTGATTTGATTTATTTTGCTTAAGGTACAGACAACAGGACTGAAAAGTCCCTGGATGAGTGGAGACTGCCTTACTCGCTGCGTGAATCCGTGGTGCCGCTACCGATGCGGTTTGCGCCGCGGAGAAGCCGCGCGGTCGGCGCCGACGACGGGCCGCAGCCGGCGCCGTCCGCGCTGCTCAATGCGACGGAAGGCATTGCGCAGCAGCAGCGCGCCGCCTGGCTGGGCGGGGGCGGCCGGGTAAAGTAGTCTTCTTGTGGCTTCGGGACGCATGCCCCCCCCCCCTCTCTCTCTCTCCCGAACCCCGCCCCCGCCGCCGCCTTCGCGTTTGCTTGCGGGTTCCCGCCGGGATCGCCCCGTCGTCCCTGCCGAGGATCGGAACGACCAATTAGGGTAAATAGGGCGCCATGACCCTCCTTGACCTCTCCCGGCCGGCGGCGCTGCGTACTCGGCGCTGTGCCGCTGCCCCCCGCCGCCCCGCAGCGCTGCGCTGCTCCGGCGCGGCCAGTGTGTGAGTGCGGGCGGACCGCACGAGGCGGGTGGGTGTGGCCGCGTGGCCGCCCCTCATGATTGGCAGCCGCCGCGGGCCGCGGGGTGGTTCCTGGCCGCCGCCGCCCGCCGCCGTCGGGGAGGGTCGGGTCCGGGTCGGCGCTGTTGTCGTTGTGCCGGAACTATAGCCCAGGACTCGCTGCCCGCGGGGCCGCGTTGCTGGCTGTATTTGCAATTCAGCCCCCTGCCCTTGCAAACTATCGTCCGACCGCGCTTCTTTTCAGATCCGTTGGGGGATGCGGAAGGAGGGGGAAAGGGAAGGAGATAGTACATAGAGTGGGAGAGAGAGAGAGAGAGAGAGAGAGAGAGAGAGAAGGGGAGGGAGGCAAAGTAAACAGTGTGCTGTGCGGGCGCCGAAGGGGTTGGAGCGGGAGCGGGGCCGCGCTGTAATGAAGCACAGATAAAAGAGAACAACAGGTGGAGACGCAGATATAACCGCGCGGCACAAGGAAGGGGATGAACATGATGGAGAGAGAGAGAGAGAGAGGGAGAGAGAGAGCGAGAGAGAGAGGAGGAGAAGGGGGCGAGCGGGTAGGGAAGGAAGCAGCTGCGGGCGAACAGCGGGGGGATGGTGGGGGGAGGGGGGGGGGGCGCGGGTCCGTCTTGCCGTTTCTTTCTTCGGGCTCTCCCTCCGACAGCAATTACATACACCGCGCTTGGCGAGCTTGGCGAGCTTCGGCCGGCACCGCTGTGGTCTCAGCGCCGCGCTATGCGAGGCCGTGCTCCGTGGTACGCCGCCGCGGTGCCCGCGGAGGTAAAGCAGGGCGCCATGTGGCCCTTTCCCACGGAGGGCGCGCGGCGGGGAGAGAGGGTCATCGCGAAGGGTTAGGTCCTGCGGGCTGGGGGGGGGGGGGGGGGGCGAGCGGGAGGGTGGCGCTACCACATCGGTGTGCCGAGGTCACACGCACTCGTGCTGTCGCAATGTTTATCGAGACTGGTGGTGGTGTGGAGACGGGCTGAGCTGAAGGGTGGGTCCGAGGGGCGTTGGGGGATGGGGGGGGGGGCGGGGGTGCTCCGCGAGGGATCACCGACCGCCCAGCATCTAATTAACCCCCGCGATAACGCCACAAGTTGGCAAACCGTTTCCGAGGAGGTGCGGACGGGAACGGGCGAGAGCCGCCTAGGAGCCGCCTAGGAGCCGCCTAGGAGCCGCCTAGGAGCCGCCTAGGAGCCGTCATGGAGCCCTGATCCGCCGTGATGGTCGTCCTTGTGAGGCCGACTGGTCCGGCCCGGTCACGGCCGCACTTTCTTTTTCGGGCTTCTGTTCATCATGCTGCCGATCATCGCCCGGAGCAGCGTGCTGCAGCAGCAGCGGAGCGCGCCTCTGCCCTGACCGGCTCCGTCATCATCATTAAAACCGTCACGAGAATCATTATTATCTCCTCTGCGAGTGGGGGGAACAGGGGGGGGGGGATAATCTGAATACGCGGGACGGCCTGATCAGGGCAAGCGTCTGGCGGCGAGGGCCTCGGCCGCACGCACGTAAGCGCCCCCCCCCCCTCTCCCCCCGCGGCCCCCCGCCCCTCCGCGCGCGGGCCGCCCCGGCGCCGATTTGTCTTTCAACTGAAACGATCCACACACGCGGACCCACGTGGCCGACAATTAGGATGCGAATGTTTGCGCAGCCGGGCCACGCCCCCCGCGCCCCCCGCGCCCCCCGCGCCTCCAGCCGGGTCTGCCGGGCCCCGGGAGGGGCTCCGCTCGTCGTGTTCCGGACGGCCCTGATTGCTGATTTGACGGCCGAGTGTTGCGTGCGGCCCGGAGGCCCCGGACCTGCCTCGTATAACCCCTCCGCCCCTCACGGACTTGTAAAGGTATACGACCGGAGAGGATTCGGACTGAAGGCGGCTGCGCCCGGCTGCGCCGGAGCGGGCGTAAAGTTTGAGCTGAGGCCGTCAGAACAGCCCCCGTGCAGCGCGCCGATCTGCTGCTCCGAGACGGTGTCCCTGGAGAGACTCCGAGGGGGCGCGGCGGGGCGGGAGGCAGCCGCCAGGCCGCGGCCGGGACCCTGCCCTGGACTCCTGCAGCAGCAGCAGCAGCAGTCGGGCGGGGGCAGAGCAGAGGACACGGCACGGGCAGGAGGGCGGCGCCGGCCAGGGAAAGGATTCCGAGGATTCACTCGGGAACGACTTAAATCCGCGCCGGCCGTGTGCTTTATCCTGCAGGACCTCTCCGCGTGACCTCTCCGCCCCGCTAGAGTCCCCCCGCCGCCTCCGTCCTCTCCCGCCCCCCGCACCACCATTCCACCCGCGGCGCCGCCGGGACCCCGTCCGTCGGCGACGCTACGCCCCGCTCACCGAGTGATTCGATGGCGATCTCGGCGGGGATGTTCTGACGGAGGCACGCAGCGGACACGGCACGCACACGCACGGCCACGGCACGCAGGGCACGCAGGGCCGCTGTGAGGTAATGACGCCGAGGGTGCGTGACGCCTCCCGTGACGCCGCACGGGGTGCGCTGCGGCCAGACGTGTTAAAATGAGACAAGCGAAAGGAATCTGGGAAGGGGGGCCGATCGGAGCCGAGCCGGGCAGGCGGCCCGGGGAAAAATTACCTTGCGTCGTGTACCTATCCACCTTTTTGTGTCTGTCGGTGTGTGCCTCGGAGGTGGGTGGGTGGCTAGGGGGCCGAGTGAGCACTACAGGTGTTGACTGACTGGCGGTGAGGTCCGGCCAGAGCGACCACGCATCCTACATTTGGTTTTACTCGGTGGAAGCGGGGATATGTGTGGTTACTGCTTGTGAATCGACATGGCGCGGTCGTCGTCGGCGGACTGGCATCGACATGAGGATGTGAGGCCCGCGGCCTCGATCGACTCCACCGTGTTGCAGTGCGTCGGTACGTGTTCTCGCGGACGTGGCCGGCGCAGAGGCGAGCGGGAGGGCGCCGCGGGGGAGGGCGTTGCTCAGACTGGCGGGCGCCGAGCTGCCAGGCTGCCGGGCCGCCCTGTCCACCCCTGCAGCAGGGCCCTGCAGGGGGCGGGGCGTTATAAATCTGTGCGCGGTTCGAGTGCACGGAGGACCTCCCTCCTCCTCCGCACACCGTGCAGGCTTGCCGCTGCAGCCGCCGCTGCCGCCGCCGCCGCCGCACCGCTCCTCTGATAGATCTCTCCGAGGCCAGCAGTAAAACCAGCCGTGCGGAAAAGGGAGGCAAGTCCGTCGCCGGGGCCCTGCCGGGGGCCGCGCGAGTGATTCCGATAGGGCCTAAATCGACTGCTGGAGACGGAGGGCCCCCGGCCGGCAGGCCCCGGCCCCAGGCCCCGGCAGGCACCGCCGGTAGGCCCCCGGCACCGGTCGATGCGATGCTGCGACGTGGGCCGGCCGGCACGCGGTGTGGAACGGACGACGGCGACGCACCAGTTATTTCCCCTCGATTAAAACGATCGGGCCGCCCCTCTGCGGGGCCGCGGCCGGCCGTCTGAGGCGGCGGCGCCCGCCGGTGTCCACACACGGACCGCCCGGCCAACGTTGGAGGAGTCCGCCGGCGCCGAGAGTACATACGCGTGCGTGCGTGTGTCCGCAGGCGTGCCGCGCGCGTGGGCCGCCGGGCTCACAATAAATAGCCTCAATGATACCACGCCGGCCGCGGCGCACACAGGAGAAATGAAAAGTCCAGAGTCTATTTAGTCCGCTGGCTGCGCTTCTGAGGGGGGCGGGGCCCTCCCTCGTGCGCCTCCGCCCGTATAACGGAGCATTACCGAAACAGAGGCGGACGTGTTTTTGGAACCGTTTGCTGTAATCGGTCGGTGCGCGCGGCGCGGCGGTGTCTGAAAAGGGAAATGTTGCTCGGCGGCGTTGCTCCGGCGAGTGGTGAGGCCGCATGTGGTAACGCCCGGCCGCCCACCGCGGAGCCGCGCACAGAGTGCACCGAGTGCAGTGGGCGAGTGCAGCGGCGGCACACGGGCCTACGCCTGCCGGGGCCGGGCGGGGCCGGGCGGGGCCGGGCGGAAGTGGACAAGAGCGGCAGATGAAAGAGTGAGCGGCCGGCCGGTGTGCTGCGTGTGGACCCGGCACGGCACGGGGAGCCGTGTGTGTGTGCGTGTGTGTGTGCGTGTGTGTGTGTGTGTGTGTGTGTGTGTGCGTGTGTGCATACACTGGGGGGGAGGAGGTGCGCAGGCTGGCTGCGGAGCCTCTGCAAGCAGGCGCCCGACAAATAGGCCAATTAGGCCCCTCAGGAGTTAGGTCGAGCGTGGTAGGTCCGTGTGTGTGTGTGTGTGTGTGAGGGTAGCTTCTCGACGCGGTCTCCATGGCGGACTCCATCGGGCTCTTGCTGCAGAGCAGTCCTATAGTATGCTTGCTAATATAGCAGTACAGCCAGCCACCCTCCTGCTCTCTCTCTCTCTCTCTCTCTCTCTCTCTCTCTCTCTCTCTCTCTCTCTCCCTCCTGTTGACTGGACCTCACTCCGCACCAGCCGTTGTCACTGGGTCTATTCTCGGTGTCCGCGTTGACGGCCGCATTCGCATATCATCTCTCGTGCCGTCTGTGTCCGTGCTGCTGGAGGAGGTCGCAGGGAGGGTCTGGAGCGGAGCCTCATGTAGGTTAGACAAGGCGGTTCTCAGCGGCGCGGCGCGGTGCCGCCTCTCTGCCTCTCCGCCGCAGTTTGTCGACGCTGCAGTGCGCGCTGGGCAGGCCAGAGGCCGCGACGCACTGCATACGGCCCGAGATCATCTTAATTGATGAAAGTACTCCCTCCCGCGCCGGCCGGCGCAGAGTCATCGTCGGGCAGTGGAGGAGGACGATTGGGGCCGGCGTTACTAGCGTGTCATTGGTGTGCGCTGTGGGCTCGGAGAGAGAGAGAGAGAGAGAGAGAGAGAGAGAGAGAGAGAGAGAGAGAGAGAGAGAGAGAGAGAGGAGTAAGACGCAATGACGGGCGGTTAGGAACCCGCTGGGCCATGTTTAACCGCACAATTACTTAGCCGGCGGGTCGTGCGCGCGGGCCATGAGTCGCACCGCGCCGTACCGCCGCGGGAGGGGGGGGGGGCACCCAATTGGAGCGCGATGCGCGACTGTTCTCGCGGACTATCGGTGGGGCCGTGTGCTGCGTGTTTGTTTATGCTAATAGCTCCGGAGCGAGAGGGGAAACACGGCGAGAGCAGACGGCCCGTACGAGTTTCTGATTTGACTGGCGATGCATATTTGATGTGTCATACCAGCAGCCGGGGCCAGTCGGCGTGGCCGGACCACCACCGACGGCGGCGGCGGCGGCGGCGGCCATCTTGTCGGAGGCACGACTCGCGCGCCGCCGCCCCGCGACATGGGAACGCGGCGTCCATTAAGCAACACATTCCACCGAAATAACAGTCGCTCATATTCCGGCCGCGAGCCTCGCTGGCCGGCGACTTTTTATATTCCCGAATGTGAGTCCGACACGTTCGGCGGCAAGGAGAGGACTTTGCAGTTGGCGCACCGCGTTCTTAGTTTTTTCGGTGCGGTGATTTTGGTAGGAAGATTTTGGCACGCGGTACGATTGTCTTCCCTCCCCGCGCGGGAAAGTTTGCACAGACAAGGACGAGACACAAGTTTGTCCGAAAGTGCACGGAAGGACAATGACGCACGCCGGCGCCGCCGCCGGCCGCATCCCCCGCTGATAAACTTGTCGGGGCAAATGAAGCTCTCAAGAAACACAATATAATAGTGACGCGAGGCCCACAATTAAAGCACCGGCCGGGGCCGTATAAATTAGGAAGACAAGGCGCGCTGCGGGGTTTCGCCGGCCTCTGGGTCCGCGACGCGCGCGCTCCGTGAGAGTGCTACAAGCGCTGCGCGCGTCCCCATCCGAGAGCGAGTGCTGCTTGTCAGATCCACAAGGGCGATAGGGGAGCCGCGTATAGCGTTATCAGAAACACATTACCAAGGGATAAGGATTCTAATTTCGGGTCATTTACGTTTTCATTGGCCGGGCCCTCCCACATGGAACAGGGCCACGAGCCGAGGGACACGCCCCGTGTCCAGGTAGGGTCCCCTGGGTGCCGGGCCCCCACGGGGCCCCCACGGGGCGGGCCGGGGCCGACCGGCAGGAGGGACGGGTTGTTGTGGGGGTGGAGGGCCTCGTCTTCGTGCCGTTTGTGCCGTGCCCTGTCGAGGGGCCGTTCAGAAACCGATTGAGGATGCCGATAAAACACGTCTGATAATACGTTTGTGGACAGCGGAGAAAGAGGGGGGAAATCGTTTCTTTCCTGGCGAAATCGTCTGTAAGAATTAGCTTTTCCACGGTCTCCGGCGGGGAATGCTATCCTGGCGAGGAGTGGTGGATTAATTTTTGTAAATAAATGACGATTTACTCAAAGGAATTGAAAATGCTTCGCCTTTGTGCTCTCCTCTCAGCTCCCCCGCGTGGCGCCACGGGCCGCGGGGTTGTTGGTGTCTGTTTTTGCTTGTATAAGCTGCCTTATCTCCCTGCGGGGGTGGGCGCCGCCTCCTCGCACTTCCCGTCCGGGGGCCGGCCGGGCCACTCCTGCCTGCGACTTCTCCTCCTCGGGCGACTCCACGAATGTCTTCCTCGCTCGTATTTGTCTTCCATTTCTTCATCTTTTTATCTCGCCCCTGCGTCCTAATGGATTCGTCGGAAGCAAAAGGTGCAGTGGTGCGGGCCGGGGAGTCCGCCGGGTCCTGAAGGCGCCCGGCGGGGGCATTGCAGAGCCCGGCGGAGCCCGGCGGAGCCTCGCTCCCGAACTCCGTTATAAATGTGTGATGAGTGCCGAGGTACTGAGAGGTAATGCGCCGCTGGGACTCGCCATCCGTTGCTGGTCGGCGCCACCAGCATGCGACTTCCGTCTAATCTTGCTAATGTATTCTCAGTGAGTCGCGACAGACTTTCCCTCACGCATGCTCCTCCCTGCCATATACTTTCCCCGGCTCTTTTCTCGTGTTTTCGTCAAGTTTGCCGGTCCGAAAAGGTCGCTGCCGAGAAATCCGATATAGACGTTGACACGTCAGCCGATGATGCATGGTTGCGGGGGCTAATGCTCGCAGCCCGGCTATAAAAAAAAGAGCCCTCCTCCCTTCCCACTTCAAACTAAATATTTTGAGTTGTGGGTCGGGCCGCGCGCGGCGGTTGGGGAGGTGATGTATGATGAAAAGGCCAGGTAGCCGATGAGTGAGGCGCTTTGCACGAGTGCGTCACGGGCGACTTAAGTATCCTCGTGACATTGTGTAAAGAAACCCGGGACGACCCCGGACGACCCCCGGCGACCTCTGCGAATCCGGGGCCGCCGTGCCGGCGGAGTGCACCGTCTGGGGGAGCCGACTCCGTCAGGACGCACCTGTAGCCGTTCTGCTATCGGCCGGCGCGGACGCGCCGCCTGGCAGACACGCCGGCCGGTCTTTAGGGACCGCGGGGGACGAGGGCCCGGCGTTGGAGACGGCTGACGGGCCGTTATTATTAGACAGGGGCGACAACTGTGCGGTAATGGTTCCCACCCCGTGCCTCATCACCGCGGCCGCCGTTCATCACGAGCCAAGTATCACGAGTCCCCCGGCACACCGCGACACTCGTCGTCGCCCACCCTGCCGCCGCCGCCCTCGCAGAGCATCGACTCGCCTTTCCCCGATCTCCTTCCGATGGGCTCACCTCTGCTGCGAACCGTTTGCCCGTCTTCGGCCGTTTTTCCAGTTGTGGGGGTCCGCCGGGGCCGCTGCCGTCGCCGCCCCGCGTGAGATGCGCCCGATGACGCGCTGACGATGTGAGGGCAAGAGCGTGGTGCCGCCGGGGGAGGCCATTACAGCGGGGGAAAATAAATTGTCGGCGCTGACGAGCTTTCCGGCTAAGCCCCTTGTGCGACGCGTGCGAATCCTTATTGCGCGCCCCCCGACAACTTCTCCCTCCCCTTTGACGAGCGCGCCCTCGTCTATTTTTCACCCCGCCCTGCGGATCGGGCGGGTGTGCCACGGCTCCGGGGGGGCCGCATGCAGATATAACTCCGTGGCGGCGCTCTCCTCCCGAATCCGTCCGATATTGATGGCGAATCACGTCGTGTGTGGAGCCAAGACACTCCCGGGCAAGTTTCCGGCGCTCTCGGCGAGAAAATTCCGTTCACCCAACTGGGTCAGAAGAAGGAGAAGAAGAGGTTGACGGCGGGTAAAAAGCGCGCGCGGCCGCAGAAAAGTTAGGTGCGGCTATGCGGACTGCGGCTCGCTACGGTTCCCGGGCGCCGCGCGAATTCGGACCGTGTGGCGCTGATTGAGTCGGGAAACTGTCGGTGATACGGCATTGTCTGAAGGACTCGGGGCGCAGCGGATGTTGTTGAGCAATTATGCCGAGTGCCGATAAAACAATTGCGAGGTATTGGCAGCCGTGGGCAGCGGGCAAGAGAGAGAGAGCGCGGCGCTCGGAAAGCAGTCTGGCTCACCTGCCGCGAGAGCTTTGAGTTTCGCGAGTTCCGCGCACAAGTTGCGCGCAGCGGCCTCCTGATTGCACACTTTCAATTAAAACGCTGCGAAGCAAACCGGCAGTGACTGGCCCCGTTCGCGGGGATTAGATTTATGTCGCGTGCCTTAATGTGTCTCACGCGAACGGAGGAGGAGTTGACAGGGATCAGCGTGGGGGGCGCGCGGCACAATGGCTTCACATGCAAATGGACCCCGCACACAGACGCACGGCCCGGGCTCGATTGATTGAAACACACCGCAACGCACGTGAGGTGCAGGTTACCGTCCCATCCCGTCTCGATGTGTTTCCTCAGTCATCGACTATCTAGCCGTGCGAATTTTTTTTTTCTCGGTCGGAGGTTGTGGCACGGACGTTTTGAGGCTGGCCCTCACGTCGGCCTCGGCGACTGCCATGACTGCTCCAGTCTTGGAGGCGAGCTCGCGGATTTGCACGGGGCGCAGTCTCCAAAGTGTCTTAAAAACTTCTGACAGCAGGCCAACGGCGAAGAGCCCACCATCACAACTTGGGGCGGTGGTGGGGTAGGGAGGGGGGGGGGGGGGCGTTTGAACTGGTCTGCCTCACTCGAACGTTTTTGCGTCAGAATTGTTTTTGTCTTGGCGTCAAATAAGTTTTTTGTTTTTTTGCCCACGCGACTCTCTGGTATTTTACGCCCTGCTTTTACGTTCACGGCGATTCACAAGGCGATGGCTCGGTGCGTGTGCGCATTACTGTGGGTAGGCCCCGGCCAGGGCACACAACCGTTTTATTTATAAGAGGCCGTTTGCCTTTGAGTGGGCGGCCCGCGCACACCTATAGTTGGTCCGGGGAAGGATGGCAGACCGGCTGGCATTGATGTTTGCTGTCTTTGTGTAGGTGATAATTACGGTCGTTCCGCTGCTCCCGAAGGGACAGCCTCGTCGTCCTAGAGTGTCCATGCGTCCCCGAGTCGGGACTTTGTGTCAATATCGAAAGTCAGTGTACGCCTTCCAGTCCAGTCACTCTCCAGTCAAAGTCCATTCAATTTCCAGTCGGACACGTCGTGCGGCTACAGTACCGGGAGCGCACGGGCTTCTCGCACTGAAGCCCGGTAGCCGCGCGGTTAGCGAGTCCAGCCGGCGGGCGGCTGGTCAGGGTTCAACTCTTTGGGTCCGTGCATTTTTTCTGTCGGCTCAGCTTAGACGACGGTGCGCGCAGCAGACGTCATCGCGGCTCGGGCCGCGTGGGTATAGTGGATGGCTAGTGACTGAAAGGTCGGGGATTCGAATCTTACCGACTCTAAATTTTTCTTGTGTCTGCGCTTGGAAGACAGAGGGTAAAATATACTTCTGAACGTGGCGTCGGTATGGCTGTCTGAACGGCCGTGCGCGCTGCGTCACTGAGAGATGTAAGCGTTGGGTTTCAACTTGAAGATTCCCGCAGCACGGTCGGGCTTACCCCCGTTCCCGGGTCCGAGGTTCTCTCGGTCGCCCGGGGTTTCCGGCGGGGGGGCTCTGTGTCTACCGAGGAAACTTGGTTCGGAGACTCGGGTGTATGCTACGGGGGTACCTAGGGTTCGGTACCTTCGTTTTCGCTCCCTGTGAATCTGGCAGACGAGGACACGCCGTCGCGACTAGTTCGTCGTGAAGTACAGCAGCTTCGGCTGTGTACGATATAGGAAAGCCTACCTCCCCCCCAATCCGCTCGGGAGTGGCCGCAGTGCCACAGACCAACCAGCCAGTCGAAGGGAGTTGATTCCGGAAATCTGGCTGGCGGAGGGGGCTACATTGACCGTTGCGGAAGCGTGCCCCTGAAAAAGGCCGCTGCGTTGTGCCGGTGTCTTTGCGGCGGTCAATACCTGGTACACCGGTTCCCATTCGAACACCGAAGTTAAGCAGGAGGGTTCCAGGCGGAGGCCTGGGACGAGGTAGTGCCCACCCATTTTTGCATTTTTTAAAAGTATCCACAGATTTCTGAGCAAAACAAAAATATTTCCGTTTTGAGTTTTGGTCACGGTAGGAATGAGTTTTAGCCTACTTTGGGGTGGGTGACAGCTCAGAATACATGAACCATAAATGATCGTGAATTTTTCATGCCAGTCAATGGAAAAGTCCGGTCCAGTCACCAGTCAGTGTACACCCGTCCGTAAACTGAGGCCCCCCTCGGTCAATATGCATGCATGCCTGGCCCGAGATGCTGAGACATCAGAACGTTGTGTGGACACTCTAGGACCAGGGTAGGACCCGACCAACACGCCGTGAAGACCACCAATAAACGCTTCACAAAGGCGGCGGTGGTATTGTCTCCGAAACCTTTGACGCCGGTCTGCCATCCTTCCCTGACTCGACTATACGGGTGTGAAATAGACGACCGACGGAGACAAAGGACCCGGGCGGGGGCCCCGTCGGGGCCCGCCGGGGCCCGCCCATCCCGGGCCCCGTAATGACACCTGTGAAGGGGCAGCGGGCACCGCCTCGGCCACCGCGCCGAGCAGGTGACGTGCCCACCTCTGGCCGACGACGAGGAAACGAGAGGGCCGTGCGCCGTGCAAGCGTTGACTTTACAGAGAACTACTCACTCTGTCCGGGAGAGAATGCGCCTCTCACTAACGCCGTTCATGCGCAAAATCTGGCGTGGGCCTCGCGCGTGTTGTGGCTCATATGCCAGTATGTATGCCACTCCCCCCCCCCCTCTCCTCCCAAGAAGAGGAGCGAGGCGACGCACACGAGCGCGGTGATGCGTGTGTGTTGCAAAAAGGTGCGGCCGGGTAAACAGCGGCCGAATCCGTACAGGTGAGGCGTACATCCGCAGGTCCGCGGGGGCCGCGGGCGAGCGGCCGGGGCTTCACTTGCGGCCTTCGGGACGCGCAGGACTCCCCGGGAAACCCTCCAGTCTCCGGTGCGCCGGCAGGGCCGCTGGCGGCCGCTGTTGGCCGGGGCGGCGGCGCCGTGGCTCAGCGGGCGCACCGGCTGTTTGGGGACTGTAATTAATCGGATCGTCCCGGATTGAGACGACGCCTCGGCCCGTGGACGGTTTGTGGACAGTGTAAATTGAATGGAGCGGCGGGACATTTCCTCCGGGAGGTGGTGGGCGACGCGCCGCCGGGCCGACCACAGCCGTCAAGGAGTACCCCCCCGCCGGACCCCGCCCGGACCCCGCGCCGGACCCCGCCCGGGCCTCCCCGCCTCTACTCGCTTTGTTCAACCTTCGAGATCATCACACAGATTTTGGGGGACGAAAATAAATGAGTCCGAAAAGTGTCGGGCGGAGGAGGGGGGGAGCCCTGCCGCATTGTGTGGCCGGCCCTCCACGCCGCGCCACGGCGCTTGCGCGACGCGATAGCAGCGGAACTTTCCGCGCGGGAAGTGCAGCGGCAATCTTCCGGCCCGCGGCCGGCAGCGTTCGGCCTCTCTCGTTGTCGTACCGTTCATGCCTCCACTCCGTGCTGCGCCGCCGCGTGTGTCGTGCATCGGCCTGCGCGGCCAGCAGTTTTCCGCCGCGTCGCGGCGCGGCATTCCACCAGGACGAGAGAACCTGATACGCTACGACGGCGCTCCGCTGGCCCCGCTGGCCCCGCTGGCTCCGCGCTGGCCCGTGGCCATGCCGTGCTGCTGGGCCCTGCCCTGCCCCCGGCGAGCACTGACCATGACACGGCCCCTGGCCAGGGTTGGCCTCCGCCGGGGCTGGCCAGGGCTGCCGTGTCGCAGCAGTCGCAGCGTCCGGCCGCGCCAGAGGCCCACAGAGTCCGACACCAGCTGCTGGTTTGGGGGCGTGCTCCCTCTGTCCGCAGCGTTTTCGACGACAAGAGGACCGTCCGTGGTTCGTCCGGTGGCCGATCTGAACGGGGAACGTCGTTGGCAGTTCCCAGCCACGGAATGTTCGTCGTCGTGGGAGGGGCGGGTGGGAGGTGGTCCGAAGAAATCCCTGTGGCCACCTCTTCCCGCAGCGCGAGCGAGGAGAGATGACAGGAGCCTTTTCCGCGCCGGCCATGGGAGTTTGACGGCTGATGTAGACGGATTTTTCCCGCCCGCGTGTGTGTGTGTGTGTGTGTGCCTCCTTGCGGACTTGACATGGAAACCCATCTCCTTTCCATCGTGTGGTGCACGGCATGCGCGCCGATGTTTACCTCGGCCGCGCCGTGTGTGAGAGAGAGAGTGCGTGTGTGCCTCTCCTTTCCTCTCCTCGGATTTCTTTGTTGTCACGTGTCTTGTCAGGTTCCTCCTCTTACTATTCATGTGATTTTTCCTCTCTCTCCCTCCTCTGCCCGCCCGCCCCTCTCACCCAGCTCCCTCTCTTTCCCCCCTTTTCGGTCCGCCATCCCGCTGGAGACCAGACTGCTTGCTTGTCTTTTCTCAGCAGGCGTCAGTCCCATGGTGGAAGCCATTACCGATTCCCATGGTCTGTTGAGACAGCTGCTTCACCCGCGGCGGACTGCCCTACATGATCCTCCCAATATCCTACAGCGGCCACTGCATAGGGACCTACCACCAGGGCAAATGTGGAGTAAAATTATCGTCCCTCATCCGTGCCGCGCCGCCCGTCATCCACCCCGGCCAAGCTTTTCTGCTGATCCGGCTGCAGTGGATGGCTCGTGAAATTAGCGAGAAAGCGTCTGAGCGCCCCACCCCTTCTCATGGACCAACCTTTTTGTCCGTTCGCCGCTCTATTTATCTTATCTTGGGCCAACGACGCCGAGTTTTTGCACCGCGTTCTTCCCCTCCTGCTACTCTCTCTCTCTCTCTCTCTCTCTCTCTCTCTCTCTCTCTCTCTCTCTCTCTTCTTTCTCTGCCCCCCAATCTATCTCTTTAAGTCCTCCACAACCTCTTATATTTCCCCTCCTTCTCTTCCAGTCAACTGGCCGCCTAATTTCGGCTGCTCTCCGCATGCATGCCAGCAGGGAGGGAGCAGGGCGCTGGTGGCGGAGATGTGGGGCGAGGCGAGGCGCCTGAAGAAGCGGTGACGTTGGCGGTGTAGCGCTGATCTCGGTGCAACACGGTGCAGAGACGTATAACGAAACGCCCCGTCCGCACTTCTTCTGTCTCCTCCCTCCCCGCGCAATAAGGCGGGCGCTGTACACGAGCACTGGGGGGTCGTACCCATGCAGAAGAGGAGAGGAAACTCGATTGTCATAAAATGTTTGATGCGCCAACCGCTCCGCAAGGCTCCAGGCTCGCATCGCCCGCACGGCCACGACCCTCGGGCGTGGCGGGGCGTGGCAGGGCGTGGCGGGGTGGCGGGGCGTGGCGGGGCACGCCATCACTGGCCACGACCCCGGCCGGGCACGGCCGGGGGCAAGACACCTCTCTAGGGTCCGTCGGGTGAAACCGTAAAAGCTTCCCGTCCACGCACGGCAAGATTGTCACGTTCGCCGACGACGGCGTCGAGTTCAGCGTAGGCTGCGTCAACTTTTGTTTGACGTTCTCCTGCAGTTGTGTCCCGGACTGGTGATGCCGAGCGCCTGCCAGTGCCGGGGTAGGCCAGCCCGCATCACACCCGTGCGCGGGCGAGCAGAGCGGCTGCCTACCTGCACGGCGTGCCTCTGTTGTCCGACGAATGTAATTCTACGGGACCCTCAGACAAACCAGAGCGAACCAACGCAGAGGAAGGGAAAAAGAGCGTAGCGTCTCCACGTCGTGAAAAGTAATTCACGGCGGCAGTGCGCGACACGACGCCCGGAAGAAGAGAGAGGATTGGCTCGCCGAGGCGGGGCGGGGCGGGAAGTCGTGATTTAAATTGGAGGTACGCCCTTCCCTAGCCCAAGGCGCGGGAGGGTGGCCCGGGCCGCGAGGCAGTGCCACGACCTCATCACCGCGGCCCAGCTTAGAGCCCGTGGTAGAGGTGTGGCGTGCGCGGGCACACATGTGGGCACACATGTGGGCACACATGCCCCGCGGAGATGTCCGACGGTCGAGTGAGCGTATTGCCTTCGGAATGCGGCTGCTCGCGGCGGCCCAACGATCACTGAACACTGTAAAGAACTTTTTTAATAGGAAAAAATTCGATTTACAGTATAATTGTTGGGAAAATCTTCACCGCACTGACATCGCCAAGGTTTACTGGAAAAATCCAAAAATTGTTCGTATTGCGTTTTATTTCATTTGCGTATCAAAAAAGAACTTTTGTAACCATAACGTCTGTTTTTAAATTTTTGGAAAAACTTCAAACCTTGTTCTGGAATCCCCAATCAGGAAAATTGTACCACAAATTGTTTGGAAATCTCCATGAAAGTTTGTAACAGTGAATGTGTCCCACGGGGAGTGCTGCTGTCGAGCCGCGTCTGCTTTGCTCTTGTATTACCATTACATCGACCTGGGCCAACTCGTTATTGTCAGGTGTATGTTTTTACACGCAGCGCCACACATTTGTATTCCGTCTCTGTTTCCTCTCTCTCCTTCCTCACCTCACGTATCGCAGGCACTAAATTTCCTCGTCACTCTCTGTGTGTTCCAGGTGTGTATCACTCCCCGATTGCGCGCTTTCCAAAACAAAGAGTCGAGAGACTGTTTTTGGTGGTAAGTAAAACACACGCGGGAAAAAAAAATCACAAAGAAGTAAAAAATGACTTTGCCCGTTATGAATTACTATGAGACGTTCGCCCTTCTGCGGGGCCTATCGCCGGCGATGATCTGTCGCGCGCGGAGGGACGGCATCGTAAATACGGAAAGGAACAAGTGCATCGCGCGCGGGGCGAGCAGCGGGGCCGGGGGGCTCGGGGCAGCCCGGGCAGTGCCGAGAGACCCGTGTGTTCGCGCATCGGAGTCGCGCGCCGCGCCAAGCGGCCGTGTAAACAGAGCGGACCGGGGCCGCCACGCCTGGCCGCGTCCCCGGAGCCTTTTTATCATTTTATTACTTTGGCACACGACGGCGGTCGTGTGTGTGTGTGTGAGTGTGTGTGTGTGTGTTTCACGAAGTACATAGTGGCCTGCGCTGCGCGCCGGCCCCCGAAAGTTTGTGTGTGTTGGAGTGGATTGGGGCGCTGACTCTCTAATGTGGGTGACGCCCTCGCGGCAGCCTCCGGGCGGCAGCCTCCGGGCGGCAGCCTCCGGGCGGCAGCCTCCGGGCGGCAGCCTCCGGGCGTCAGCCTCCGGGCAGCAGCCTCCGGGCGGCAGCCTCAGCCTCCGGGCAGCAGCCTCCGGGCGGCCCTGCGCAGCCCGGCGGGGGACCGGCTCATCTCATCCGGGGCCCGCAGTGATTCCGGCCGGTGTCGTATCGTGTCCGCCTGCGGCCGCATAACAGCGCCGGCACGGCCGGCACCCGGGCCTCCCGGTATAATAACGCGGTCGTCAAAGTAAGAAATATCGCCGCATTTATGCTCCAGAGCGCTGCGCGGCAGCGGCGGCGGCGGCGGCGGCGGCGGTGGCGGTGGCGTCCGACCGGCTCCGGTCCGCGACAAGACAAGGCTGCCGCAGGGCCGCAGGGCCGCGAAGGAGCAGCGACCGCTGTTCCCCTCGCATCGCGCCCTTGTCACCCGGCAGCGGCGGCGGCGGCGGCGTCGCCCCAGGGGGGCTCGACGGGGGGCGACACATATAGTGGGGGCCTCGGGCCCGCGCTGCTACTGACTGCTGCGCCGGTCCCAGGCGGCCCCCGCGGCCCCCGCCGCCCCGTCTCGTCGCTCATCTCGATGTCTGGCCGATGTGATTGATGTCCGAGCGGTGCTGCAGCGGCGGCAGCGGCGGCGGTCCGGCCCGGCCCGGTCCTCTCCATAAGTGGATTGCACAAGTCGGACGGACGCCGAGTTTATTGTCGCCGGCACTCGTGTTTCCTCCCTCCCCTGCTGCAGCGGAGGCGGAGGAGAGGTGGTGGTGGCGGCGGCGGCGGCGGCTGCTGCCGGCTGCCCCTCGGTCCGCCAGGGAGGCTTGTCCGTCAGCGGCCCGCTGGTGGCGGCGGCCGCGGGGTGGCGCCGACTCCCTTGCCGTGCCCCCCCCCCCTCTGGTGTCCCCTCTGGTGTCCCCTCTGGTGCTGCCGACGACACGCGCTTTCACAGCGCAAGTGCGTCTACCGGCACGTCGCACGATTCTACTCAATTTCGTGTGTATGCCGGCGGAAAAGGTTTTCCCGACATTAGGACGCCTGCCCCTACCCCTCACACTGCTAGGTGTTCGGCCCCCTCTTCTGACCCTCCTGTCGTCTTGTAGGATCCTCCCTCCCACACTCTCTCTGCCATGGGCGAGAAGTGCCCCCCTTTGGCCGGCACAGGACAGGCCCTTGGACACGTGAGGCGCAGTGCGCGCACTTCAATGCCGATCGAAATCCCCCCCCCCTCTCCCTCTCCCTCTCTCTCTCTCTCTCTCTCTCTCTCTCTCTCTCTCTCTCTCCCTCTCTCTGCCCCATCTCGTTCATGCGCCCTCTCTCTCTTTCTTCTGCGAACGACCGCGGCGGAAAAAAAAAAGATGTGAGAGAAAGTACGCAGAAAAAAGGCCTTTTGTTGCTTGGCCCATGGCACGGCAAGGCGAGGTGAGGCGAGGCCCGTGGGATGGCCGTGACATGTGCCCGGCTCACCTGCCGAGGGGGTGGTGGCGGTGGGAGGGAGACGAGTGGATGGGGGGAGGGGGGGGGGGGGTGCCGAGAGGCTCGCAGAGAGGCGCCACCGTAAATTTGTGTCTCGGCTGGGAAGCGTTTGGGATTGTGGTCGGCGCCGCCTTGGCGCCATGTCCGGCGCAAAGTCAGGGCGCCGTCACGCCCGGGCGGACGGGTGCCGACGAAAAAATAATGAAAAGAAAAATTAGAAAATAAGCCTTAAAAATGAAATTATTTTTAAAATCAGGATAAGTGGTAGGTCAACTCACAGAAATTATAAAGCCGAAAGAAAGGTCATCAAAAAAATGAAATTTCGATTTGATGTGATGGCGCTTACGTTTGCGCCGCTCGGTGCCAAAACAGCCCGTCGGTGCGGCCGATGAAATGCAGAGCCCCGGGCGGAGTGGGTCTGGACTGGGGTGCTGCGGTGCCGCGGCTGGCCGGGGTGGGCGCGCAGCCAGACGGGCCCCGCCCTTCTGCTGCAGCGCGGCCCGTGCGGCGCCCCCGATCGTCCCGCACGTCGTGAATACGGCACGGCCGCATGCTCCGAAATAACGGCCGCGCTGCGGATTTGTCGTTGCGTACGCGGGGCCGGCAGCGGGGCCGGCAGCGGGGCCCGCCGCCCTGGGCGCCGTCAGCGTGTCGTCCGCGCATCTGTACGCGGAGCCGTTTTCAGCGCGCGGGACATTTGCTGAAACTTTTGTTTTTTTTTTGTTTTTTTTTTTACGGCCCCGCGTCGACAACGGCGAAGGTTGAGGAGGGTCCCCCCGCAAGTCCCCCCCCCCCCCCCCCCCGCCGCGGAACAAGTCGACAATGACTCAACGGCATTCCGGGTCCGCGACGAGGGGGCAGCGCGGGGGCAGGGCCCGGCCGCGGAGCGGGGCGCGGCTAGAAATAAACCCCCGCCGAATAGCACTTCCCCCTGCACTGCCGACGGCGACCACCTCCCCGACGACGCGGCACGGCACGGCCGCGCCCCTGACGGCCCGGACAGCAGCGGCGTCTGCATCCGCCGTCAGCGGTCCGCCTGACTGCTACAAGAAGTGGGCCGGGCTGGGTGCGGGGCCGCGGCGCGGCGCTGTCCTCGAGGCCGTGTCCGCGGACAGCCACGACGGCAAGGCCGCTGCATCGCAAAGCTTTTATTTGCATTTCTAGCGCGCCGTCCGGCGGGGCGGACGGCGGACACACCCCCGGACACACCCCCGGACACACCCCCCGGAAACACCCCCCGGCCCGGCCGCCGCCGCCGCCTCTGCCGCTGCCTCTGGTGTCCGCGGCACTCTGCACAAAGTGCTCGCGCCTTCACGCCCCATGGACCGCCTACTGGGCTGCTCCGGCTGCTCGGCTCGGGCCGCCGCGCGCTGCCACGCCGCTGCCGCGCCGCTGCCGGGGTGCCGTGCTGTGCGCCGGGTGCTCTCGCGCCGCGCCGCGCCGCGTGTGAGAGGCGCCAGCAGGAGGTTGATTGAATGAAGGGGAGTTGGCCGCGAGCTGAGTGGCGTAATGAAGAGAACGCGATATAGGCAGCCTCCGCCGCCGTGCTAGGCGCCGCCGCCGCCGCCGCCGCCGCCGCTGCTCTTTCGCGGCCGGTGGCGGGGCGCTGTGTTGCAGGGGGCGGCGCGCGGTGGCGGCCGCGCCCCAAATGTCGGAACTTGGCGAGGTAAGTGAACTCGGCGCGCCCGCGGGACCAGGCCGGGCCGCAGCGGCAGCGGCACCGGCGGGGTTCGTTAGTTGGCACCCGGGCGGGTGGTCCCGCTGTATCGGGTCTCCGCAGTGATCCGGTGGCCCCGGAGTTGGCACCGACGTCCGCGTCCGTCCCGGACCGTCCCGTACTGCGGGCTCCGGGCTCCGGGCTGCGGGCTCCGGGCTGGCGGCCGGCCGGCGGTTATGGTGTTTGATAGCGCCTCACCTTTCTCCCCGCGACTCCCCCTCCACCCTCCGGCAGCGGCCAACCGCCTGGCTCGGCCCGGCCGCTATCCACTCCGAGTTCCTTCTCTCTCTCTCTCGCTCTCTCTCTGTCTCTGTCTGTCTCTCTCTCTCTCTCTCTCTCTCTCCCTCTCTGTCTCTCTCTCTCCGGCGGTCGTCGCTCATTCCGGCGCCCGTCGGGCCTAACTGCACGGAGTGTGTACTCACACACACACACACACACACACACACACACATTCTCAGGCGCGCGCCGTAAGTGGGCCTTGATGATCCTCGCGGCCAGGACTGGACGCACACACACACACACACACACACAGAGGCCGAGGTGGCTGTGTGAAATATGATAGGGCTGTGCGGAGGTAACGCCCTCCCCAATAGCGCCTGCTCCTTTTTACATTCCCACCCCGGCCGTGAAAATAATCACCCTCCGTCTGTCTCGCAGTCGGCGGCCGCGGGCAGCGCCTGGCCAGCGCCTGGCCGCCGCCTCCTGTCCCGTCAGCCGCGGCAGCCGCCCCGCCGCTTTTACCACTCTCCTCTCTTCCCCCCTTTCTTTTGATGGTTTCGGTGTGTACGTTCGGGCGTAAAAGTGCGACGGCAAACAGTGGAGCCGCCGTGCCGCGGCCGGCGGCGCCCGTAAGCCAAGCGGGTGGGGTGGAGGGGGGAGCGGGTGCGCGCCCCGCGGGGGGTCCGGTCCGCGACAAGACGCTGGTCGCCGGCCGGCGCCCCCATGGCAAGTTTTCCAGTCGACTTCTTCTTCTTTCGCGTTCGCCGCGATAACTTTTGTGATGCGTTTCGGACGTTGCGCCCGCGAGTCGTTGGTGTTATGGGGGCTCGTCCTGCCGGGTCCTGCCGGGTCCTGCCGGGTCCTGCCGGGTCCCGTACCGAGGATGCGGGCGCTGCCGGGCGGTGCCAGCGCCGCCGTGGGTTCCAGCCGGCTCCAGCGGCTCCAGCCGAGCCGCAGCTGCCTTTCCTCTGTTTCTCGGACGTCACCAGCCCCCCCCCCCCCCTTCCGGTTGTCGTTCGCGGAAAGTTTCGGTTTGCTCAAGTGGAATGTTCGCCGTGTTCACCCGCAGCATCGGCGGGGCCCGCGGCGGCGGCTCTGCGGCCACGTGTAAAGATTTTTGCGGATTTTTGTCGTCCGCACTTTCCCCGCGAGTGACCGCCGCGAAATCAAGGCAATAAAAAAATAATTTGAAGCTGAAAGTTTTGACCTGTATTCCTCTCGCGCGTGAATGTGGCGCCGGAGCCCCCCGCGCCGCCATATGGTAAGGCGTCGCGGGGGGTCATGCGATAATCTATGGCGTCCCCTGCGGCGGCTCCTCCCGGACAATTTCAGCCCATTCCGTCCATTTCCTGCGGCAGCAGCGCCGCCGGCGTCTGCTCTCGTTAGGTTGCCATGCGTGGAGCCTGGCCAGCCCCCGGCCGCCCCCGGCCGCCTCGGCCCGGCTCTCCACTCGCATTACCGGCCCTCGCCCCCCCGCCTGCCTCACTCACCGTAACCCACGACCGAACGCTGCTGCCATCGCGCCCCTTCGGCGCCGCGGCCGGGGCAGTGTTTGGGGACAAATTGCGATATTCATAGAAACCGCGTTCGCGAGATCAGGACTCGGATATTCTTATTTTCTGAGTGCAGGAGGAGGACTCTCGTAGTCTCGCTCGGAAAAGTATGGGAAAAAGAAAGAAGGAGAGAAAGAAAGAAGAAGTGTCCTTGTTGCAAAAATTTCCCGGCTGGGCGAATAACGACGAAGTCCGCGTACTTTTGCCGCCCGGCCCTTCTGAAGGCCGCTGGCTGTCGCGCGGGGGGGGGGGGGCCTCACCTTGCTGTGGCGGCGCGTAGCTTCGCGCGGTGCCGCCCCATCCGGGAGTCCCCCGGGAGCGGGCGACTCCACCGCAACGAGCGTATTTATACCGGCTGCCGCCGCTGCTGCGTGATTTTCGCGTGCTTCTCCGGCCGCCGCCGGCTCCGAGCGCGTCCCACATCGCCTTGTAATCAGGTGAACGCTCTAATTTCGCCCTCTTGTCGGCCTGCCGTGCGTGGGGCGGCGGCGGCGGCGGCGGCAACGCGCCAGGAGACGGGCCCCCTGCTCCGCTCCGAGATTGTTGTTTGAACTTTTGCCCCGGGCTGCGATTCCCTGGGGCCGCCCGCCGCTCCGGCTTACGCCGAGGTGAGGCACCGCTTTTACTTGATCGTCCCTTCTGCCGCGGGGCCGCCGCGCCGTTCTTCGGCACCCCTTCGAGGCAAGCCGGGTAACTTAACTTGGACGTTGTATATGTGCACAAATATATATATGCGGTTCAAGGTACAAAATAATCGTTTATAAAAGTATTTTAAAAATATTAATGTGAAGAAGAGATGTTAAGGCGATACCTTTTTTGCCGTGCGAATCGAGTTGCGAACGCCTTTTCGTACGGTGTAGGCAGGCGCCACGGCGCCTCTCTCACGGCGGTAAGCGGTCCCTAATGGACTCCCGCCCCGGTCAGCCCCTCCCCCTCCTCCCCGCGATGTGTCGGGATTATGACGGCATGATTCGGGCCCTCTTTCCCATATCTCTAATCTAAATCAAGCACAAGTTGTCGGGGAGGGGTGGCCGTGGCGCCGCGGCCCGGGGGACACGACCCCATCACCAAGGTGCGTCGTCCCCCGCCCGCCCGGGGGCCTTTGTCAATCAAGAGGTCCTGTGCGCGGCTTTTGACGCCGCCCCTCCCCCCCCCCCCCCTCTCTAATGGCGTCACCAGTCCCTTCACCGTCAACCTTTAATCTGACGTAATCACACCGGGTGCTATCCGCCCCTACCGCCGCATTGTCATTCTGTTTTCGAGTCCTCGCCCGAAGACGCGCCGACTCCTATAACCTTTCCGACCGCCGCCCCCACTGCATATTGCAATCTTCGCCCCGTGACATTTTTCCCGCCCGCCCCCGCGGCCGCTCCGATTGCAGGGGACCTTTACTCCCCGCGCGGCGCGCCCCTCTTCGATTCTCGGCCCCGCATTGCTTAAAGCCTCCTCGACCGCAATCTTGTTCCGTTTCCGAAAGCCATTGACTTTCATCGGGAGAAACAAGTTATTCCATGTCTAGTGGCCCTAAAGCTGCGCCGAGGGGTCGTCCCCCGTCCGCGAGGGCAGCGGGGAGCCGGTGGGGATTCGCTCTGCGCTTCGCTCTGCTCCGCGGCGGGGGTTGGGATGGCCGCCTCCCTCGGCGACCCTCTGTCTCCGACCCGCTGCCCCACACGGCCCCGCGCTCTCCAGGTGTGCGTCACGGGGCCGCGGGGCCGCGGGGGGCGCGCCTGCAGCCTTCGCATCGCATCGGGTCGGCAGGGCCGCACAGCTGTCCGCCCCTTTCACCTCTCCACACCCTTTTCACTCTCCGCGGCGGCGCCCTTGGCATTAAACTGATAAACAGGCGGCGGAGAGAGAGAGAGAGAGAGAGAGAGAGAGAGAGAGAGAGAGAGAGAGAGAGAGAGAGAGAGAGAGAGAGAGAGAGAGAGGGGCACCCGGGCACCCCGCCGCCGTCTTGTGCTGCGGGGGCGGGGCGGGCGGAGGCGCCGACGCTCTCTGGGGAGCCCCCGCGGCCCCCGCGGCCCCGGAGTCCGCAGCTCAGCGCGCGGTCCTGGACATCCGTCACTGGGGAGCGGAGCAGGCGGAGCAGGCGAGGCCCAGGAGGGGTGGCCTCGGGTGGACCCGCGCGGGACCACACCCCGACACCGGCCCCGGAATCGGGCAGTCGATTCACGTCCCTCATGGCTGGCGGCAGCGGAGACGAGAGAGAAAGAGAGGGCGAGATGGAGAGAGAGGGAGAGCGAGTGAGAGAGAGAGAGCAAGAGAGAGAGAGAGAGATGCCAAAGTATGAGGAGCTTCTCCCTTTCCATCAGGCTTGTGTTTGCCTTTTCCGGGACGGGCACCCGTGGTGGTGGTAGTGGCGGCGGCGGCGGCTGCGGCGGCGGTCTCTCATGGAAATGCATCGTTTGCGTTTTCCGCACAAGCAAAGTTCGCGCGGGGAGGGAGAAGGGAAATAACATCTTCTTCTGCGCGGTATGTTGCCGCCGGGGTGGACGTGGACGGGGGCGACTGTACGGTCCCTCCGGCAGTGCGGAAGGCAAAAGCGGCCGGAGAAATCCCCCCGAGTCTGGCGGCGGTGCGGCGGCGGTCCGGTCCTGGCCGGGTCCTGTCCGGGTCCTGGCTGGACCACGCGGCCACTGGCGTGCGCCGTGCCTTGTAAAGCGCACTCGTTAGTCGTGCCGCGGGGCCGCGGGACACGTGACATGGTGGGAGAGAGAGAGAGAGAGAGAGAGAGAGAGAGAGAGAGAGAGAGAGAGAGAGAGAGAGAGAGAGACGCGCATCCCCCCCGGGCATTACGGGGGCTCGTGTGTCGGGCAGGACGCGCTTGGCTTATCCTTCTACTCCGGAGAGGGAAGTGGTGCGGCAGCGGAGGTGGAGTGAGAGAGAAAGAAAGAAAGGAGAGAGCGAGAGGGGAAAGGAGAGAGAGATAGAGAGACACAGGGAGAGAGAGAGAGAGAAAGAGAGAGAGAGAGAGAGAGAGAGAGAGAGAGAGATGGGGTACGCGCTGCGCGTGTGCACCCGGTTTCCAGTCATTATTTTTGCGGTCCTCTGTCCCCGGCCGCTGCATGATGGATTGAATGTCACGTACGGCGGCGCTTACCTGGCGC
The DNA here is from genome assembly GCA_026979955.1 of Megalurothrips usitatus. Taxonomy (NCBI): domain Eukaryota; kingdom Metazoa; phylum Arthropoda; class Insecta; order Thysanoptera; family Thripidae; genus Megalurothrips; species Megalurothrips usitatus. The sequence goes on along the minus strand of CM049594.1, from coordinate 8,332,714 downwards.
TCGGACCGCTTCATCTGCTGGCGGAGTGCAGCGTCGCCGTCTGCCTGCCTGCCGGCCGGCCCGCGCCGCCCCCCGCCACCGCACCGTCGGGGACGTCGTCGTCGGGGCCCTGCGGCCCTGCGGCCCTGCGGGTGCGACCTGTTCCCCCGGCCGGGCCCCCGGCCCCCGGCAGCTTGTCACATACCTTTCCTTTTCGTTATCTCCATCGCGAACGCGACGAGCGCTCGCTCACTCTCTCGCAAAAATAATAATAATAATTGTTTTTTGTTTGTCGCGGCGGTAGCGGCTGCAGCAGTGACTTATTCGGGCTGCTGCGGTGTGTGGGGGACAATGCGCCGGTGCCGTCGGACCGCTCATCACGATACGGCGCCGCCACGCATTGTGCCGGCCGGGGACCCTTCGGGCGAAGCTTCTCTCTCCGCCTCTCTCTGTCTCTCTCTCTCTCTTTCTCTCTCTCTGTCTCTCTCTGCCTCTCTCTGTCTCTCCGTCTCTCTCTCTCTCTCTCTATTTATCAGCGTTTCGCACCTTCCGCCCGGGACGCTTGCTGCTGCAATAGCAGCCGCAGGAAACCGATGCCGCTACAGATTAGACATTCGCGCGGACACGCCGGCGGCTGCAGCGGCTGACATTTCCAAGTCTATTTATTTATTATTATGGAGATGCGGGGGAAAAAAAAGGCCTTGAAATTGATCTGTGCTGGTGTGACGCATTGCGCTTCCCGTATTCTTGTGTTTCAATCGCATATTTCTCTCCCGTCCGCGTTCGGACCTTATGCTGCGTCCAGCGCCCGCAACGTAATGCCTCAGCGTTGATAGGCCCAGCGGGCCTCGCGTGATCGATGGGTCGATTCACTGCCTTTTTAATTTACCTGGGCCGACGCTAATACCCCTCCCCGACTCCCCCCCCCCCCCCAACCCCCAGCGACGACGGGAGATCCTCGAGAGGTCCTCGGCAGGTCCTGGAGAGGTCCTCCCAGCCGGTCCGCCGCTGTCACTCACAGCGCTCCGTCTCGCGTGACTCCCCGCGCGACACTCTCCTCACGTTATCAATCAGTGCATCTCCGTTATCCCCCCCCCCCCACCCTACCCCACCCACTTCCTGTTGGAGCCCGAGCGGCCGGCGCAGCCTCACTGTGTGGTCCGCATTACAATAACCTCACCGTACTAAGCATACATTAGTGGGCCGTATCGGATCTCGTAGAGACTATGAGACTAGTGTACCGAGCAGCCGACGGTGCCGTGTTCGCGAGCAGCCGGACCAGGGAGGGGAGGGGGGGGGGGGACATCCAACCCAAGGCTTTACTTCTTAATTTGACATCCTACCAGTAGTCTTAACGTCTTAACACTGCATTTTAAAATAAAAAATAAAAAAAGCCATTATTTGGTTTTCCTAATTTTAACTAAAGAACGTTGTCCGTGTCGTTGTCTCCGGCTGCACCGGGTTGCGGTCCGAAGCCCCCCCCCCCCCTCCTTCTCTCTTTCTCCTTCATCTCCTCCTCCTCCTCCTACTCCTCCTCCCCCCGATGGATGGTTTTATATTGAAGGCGACGGCCCGCCTCGCGGACGGTCCCTGGGCGTGTAGAATCTATCAGATCGGGTTATTGTTGTTGACGGTGCCCGGTGCCATTGTCGGAGCGCAGCGGCGGCGCCCCCTCCGCCCCCCTCCGGGGCTCCATCGCGGCCCCCGCGGCCCCCTCCGGACCGCCACGCCCCTCGCTGCGTTACGTCGCGTCTTCGATTCGATGTTGTTGTCGCGGTCCGCCTCCTGACGGCGCATCGCCGCACCGCACCGTGCCGTGACCGTCACAATTAATTCACCTCGTTCCCGCCGCGGCGCGGGGCAGCGCTGTCGGCGGTGCAGCGAGGGGCCCGGCCCGGCAGGGGCAGACCGGCCGGCCCGACACGGCGCCCGCAGGGTAGGCAGCCGCGGCCTCTGCGGGCACGCGAGCACTGCGGGCCGGCCTACCCCGGCAGCCGCAGGCGCCGTACCGGGGCGCCACCTTGGGGACCTCACGCTCCTGTCGACCGTGCACGCAGCGTTTTGCACGCTGCTGCTGAAAGCCGAGAAACGGAAAGAGCGAGAGAGAGAGACATATAGAGGACGAGGGGGGGGGGGGGGGGGGGGGGGGAGAGAGAGAGAGAGAGAGAGAGAGAGAGAGAGAGAGTTCCGGCGCTTCGTCTTACGACGTCCGTCCGAGTGCTGGCCGCACACACTCTTTTCGTTGTGCGTGACGGTCTCGGATTTCGGTGGGGCGGCCCCTGCGGCGGACCCCGGCGGACCCCCGGCGGCTCCGGTGCGGTGGACCCCCCCGGCGCGGACCCCCCCTCCGCCCTTTCACCGCCACCTACGGTGCTGATTCTTGATGTCTCACTCACTTCGCGAAGGCCGTGCCGGTGGCGGCAGCAGTCCTGCGCACTCTGCGCGCCGGGGGTCCCCGTCGCCGTGCCCCGGGTGAGCGAGAGGCGGTGTCGCGGCCGAAATGCTTTTCAATATTTCACGCGGGCGCCGGGCTGCCGCTGGCGCTGGCTGTTTACCATTTCCCCGCGCGCAGCCGGCCGGAGTCGCGACACTTGTCAGGACGAAGGCGTTCATCGTATCCCCGGTGCCGAGATCGGAGCCCGCGGCGCGGACGCAGTGCCGATTTGCATCGGAGAGGGTACGGGCGGCGGCGGCGGCGGGGTGTTGACCGGCGCGGTGCGGTCGCGGTCTATTTGGCCGCAGACGTCCATCCCGTGTCGCCCATCCCAGGCCACTCAATCGTCGCCTCCCCCCCCCCCTCCCTGCGCACCCTGGCGCCCCGCAATCCCTTTGCGACCCCCCCCCCCCCCCCCTACCTCCACGCCCCGCCGCCCCGCCCAGGGCCGCCACCGGGGCTTTACCCGACCGGCCCCATGCACCCCGCTAAAGCTAAAGCCCTTATGTAAATGTGTAGTCATCAAGACAAACTGTTTGCGTACAACTGTGTGCCCTTCCCTTCCTCCTGGCGCAGGAGAGAGAGAGAGAGAGAGAGAGGGCGAGCGGCGAGGGGGCACGGAGAGCGAGAGGGAGGGACGGAGAAAGAGAGAGAGAAAGAGAGAGAGAGAGAGAGAGAGAGAGAGAGAGAGAGAGAGAGAGGGTGCGGGAGAAGAGTCTCCGCCTGCTCTGCCTCCAGCCGCACGCGCGCGCTCTCTCCAGAGGTAATTCCGGGCCCAACTTGGCAATATCGCTTTCTGAATATCCGGTTCATTAAGGGGGGGACGCGGCTGGAAAACCGGGGAGAAAGTCGTTGATTCGAATCGAGACTCGGATACTCAACCCCAGCGCGGTCTTTCTCCAGGATAACGTTCAATCCATGACGTTATTTACGTTTCTGGCCGGGTCGGCTGAGGAGTCGCCCCCAGATCAGGCCCGCGGCTCAACGCAATCGTGCGGGTCTGTATGAGCGCGGCTCCCCTCTTATCTCCCCGGCCAGCCTCCCTCCCGGCCCGCGGGGCCCGCGGGGCCCACGGGGGCTCCGCGGAGGGGAACGCGGCGAGCGCGACTTCAAAGGGTGTTTGGTGCAGTTAGAATTTAATTTGAATGTTTAACGTTTGCGCGCGCCGAACGAGCCGGTCCATTCAGCGGGGAGCGCGAGCCACTGGGGTCTGTGACGTCATCATCATGACCGTCATCATCATGACCGTCATCATCATGACCGTCATCATCATGACCGTCATCATCATGACCGTCATCATCATGACCGACATCATCATGACCGTCATCGTCATGACCGTCATCATCACCGAGTGGCAACGGGCCGTTTGCGAGTGTCGCCTTCTGGTGCCAGTGGGCCGTATTCGTCACACATGACTGGACACTGAAGGTGCGCTTAGTACGCGCCGAAGCCGCTGCGGGGCGCTGCGGGGCGCTGCGGGCCGCCGAGGCTGAGGGCTGGGCGCGTCGTCCGGACACAATGGCAAGGCCACCAACCTCGCGCTCTTGATGGCGTCGCTCGCCGGTTTGATAAAAACACCGGGGAAGGAAGAGGGAGGGGTGTGGGGAGGGGGAGTAGGTTGTAAAAGTGAAATAAGACGTAATGTCCTCCAGCGTGTTACGATTAGAACATCCTCTCTGGACCGGGCCGGTCCGCGCCGGTCGGACCCCGGCAGCGGCAGCGGCAGCGGCGGCGGCGTCTCGCCACAGTTGTGTCTCCTATTGTCGTTCCGTTTTATTGCCGCTGTGTTGGTAGCGCTGCGCGGCGCGGCCCCGCTCGGTCCGGGCTCGTGCCCGCGCGACTTATGCCGCGAAGTTGGTCTCCGGTTCACACTTCGGTGGCCGCGGGGCCGCACCGCCGCCGAGGGCTTCGCCGCACAGGCTCATGATCACGCGTGGACTCGGCCGACTGCATGGCCGTGCCGCCGTGCCGATATAATAAAGTCCGTCGGGCCGGCCGGCCGCGGGCCCGCTGATGTTGATGCTGCGGTGGCCGCGTGCCATTTCACATACGGGTTTGAGTTATTCGACTTGGCCGGCGGGGCGGGGCTCGGAGGCGGGAGGCGCCGCGGTGCCGCCGCGCTGCCGCGCACTCCCACCTCACCGCGCCCGGCCGCGCCCGGCCGCGCGCGCACACCGCGGCCCCGCAACTGCATTTATCACGCGTCGCGCCCTCCTCGGACTCCCTGCGTTGCGGTCGCAGCGGGTAACGCCCAGCAGGGTAATCCGTCGTTGGATATCATGACGAGGCAGCCCCTGTGGGTAACACGGGGTAACACCTCTGGTAACATGCTGCTAGGGTAACCCTTTGGGTAAGGGCAGCACTGGGTAACGCGCGCGGAAAGAAATGTTTGGGCACAAAGATTAAAAATTTTGGCACCGCCGCTAAACTTTGACCAGCTAAAAAATTTTTTTTAGGCTGCTCTGCCTAAAATATTTGTCTCTCTCTCTTAAGTTTTTTTTGAAAGCTCCTTAAATTTTAAAGAGTGAAGCTAAAATATATTTAGTGTGCAAAGTCTAGCAAATGTGCCCAAAGTTCTTCTCTCTCCGTGCGCGCTAGCTGCCGCCGATTCCAGGTCAGCCTCTTCCTATGGAAATATCGACTTGAGCTGCCGCGGAACTACCGCTCTACGACTGCATGCTGCATGGCTGTCCTGGAAGCGGCAGGGTCCGCCGGCAGTGTACTTACTGCACTCCAGCGCTGCGGCCGCGGCACGGCGCCGCATGACCCCGGCCGCACTCTCTTCTCAGCCACATGAATGTCCCCCGGCCCGTGTGTATACATCGCCGGACACAAAGCCATTAAAAACAGGTCCCTGATTGTTTCATAAATACGAGCCTCTCGGAGCGGGGAGCTAGAATTTCGAGTGTATGGGTGGCTGCGGGCTCGCTGCCGTGCATGCATCGGCTACTTACCCTCCTGGGAACGGGTGGAGATGAGCGAAGTAGGGGCGAGGGGAGGGAGGGAGGGAGGGAGGTAGGGAGCACCTCTGATATTATTTCACGGTTGACACTTGCCATGCGGCAGCGAAGCACAACGCGGTGCTCAAGAGAAGGGGGGAGCGGCTGTAAATACTCTGGGTGGATAACCACACGACACTGCGCCGCGCGCCGCGGGAACGGTGCAACAGATTTAAATAACTCCGGGGGCCACGAAAGTCCCTATGCCGCGTTGTCTGACGCGGCGCGCGGGGTGGTTGACTAAAAGGGGGACATTTGTATGTTTGGGTGTGCGGGACGCATGCGCTCATATTCCGTGGTGTGGGCGGCAGGAAGTGACATTGTCCGTGCCCGCCCGCGTCGCCGTGTGATCTGATCTCAGGTGTGAGGCGCAGCTGGGCGGCAGCCGGCGGGTTAGGTTAGCCTCCGCATCGCCCATATGTAATGCCACCGTCCGGTCGGCGGCGCTTACCCGTCGAGGACCCCGTCGACGACGAGGGTGCGCGGGGACGCCGTCGTGCGGCGTCTCCCGCGGAGTCGGCGAGGAGGGGCCGCAAGGCGCGTGTGAGTTATGAACTTTGGAGCACTAATTGTCGCCTCGCGTTTTATGCCTCCTCGCCGCTTGCCGTATGCGTCGGGGAGGAGGAGGAGGAGGAGGAGATCGGAGGAGAAAGACGCGGAGATGATGGGGGAAAGGGGAAAAGAGAGTCGTCATGTCGGACCACGTGTGGCCGCAGCATGGCGCGGCTCTACGCGTCTCTTCACACCAGAAACACACGGGACCTAACCGGCTCCTTATTTATGGCCGTATTAGTATGCATTTGATTCGTGTGTGGAGGGGCAGGGGGAAGGGGGGGGGGCGGTTGTGCTGCCGCCCGGGGCCCCGTAGGAGTGTAGAACTGTAAGTACCGCGCACGAGGCGAGAGTTCCTCCACAGTTTGTGGTCGCGTTCAGGAGCCTTCGGTGTAGCCCGCTTCAGCAGGACTCTATGCAGCGTCGTCAGAATTTTAGAAACCAAGGTTCGCGCCGCTGGCCGCCGTCTGTCGCGTCGCCAGGGAGGGGGATCGCGCGCCGGACTCGCTGCTCCTCGCGCATATTTTTCACCTTTTGTTGCCCCCGGCGTGGGATTGTTCGAGGTGAGCCGAGCGAAACGGTGGCCGACGGCGGCGACATGTGCCGTCAGCGCTCTCCGGCGGCGGCGGCGGGCGTCGGAACTAACGCCGTATGTGGGAGTGTTCGTGAACTGCCCGCCGGCGAGTGCAGGAAGACTGACGAGGGGGCGGTGGTGCTCCGGAGAGCCGAGACACCGCGGCACGCGCCGGCGACAGTTTGCTCCCGACGCCGCCGACCCGCTGGGAGAGGCCGAGGCAGCGTTCCGCGTGGCCTGCGTGTCACACCGGCCCTGCCGTCTGCCGTCCCCGCGCGCGAGTTTTTGCCGCCTGATGCAGCGGCGGCGGCGGCGGGGTGCACACGGCTGCACTGCGGCCCACTGCTTCTGGTCCATAGAATTCATCGCCCGTTGGTTTTGAAAAAGAGAGACAGACGGAGAGAGATAAGGCCGAAACCCCTTGACACATACGGGCACATGAAATATTGCGCCTGTGCGGTCGGCCAGGGGGGGAGACAGCCGTTTTCACGCCTATTATACACTCAAAATACTGCGCAACCCCTCCTGGCCGGGCCGGCGGGGGGAGCGCTGGTCCGGGCCGGCCGGGGTGCGCGCCCCACCGGAACCTCTGCGGGACTGCGAGGCGGCGAGGGCGGCCGACGGGAGCGCGGCCCTCCCGGAGTCCTCGGCGGCCGGCAGCGTGAGCCGCTGCTGCTGCTGCTGCTGCAGTGCCGTGCCCCGCGCGGCCCACGGCCGGACTCCACGCTCGACGTCGGCGACGATCGCTTTACGCAATCGCATATGATTTCGTTTCGTCGTCCACTGCCGTGTTGGCGGTGGCTCGGTGTGGAGTGGAGTGTGGGGCTGCGCCGCCGGCCGGCCCCGCGCATTGTCACATGCGTACTTAATGCGCGTGTTGCATAAGCCGGGGGCGCTCGCTGAGCACCGGCCGGGCGGCAGGCGGGTGCGGCGGCAGGAGGGTTGTGTGGTTTGCGTCGTCATGGCTACTTGTCGCGGACAGGGGTGGCGGCCCCGGCCCGCGGCGGCCCGCGCGGCTCGGCCGCCGGGGTTTTGTCCGCGCTGCGTGATTGGCGGTGCAGCGGCGGGTCGGGTGTGGCGGCGTCGCGCGGTATAAACCCTGCTCTCCCCCCTGTTTGGCCGTTGATTATCATCTCACATCAGCGAGGCGACGACGCTGACTCCTGATTGGGAGCCAGCAGGAGGCAGCAGCGTTATCTGTTGCCGCGTGAAAACGCCGCCGGGTTTGTGAGTGAGGACCCCGGCACCCTGCGGGCCGTGCTGCGGGTGCCGTCGCGGTGCCGGCGGACGCACACCCAGAAAAATGAATTCTTGATTTTAGTCTCAAATTGCATTTACTTGGTTTTCACAAGTAAATTTTAGTTAAATTAAGTAAATTTTACCTAAACCAAGTAAATTTTACTTAAGGCAAATAAATATTACTTGAAAAAACCAAGTATCAGAAAAATCAAGTATCCCTTTTTCTGGGTGCACGGGCTCCCCGCCACCGCATGCCTGCGCCGCCGTCCGGACCCTGTGACGCGCGCATGCACGCATTTGTGAAGAAAGCCTCGGGAACTACATATCATGTGTATCGGGAGAAATTCCGGCGCGGGTCCGTTCGTCTGCGCGCCTCGCTGCACGTGGAAGTATGCGAGCCCCTGATTGGGCCGATAGCCCAGCCCGGCTGCCCGTACGTCGGCTGCGGCCCCCACGCCCCGCACCGCCCCACCCCGCCCCGCACCTGGGGTACCCGGCGGGGACCCGGCGGGGACCGCAGATAGCAGAGAGCCAATTCCAGGGGCCGGCGGTCGGCGGCGGTCTCCGGACCAATCTCGGCACTTGCTGTTTCATCAAACCTCGCCCATACATCTTGGCACGCACAGTCGGCTGCGGCCGCGGCCCGCGCCCCCGACAGCCGCCTCGGCCTGTGGGCGTGGTGGTGTCCCAGACTGAAATTACCGTGGTGGCTATGGCCTGGAAGGATTTTTTTTACCATAGCCACAAGCCCTCTGACCATGGCCATTTAGTTGGTTACCATGGCCATCCCACTGGCCACGGTCAGGACGTCTATGGCCTTCGTCTGCCCATGGTAAATGTAAGAGTCCAGTGGAGCGCGGCCCCGACTTACAAAGACAGAGGTGCGAGGACGTGCGTGCCGCGAGGGCAACAGGACTCTCCGTGCTTCCGTCAACCTCCTCCGCGTTTTCCCTACACCTCCGTGAAGCCCTTGTTGCGGGGGCTGCGGGGGCTCCGGCGTCGTGGGAGGGCGCCGGGAGGGGCGAGAAGGCTATCACGGCAGCCGCGCCGCCCCTCGCACTTGCGGTCGGATGGCGGTCGGGCCGTGCCGGGCTTGCGGTAAACTAGCTCCGGTGAGAGAGCTCCAGCACGCTCCTCCGGTGCTCCGGGCAGGGAGCCCTTCGGCCTCCGACGTGTCGCAGTCTGGCCTGGAGTCAGCGGAGCTCCGTCGGAATACTACCACCGATATTATAAATGTTGTAAATAGAATCAGAAAAAATCAGGTTCAATATATGCGTGTTGGGAAAATGACATGCGCACTCTTTAACGAGTTTCGCGGAACACCGCAGGAGGGTGCGACCGGGGGGCAGGCCGAAGCAGGCGAAGCAGGCGCATGACTCAGGACACGATGACGTCATGTTGCGTGACACCTGCCGGCCGGCGTCCGCCGCCCGCGGCCGCCCCCGCCGCCCCTTTCTAACGACCTGCCTCGGGCCGAACCTCCCCCGGCGCCCGGCCGCCGGGGCTCACCCACTGGCAGAGCGGCGCAGCACAGCTGGCGGCACTAGAGACTTCGCAAACCGCCGCACTTGCATTACACCGTGTTTTCTGCTTCTTTCTGTTGCAGGTGAGCGAACGAGTCTGAAAACTTTGGCCCTCACCGCGGGGGCCCGCTGGCCGCGCCGCCCGCACCCACGGCGTACTCCTTAAATCTCTTTGGTGAGACCGCAGGCGGAACTACCCCCCGGGCAGTGTAGTATTTTGAGCGTAAAAAGTGCGTGCGGCGCGGCGGCCGGTGCCGGCGGCCGGTGGGGGCTGCCTTGCCATACAAGAGCAGCGCACTGCGGTCGTTTGTCTTGTTCGGTGAAGAGGCGCAGCGCATCGCGACGTAGCCGAGGGGCGGGGCCCTTCTGCTCGGCGAGGCAGCGAAGGGCCGCCGCCAAACCATGGGAGCTCCCGGCTGGGAGGCACAAAGCGGAGGGACAGCGCCCCGGGGGGGCCTGGGCCGGCCTGGGCCGGCCTGCCTCGCCCAAGGGCTCTACAGCCTTTACAAGTCAGGCGCACTGGTCACTTGTGTAGTGTACACGTCCTCCCCGCCCGCAGGCCCCCCGCAGGGCCCCGCAGGGCCCCTCAGGGTCCGCGGCCGTCCGGCGTGTTCGCAGTGTCAACCCGCTTTTTGCGACCTGTTTGTTTACCGCCGCTCCGCTGGCTCCGCCGGCTCCGCTGGTGCCGCGTCCTCCGGAGAGCGCGATGCGAGGAGAGGGAAAGTCGCGCCGAGGAAGAAGCGGGCTGTTGCCGTTGGGAATTAGCTGAGCGGGGCCGAGGCTGCGCGCCGCCGCCTTGTCGTCCGGCCGGCGGGGAGGCGAGGCCCGGCAGCGCCGGGAGGAAGTCAGGTCCGCGGGGGAGTCGAACACGACGCCGCGCCCCCTATCAGAGGCGAACAAGTTTTGTCCGATCATTTTCATGTACGAAACTTGTGCGTGCCGCGATAAGGCGGCGGCCGGCGCCGGTGAGCCGGGAGGCGGCCGGCGCCTGCAGGAGCCGGAGCAGGGCAGGCGGCCCGGAGGTACGGCCTCTGCGGCCTGCCCGGGAATAAAGCGGTATCTGGGGAAGTGGAAGGCGATATAAAATTAAACGACGCCCTTGCAGACTATGCAGAACCCCCTCGGCGACAAAACCTTGGCGGGGAGGGGGAGCGGAGGGGGCGGGCCGAGCCTACACCGTAAGGGTGGGCCAACATTTAAATGAGGCAAGATATATACCGTTGTGCCATTCCGATGCTAAGATGCCGAGCCGCGGGGCCGGAGGGGGCGGGGCGCGCGGCGGCGGGGAGGTGCCGAGTGTTCATCCCTGGAAGAGACTCAATTTGCTGTTTTGCTCTGCGGGCCGCGCTCCCAGCCCCCAGAAGTCCGCCGCGACCGTGGCCGTCTGCGCTCTCGAATGACTACACGGCCGCCTGTAACCGGCTTGCGTTTGAAATTAATAGGGGTTCGCGCTGCCGGCGCCGCCCGCCCTGGCGAGGCCCTGGCGAGGCCCTGGCGAGGCCGGGGTCAGGCGTCGCCGACCTCGGAGATGGAGCACTGCAGGGTGTGTTTGCGGTGATTACAATCTCGGTAAGATACCCAGCCGAAACTGCTGGCGGGGCGGGGGGGCTGATGGCGCTCGCGGGAGACATACATCACCTGGGTGTCTCGCCGTCCGGGACGATTATTGATTACTGGGGCCCCGTTTAAGTGGGAAGGGGCCGGAATCCTCGGGTGATTAGCACGATTCAGGCCGCCGCCGCAGCAGCAGCAGCAGCAGCAGCGGAGGCAGGCCCGCGGGCCTGAGAGTGCACCTCGGTCCCCCCTGGTAATAGTAATCGTCCAGGCATTACCGTAATGCGTGCGCCCCGCGGCACTTGCTGAGGTGGGTTGTATCGGTTTTTGTACTGACAGGAGGAGAGGCCTCGCTCTACTGACACATGTCGCTGACTTGGGGTGTGCCACCGCCCCCCCCCCCCCCCCCGCTGCAACCACCGCACTGCATTCTTAATAGGGGGCCTCCTCAGGGCGCGGCCACCGCGGAGGCAAGACCCGCGGAGCTACGCAGAGCTGGCTGTGGGCTGGGAGTGGGGGTGCGAGCGAGAAGTGGGAAGAAAGCGGAACAGAGACGTGGAGAGAGCCCTCCAGCGGGCGTGGCGCGCCGCTCCGCAGAGCCTCCAGGCGCCTCCAGGCGCCTCCAGCACCTCCAGCCATTAGTCGGCCTCGGTCATGAGGTGGCAGCGCTGCTACACCCCTCTTCTGTACAGTATGCTATGCGGAGAATTATTTAATTTTTTTAAAAAATGCACCAGTGCTTGTCACGAAAAATATTTCCCCCAATATTTTCGCCCTCTGCTTTCTAAATTAAGATTTGCGTGTGTCCCACTCCCTCGTCGACGTCTGCTGCTTCTGCTGCCGCCGCTTCTGTGACCTGTCGTCGGGGACCGGGAGGCCGTAAATATCAGAACCTGTCCCAATGACGAAGATAGTCTGTAAAACAGAGCCACTGCGCCACTCGCAGCCGCCCCAACACACACACACACACACACACACACACAGACCCGCACACACACACACACACATTCAAATATTGAACGCGGGTCCTGCAGGGACGGCGGCGGCGTAAGGAGGAGGAGGGCGGGGCCGGGCGTGTCTCTGTCGCCGCGGCGCTCCCACCAAGAGAGCTGCAACACAATGCATATTTTATGCCTCGCGGAGCCTGCGAAACCCTGGCTGTGCTCAGCGCGCGGCGGGGGCGGCGGGGCGGCGGCGGGGGCGGCGGGGCGCTGCCCTTTTCCCCTGTGATGTCGTGCGATTTCCGCGACTCTTCTCCCCCCCCCCCCTTCCACTCCTTTATTAGCCCGGGGGGCGTGCCGGGCCAGCAGCCCGTTTTTCTCTGCAGTCTGTCGGTCCGTCTGCTCGGCCCGTCCGCCCGCCGGTCTGCCCGTCTGCCCGTCTGTCTCTCTCCAATCAAAGGTTTGTAATTTGCTCCGCGCCGGAGACAGAACGAGACGAGCAGGGGAGGGATTCGCTCGCGTGATTACCGAGCCCAAATTTGAGTGCGGGGCCCCGGGGGCCCCTCGCGGGGGGAGCCGGCGGCGGGGCGCGCCGCGGAGGAGGGCTTTTCACAGGTTTTCTCATCGGTCGAGTCGTTATCGCCTGATTCGATGTTATCTGTGTCGCGTTGAGAATGCGAGGGGGAGTCGCTGCTGCGCGGGAGGGGTCGGCTGTCCGCTTGTCTTGTCGCGGGGGCGCCTCCTCAAGCGCGGCGGTCATGTTTGTCCACACTGCGGGGGGCGGCCGGGGGCGGCCGGGGGCGGCCGCGCCGCCAGCAGGGTGCCAGGCCGTCCGTCCGGACGGCCGCTTGCCGAGCTGCCGTGCTTCTGGCGGAGTTCAAAGACGTTGCTCTGCTGGCTCGCCGCCCCTGGGGAGTGCCCGGCGCAGGGCCCTCGCAGTCCTGCTGCTGGAGTCGGGCTCCTTCAAGTCGGATTCATGGCCCTCAGTCGGCCGGGTGCGTCGGCCCCATTCATCGCCCGGCAAGGAAGCGTTTGGTTTTGGCCCACGACCCCGCGGTGCCGCCCCCGCCCCCCTTCCTCCCCCCTCGGTAAGTACACCGAGTTGACAGTCGGCTTCTGACACGGGGAATGCGAATCTCAAAGGGTCGGGCCTGCGGGGCCGCCGGGCCGCCGGGCCGCCGGGCCGCGGGGCGCCGTCGTCGGCGGGGTCGGAGGCAATCTCACGGAATGGAGTAAATAATTGTTTGCGCACGCCGCCAGGTGAGACGAGCCCTCGATACCCTCCGCCGGCACGGGGCCCGTTTATTTGTCCCGTGATGAAGTTTGCACAATACGCACGCGGCCGTGGCGGCCCCCCTGCAGCGCAGCTCCGCAGACGGGGCGGGTATGTGGCACGGGCCCCGGACCGAGGCCGGCTGGGCCGGCGGGGCTCGGAGGTTCGCGGAAACACGGTCTAAATGTATCACGGCGACGCCGTGCGGGGCCGGACGCCGGAACGCCGTCGTCCGGGGCTCGTCGGGGGCCTCGGAGCCGGCGGCGTGCCTCCTCCCCCCGCCGAGCCGCGCCGCGCGACGCGGCCTCTGCACTTTCCGAGAAGACTCCGCTAATTGTCGATGCATTAGACCCTTTCGTCGCCACCGTGAGCCCTGGCCTGGCCTCGGCCCCTCCGTGCAATGATATGTCGCCGCCACTCCGCTCTCCCTCTCTGTCTTGCTCCTTCTCTCCGTCTCCGTCCTCTGATTTTGTGACATTCCTCCCCCCCCCCCATCACTCTCTCTCTCACACACGCTCTCTTCCTTACCCCTATCTCTGTCTGTCTGTCTCGCACTCTCTCTCATTCAGCCACTCTCTCTCTCTCTGCCCCGCGTGCGGTCCCATCATGTTTCACGCTCAGTTTACTCTACTGGCAGCCTCCCCCTGCAGCCCCGCCCCGCCCGCTCACCACTGCCATTTGTATACGCTGGCCGGCCAGCCTTTTCCTGAAATCAGCATAAACGACACGTGACGACGCAATGTTTTGGCCGCACGAGAGGAGAGGGGAGCTGCGCGGCAGCACAGACAGACTCACCGCCTCGACTCATCTCCCTCAGGAACTTTTGCATATTTGTCGCGCGGCGAGGGGGGCGGATTTTCATGTCCTGCTTTACGATCGCTGCCACGCTGCTCGCCGCCCCGCCGTGGCCGCGTACTCGGCCGCACACATTATACATTCCGGCTCGCCGCGCGGGAAGCCAGCGGGCGGACCGCCGCCGGCCAGAGGAGACTGCCGCTTATCACTGGCGCGCTCACTTGCCCCCGGCGGGGCCCCCGGCCACACCCTCCTCCCCCTCAATAAATCCTCTAATTAGAGATTCCTTCGCTTGTAGATTTTTCCGAGCATCGCGCAAAATTGCACAATAAGGTCTCTGCCGCGTCGTCGCATCTTCTCTTCTCCTCCCCTCTGCCCTCCAAACCCGCCTCTCTCTCTCTCTCTCTCTCTCTCTCCTCTCTCCGCCTCTGCTCACTCCTCAGCTATAATTCTCTCTCCTTTTAATTAACTGATTTGCAGGCGTAGGCAGTAGTCCTGGTTCCCCTCCCCTGCTTCTGTTTTCGCTGCTCCTCCCACTGCACCGCAGTTGCCACGACTGGGATACTAGTCGGCCCACACCGATCTCTGTTTATCTTCCGCCCTGCTGGCACAGCAAGGGCGATGCAGTTCCGCGTCTGCCCTTTTTCTCTACGTTTTTTAAAAAAACAAAGTATATTTTTTTCTACCTCCCCGTTCTCGAGGACTGTGGCCATCTCTTTCCCCCGCGCGTTCAGCGGCGGTCGGGGTTTGAAATACGTGCCGTTTTCTCGTCTCACGCACCGCTGCGCTGCCGCGGCTTGGCTGCCGGGCCCTTCTGGCCGCCTCTGGCAACCTCTGGCAGGCGGCTGGCGGCGCGGCTCCCGTGGGCGAAGTGTGGCAGTGTGCTGCTGGGTGCGGGGGTCGCGGGGGCCGCGGGGGCCGCGCCCAGAAAGCCCTCTGCTCAGTTTATAGCAACGCTTTCCGCGGACATAAACCGGCGATCAAGACACTGCCGCGCCCCGTCTCCGTCCCACTCCCCCTCCGCGCCCCATCGCCCCGTCTCCGTCCCTCGCACGCATGCGTTCTGGTTGAGGAGAGGGCGCGCGATGAGGTCCTGGCCTCCCTCGTCCCGGGCCTTCTTCCTCCCTCGGTACCCGCGCCGCCCCGCGGCCCTTTGCGGCCCCTGCGGCCCTTGCGGCCCTTGCGGCGCGCCCCGAGATGGCCGCGGGCCGTCTGGGGTGCACCGGCTTGCCGCCCGGCCTCGCAAACCTCACGGTGGACGCGAAGGAGCACTGCCGAAAGTGGCTCAGGGCGGCAGCGGCGGCGGCGGCGGGCGGCGGGGAGCCCCGTGGAGGTAGGCAGCCGTGCCGCGGCCGTGCGTGCGGGTTGCGGCGCAGCGCGGGGCTCCAGGACCGGCCGCCGGGCGGGCGGGTGGGCGGTGCCGCTGGCGGCGCTGGCGGCGAAAGGGAGCGAGCCGCCGTTCAGTTTTGTTCTTCTGCAATATTAAAGTGGCTCTGGCGAATTAGTCGGGGCCGCCGCACGGCGCCCTCCACACCACAACCAAGCGAAAGGGAGAGAGAGAGAGAGCGAGAAGGAGAGAGAGAGAGAGAGAGAGAGAGAGAGAGAGAGAAGGGGGGTCTCTGTGCTGCCCCGCTTCTGATATGGTGCTTCCGTGGAATGTGGGTCGGATCGGAGTTAGATTGATTATTTTCAGATGAATGGAACCAGCCAGAGAGAAAGGGAGAAGGAGAGAGAGAGAGAGAGAGAGAGAGGGGGGGGGGAAAGAGAGGGGATATTGAATGAAGGGTGTGCCGCTGCTCCTCTTCTCCATAAACGGGATAACAGAGCAAACCGCTCGTATTAAGTGCTCGCTGCTGGGAGAAAGCGATCGGGGAGAGAAGAGAGAGAGAGAGAGAGAGAGAGAGAGAGAGAGATAAAGGGGGGGGGTAACAAATATAGAGTGAGCCACCGCCTCGCTTGGGCGCGCACCCCTCGAATGTGTATAAGAACGGCCACTCTCCTTATTTCGTCCTCGCGTCGTGGTCTCACTTTTGCGAATGCTGGTCGCGCAGATAAAATCATCTCCGACTCGTCGCGGCTCCCGGCGGCTTTCGGCGTGTTCCTTCGGGGCAGTGTACAGCGGTACCGGCTCCCTGAGGGAGCTGAGCGGCCGCTGCTGCTGCCGGCCCCTCCCGTGGAACCGTGTCTCCGCTGCGGGCGTGGCCGACTGCAAATCGCCCGCTTGTACTTTACGCCCACGATTCGCCCCGCCACGCCCCGCCCCGCCACGCCCCGCCACGCCACGCCACATGCTGCGCGGGTAAAACAATGCCCTCCAAATCAAACAGATCACGATGACGTATAAGGGGAGGCCGGGGGGACATGTAATGCCTTCGCCTTATGGCGTCATGAGTCGCTGCGGCAGCGGGGTTACCCTGCTGCTCTCCCATGCACAGTTTTCATCTTCCCAAAGTAGCGGGGTTATTATTTTTTGTCGTTGTTTATTCGTTTTTTGTGTTTTTTTTTTGCTGCGGGTAACGCAGGTCCGGCCGGCGTCCAGCGGTGCGCAGCGTGCGCGCGCACTGGTATGAAAGCGCCCCTCTGCAAAGCTGCCCCCCCCCCCTCCTCCTCCTCCTCCTTGCCTTCCCCGTCAGACCACTATCAATAAAGATGCGATTGTGGTTTATGGTTATACCATATAAATTACGTGTGAGATAGGAGTGCGCGCCTTGTCCCGGCCCAAGTGGGTGTTTAAAGGCGATAATCCTAGGGCCCTGCGTCCCACACGCTCCAGCGGCGGCTCCAGCGGCTCCAGCGGCGGCTCCAGCAGGCGGCTCCATAGCGGCCCCGCAGCCTCCAGGCGCGGCCCTACAGGACGAGCCTTCAAGGCTTTCAGCACGGTGCGGCGAGCGCTCCTCCGCCGCCGCGTCCGGCTACCGGCCGCAGAGGAGACGAGCACGGCGCGGCCGGCCCCGATAGCATCTCCCGGAGCGGCCCGCGGTCACTCCTCTGCGGCCGCACCCCCGCCGCCCCCCTCCATCATTTTTATTGGCCGCCCCTCTTGCCTCCACGGGCCATTTCATTCGGCGTTTGTCTTGGGGGGCGCACGGGGGTATTTATTTATCGCGCCCGTCTACATTATGATGCGGCTCCGAGTTTTCGCGGCGGCACCCTTTTTTTTCCCGCGACCACCGCCCGCAAGTGTGCGCGTGTGTGCGTGCGTGCGTCTGTGTGTGTGTGTGTGCGTCTGTTTGTGTAATTCGCGGTGGCGGCGTCCGGCCCCAAAGTGTGCGGCGGCGTGCCGGCCGGCCGGGGTACCGTTTGTCATGTTAAACGTCGGTGTGGGAAGCCTGTCCGGGGCTCTGTCGGCCCCGGTGCCCGGGGCGGCCTGCTGAGGCCGTTGCTGAGCGGCCGTTGCTGAGCGGCCGTTGCTGAGCGCCCGTGCTGAGCGCCGCTGCTGAGGCACCAGGCCGACCGGACGGAACGGCGGCGTACCATTGGCCGAAATTTCTCCGCAAAGGCCGCCGTTTGAGGGCCTCCGCACCACAGTCGTGTTACACCACCACACACATGTCCGCGCGCGCGGCGCTGGTGCCGGTCCCGCCGGACCCGCGGCCGCGGCGGCGTGCCCGCGCCTCGAAATAGTTCCCAAACATGGCGGAAACACACACACTCACACACACACGCACACAGCGCGCGGCGCGGTTCCCCAACTGATTATCGACGCGCCACATTTTTAACGCGGCCCGCAGCGCGGCCCGACGCGCGCCTGCCATTCAAGCGGGGCCTAAATATACCGTCGGACAACCATTACAAGGCCCGGCCGCGGCGACACGGCCCCGCCCCGATGTGTTTTTCCCGAGCGGCGCGGCATGCCGCACTCCCGGCTGTCAGCGGCCTCGGGGGCGCCGTCGTGCCTCCGTTGACGGCGACCAGCAGCCCGCCAGGCGCACGATGACACCCCCCAGGGCCCCCGACGGCGTGCTCACGGGGGCCGCCGACGGCCAACAGTCTCCAACCACAACAACAATTATCTTGTTCTCGCGTCCGCAGGAGACGATTCTGCCCCGACCAGCCGGCCTCGCGGTAATATATGCGCCGCTTCGTTAATTTTATATTTTTCATCTGCCTTTTTTAAATTGTTTTTTTTTTTTTGCGACGGTTTTCGATAATTGCGACGCGCCGCAAAATATATCACCTTAGCACACATGTGCGCACGGTTTGGCCGGGTCCTTCCTACGACTTCTGCCGTCGGTGTGGGGGCCGTGGGGCCGTGCATCTCGCGAGCCGCCCCGCCTCCATATACCACATTTATTGGGCCCGCTGCCATATCTCTCAGCAGCTTCCTCCCGAACCTGGCCGCCGCGCCGCCGCCGCTGCCGCCGGCTCGCTGTGATTTACCGCGACTCACCACAGAAGGGAAGCAGCGGTCTGGAGTGGCCCCGCGGCCCGAGTGACCCTTAGAGCGGTGGCGGGGCGGGGCCGGGCGGGGCCGGGCGGGGCCGGTCACTCGAGTGCACCCGCCACGGCTTACCGCACGACTTTTCGGACCCGCGGAGTACCTGTGTTCGCACACTCGTGTTTTACGTTCAGAAGCGCCCTAAAACTTGCGACAACTGTGGCACTGCCCCCCCCCCCTCCCCCGACTGTAGCCAGTCGCGGTGCCGCTGGTGCTGGCGGTGCCCCACCCGGCTCCATGAGCGGCGTGTGCGCGCCGTGGCCCCCGCGGCCCCCGCCGCGCCACAGAGCAGCCCGTCCGAAGCCGAGCTAAGGGTGCCCCGAGGGGCCGAGCCGTCAGGCAGCGAGGGCCGGGCTGGGCCGAGCAACAGCAGCGCTCTATGCATACCCTCCCGCGTCTAATATACCGATGGCGAAAAATATGTAAATAAAAATATGGAGCGACCGGAGGGGGGGGCGGGAGAGCGGGCGGGGCTCAGCCATGATCCGCGGCCGGGCTCCGCTTCTGTGCCGCCAGAACTTATGGCGCCGCCATCGTTCCTGTATCGCCCCACGTCAGGGGCTTGGCGGCCGATGAAGGAATGCCGCCAGAGAGCATATGTACACTGCCAAAATTTAAAAAAAAAATGTGTTGTGAGGCGCTGTATGTCAAACACAAACGCACGTTCAAAAATGCACGTGATTTTTTCGTGATTTTATTTTTTTACGGTGATTGATATTATTTCATTGTGCTGAGCATTCTGTATAACGCCACGCGCCGGGCCACACACACACACACACATACGTACATAGAGAAATGCCCGGCGGGCTCGTGTGCCGGGCCGGGGCCCTGCTGGACCCGGCCAGATCCGGATATGTAACTCACACACAGAGCCTTGCAGGCGATCGTTCAGTGCCGCGTCGTACGGCGGCGGCCACACGAAATATCGATCCACTCGATAACCAATCAGGCAGCGCCCGGGCCGGCCGGCTGTTTAGCGTGGCCACGCGCCCGGGCGCGTGGCTGCGTGGCCGGACACGTGCCGGGGTCAGGCGCACTCCTCGTGTTAGAATGCATAGCGCCTCGCAGCTGCCGCGCCGCCAAAACTGTGGGCCTGGACCGCTGGGGACGACACCGCATGCCGCGCCGCTCTGTGAGGGGGGCGGGTGAGAGAGAGGCGCATCCCGCACCGCTGTGTGCGCCGTATTGGCATATTGAAAGAAGTTTGTGCGCCGCCCGCGCAGCCAGGCAGCCGGAGCGGCGGCGGTGTGCGAGGCGGGGGCCATCCATCCATCCGTCGTGAATACGAGATGGAGACAGACCTGCGAATACCGCAGACCGAGTCCCTTACAGTTCACCAGAAATAAACGTACCCCTTTCAGCGCTGTCGCTGCGAATAAAGCTTTCGACGTGCTGCAATGTCGGTGTTGCTCTATGCCGCTCGTGGTGCGAGCCCTGAAAATCAGACTGCCATCTCTGTTATTGGCCCGTGACGGGCGAGATACAGCCGGCCGTGCTTGCGCTCGGGGGCGGGGCCCTTTAGCGTATTGGCAGCTAGCGCGTCGCCCGCCCGCACCGCTACTCTCGTGATGAGAACCCGGCCACGGTAACCCCCCGCCCCTCCCCTCTGTGCAAATATGCGCACGGCGGCGGCCGCGGGGGGTCGAGTGGCGGCGGAGCGAGCGGACCGACTTATTTGGCTTCCATGTAGAAAGATGAGCCGGGTGAGATTCCCCGTCCGCGAGCACAGCACTAACCCAATTGACGGGATACCTCGCGGTGCTCTGCAAAGTATTTTCTTCGCGTTGTATTCTTTTTTTTTGTCTTTGCCTTTTTTTTTCTTTCGTTTCGCCGCCCTCGCCGCCCCTCCTGCTGCCTTGGCCCCTTCTTTTATAGCGGCACCAAGTGCTGCAGTGGCACTCGCGAAAAGGCGCAGGCGCACACACGCGGCGCACACGCGGCGCACACGCCACCCACACGCGCACGCTTGCGGAGTCGTCATTGCAGGATGAGCCGCGGCCTCGCCCCCTTCCCCCCCCCCCCCCCTCCTCCGTCTCTTTGTGGCCGACGCATTAGGGAGACAGGGAGAAAGGTGAAAGGAAGCTGCAAGGGAAGAGTCGTCGGGAGCTGAAAAGGTGGGTGGGGGCTGAAAGGGTGGCGCGGCGCTGCGTTCTCCACCGGCGCGCGCCAGTGGCGCTGTTGTTGGCGGGCTGCTGTGGCAGGGAGTCCCGAAAGGGCCAGTCGGCCACACAAGTAGTGCGGCCGCAACGGCATTCTGGGACAAAACACCCACACGCACTCTTTTCCGCGGCCATTTCCGAAAAACCGTCGTCGTTATTCGCACGCCCGAATCGGAAAACACGCGCGGAAAAGCGTGTGTAATGCGGTGAAAATTAGGGCGAAAGCAGGGCGTCGTAGGGCGAAGTGCCGGGGGCGCCGCGGGGGGCGCCGGGGGGCGTCGGGAATTAGATTCAGTGAGCCGGGCGTGCTCGCCTGTGGCGGCGGCGCGTCGCGGCGCCACACACTAACAGATTAAAACGGCGGATGACAAAAGGAACCGGGCACCACGCGGCAGAGCGCTGCCACACACTCTTATTTTCGAATGTCGCGGGCGTGTGTGTGTGTGTGTGTGTGTGTGTGTGTGGCACTGCGCTGTCTGCAGGATGCTGCTTTGGCTCAGGCGTGACTCACAAAGCAACGAAACGCACAACAAAGCTCGACATGCCCGGCGGCCCGGTGTGCGTGTGTATGTGTGCGTGTGCGTGCGTGTTGGGTGTGTGTGGTTCAGTCCGATGCCACCCTCTGCTGTGGCCGTCTCGTCTCGTTTCTATGGCAGCCCCTCACAGCGGTGGCGGGACACGACGCCGCTGCCCGCTTCGCCTTGGTCTCGGCGGTCTCATAGCCGTCTCCTCGGACTGGGACCCCCCACACACACTAGGCGTTGCCGGCCGCCGCCCGGCGCTGTTTGCTTGTTTGGCACGTTCGATATCCCGCCGGATTCGGGCGTCTGGCCGCCGCGCCGCCGCACAATGCGAGTGACAGCGGCCCCTCACACGTCCGTGCTCGTCTTTGTGTCCGCCGTCGCCGCCGCGCGGCCCTCGGCGGACCCCGGCGGCTCCCTAGCGGGCGGCTGCTCCCGCAGAGGAGCCCACGGTGGCTTTGCATGTACGGTTCCTCCCTTTGGCATTTTCTGCTCGCGTATCGTGTGTAACTCATTTCTCGCCACGGGCCGTTTGACTGTGTGCGAGCGCGCGGTCGGGGCCGCAGGTGCCGTAGGCCGGGCCGGATCGAGCCGGAGTCTGCTGCGGCGCGCACAGCTCGTCCCGCCGGGCCCTCCTGCTTATCTGATGACAATTGATTTAAACGGGAGCGGACGGCCCCTGAGCAGCGAGCGGCGAGCGGATCGCAGCGCACCGCGCGGCAAGAGTAATGAGTGCCGGGCGGTGGTCACCGCGTCGCATCGTGAGCACGCCCCCAGAGGGCCCGCAGCCTTTACTGCGCCGCTGCAGCTGCTCTTCTCGCGGGGCTCCTAAGTGCGCCCATTGACGCCGCCGCCTCTTATCCGCGGACGCTCGCGTATGAATGCGATGTGCGAGACGCCGCGGGGGGCCGCGGGGGGGGGGGGGGGGGGGGGGGACCGCGGGGGGCCGCAGTCCGGTTCCTCCCCGGGGCGCACCATGAGAGAGGCGCTTGGATATGCGCTGCCGATCCGCCCACTGGTAACGTATTTGTGCTTAAGCCCCCAGCAGGCCACCGGGGGGAGAATGGCTGCCGCAGCGCCGCTGTCCTTGGCACAAAACACGCTCTCTCTTTCTCTGTCTCTCTCTGTATCTCTGTCTTTCTCTTTCGTTCTCTCTCGCCTCCTCTCTTTCCTTGTTTTACGTCTGGCGAAACGGGATTCGCTTTTAGGACCGACGCCGCGCCCTTCCCCCCCCCGAGAGGCTGTTGGGATAGGAAGGGATTTCAGGGCTGGGAAAGTAATCAACCTTTTCCCATTAAATCCCCCGCATGGTCGTCCCGTGCCGGCCCCGTGCCGGCCCCGGGCCGGGACGCGGCCGCGTCAACGCGAGCCGGCGTGTCTGCGCCTCCGGGTGCTGGCGCCGGGCCGCTCCGGGCCGCTCCGGGCCCCTCCGCGGGTCCGCCGGGACGGGTGTGGTCGGACGGCGGACGGGCCTCGCATTGTCTTTGTCGGGGACCAGGGGACGGGGCCTTTTGTGCCGCGCTACTGTACACGCGGGCGGCGCTAACCGCGTTGCTTCGAGCAGGGCGGTGGTGTCGGCTTGATGCGGCCGCCACCAGCTCCCAATCTCCCCGGCCGCGCCTGACTGCGTCGCGTCGCAGCGTCCCTCTTTTTCTTCCGTTTGCCTACCTTCGGGGTGCGGCACTGCGGACCGGTCGGGCATAAAAGTCACACGGTCACACCGGGCCGGGCGGCGCTGCTGCAAGGCGTCTCTGTCTCTCTCTCAGCCTCTCTCCATCCCTCTCTCCCTCCCTCTCTCTCTCTCCCCTTCTCGCTTACCGTCTTCCTCTCTTTTTTTATCTTCATTTTTTTTGGTGTGTGTGTCGTGTGCGCTCTCCGGCCGCCGCCGCTTCTTTTTGCAGAATAAAAAAAAAGAGAAGGTGAAGAAGAATCCTTGGAGCGCTGCTCGCGCGCCGCCGCCGCCGCCCCAGAAATGTTATTTCCCCGCTGCTCACTCGGAATGCAGATTTTTATGCGCGTCTTTGATGACACGAGAGTAAGGAGTAACGCGCGCGGCCGTGAGGCGAGGCGGTGCCCGGAGGAGGTGTGACGCGCGGCCCGACACACGCGATGCCGCGATGCCGCTCCGCGGGACCGTGCGGGTCGTGCACGCAGAAAAATGATCGGTTGGCACAACTAATTTATTTGTTGAATTTGAGACAACCACGAAATTCAGTTACGGGAACTGAGGTTTCGTTAAGGCAACCAATTCTCGGTTTCCCACAGCGAAATTTCTGTCCTTTCCAATTTTGCTAATGCAACTAAAAATTAGTTCCTCTAACGAAATTTTTCAAAATTTTAGTTCAAAATTTTTTAACTGTCCCAAAATCAACAAAAACTTTCGTTATGCCAACTAATTATTTTTTTCCGTGTGGACGCCGCGCGGAAAGGAAAATGTCGGCCGTTGACCAGAATCGGCGTGCTGTTTCGGTGCGCACATCGACGCATTACTGTGATGATCGAGACTTGGCAGTGTGGCGGGCGGCGGCGGCGGCGGCGGCGGCGGCGGCGGCGGCGGTGCGGGCCGGGGGGCGGTCTAGACGGCAGCGGCAGCCAACAGGTGGGCGCCGGCGCCGGGCTGTCACCGCGGCCCGTCCCGACGCCGCACCGCGCAGGGGACTCGCGGACCGCGGCGGCGGCGGCCTCCGCGATAACAGCGCTCCGACGAGGCGGCAGCGGCAGGCGGCAGCCCTACACAGTGTGTAGTGCCGGCCGCCGTTCCAATCACAGTTTCACTGATAACTGTGCGACGTCGGGAGCGGGGAGGCGCGGAGGCGGACAGCGACGGAGAACGCGACCATTTCCCTGCCGATCTCTCTGTCTCTCTCTGTATGTCTGTATGCCTGTGTCTCTGTCTCTCTCTCTTTCTCTGTGTGCTCACGCTGCCTTGGCGAAAATTGGACATAACGGTCCAAGTTTACGACTGTGGCGTCCGGCAGAGGTCGGAGGTCGGGGAGCAGTGGGAGTCCTTCCCTCCCGCTGTGACTTACGCGCCGCCCCCGCACGCGGGGAGCACGCGAGCCGCTCGCATTGTGTGGAGCGTCGATATGCGACAGCGCCGCCGGCTCCTTGTCGGCTCGGGGTCCGAAGCGGCACTGCTGCTGGTGCTGCTGCGGCTGCGCCTGCGGTGGTGGTGGTGGTGGTGGTGGTCCGCCCAGAAATACTTGCGGTCTCGATAACAGAATGGGCCACGCAGAGTATTATTGTGCGGGTGAACTAAAATATGACGCCGCCGCCGCCGCTGTTGTTGTTGTTGGGATACGTGCGGACGTGTGGACCATTATTTCACGCGCGGTCTCGGTCTCTCTCTTTTCCCTCCCTCTCTCTCTCTCTCTCTCTCTCTCTCTCTCTCTCTCTCTCTCTCTCTCTCTCTCTCTCTCTCCCGGCCTCACAGACCCCCCCCCCCCCCAGAATGTTACAAATTCAGCCGCTCTGCCTCCGCAGCAGCCACAGGAAAGAGAGAAGGAGAGAATTAAGACCGCATTCTGCGCGCGACACGCGCCTCGAAATTTACTCGGCTGACTGGAAGGGCCGGGCGGAGCCTGCGCCCGGGCACTTGGCGTCTGTCCACACACCACCATGATGGATGTTAATGGAACAGAAATGTGCGCGCCGCGTGCCGCCGCGCGACGCTGTTTTACTGGCCGTGGTACACCACCGAAAAGCCGAGCGCCGAGCACCAGAAAACTTTGGAGGGGACACGGTCGACACGACATGGCTGTGGTTGCTGCTGCGGCGGCGGCGCGGGCGCGGCGAGGTCCTTCGCCCCGGTTGTCACGTGACGATAAGACGAGAGAGAGAGGGCCAAATTTTATGAACCCTCTTCTTGGCCGTACCGTACCACTCTCGGCTGGACGCCGGACGCCGCGCCGTGCGGCGCTGTGTGTGTCGCCGCCCGCCCGCGCCAATGACGACAAGATTGCCGCCGCCGTCGACAATTCTCTGCGCGCGAATTTGGCGTGCCGACGGTGGTGGAGCATCAGCAGCCGCAGCGCCGTGCTGTGACTCATGTCGGCCGCCCGGCGGCGGGGGCCTCTGCGATCCGCGGTGTTTACCCGCGGACACTGCACGGGCCGAGGCGATCTCGTAATCTCGGCGAATGGCCGCGCGGAGGGCTGTCAGAGTGCGCCGTCACTCCAGACTGTGTGGTTGTTCCATATTCCCGGCGAGCGGCGCGGCGGTGCGGCGCTGGGGCAGCGTCGTAAACACGGCGGGGGCAGCGCCGCGGGCGCGAGCGCCGAGGCGCACCGAAAGTAACCAGCCGGCTGGGCGTGCAGCTAGCGGCGAGCCTGCCGGCCCTCATCGGCCCTCCCCGGCCCTCCTCACACCTGTAATAGCTTTCACAAAAGTCCGTCCGTACCCCGGGAGAGGCGCGTCGTTTGGCCACCCTGCTGCGTGCGCGCGTCACGGCTGACAACTGTGGAATACTGATGGCCGGCGCGCCGCTGCGCTGCCTGTCGGCCGCCCCGGCCCTGCTCCTCCGGCCGCGGGACATCGACATTGTGTCGCGCCGCGATCGAACAAAAAAAGAATACATTAAAAAAAAACAACAGCAGCAACATAATAATAAAAGGTTTTCGGGCGGCGTGCCAAGTCCGGCGCGGGCCTCTCGGGAGCCCCCGCGCCCCGCCGTCTGCGAAATGGCCGGTGAAAGGGCGTCCGTTATGAGCCGCTTATTGGTTTTGATGGGACTTTATACGAAAGAGGGTGCGCGGAGCATAAATTCTTCCCACGGGGCCGAGAGGCGCCGAGCAGCCGTCAGGACGTCGGCGAGTCAGCGGCGCCGCGGGGCCCCGGGGCCCCCCAACTATCGGCGCCGCCCCCAAATCGCATTCAAAGAGTAAGCGTCGCACCACCGCCAGCCACCACCGCCTAACTTTTTTTTAAGGCGCTTGGCCGTCTTACAACGCCATGGCGTTTCCTCTTGTGCTGTGGAGCGCGGGGGTATTTGTGATTTAAATTATTCATTGCGGACTTTCGCGAAGCCGATGAGGCCGTGCAAGGATAACCGGGCAGGGTGGCCGAGGCTGTGGCTTTTCCCCGGGACGTGGCGCCCTGCCGGGCGCGCAGAGCCCAAGGCGGAGCCCCCTGGTGGGTAGGCAGCACCGGACGCTGCGCGCACGCGTGCCCTGCGGGCCGGCCTACCCAGGGCTCCCGCAGGCGCTCCTGAAGGCGGCGGGCGTCCAGGACGCATAGGAAAGTTGTTGTCCGCGCGGCCGAGGCCTCGGCCGTCCCCTTCGCCTCCCCTTCACCGACACCGAGGTGGTCTGAGATTGGTCACGCCGCGGGCCGCGCCGTGCGCTTTGCAGCCCGGCCAGCTGTCATAACGGTGAGATGCAGCCTTCACCCTCTGGCTGCCGCTGGCTGCCGCTGGCGGTGGGCCACCCTCCCTGATGGATGACATTTCAGCCTCACTTTAACTTCTCATTCATCATTCGCCGGCTCCGTTGCGCACCCTTCCTCCCTTTCCCTTCTCCGCGCCCTCCCCGCCTCCCCTGCAGGCTCCGCACCAGGCGGCTAGTAGTTCTCGTGTAGTACTTCATTTGCATGGAAACAAAAGAGCATCAATGTCAGACACTTCGTGCCGCCGCCGCCGCCGCCGCCGCTCCCCGATCGAAGGACACGCGCTGCGCGGCGTAACGTCGCCTCGTCTGTGGTGACGGCGTAAAAGAAAAACCCTTTTCATGAACGCTTTCGTGGGCTTTGTCTTAACCATTACCGCGTCGCCTGTCCGGCGGGGCTCAGGTTCTGCCGCCGGTAGCCTGCGAGTGTTGTGGGTCCCGGCCGCTCCGCTTGCTCCGCCGGCTCCGCCCGTCCCGTACGTCTTGATCGCTCCGAATAAATTAGATGTGAAAGGGCTGACGACGTATTGATCATCTTGACAGGCCAGGCCGGCGGCGGCCGGCGGCGGCCGGCGGAGCGGAGCGGGCCGGACCGGGCAAGTGGCGCAGCAAGTGGCCGCCGCAAGGAGCCGCGCCAGAGCCTCCTACACTGCGTCGAATTACTCCCCGTCCAAGTACGGGCCGGGGCGCGCCGCCGGGACGTCCAGAGGCGGCGAGGGATAATTCGAGGAGAGGCGAGCGCGGCGGAGGGTTTCTCTCTATCCGGCCGGCCGGGTCTGAGATGAAGTCAACGGGTTTGAGACGCGGCCGCAGTGCCAAACTTTGCCTCGTAACCAGGCCGACTTGTCAGCCGTCGCTTTAACACGGGCGCCCATCCTCGTGCGCGGTACCGTTCGGGGCCGAGTCTCGGCGGCGGCGCCCGGAGCAGCGCGACAGCGCCCGCCGGGGCGTCGCGCTTGCTGGCGGCATTTCGGTAATAAAGATAGCGGACGAGAGCGGGCGGAGAGCGGCGGAGGGCCGCCGTGGGGACTGCCGCGGGTACCGGGCGGGGCACCGCAGCCTGTCACTCGGTATCGATGATGCAGGTCCACCTGCCATTACACTTATCTTCTTACAGAGGAAAGGTTTTAGGACGAGCGGCCGCGGCGCCGCCTCTCCCTGGGAGGGTCGCGAGGGGCCTGCCTCGTCGTGGGGACCCGCTGGTGCCCGGGTGCACACACGGTGCACACACACGGTGCACACACGGTGCACACACACGGTGCACACACGGTGCACACACACGGTGCACACACGGTGCACACACACGGCGCACACACGGTGCACACACGGTGCACACACACGGTGCACACACGGTGCACACACGGGACCCGCGTACGTGTCACCCGCATGACGCCCGCCCCTACCTGTGCGGCCCTCACCGCTGGCGGGGCCCTCAGTCAGCATCGACTCGCACAATGGCTGCCGCAGGGCCCCCCCCCCCGCGCCCCGCGCCAACTCTCAATCTCCCCGAGTGGTGCCGGGCCGCGGGCCGCGGCAGCCGCTGGGGCCATAGCGGTCAGCGGCAGGCCGCGGGCCCGCGCGCTCTCGCCCTTGTCTCTGATGGACGGTGCCGCCACGCCCCCCTCCGCCCTCCTCCCCCGCCGGCTCAAGTGCGCCGAGCAGGTGATGGCAGGTGTCAATTCATGACGCCTCTCCTGCTGTTATAGCGGGCCCCGCTGGCCGAGGCCGCATCGGCTCGGAGCGGACGTGCGGCGGCCCGGTGGCGAGGAGGTGTAATCCGGGGAAATATGAAGGCAATTCCGTGTTATCGGGGACGGATTACTGACTGCGGTGGTTCGAGATTCGGAGTAAAAGATTCGGGCTCTCCGGGAGGGTTTTAAAGTCAACCCTAATACGCAGAAGGGAGCCCCGCGGGGCAACCTTGGAGGTAACTCCCGATGGTCATAATTTTCACGTTGTGTATAGTACTGTACGTGGTTGAGGTTGAATCTCACTGCGGGCGGGGCTGGAGTGTCGATATGTGTTGGCTGTGTCGTCCCCGTAGCGGCGGTGCGGCGGCGGACCCGAACGTGCCGTGGAAGTGCACGGTGTACATGGCGGCGCCGGGTGCCGCAGCCAGCCGCAGCCAGCCCGGGTCGCCGACGGGCCGGGCCCCTGACCCGAGCCCGACCCGTCTCCCCCCCCGACGGGGCCCACGGGCACCCACGGGCCGCATCAAGAACACTTTCCATCCGAACAAACGCCCCACGCCCGGCCTGTAGCCCGGCACAGCCCGGCACAGCCCGGCACAGCCCGGCACAGCCCGGCACAGCCCGCCCGGCAGGGCCTGCTGCAGCCCAGTACGGACCCCCCAAAAATCAGTATGCACGTCACGAGGCCCAAATCAGCTCCTCGGCGCGGGGTGGGAGGAGGCGGGGGCGGGGATGGGGCGATGAGAAACGATTCCAGACGGGGCGGGGGCGCCGCCGCTACAGGAGTATCCAGTGTAGAGGCGCGCCGCGCGGCAGCGGCGGCGGGGGCGGCGGCAGCTCGCGAATGCCACCGACCGACTTATTTGAATTTTGCGCGCAATGTTACTTACGTTCCGGCGCCCCCCCGCCCGCTGCTGCCGGAGGGGCGGCGTTTAGGGAGCAGCCACGTCCCCGCCATCACGCTCGGCGAACATGAAGGGCGGGTCGCGCGCCGCGGGCGTCGCGGGGGGTGATCGGGGGCGGAATGCATTACCGATCACCCGCCAAACCACCGCGGCCGCCGCCGTCGCCGCGACCGCGCTCGCGGGGGACGACGTCTCTTCCCAGGATGCACCGGGGCACTCGCCTGTCTCCCTCCCCCCGGGTTCGGCGAGGGGTATACGCACGGCGTGCTGAGGACCCGCGATGCTGCGCGCTGATACCCCCCGCCCGCCCCGCTCTCCGCGGACGTGTGCCGGGAGCACGAACCACGCCGTGAACGTGACGTCGTCGGGGCGCCTCCCCGTGTCACGCGAGGTGCGGCCTCTGCGGCCTACAAGAGCGACACCTTGCCGGCCCCCTCGGGTGCCGCTGCCGCCGCTGCTGCCGCATGTGACGGCGCGCCACGCCCCCACACGAGTGGCCCCGCCGCGGTCGCCGCCTGATACGGGAATTACATCCGCGTCTGTCCCCGGGGCGCTGGGCGTTGGCCGGGTAATGCGCCGGCCTGCCTCGTCCCTCGTGCCCTGCGGCCTGCAGGGGCTCCGCCGGCCGGCCGGCTGCGCTGCGCTGCCCGAGGCCCTGCTCCTGCCCGCCCCGCTCGGCCGCCTGCACCCGCTGTGGGCTGCCGGGCTCCATTTCGATATTTCTCATTTGTCACCAACGCAGCGCCGCGCGCGCTACGGGGGTAGAGGGTGGCTGGCGTGTCTGGGGTGTGAAGTTGCCCCCAGCACAGGGGAAATGCACATGGCCAATTTCGGGGAAGCCGTGTTCATTTTATTCCTCCTGCTCTTCTTCATTATTATATTTCGTCCCCATTCCCTCCTCGCCTCCCAATTTCGTTTCTGATAATCCGCACATGTTCTGCTTGAAGCACAAATTTTCCAGTAACCCGATAGTTATTGAAATTACCTTTCTTCTTCTTCTTTTTCTCCGAACTTTCATCTCAAAAAGAAAAGGGGCGCCCAGGACATGATTTATTTCCGGACTGCTGGCGCAGAACAAAAAAAGAAAATTGTGAGATGTGTCGTATATGACAGTATCTGCGGTGGGTCTGTCGGGAGCACGGTGTGTGTGTGTGTGTGTGGTGTGCGGTTGCGAGTGTGCGCCGCTTCCGCGGAGGCCCGTCAGTGAAACACACACGTGATCGATAGCCAGGTTGGGTCGGGGCAACAGCCTGAGGAGGCGGCACTCGCATACCGCGTCGCGGGGGAGGGAGGGGCTCGCTGCGCGGCCACGCGTCGTCGCCAACTTTTTGGCAAAACACCCACCCTTCTATATTGACAGAGGGTGGTCTGATTCGTATGGCTGCCTCCCGTATGGAGCTGTCTGTCGCTCTACCTGCCGCACCGGAGACGTTTCCGATCTTCAGCGGTGGTTGCGCTTCCCCTTGCGCCCTGCGAACGCTCTCATAGCCGACAGTTGCTGGAGTGTGGACGGGGTGCGCGGCGGCTTTGTTCGCCGCTAGAAATTAGTTGGGAATTCCTGACGTCCTCCGGAAACTTCTTCACCTACTGGTCCTTCGTTTATTCCCAGCAGCGTAGGTTATTTTGTAATTCTCTCTGCTGAGAGCAAAACTCTGAATCAGATTCAATAGAGGGCTCATTACATTCCGGAATAGCCGTAATATCATGCCTTAGAGTGACGCGTACAACCTGATCGTGATGCTATCCGTCGAATTCCTGGAGGTTCCCTGCGAGCTCACAACGGACAGTCGGAAACAAAATGACCAACTGATTCCTCGCGGTTTTCCACAAATTTTTAACAGTGTCTGGGGACGTTGGTTTAAATCGCCGCCTGTCCTTGTGAGTGCGGCTACAATAAGAGATTGACACATCTCCCCACCTGCCCGTTTTATTCTCGTTCGTTTATTTACTCTTCACTGCCTATGCACTTCACCCGCAACGCCGTATTTTACGAAAACAACAGACGTAATTTTTAATCACGGCCTTGTAGGGGCCGGCCGGCGCACGGCGACGTTCGTGCCCACGGCGCCCGCTGCGGGAAGGTCGACGAGGGTCGCCGCAGGGAAAGGTCGAGGACCCCGAGCCCCGCCGAGGGCCGCCGAGGCCGGGCAGCGCCGGGGACCCCGCCGGGGGCGTCGTCGCCGGGGGCCTTCCACTCACGGCCAGCGGCCACCACGCGCGCCCGGCGCCGCCGCCCGCCCCGCCCGCCCCGCCCGCTCAAGTAGCACGGCCGCCCAATTTGGGCTCCGTCCTCACTAATCCCTAGTTAATTAACGGTCCCCGGACGATGGCGTGAGGCACGTGGGCCGAGCTTTCTGCGCACAGGGGCGCACAGGAACCGAGCGACATCTTGAAAAAGCGAGGCGCGCGCCGACGACGGGGACGCTCGGGCGCTGGGACTGTCTGTCAGCGGCAGCAGCAGCACTGTAGCGTCGGCGGCGCTAAAGGCCACGCATGTGTCGGGGAGGGCCCCGGCGACATTTGACATTCCCTGTCGTCTTTATAACGCGCGATTCCTGAAATGTCTGCCGCGGCTCTGCGCCGCTTCTGCCGACTCCAAAATTGCGAGCCGCCGGGGCCCGCGCCCGCGGAGCGTGGCGGGCCGAGAGCGCGCGGTGCTCGCTGAGGACGCGCGCCGCCCAAAGCGACCCGGATGAATTATGAAATGACGTCCTGGCGCTTTTTCAGCGGGGCTGCCGGGGGCTGCCGGCGGGGGCTGCTCAGGCCTCGTTCACAGCGCTATTAGCGACACTCAAGTCGAATGGGCCACTCCCGGGAGTGGAAGTGATTGCCGCTTTCGTGTCGCCGCGGCATTGGGGCGCCGGGGGGAGGCCGCATTGATTCCGATCGGCCGGGGAAAGCGTTTTGGACGAGAAGTGTTTACGTTAAACGCGCCGCTGCTGTGGCGGGCTTTTTAATCAACTAGGCAATTTTGTGGTGTTATTTTATTTATTTTTATTGTTTTGTCTTTGTTCCAGGTAATGAACCCGATATGATCCCGGAAGAAACGGAGTACGGTGGTCTCGTCTCCACGACTGAATCCGGGCGGTTGGTGAGCCGAACTGTTTCTGCGTCGAAACCAAACTCCACTAGACGGAGCAGCGTGAGACTGGTGGCATGTCCCGCTGTCACGGGGCATAAGCCCCGGCGAAGGACCTGGCGGCGTGTCTAGTTCGCAGGATTAGTAGGACAGACCCCGGGACGGCGCTACCCCGGGCTGACAGGAGTGCAGTGCGGCCTCTTGCAACAGTTCACGGCTAGCGGCATGTGGAGATCGGGAACTGAGAACGTTCCTAAACCTTTCGCCTTATTGTCGAGGCTCTCACCACCGTGGGAACGGCAGGGTTGAATCTCCGCTATGCAGCCAGTCGCACCGCGCCACCTGAACTTGTCGAGCTCCCCCGCCTTCGGTGTGTAATTTGTCTGTGCGCGTCGGCCCGGACGAGATCTGTCATAGTATGGTTGACGGACTGGCCAGCTAGCTACCTCTGCCCTGCCGGAGCCCTGCCGGAGCCCTGCCGGAGCCCTGCCGGAGCCCTGCCGGAGCCCTGCGTGGCCTCCCCCGCGGCGGGCAGTCAGCTGGGCCGACCCCACGGCCACCTACGTGGATCTGACCCTTTGCCCCGGCCGGGCCCGACCCTCGCCCATTTCATATCAAAACGATCGGGGAATCCTTTCTCATCTCGGTAACCCAGTACCCTGTCAAACCATCTGGGTAAACATATCGAGTTGGTGCCACTGCCGCTCCAGATGCCGCCGAGTCCCGCGTTCGTTCTATCGACGTGGAGTCAAACCTTTCCCTGTGGGGGGGGGGGGGGCGGCGATCAGAATCACAGAACGTGTAGCGGAACCGCCTCTCCGATTTAACGGCGATGATTTCCAGTTTACTCGATCCTCAATAGCAAATGGAATTTCACGCCCCGCACGCCGAAAATGCCCTCGAATTGTGGCGACTCACATGCGGCTCCCTGCTGTTATCCCCGCTGCCCTGCCCCGTGGCACGTCTCCGAGGGCGTGTTTGGGAGGGCCGCGCCTGCCGCTGTGCTTGATTTGGTAAAATATTTTGGGTGCGGGAGGCCGGGCCGCCGGTGGGAGGTTCCCGGAGGTTCCCGGAGGTTCCCTCAATGGCCGGCCCCCCGACGCGCGATGTCTCGGTGGGTGTCCCGCCCCGGCCGCCCGCTCAGCTCGGCTCCGCCCGGCCGTGCCTGCAGTAGCCGCAGTGCCCGCCCCCGTCGCGGCGGCGCACCGTCAACACATTGTGGGCAGCAGGTAGAGATGGGGGGGGGGGGGGGCTATGCAGAAGAAACGAAACTCGCGGCGGCCTATGCAGAATCTTCTATTCCCTCGGAGCGTGTTCGGTCAGGTGCTCTCCCTCCCTCTCTCTGTCTCTCTCACTCGCTGCTCTCGCCCGCTCCCGGGCTGTTTTCGTTTCGTTTACAAGTCAATTAGGTCGCGGCCGGGCGGGCCTGGGAGGACACGACGTGGAGGACGGCCGCCGAGACGGCAGCATCTGCCGCGCCGCCGAGCCGATTAATGTATTCAGCCGCGGACACGGCGGTGCCGGCTTGTTGTCCCTCTCTGGGGCCGCGGGGCCGCAGGACCGCAGGACCGCAGGACCGCAGGACGACGAGCCGAAGCGTTTATGTCACGATTTGCCAAGCAACTTTGATACAAGCCGAGCGAAAACAGAAAAATAAAAACAGTAAAAGCGAACAGTTGCGAAAACTCTCCTGGGCTCTTTCCCCTCGCAAGTGAGTCATCCGTCTCTGCTGGCCCTCACAGGCACGCGGTGGCAGACGCATTCTTTTTTCTTTTTCTTTTTTTTTGCGGGGTAGGCGTGACAGGGGGGCGTGTCGTGTCGAGGGTTTGGCACTACTGGCCATCCCGATCGAGCCCGCTGGCCATTCTGCTGATAAAAATCGGACCCCGAATGCAGTTCCGTCCCTCCATACACGCCTGGGAAACGTAAAGGAGCTAGCGCTAGCAGTTTTGTTAAGGTCCTAACGAACAAAACTATTTTTTTGGGTGGACAATCTACTTTTATTATATTTTTTTGGTTTAGCTTGCCATACTCTTATTTTTGTCACCGGCGTTGCCGTGCCTGAATTATTTCCCCACCAGCGCCGGCGACAGACCCCCCCGGCAGAGAGCTCTGCTCGACCATTTCTCTCTCTGTCTCTCCCCCGCGCTACCTGGGCGAGTGAGTGAGTGAGCGCGAGGCGAGCGTGCTGACGAATTGCCAATCGCCGCATCATTTCTCTCCGGTGTCCGGCAGCCAGCCGGCGCAGCCAGCCTCTCGGCAGGGCGCGCGCAGCTTCTGCTCCTTCTGAGGGAGCGAGAGAAACAGATTTATGTGGCCATTCCCGCTGCGGGGCAGAGCGAGATGGAGTCATCCGCCAGGACGATGCCTCGGCCCTATCGCCCCCGATGACAAGTGCCGAGTATTTATTCGGCATCTCTGTACTTACTGCTCATAAATCTCGGTAAAGATATTCGGAGGGGCCCCCCGTGGGGCGGACGAGGGGCGCTCGAAAATCGTTTGAAGTGCTTCCGGGGCCTTCAGAGGGTTCGACAGGTGGGATGATTTGGCCGCGGGCCAAACCCCCGGCCGGGGCGCGGCGCAGGCGCGGCGCCGACAGCCCGCCCCGCACACACGCACAGCGCCGCTCTCTGTTGCTCCCTTGTCGCCTCCCTATCGCGCCTCTCTCTCTCTTTCTCGCTCGTTGTGCGTCGCCCACCCGCGTGTGCTCCCTCGATTCTTGCCCTCCTCCCCCTCCTCCCTCTCTTTCTCTCGCATTCGACCCAAAAACGCTCGCTATCAAAATGGTAATTGAATGCGCCGAGGGGAATGCGGTGAAAAAGTTTTCCCACAAGAAAACATTGGTTGTCCGTTGTCACTTGAGCGGTATGAGGGGCGGGTCGTGGTGGGGCTGGGCCAGTGGGACACGCGGATACGCCCGCGGCCTCCGGGACCAACCAAGCCATGCCGTCCAACTCCGACAACTTTTTCTCCCCGAAACGCGGCGGCGGCGCTGCTTTTCACTCAATTTCCATAGACGCCCGCCGCGGCCCCCTCCCCGCTGCTTGTGATTGATAAATGTTGTAAATTTGGGCGGTGCGCGGCGGGGGTCCGTATTCCCCCTGCCTGATTGCGGTGTGTGGGGCCGCGTCTCCCCCCGCTGATGGCTGGCTGCCAGGCAGGCCGCGCCGACCATCCTTCTCCCTCCTGCGAATACACCCGGCCGGGCCGGGCCCTCTGCGTGTCTCTATCTCACTTGCTTATCTTGGCCGCTATATATTATTGTGCATCTTCTTGCCGGACCGGGGAGTGGAGGGCGGCCCCGGCGGCGGTGCCCAGCGGCGGCGGGCGGCCCCTTCGACAGGCCGGGCCTGCCGGCCCGCACCCTTCGGCTATCCATACATCTCTCTCACACCCACATGAGCAGCGCTGCCCGCCGCTGCCGCACGCCGTCCCCATCGCCTTCCAGCATCTCTATCTTCGCACCACTCTGTGGTCCGGATTATGTCCGTGGCCGCTACCGTTCTCTGCGCCCCGCGGAGCAGTCGGACAGGGATGGGCCGCGGCAGCCGAGCCGGAACTGACACCGTCCATCGCTAAACGTGCGATACGTGGCCACTGAAACTGCATCATGTACCGAGGACGACACTGCGGGGACTTGACTCGGAGATTCAGGACCTCAGGGGGAGTTCAGAGGTCAGCCGTGGCGGCCGCGCTTCCGTGACGACCCCCCGCTGGGCCGCTGGAAGCCATTATTTATTGCTTATTTACTTTGCACGGCGTTCGTCTTTGTTTTACGACGCGATACGGATCGGCGCGGGCACCGAGCCAGGCCGTGCACCGGCCGGCACCAGGTGAGGGGAGTTATTCGTCAGATTATCGAAGCGAGTATGAGAAAGTCAGCCAGCACCAATGGGTTGACAGACACAAAACTCTTCGGGGCTTCGCCATCATGGTAGTGGTGGTGGTGGTGAACGCCGCGGGAAAACGCCCTGCGGCGAGGACGTCGCAGTTTGGTTCGCAAAATCACGTCCGCCGGTCATCGGGGTGGTGCCTTGCCGTGCAGCGCCGCCTCTTTAAGACAAATTAAGATTCCGGCCGCGACTCGGCGTGAGTCCTGGGTGCGCGGCGCAGCCCCGAGGGGCTCCCCCCAGGGCCCCGAGGCCCCCAAGGGCTGTGGGCGGGGCCCACCGACAACACCGAGCCCAGGTGTTATAGTTGGCAAAATTATGCTCGGCATGCCGGGTCAGGTGGGAATGTATAAATCAAACATGGGCGAATTTCCGTTGCGCGGCGCCGTCGGCGGCGTGGAGCAGACAGCGGCAGACGCCGCGGGCGCAAGCGCTGCGCCGCGTGTGACGACGATACATCTTGGCCTTGTCCAAAGTTTCGCGCAAAGATTCTATTAACGCTTGTGGCAGTTAATTATGCGCGTACTGCGGCGGCGGGGGCGGCGCGGTGGGCGTGTCGGGGCCGCCGCCGCCCGCAGCCTGCGCCGCCAGTGCGGAGTAACATATTCGTGCTCAGAGTTTGCGGCGCCAGTTCTGAGGTAGCAGCCGGGGGCTGTTTTTCCCTCCTATCGCGGTTTCCAGAATTTACACACGTCTCTGTACTCGCTGTGCAAGTCGACCTCCTCACGGACTGGTGCGGCCGCCGACCCCATTCTCGTTGGCCGCGTGCGCTGCTCTAGTACTGTGTGTTGTTTGTGTGCGTGTGTGCGTGTGTGTGTGTGTGTGTGTGTGCAGCAGTGGTGGCGGACAGAAGTCCTATCAGATCATGTCCGACCAGTCGAGTTTCATTGGTCTACGCGCGACTGCTGCATATCTCCGTCCTTCCCCTCCTCTCTCTCTCTCTCTCTCTCCCTTTCTCCCACTCTCTCTCTCTCTCACACACACACACACACATTGCTCCTTAGTTTCTCCCCGTCCTTCCCGAGCTGTGTTTGTGTGTCCCTATAGCAAACAGCTGGTTGTACATTTAGGAATAGACGTGGAAAGACATCGAGGGTGACAGGACACACACTACGATAGTGCGTGTGTGTGTGCGAGAGAGAGAGAGAGAGAGAGAGAGAGAGAGAGAGAGAGAGATGATCATCAATCGAATGGCGGGTCCCCTCGATCCGACACTACCCCGCGCTGCGCGGATGCTGATTGGGGACGGAGGGAGGGAGAGGGCCTTATCGGCATCTCGCCTGACGCAGCGTCGGGGATTTTCTGCGAAAATGGATGCTGTTTTGGTGGTGGGCTGGACCCGCAGCACCCGCAGCACCCGCAGGACGGCAGCTGGACGGGCCTCGGCGGGGTGGGGTCCTCCCTGTCACCGGGGCCGCGTAGGCCCACCGACCGCGCCCGCCCTCCCGGCAACAGCACCTGTGTTATCCGCGTGTACACAGGGAGCTCTGACGCCCGGAACGTTTCTCCAGGCGTCCTCCAGGCCGCGCCGGCTTTTCCATATCGTAGCCCCCCCCCCGCCGCCGAGGACGTCGGGCCCCACCGCACCGTCCTACGACTCATCTCGTCCTAGCACTGTGGGGGCCGCGCGGCGCGGGGGCTGCGTGCGAGTAGCGCGGGCCGGGCGCCGCGAGGCGCCGCGAGGCCCCGCGAGGGTCCCCGCCCTGCCGCTTCGGAGGCGCGCCGCGGGTCGTCGGACCGGCAACTGGCAGCGCATATTGTTTGAGGGAAGTCACCTCGCTGCTGTGGCGGGGCCGCCCGCCTGCCGCTCCCCTTTCACTTACACTAATCCCTCCGCCAGCTCGGCCGCCTTGCCTCCGCCATTTCACGGCGGCGCACGGTCGTCGCCGTCGTGTCGTCTCGTCGTCTCCGTCGCTCTTTTCATCGCCGTCCGAGGCGGCCACGGTGAGGGGCGCGCGCACCCGCGACGTTGTGGGCCGAATGGGAAGAGAGGGCCCCTGCAGACGGGGGGATCAGTTTTCCGGTCGAGCCCGCTACGTCCCCCCCCCTCCCCCCTACAGTGTAGATGGGGCGCTGAGGAACGTATGAACTTTGGATTAAGTTGAGCCCCAGCCAAGTGCCCTGGTCGCGCGACCGCCGCCGCGCCCCCGCGCCCCCGCTCTCTTTGTCTCCCGTGTCCCCCTCCTTCCTCTCCAGCCCCATTTATTTTAATTGCAGCCTCCGTGCTTGAGGCGTTGGTCCCGGCTTTCCCTCGTGGCCCCCCCGCGTGATTTTTCGCGGTCTCCTTCCTCAGGGGTTCCGCGTCAGCTCCGCCCCCCTGGGGGGCCCCGCGGCCGCGGTGATGGGGCACACGGGGCGCGGCTCGGGATCCACTTTATCAGGGTGCGTCCGGCTGGAAAAGGACTCCGGGCCGGAGCCGATATGGACTCCCTCATCCCGTCCCTCAAGCCCCGAGACGCGCGCCGCGCTTAATTCCCTTCTCAAGCCACCGTGTCCAGCGCGCCCTCCCTGTTGTGCGGCGTGCGGCGCTCAGAGGGAGGGAGAGAGAGGGGGGATATAATCTCGGCTGGTGGACGCAGCGGCCGGGAGCGGCGAGCGCCTGCGGAGCGTCGATAGGCAGCCCACTCGGCAGGGGCGCGCGGCGCGTGGCCTACCTGCGGTTGGTCGGGCGCTGGCCGGGCGAGGCTCGGTCCGTGCGCACGACGGCGCCGCCGCTGAGGGGAGCTCATCTGTCCGCCTCGGGGCATTCCTTTATGGGAGCCGACCGCCCTTGTGCGCGCGCCCCCCCGGGGCCTCGGGCGCGTGGCGGCGCGTGGCGGCGCGTGGCGGCGCGGCCGCGAGTTATGGCTCCAATATGGGGACGCCACTTTTGCATTCTTATCTGGCCAGCCTGTCGAGTAATGTGCCCGAGTGAGGGGAGGAGAGAGAGAGTGTGTGAGAGATAGAGAGAGAGAGAGAGAGAGAGAGGGGGGGGGGGGGGGTGCCGCTGGGAGGCGGGGGCGCTTGAATTAGCGGCATCATTTTCCCGGTCGCCGGGGCGGAGCGCGTCGGCCTTTGCTGCGGAGTGTGGCGAGGCTAATGCAAATGTGGCGAGAAGTAACGGAAGCATCTCAGCGCCGCCACAGCCGCAGCCGGCTCACGTCCGCGCCCCCCTGCCTGGTCCTCCTCTCCAGCTCTTTGTAAAACGTGCGTCAAAAGCTTCTGCCAAATCGTCCGCGCCGCTACTTTGGAAACAGAGGGCGTGCGCTGCCGCGGTGGGGCGTACGAACACACATGTCGCCGTCAGCGCCCGGCCCCGCCCAGCCCAGCGGGCCCGCAGCCCTGCGGGGTAGCGACGCGTCGTCGGGAGGTGATTGCCTTTCAATTTCCTCCACCCCTTCCGAAGCCTCGCAGCTGGCCAATAAACGGTCGCGCCCCCCGCGTCTTGCTCTCCGTGTCCTTCCTCCTCCCTCCGCTCCTCTCGCCGTGCTGTCTCCCTCCCTCCCACCCTGCTCCGCCATCCCATTCCTCCCTCTGCGCCCCCCCCCCACCTACCCCACCTCCTCGTAGTAAGTTCGTTAAGTTTCAAAAAGTAATTGAAAGTTTTGGCGCCCGGAACGTTATAGAGGTTAGCGGGCCAGTTAGAAAGAGAGCGGGCCGGGAGCCGGCTGGGCCCGGCAGGGGGCCGCGTGCTGCCACCTTGTGGCGACGGCGCTGTCATCGTCGCCTCGTCCCCCTCCTCCCGGTCGCCGCCCTGCCGCCCTGCCAGACGCCTGGCCCCGGTAACGCGCGCACACCAGAACGATGGTTCGCAGTCTGCATGCTCCGCTATCCGCAGAGGCAGCATTTAGAGGAAGCTTTTAGGGGAGTGCGGGGGGAGGAGTGAAAGAAGGCGCCCCCCGTCGAGTGAGCCGTCTTCTGCCGTCGTCTTGAAGTGGCCCGGCGTGAGCCTTGCTAATGAACTTAGTCGCTGCCGCGGTAAGGATCCGGACCGAGGCGGCCCCGCGGTGCCGACAGACACTGTGGCTGTGTGCTGGCGAGGCCGTGCCGGTACGTGCCGAGTCCGCCGCGGACCGCGGCCATACGTACACACTCTTCAGTAGCGGCGGTGCACCCCGGAGGCCCCCTCGGGGTCCTGCTCAGCCCCTGCTGTGCCCCGCTATCGCCCCGCTGCACGCGTGCCGGACCCTAAAGAAGGCAATCTGTGGCACACGGCACTACAATGTCACCGGCCAGGCCCCCAGGACCCGCCGGGCACCGCACCGCACTTCACTGACCCACGAAATTCCGTGCTCCTTCCCTTTCTCCTGCTGTTGTCGGTCCTGCTGCCGCAGCTGCCGCCACTCTGCGCGTCCTCGCAGCTAACCGCGATACCCCGCAGCCCCACCGCGTGTTCCGTGAGCCGCAGGATAAAGTTTCTCTCACCTACCTCTCGCGCTTCTCTCTTACCCGCTCGTCTCGCGGAGGTGTGTGTGTGAGAGAGAGAGAGCGTGCTCGCGCTCGGGTGACGACGAACGAGAGGAGGAAAGGTAGAACTATGTATATAAGGTTTATGCCACAGCGAGAGAGAGAGAGAGAGAGAGAGAGAGAGAGAGAGAGAGAGAGAGGAGGGGAGGGAGGGGCCTCCCCTTGACGCCCGTGGCCACACACGTGTGCTGTGAGGGACGACAACGTAAAGCACAGCACGCCTTGAAGTGCAGTTTTGTGTTTGTTGGCAAACCTGAGGCCGCAAAGTTGTGGTGTCGGGCGTGTGCCGTGTGTGTGTGTGTCTGTGCGCGTGAGTGTGCGGTTGCGTGTGACGGCGGCTTGCCGCGGCCGGTGCGGTCTTGTCCGACTCCGTCGACCCAATTACCGCCACATGAATGAGCTGCAATGAGAGATGAGCATCGAATGGCGCCCGACTGGCTGTCGGCGTGGCCGGCTGGTAGCGAATTATATTTTCATCTCTCTCCTTCGCCAGCGCTTTTGCGTGTCGTTCTCCATTGCCCCGCCGCCAGCCTCGATTTCACAGATAAATCGATCGCCCGTTATGGCCGCATGTTCATGTACATGGCTAAGGTGGTCGGGATATGGCCGCTTTCTCAAATGCAGAACACCTGTAATGCATGTCAATATGGAGCGGGAAGCTCGCCCCCGAATCCCCCCACCCTCTTCCTCTCATGTACTACTCTTTGGGCCCCCGCCCCCATCCCCCTCCTCCGGGAAGCGGGGGTTGTGAAGCGAGAACAGTCCATTAATTAAAAGTGGGACGCGAGTGGACAGGCAAGGCCGGGGACGGGTGGACGGACCGCGGACGGACCATTGCTGCCGCCACAGCGAATATATTTTGCTTCCCTTCCTCGGTTGCCACGCCGCAAAAAGCCCCCGGAGCATTGGAGTGAGCCGAACCGGGGAACGTGGAAGATTTCCTCTAGCAAGGGCGGTCTTACATTCATGCACGCCGTTTTCCCCTTGCCGTATTTGTTTTCCGTTTTTCTGATTTCTGTTCCCACCCCCTTTTTTTCTTAGCATATTTGCACCTTTAAACTAACAGAGCAATTTAAACAAGCATCCATGTTCCTTGCGTTGGGGCACTTTGCCGGGCACCAGCGCGGTCAAGGACCTCGTATCATAGGTCCACAAAATGCGTCACCTTGGGCGAGGTCAGGTGGGCCTTATTAGGGGACCAGCTAGCGGGGATGGGAGCAGCCCGTTGCGGTGCCTCGTGTCAAGTGTGATGGGGAGGATCGTATCACGTAGAGAGTCGACGCCCAGCGCGGCCCGCCAGGTCCCAGGTGTCCTGAGGGTGTCAGCAGAGTTTCGGCGTCCTGTTCACCCCCTCCCCCCAACTTCCCCCTTCCTTCGGTTTCACCATGCGCCCTCCGGCTGAATACGGGACACCTGTTGCCAATGCGACGGAAGGGAATGCAATGCCGACCGTATAAACTGCGCGTCGACCTCAGGAATAGTTGGATTTTTGTGGCTCCGTGGCGCCTTTGCCCGTCGACTCGCGATGTGTGCCGAGCAGGATATTTTCTGAAATTGCCGGAGCATTAGAGAGGAAACGGAGGGTGCGCCTCGCGGTCCGTCTAATGTGTTCCTAATGCTCCCCGCCCCGAACTCACCGCACCATCCCACGGCTCTCGCCCTTAATCGCAACAGGGGCCTGCCGTGCGGCCGCGGCGTGTCGACGCAAAACCATGAAAAGGTTTTCTCTAGTGGCGAATGTCAATGTGTGCTAGAGTCAGCCGAGGAGCAGTATTCGTCACCTCCCTCTTCTACTCCGTCTCTCGCTCGCATACACATTTTAAACATTGCGCCATTTTCTCCGGTCTCCCGGTTCTTTTTTATCAGCCTGCCCTTCTAGCTGGTACGCCTGAGTGAGTCATTCTCGCCCCCCCCCCCTTTCCTCGCTCTGCTGTCTCATCTGTTTCCCGCCCTTCCTTCCACCCGCGCTCCATTTCACTGATTAACCTCACCCTTTTTTCTCGAAATTCATTTTTGCGATCTGGAAATATTCAGTCACCTTAAACTCGATCAAAAGTTATTTTGCACGTCCAGAACACAATTTCTGCAATCTGCTGGTTCTGCGTACCGGCCCAACTTACAGCCATTACTATCACTACATGTCAGCTTCTATTTTCTTTGTTCCAGGACCCCCTGGACCTCAAGGACCACCAGGAAAGCGAGGGAAGAAGGTCGGTAGCCCATTGTGTTAATGTAGATGTAAGGTGATGGAAACAATCTCTTCCCTCTGGCTGTCGATTTATCTTTTGTTCTGTTTCACAGGGTCCTCCAGGACCAAAAGGAACAGCCGTAAGTGTCAAAGTAGAAGGCATTTCTCCTGACCCATAATTTAGGATTCCAGAACGTAATCCTATACTTTTCTTTGCAGGGAACACCGGGACAAAGTGGATTTCCGGTAATTAACTCTCGACTGAGTTCTGATTTACAATTTCAAATTTTAAATTGCGTGCCGTACTAAACTTGTGTGCATGTCAACGGAGTGAAACTAATATTTGTCTCCAGTAACATTACTCAGTTAGTTATGATAACTAGAGGACAAAGAGTGAGAGGTGTTGGAAGAATACTTGTGTTCTTAAATGTAGATCTCACTTTATGCCAGCTTAACTTTATGTAACCACACACATGTCGTGAAAATGAGTTGGACGTTCATCGCCATGTTTACATTTTGTTTCCAGGGCTTAAAGGGCCCCAAAGGAGATAGGGGATTTGGGGTAAGATCGTTACCCTATTCCCATCGTTAGTGCAATTTAGATTTGAAAAGGTTTTTAGTTGTCATGTGTAAAATACTTCTTAATGTAGAGTACTTAGTATTGGCACGATCACCATTGCCCACTATAAATTTGCGAATAATCTACGGATTGAAATCCGCTAAATAGACG
Organism: Megalurothrips usitatus; assembly: GCA_026979955.1. Lineage (NCBI taxonomy): Eukaryota > Metazoa > Arthropoda > Insecta > Thysanoptera > Thripidae > Megalurothrips > Megalurothrips usitatus. The sequence goes on along the minus strand of CM049594.1, from coordinate 8,289,423 downwards.
TTCTAGATGTCAGTATTTTTTTTCTACGCTTGCAAGTAGGATGCCTTAACATCATTAACCCTGCTTCATGCGCCGTATGTTTTAACCTCAAAATTGCCACATTTAATTTAATGCTGCAAATTAGAGTAGCAAGCACGACGTTCTCATTTCCTGTAAGTCCGTCCCTCTGCCTTCAATTGATAGAAATGCGGAACGCGATTCGGGTCAGCAAACCTTTTTCGTGTCAAGTTTAGCACATATAGTAAACTGTCTGAGAGTACCGTTCTGTTCTCTTCAAGGGCGCGATTGGTCTGGACGGCCCCAAAGGTGACCCGGTAAGTAAGGCCGAAGTGACACAATGCACTAAACGTGATGAACTGAACAGGCCTCTCAATGCTGCACTCCTAAGTCAGCATGCATATTTCGGGGGGTTGACGAAAATTGAAAAGACTGAGCTGCATTTTTATTACCTATTGCTTGCTTGCTTTAGCCCTGTCCATAGTTTTTGATTGTGTGCCTCATGTCTGTTATAATTTACTTTGAGGAAATGACCAGGGTCTGGCCAAAATGCCTGCCCCAGAATATCGCTGTCATTCCAATTTAGAAACCGTGAAGGTTGTGCACATCTGTACCATATCAGTCTATTGACGTCATATGCACTCTAATGACCCAGTGATTATCAGAATAATGCACGGTTAGCCTTCGCTTCGTACGCCACTATCTACACCGCATTCCAATAGGTGTTTTCTTTTGTTGCAGGGTGCCCCAGGAGAGAAAGGTTCGAAAGGCGATGTTGGTGGACCAGCGTTTGATATGTACGCAGCTGTCAAGGTAATTACATTTTAGTTAGGCGTTAACAATCTTAACAAACTCACCCATTCCCTAGCAAAACTGTTGCAGTCTTCTGGTTGAAAAAAAAATGTCTTAGATATTTGATACTGCAATGGAGGAATTTTGCTGTAAATTTGCAATATTTGTAGGGGCTGAAGCGTTCTGTGACAACTCTCCGAGGAGGAACATTAGGATACGCCGAAATCGTTGCGGTGAAGGTATGGAGACAAAGAGGCAGCGATGCCCTTATGTCAGCATTGACATGTGCTTGGTTTTCTTCATTTGTTCCTCTTTGGTTGGCTGGTGGTTTAAGTTTTTGTCTCCTTAGCTGTTGGGAGAGCTGCTGTCTTTGAAATCTGTTGTTTTATGTAATGATGTTGATGTATAAAGTTGGCGTTTGTCGTCAAAGTTTCAGTTCAATGCCACTGCGGTGTTGAATAGTAGTTATGTTCTCTCGGAGGGAAGAATCTTGGAAAATTGTAATTAACTTGTATCATATGATGAGTTACAAACGTTACGAAATCATTATGCCTCTTGCCCTCTATAAATTACTTGTGCGGGTAACATTTGTCCTTAGGCTTGCCCTAAAAAGATTGCGATTACATCAAAATATCTCCTGCCATTTTATCTTTGTTTGCTTTCACATCAAACTTTGTTTAATGTCCCCTTGATGTTGTGCCTGTCAGCGCTTTTCTCAATGACATGCATCAAAATTGAGACGATATCCATGTGCGGATACTCATCCATTGTCTCGGGTGTAGTACTTTCTTCCCACCAGCGAGTCTTGGTAGACCTCCACTTCTGTCAAAATGAGCAAACATGATTACACTTACGGAGTACGGTGGGGCACTTGAGCGATCTGCAGTTCTCTCTATTATAACTTTCCTGTAATCTTTCCTCTCCCTGCGTTTTATTTTTGGTTGCCGTATTTAGCCTTTGTCTTATAGTTCTGTTCCTATTTATTTATTTTCGTTATGTAGTGGCTTTTGATAAATTGATCTATACCTAGAAAAATGGTGTCGGCCGGCAGTTGTTTTGCTTGAACTAGAACCGTACTGCACGAGGTTTAAAGCCTTGTAGCAGGAGTGCCTGCTTTTGTGGAAGTGAAAGTTATACCTTTTGCTTATTGCAGTGGAGAATACGAAATTAAGGAGGTGTTGCCTCACATCATTGTTCAAATGTTCACCGGTTTTCGTGGCACTCCTTGGATATGTAATTAATTTAAACGTCATCTCAAAATACTTAGTGAGTGCAGCAATCAATTCGTGCCCTCCACTGCCTCCCAACGGGCCTAGAGTAGTGCAACAGGTGCTTGCAGGCAAGCCGCTTGCGCTCACTCACTGGTTCCGAGGACCTGGGGTGTCATTTCATCCCTACCAAATACCAAATACGTTGAAAATTCACGAGATGTATGTGGAATTCTTTTAGGGACTGCAAGAGCAGGGACTCAATATTTCGGCGCAGAACATCATTTATGTCAAAGTAAGTGCAGCTTAAGCGAATTGCGACTCTTTTGGGTCGCTCTGTACGCAACTCAATACCTGATCCGCTTTCCAATCATGCTTTTCCAGACTGATCTGTCACTTTCAATAATAAAATTGCTTCTTAAAATTTCCAACGGAGACGGGTTTTAATGCTGCTTCTCCTATGTCATGTAGCTGCTTCAGACGTTAAAGTGATACTTAAATTTGTATGTTCTGGACAACCTCCTGAAGCTTTCAGTGCCATGAAATTAAGCGTCAAATAAAATTTCCAGTTGTTTCGGAAAAAGTTGTTAATATTTAGCAGGAAAGGACATTCGCGCCAAATGATCTGTATCAGTTTTCAACAAAAATTGACACTATTTTGTGTTTTTGTTTTATCTGAAAACTATTTCAGATCATGGTTGGACAAAAACACTAACCCATCTTTGCTCTTCAAAATCAAAGCTCAACTTCGCAACAAACCGACCACCGAACAGGCATTAGCTTATGAGCATGCATGTGTGCTTCTCGCATGACTGGTTATGAAATTGAACATCCGCTTGCTTGGCACCGCTGTCTTGTCTTCTATCTTGTGTCTTCTACCATGGCGTGCATTTGCTCGCTTGCGTATATTGCATGAAAGCGTAATCACTGTGGTTGAAAAGCATGCATTTAGTACTGAAAGCGCACTTAGAGCTCCTAAAAATTTCTGAACTCTCAAGTCTTCCGACAGTATCAACGTGAACAAGCGATATATCGCAGTTTAAAATTGCATCGAAAAAAGTTAAAAATATTCCAAATTTCCAGTGTTTTTCTTCTTTTTGTTTTGCTTATTTCGAGCTCCTTTCGTCTGTGTACTCATATCTGTCTGTGGCGTGTAGGGCGAGCGTGGAGAGCCAGGTCCACCAGGCGCACCGGGACCTGTCGGAAAGGAAGGCTTACCAGGACAAGATGGAAGACCAGGGCCGCCAGGAGAACCCGGACCACCAGGAGAAAGAGGAAGCGCCGGGCCTGCTGGGCCTGTGGGACCACCGGGCTCAGCAGGGTCACCGGGACTGAGGGTGAGTAACTGTTAATCCTTTAACGAATACATCGGACATCATTCGCGGAAGTGCGGCACCATAGCTGCTTACGTGAAACGTAAACGGTGCTGTCAGAGTAGACCAACCCACCCGACACCTGATGTGTATGTCAAAGATACGGGGTTGCCTCATTGCCTGGCATGATGTATTTCAGCGCGACCTCTCGACCTAATGCCAACCCATTGCTCAGTGCTTCAAAAACAATGGAGACCTGACAAATTTTTCACAATGACTATTTCAGAATTTTTGAACTTGTCTCATCCTCTTCTGCAGAAGAACCATTAGCGGTGAACTTCGGCGTTATTCTTCTGACTCCCCAGCGTTTCCGTTGTTTCAGGGACACCCGGGCTTGATGGGTCCGCCAGGTTTTCCGGGGATTCCAGGACAGTTAGGATTGCCAGTGAGAAAACACACTGCACTAGAAGTAAATGCTGTGCCATTCCGTGATCGATTATTTATATGTTTCTGAGGCCCGAACTGAAGAGCCTCGATTTTTTAAGTGCTCTTTTAAACCTGGAATGTTCCAGTACTTGTTGGAATGCGAGAATTACTTTTCCTTTCAGCACACTGAGTGGCATGAGTATTTATTTCGTGTTTGAGGTACGCAGTTATCTGCACCTACTTGGCGGATTTAGAAAATGTAATGTTAAACAGGGAATACCGGGACAAAATGGAACAGACGGACTACCAGGACTGCCTGGCCTGCGAGTAAGTCACCTACTTTACCGGTGGCGCGAAATTTTTGTTTCTTTTGTTCTTTTGGTGTCAGACTGGTCCCTCGCTGCTTGCTCCTTACCTCCCTAACAGTTTCTCTATGCGGAATGACTCCATGGTGGGCGCTGTTTTTTTTTTTAATTTCCACTAACATCTTGTGTTCACGTTTCTGTTTTTTTTCTTGCTCCTAATCTTTGTATCCCTTCTTCGGTGGTCAAGTTCTTCAAAGCACTTACATGTTTTAGTCTGTTTCCTGCATTGTCGTCAGTCTTGATTAGTTTAACAGATGTTTAACACTCCTTAAAAGCATGACTGTAGAGAAATGAACTATCCTTTTTTTGTTGGCAGGGTGACAAGGGTGACAAGGGTGAACGAGGACTGACCACCACGCTGACAGGGGATCAATTCCCGACCGGCATTATTGAAGGCCCGCCCGGCCCACCGGGTCCGCCAGGTGAGATGTCTGGGATTTATTTTCTCCTCCAGGCCTGATGCTGTGATTGCGTAACACTAAAGCAAGGATAGTACTGTCATTCCGAAACTATAAATATCGAGGTACTTTGGTAATTTGGGCGCGAAAATCAGCTTATGCCAGTGAGTGAGGCAGTTTGTGGGAGATGAACACGCCATGCAATGAGTCACAGCGAATGAGACCTGCGCCGACCTCAGTTTCTTCCGGCTACATTCCCAAAAGGTTTAAAGCAAGGTCGCTTGATTTCCGAACGCTCCCCGAAGACCAGAGCATGAATGGTTAGGAGTAAGAGAGCATTGGGTGGGTTCGCACTACAGTACACGTTCAGGATTTGCCCTGTTACTTCAATAGGGTATTCCGGAGAAATCTAAACCGGAAGTGGATAAGAACAGGACCGAATGTAGAACGCGTATTATGAAGGGTACTGCAACAGGGGGTATCTCCGCCGCAGTCGTGAGCCCGCGCGACACACTCGTCGCTCACGGCAGCCTTCATCATGACGCGCATTGGATCGGGTCGTGTTCTCCTTGTCACCATCTCCACTTTCGCTTTAGACTTCGCTGATATCCCTGTTAACGTTTGTGACAGTTCGTCCAGGCAGTTGTCTAAACGATGGTTAGTCGATGTAGATTTTTTAGTAGATCATTATTTTTGTGACGGGCGGACACCTTTCTCTCAGTGGAGAAACACGGTAAGGACTTCCGCTGAAACGTAGCTGAGACGTAAAATTTGCTTTCAGCTGTAGAGCAACTGTAGTCAACTTTGCTGTGTAATAATAATTTTCTATTTAAAATATGTTTCACAAAATGTAGACAACTATTATCCATTGATGCATGCCGTTGTGTTTCTAGCCACGTCTAGTGTAGATGAGTTAGTTGTACAGAACTGAGTTCATTAGTTATGTTACCATATTTGCACGTTGTGTGACGTAGTTTTACTTGTTGTGTGACAGGCCCGGAGGGTTTGAGGGGTGAAAAGGGCGACTCAGGACCACAAGGCCCAGATGGTCCGAAAGGAGAGGTTGGCGAGAGAGGCAAGCGCGGCAAGAGGGTAAGAAATACCTGTGAGGGCACGAGCCTCTGATTTTCTGACATTATTGAAGTAAATTTAGATTATTTATTTATGGATGTCATTGCGGACAACGTCTTTTCAAAAATTAACATTGCCTTAACTTTTGTGTCCGTATTAACATAAAATTTCCTTGATATCTTTGTTGTTTCTGATACATGGCTTTGCGAACTCCCTTTTAAGTGTGTGCGTATGTGTGTGCTTGAAACTTGTGTGTAACTAACCATTACTCTAGTTGTTGTTACTTTTATCATTTGTGTCAGGGGTAACATTTTGTGGTGGTGGCCTTCTTAACTGCTTTCTGTAGATTTTGTTTTAATTTAGTTTCATAGCTTGAACACTAACACAGATTACTAACATGTAGAGTAGTACAAACGCAAAAAAGTGGTACCAACTTTTTCCTAAAGAGTGATGAGCACCGTACTGAATGGAAAGTATGGTTCCCACCACCTTTAGATCTTTGGTACAACACTCTTGCGTTTGTAGAGTGTATTATCTAACAATTCGGCCCAACACGGCCGAACCTAAATGCCATAGCTAGCTTGGTTTAACACGATTGTGCGACATGTTTATATTCTTTTACCCATACGTTTGCGTTATTATCGCGTTTGTATTTGCGTTCGTGGCTTGCAGCATTTCTTCCGCTTTCGTATTTTTTTGCGTTTCCTTTTTGTTGTAAAGTAGTTAGAAGACCTGCTTGGAATGGTGGTGAATATTTAGATAAACGTCTCTCGTCACACTTTTATCTGGTAAGTCTTTGTGGTATAACCTGCTGGAAAGTCGAAATATTTTAAACGGCCTTCTCGGTTATGCTGTAAGTGCATGCACTTCATTAAGCTTTCTTACCTGACTAACCATCGTCTAATCGCAAGACTGTTGTCCGTACATGTACCTGGCTGACTCCGTGTTCCGAACAGTGCTCTAACTTGAATTAGTCCCCTATATATTTAGCCTTTTTTAAGCCTTTTTTTTCTCTTAAAAATACGTAACATTGACTTTTGTAATGGGACTTCACTCCACTGAGTACGTTGTCATGGAACACGGGTCAGTAACGACAATGGAGACAGTCTTAAGCACAACTGAATCGACGTACTCCACACCAGGGCAAGAAAGGGGATCCCGGCACAGCGGTGGAGCGAGGCCTACCCGGCCTTCCTGGCCAGAAGGGAGAGCCAGGTGAAGGACTTCGCGGCGAAAAGGGAGACAGAGGAGATATTGGGTTGACAGGTAAATGCCGGTTTGACCCTGCGCGAGCGGTGCTCCGGGTCTGAGGGGTATCCTAAACGACCTCCTGGTTGTGATTGTGTATACATGCGCTGCTAACTTAGTAGCCACAATACTAATACTGGCAACTTGATTAAACATATTATAAATATTCACATTCCCGAAATTGAAAGCGTAAAGAGTAACATTGTGAATTAAACATTCACAGGTCTGAAAGGAGACATGGGATTGATAGGACCTCCTGGAGAGGACGGCCAAAACGGCGCTACAGGTCCCCAAGGGCCACCAGGACTTCCGGTACGTAGCATCAGCGCAGCTTACCCATCGGCCGCGCAGCGCTGTGTGTGATAGCCGAAAAATGGCCTACTCCGTTTCCATCTACTTGGCGCTAAAAAGTCTACATAATGTTTCAGGGTATGTCGGGGCCGAAAGGTGAAAAGGGCGAGTACGGCGATATTGGACATCCCGGTTTGATGGGCCCACCTGGTCTGCCAGGACCACCGGTAGGTTTCATGTTTCTTTCGTCAATTTGCACTATTTTTGTCAACCTAACCTAATAATTTGCACGTTTCTCATCCCCTACTTAGGGATACCCTGGCGTCAAGGGAGACAAGGGTGAAAAAGGAGAGTCGGTAAGAATTTGATTTTCACCACACATTTTAAGGCATTGTTGAGGGAGAAACAAATCAAAATCAATGCTAAGCTATATTTTCTGAGGCATTCCTATTGTTTTAGCTTCCGTCGCGAGTCGCTAGAGTAAGTTTTTTTTTTTTGTCCAATCACGGCTGGTCTTTTGAATGCCGCGTGTCACTGAAACGTACACTGACAAGGAATGGAATGTTTGCACCTGTCAAAGTGTCAGAAATGCTTTAATGTACTTTAGGCAGACCATTAAGCGATGTTAATGGTTCACGTCTTATTTGTATGAAGCGAATCATTTAAGAGCATGAGGATGAGGTTGGGGGAGGGTCGGCTCCATTGCCATAGCTAGAACTGAAATTTATTTTCTTTTTGACTCGACGGAGGTAAAGTTTAGGCATCCACTAACGTCAAGAAGCACAAAGCGTGATGTGTTATAGGACTATTAAACACCGTCCTAGACAATCACTACCTAGGCACGGCTTTGCACGACTAAGTTTGAAAATACCGCAAAATTGTGAATGAGAATGTTGCATGCTAATAAATTGTGCATTTTGTCTGTTTTCACGGCAACCGCATTGTGCCCCGCAGAAATACAAAAAGATCAGACGACGACAGGTAAGTCAGAATTAGTGAATGTGCAGACTGCTTTCATGAAAGATGTCATTGTGTTGCAGTCATTCGTCTTACATTTGTTTTTCTTTTCTTAAAATTCAGGGTGACGGGACATTCGAAACGGGAGGTAGCGACTTTGTAAGTGTTGTAAGTGCCATCCAGACACTTCATGAGTGCATTGGATTGCATGCGCCATTTGTTTTCGGGTCCATTCTTTGATATACGCTGAAAAATACGTAATTTATTTTTGACAGGTCATGGGCCCACCAGGACCCCCTGGGCCCGGCGGCCCACCAGGCCTACAAGGACCGCCTGGGATTAAGGGTGACCGAGGAAATGATGGAGCCAAGGGTGACATGGTAATCTCGTGACCTATTTTCCAGCCTTTACTTTCCTCAGTTTCGTACTTACCTTGATATCTTCTTTATTTTAGGGTGAAAAGGGCGGGAAAGGAGACCCAGGTCCAATGGGATTGCCTGTGAGTGAAACTAATCATTTTGGTACCGTTGACTTTTTACATTGCGTTTTAATACATGAGCTAAACCTTGTTTTCAGGGTCCAATGGGGTTGCGTGGTGAGCAAGGCAGACCGGGTGATCCGGGGAAACCAGGGCCTATGGTAAGACCCGCCGTGTGAACGTGATCTCGTGATACTAACACGCAAGCTGATTGGCGGGTTTTAGAGTTGCTGTGCATGAGGTGTCGTCTGGTGGAGGGGAAATGGCCATCAGCCACACTTTTCAAGTACAAAGCATGGAGATTGCCGTCCGAAGTGAGAGACTCCCGTTAGTCCGAGTGGAGTGCAAGCAGATTATGTACATTGCTGTAAAATTGACTTAAAAGGAAATAGTGCTGACACCGTCAAAAGATTTGATAGTCGTCCCTACCTCACGCAAAAGGGCTGCGCCCACTTAGTCAAGTGCAAAAAACACTGACGCACTAATTTATTACGACTATAGACTCTCTTGGCGGTGAGGGTGCATTCTAGTGACGTAAGTTATGGATCAGCCTAAGGGAATCGTCTCTATGTGGTTAGTGTGTAGGTATTTGTTGCATAGGCGAAGGCTGATTCGTGTTTTCGGACTGAGTCAAGCTGAGATAATTTTGCTTTTCGCTGCGGTTGGAAAAGCTGCAGCACTGTAATTATGAAATATGTAGTTCTTGTACAGTTGTTTAAAATCATTTTGTATAAATGCTGTTGGGGGAACCAGAATGCTACCACTTTGCTATCCATCATCATTTAATGATATCGGACTTTCGCCTTCCTGCCCTAGATTGGTTGGTTGAGAGAAGCCAGGAAATGTAACTTGTGCTAAATTTATTTTTGGTGGTTATCAACGCTCCAAAGGACATTAGGTTGGGCGATAAATATTGTTACCTATCATTTACGCTTAATACTATATCATGTACAAGTCGACAAACCAATACGATGTTTAAAGTGGCACTCGTATAATCTTTGGCTGAAAGGAACGTTTCATTTTCCGGACATGTTGAACAGGACCGAGATTCTATATTATCGCGACAAAATTGTCAAAATGTACGAGACATAATTTATCTAAATATTGATTTTCAAACTCAAAAGCTGGACCGTGCCAAAATTTGGGGGGTTTACCAGACGCGTCATTGTTGTTCGTATAAGTGATGAATGAAATGCATATATAAAGTGTACTTAAAATAGTCCTTAGCAGATGTAAGACACGTCAAACTTCTTTCAACGCTTTAGTTTGCGAAAAGGCTTCTCGCGTCGGTTTTGTAATTGTCCTGCCTCAAAAAACAAATTGTCACATGTGTTATTATTATACATTCTGTATGTATATGTCGTCTTTGCCTGCCTCTTGTGAAACAGGAGGTGCTCTTTTTATATGTCATTGTATAAAGTGTACAAGCCGGATCAAATCGTTAGGTTTAAGATTAAGTGTAAGAAAAGACGTTCTTATTTCCATATCGACATTCCTCTTTTTATAATATTAATTGTATTCCTGTTCAGTTTTCTCATCAAAATTGGCAATGAACAGATTTTTTCTCATTCCATGAAACCAACAACATTCATAATGTTAACAGTTTCCTGTGTCATAACTTCCATACCATCTTCCTTCACCCGTTGAAAAAATCGCTTCACAAAGATTTCTTTGTTAACTAATGTGATACCAACTATGACATTTTGCTAACATAAGTATTGTATATCTAGGACAGTTAAAACCACTGCCCAACTGTATGTTTTTGTAATGTCTTGGTGTGTAAGATATTTCGAGGAATAAAATGTGTGTGTGCATGAAGGTCACAGAGCTTGGAGCTGTGTGTTGCTAAATGTAGCTTGTGTTCACCCTACCTCTTTTTGCTCTGTCATATTCGCATCATGAACACGAAAACAGAAGCAGGAAAGAAGACCTTGTCGCGTTTATGTGTGTTTTCCCCACAGAAGTAGCGCCGAAAACATTTCCTTTCACATGCTAGATGTGCATCAAAAAGACACAGCATAGCACTAATTTCCATACTGACCCGAAACTACTACCGCTTTCTTATTGTATTTAACGTACAATATACCTGAAATTTCCACAATATTTTCGACCAGAATGCCCTTCAGTATTTTTTCACTGTGCATGTGTCCTGTGTGACTAACTTACAGTAGTACTGACAGACATGAAACAAACGTTACAAGATGGTGGGTCTGAGCCTCATATGACAGTATATACTTTGCCCTCAAAAGTATAAAAATTTAAGTAGGTAAGATAAGGAAGTGTTAAAATGCCACCATCAGAAAATGTTCCTTCATTCTTCATCATTTGACCAAAATGATGACACTAATGCCCATTCAGTAGCTCAAGCCTCATGCAGTAGTCAAAGTGTTAGACTTCGTTCACTCTCTGTCTCTTTTCTGCGTTATTCAGGGGCAGCCGGGTCTTGATGGAATGAAGGTACGTGTGCCTCCCCTGTGCCTTTCCTCTTTCGTAGATCTGAATACATGTTCAATTTCAAATACCATAACCCCTCTAATCAATTAGCAATACAATGGACATATTATAGCAAAGCACAAGAAAATTGAAAACTGACCAGAAATGCATCTTATAATATTTCCAGATGTACTGTTATTTCGGAGATTTTTCCTACTCACAGTTTATTATTGCATTATCTAAAAGCAGAAATCGGCACGTTGCTTGCTTGCATGTGCTCATGAAACTTAATGACAAACGAACATATATTATTTTAGCTTAGTCTATATTTATCTTTGCGATAAGTTTACAAACTTTTATCTTCAGGGTGGCCAAGGTGAACCGGGAACAAAAGGCGAAAGAGGAGAGCCCGGACTGCCAGTAAGTATACTTCTCTCTCTTTTTCTCTGTTTCTAGTTTCATCTCACTCTTGGGCGTCCTCTTAGAGTCGTCACACGAAGTTGTGTGCCTTATTTTTCTTGATTTTTACCTGTTCATAAAATAAGATAGTAAAGAATACTGTAAAAACGGGTCTCTTTTATTAAAAAATTGTGATAACACTTTCTCCTTGTTGCCTTCTTATTGTCGTGTTCTATTTGTTTCCGTTCCTTTTTCAATATTATACTGTTAACTAACAATTGCTTTCTGTGTTGCCACCAGGGCACTGACGGAATCCCGGGCCAAGAGGTACAACCATTATTTCATCGCCATTCATTTATCATTAGGTTTAAACATAAGCTCAGTTGTAATTCAGTAATTTTATCTACTTGCGTACAGTCCTATTCAGTATAACCTTAACACATATATTCTGAACCACCGAGAAAGCCATGCATCAGAGATGAAACGCATTTTAGATACGATGCTCCCGTTATGGCGTCAGAATTCAATTAGTCTGATAATGTTTTAGAGGTGCCGCTAGGGTGTCCACCGCTTTGATAAATCATCATTGCCGGTGCGCTAACTTTGTACGCAATCCTTTTCATTTTACTTTACAGGGGCCAAAGGGCGAGAAGGGTGCCATGGGTGAAACGGTGAGAAATGCGTAACCATGCACTGCGCCGTCCTTTCGCTTGCCTTCAGTATTGACGTAGCTCTTTTGTTCTTAGGGTCCCCCAGGGAAGCGAGGTCGCAAAGGAGACAAGGGCGACAAAGGTGCGCAGGGTGTTCCTGGCCTGGATGCGCCCTGTCCGCTCGGGGAAGATGGACTACCTTTGGCTGGTTGCGGCTGGAGACCACCGTCGGTAAGGATAATAGGCATTTCGAAAGAGGTTCTGCGCCGGAAGAAGAACAAGAACACTTCCGGGGCGGGAACAGATAGGGCGAGAATAACCGGATCCTGGACGTCGTATTGATGGGTACCGCAGCAGAGAGTATCTCCACCGCGGGCGTCAGCCTCTTTTATTCTGTCCGTTTCCGCTCTAGAAGTACTCTTTTTCTCCTACACTGGGCGCAGAGCCTCTTTGGGAGTGTCATGCCCTTCATACCCTTCGCGATCATCCCCTTCCCATAGAGTAACCGTTTGTATGTGATGGTCGTTGGTTTTTTTTAACACGTGCCTGATCAGGGCGTTTAACGTAACTTCGGAGTGGTTGTGCTTTACTAACACCGCACCTGCACGCTCCCTCAGGACCTGGCCGCCTCTATTCCCACCGCTGCACCGCCCTCCTACCGACACGGGATGCCATCACAGCCTCACGCCGCGGCGTCCGATGACTTCGATAACGACTACGACGAGAACGGCGCCGACGAGGACGACGGCGACGATGACGATGGTTAAAATGCATGCATATTTCCTGTAACGTGCCCAGTAATGAGATCGATGCTGCAGAACAACTAATGCGCCCAAAGCTCAGACACGTGGATGGACGAGGCTGAAATTCAAGTTCTTATATCGTGTGTTACAGAATGACCTGAGGCGATCGTGGAATGATGACTAGCTTCAGGGAAGTGTAAAAAGTGTACTTAGTGTAAGTGAACCTGAAGAGGAAATCCACGTGTACAAAGACGCCGAGAGGGCTGTGCCATAGTGTTAGTGTTAGTGCGGTCTTCAATCCGTGTGGACAGTCATGGCTGCAACTTTTCCCGGAGGACGACAGAAGCGAGCTTACGGCGACCGTTGGAACCGAAAGCCGTATCGCTTACATGGGACCACTGCACGCGACCTTCCTTTCAGTAGAGTATTAGGATAGTTTTAAACGAATTACTTGTAATCTCCATTGTGAAAATAAGACTGAAGCAAATGTGTACACCAATAAACCCTGCCTTGATCCTTGCCGAAAATCAGGAAAAAATATATCAATTGAGAAATAATTCTAGAGACGAAAATATATAATATTAAAAAACTGGACCCGTGGCCGCACCCCGTGCCAGAGGTGTCGGTTCCAGTTTTTTAACGGTAGTACTGGTATCATATTCTGTAAGGGAAAATAGAAGAACTGTACGAATGTTATTTCGCCTTTGAAGAAAACAGTAACTAAAGTCTTGAAATATGTGAAGCCGATGCTAAGAACTGTGAGTGTCAAGTTTCGATAAAACTATGCTGCATTTTCTCTATGACATAGTATCATATTTGGAAGTAACAAGGAATATTTCCGCAATCACTGAGAAGTATTGTAGCTCTGCGTTTGTGTATTATGTCGAGCCGCGTACTAGCGTTTCGATCGCTCCAGCTTAATTACGGGCGTCGATTTAATCTGCCCTCTTGAAACCAAAGATCACCCTCATTTAAGTAGTGCTGGCCACGGATGGCCCCGGCCAATCACAGTGTATTCTGGTATCTTGACACAACGTACTATTTAGTTCAGAGTAATACTCCAGTCGTGTGATACGTAGAAACTAGAATTATGATTGATTGGAAATAGTCACGGCAGTTAATATGCACAATGTAGAATTTTGTAACACATTGTACATAATTAAGAGCGTCTAGATAGTATTTATTTATGTTAAATTACTGTAATAAAACTCATGGAATAAATCTTGTGCTTCATTAAAGTGCCACCTTAATGGCAATATGGCCCAAGGGATGTCGAATTTCCTCGAGGTGACGTCTAGTGCCCGAGTGCCTTCCTGGGTACCCTGGGCAATACTTGCGGAATCCATGAGTCCAGAGACAACTCGGTGGAATTTTAGGGTCCCTCATCGTCGGCGTGTTCCGACCTACCCAGTGGTGTAGAAACAGACATGGGGTATCGCCTTAACAACGTGTGTAGCGTGGAGTCACCACGCTGAATGGGGTATCGACGGGCGCAAGCGAGAAAGCGGTATCTCCGGCCGACGATAAGAAAAGAGGCAAAAGTGATAACCGGAAGTGGAGAGGATGATAAATGGGAGATAACAGGATCCAGGACGCGGTATTATGAGAAGCGCCGTAGCAGAGAGTATCTCCACTGCGGGCCACGAGCCGACTGAAAACTTTGCTATGCTTTGCTCTCACAGGTGATGTGTCACAACCTTTTGGTAGGGTCGGGCCACCGCGGAGCTACGCCGCGCGGCCCGAAGCAATAAGAGACACTTTTTTGGTCCGCGCGGTGGTGACATGTGTCGGGTGACAAATTAATTGTCAAACTGGTCGTGACACATGGTCAGAGAGAGAGAACGTCTCGCAATTTTCCAGTCGGCTCGTGACTGACGCCCGCGGTGGATATGCCCTGTACTGCGGTACCGTTCATAATACCACGGTCTGGATCCGATTTTTCTTCTGCTCCACGTCTGGTTTAGTCTACTCTGGAATACCCTGTTCACGCATTTCAGGTTGAATATCGATATGTTCTCTGTGCAATGCAGGTGCAGGAGACAAAACTAACACAGCTGTGGACACTTGTCTGGGTATTTATAAAAACTAAGGGTATTTTAAAAATATAGTTTATTTCAAAGTACTGAAACAATTTGTCCAGGTAAGCCTGGAAGAGCGTGCCTCTCGGGTGCCCTGTAGGGGGGGGGGGCCACAGCGCCACTGGCGCTTCGCGTAACAAGATAATGGGTGTGCTTTGTACAAATCAGTTCGGCCTTAAGATTCAACAAATCAACTTTCGCCAGACTACGCATCGACTGCAATACACATTATAAAGTTCACCCCAAAATTGACAGAAAGATTGAATTTTATTTCAATTACAATATGACTCATCGGGTTCCGTTTTAGCGTGGTCGCTCCGTAGTCCACGTCAAAAATAGGACTTTATCGGGAACGAGGCATGCAGTGATAGGCAGATTTCCGTGACCATTGAAAATTTAACTTCACAATAATAACACAACTGGTTACGCTATTTCACATAGTCAGCTCGAAACGCCTAGAGCTGATCTTGGTAAGGAACGCTCTGTTCTCTTTTAGAAAATACAATACTGTGTTCTTTTCCGTCTCGGAGCGTACTCGTACCGTAAATGAAGCAACATCATAACATAGTAAAAACACATGAAAGTATAAAACGCCTAACAATTTGTTATACTGTACAGATAACGGCCATTTGATACGCATATTAACATGATACATAAGTAGTGTACTTCATTGGGTATCACTGAAGCCACAGTACACGAGGGTACCAGTGCACCACACAACCTTTGAGCTTCACGATAAGGGATTAAGTATTGTCCGTTTGTCGCGCATTTTAGCACTTACATTCTTACACACCAAAGCGGGTCAGTTACACAAGCTCCCCACGAACATTTCAAACATGCGTAGCGCTAACAAAATTAGCAGCAATCTGAAATAATACCATTCATTAAGGGAAGAAACTATCAATTATTGGTAGAATTATTAATATTGTTAAAAACTTTAACATTTGACAAAATATACTATGAAAGCCTATGACAGTACTGGAGTGGCAGCTAGAGCAAACATTTTACTGAGGACCACTGCATGTAGCATCTAGGCAAGTGCATTAATAACAACCGTGATGATCGTCACATTTTAACTACCCAACAACTATACTGTAGCCCATGTTTTTTACGCAGTTTTACGCAGACAAAGCGACTTTTCGATTCGTTTTCGTCACACGCCAAATTTAATTATTTAAACTTTTAATTTTTTCAATTCCGGTAATTATCTCAATTTCGGGCTGTGATAAATGCCATTATTAATTGACCAAAGAGTGACGTTTACGTCGCTTGTGCTGTTGAGAGCCTCCGGATATCATCTGTGATATTTTCGCACATTATCGTACAAGCCGAGCGTGTTGCTAAATATACAACTGGATCTTATATGCTTGCACTGATGAAACAAGTGATTGAACAATTAAAGACTTCTTTTAATAATATTAACGCGTTTTCATGCGTATGATTGATCGAAATTTTTGTACATTAATTTATGTTTTCACTTTATCACTCATTTCATGAGTGCTTCAAAGGCAGTATAAAACTAACTTTTATCTTACAAAATTGACAAGTATGGAAATGCCTGCGTTAGAGTTAATACTGTTCATGTTTGAATACACATACACAGTGGTTAGTACATGGGCGAAAAATAAAATGGAACAAAAGAATGAAATTACAGTTGTGCCTTGTACGAATGCGTCTATGTCGCTAACCACTAATAATATGGTTAGTGAGTGGAGATCGTAATAACACTCAAGAGTCACAATATATAGTGAAAATGCACATTTTGAGCGGCTGGGTACAGTTATTTGGTATTCATAATTAATATCCGTTTCCATTTTCCACTTTCTAATTTCCTTCGTTCTACATTACTCTAGTTGGCCTATATTAGAGTCATCAGCAAAAACCAATCTGTCAATTAAGAACAAAATATCTATCCCTAAATTGAGAATCATCATTTCCTATTCGCAGTAAAACGGATAAGTACCGGTGTTTCAAAATATCGGCTCTCTGCACCCTGAAAAATATCAAGGGTTTTCTACATATGCAGTCTTCTTGACCTGCTGATTAGTGAGAAAGGCCATTTGTCCATTGGTATAGTGTCGGAATGACCGACAGAACGGATGAAACAGAACGGACGACAATTCCGTTCAGCTCTTTATCTCCCTCTCACACAGTACCTTGCATTCATAGAGCTGACGGCACTTCTTACTAAGAGGACAGGGGAGACACACATTGCAAAACACAGGAAGTTCGCAACATTCTGCAGAAGTCTTTATCTATAGTAGGTTAAGTACTGGCTCAATCTTCGAATGCAAAGCGTCTGCAGTTACCACAGCAGGCAAGATTTCATTTATTACTGAATGAAAAATAGACTCGAAATAACGTTAAATTTGAGAGAGAACGCCCTCGGCTATCGACAGGATCAGAGCCGAGAGCCGACGTCCATCACAACATGCTCCGGACTCGAAGCAAGGCACATCCACAGTCTAAATAACAAACGCACCTCCATGGCACACGGCGACTCCCTCCCAAATAGTCGATTGAAAATTAGCCAACACGTAGGTATCACAGCCAGATAACATTCGTTCGCACTGTAAGGGCTGCGAATCATTGAAAGAGTACTACAAAATATACTTGTCTAAGAGGCGGCGACACCGCCCGGTATAGGCACATCCGTTTCACTAGAAAAATTATGTACAGTATGTAACAAAGCTTTGTGGGGGTTGAGACTCGCCGTGCGAGCTGCTAATCGCCGAGAGTCGGCAGTTTGCCCTTTTAGCCGCACACACCAGGCTTTCTAGCGTCAGGCTAGCCCCCCACTGCACACGCATCCACACAAATCAGTCTCTGCTGACGCATTTCTGTAAAACCCTGTTACACTGCTCATCCTTAGCTCTTGTATACATACAAACAAGGACACACTCGCGCTACAAAATCGTTTAAAAACATACGCGACATCAAACAACAATTAATTAATTACCTAAGATCACTTCTCGTCTTTTCGTCCAGCACTTACACTACGACGCAGACTGACAAACTATCAATTTTCAATTCCAAGGGTCAGGAGTGCGAACTTTGCAGATTTTAGTGCCGCATGTCGCAAACTTAAACTCAATAGACCGGAGAAGACCTCATGGCAGCGCTGATGTAAAAACAAAAACATGTGCTGGTCTTACAGTTTACCGCTTCAAATGATTTGTGCATGATAAATTGCTCCATACACTTGGAAAATATGCAACACAGGCTACAATTCATATTTTTTTACACAGAAAATAAAATTGAGAGGTTGGAAAAGATATGAAGTCATTTTAACTAGGCGAGTTCGGTCTCCGTATATTCGTGGCGCCCGGTCAGAAAAGAAAGCAGAAGTATAAGCAGCACTAAAATGGGTTACAAAAGACATCCATGGAATGTAATATTGCGACCAACGACGCTCTGCTAGTGACGCCACCAGACGAAACGAGATAAATTTTAAACGATATGAAACACGCAACACTTTCGAAGGAACAAAAAAGGATTCGAGCCCCAATTTTAGTCAAAGCGGTCCAAAGGGGCCGCGACTGGTAGCTCTCAAGTTAATCCCTTAATAGGCCCCTCACTGGTCACGGAGGTGTCTTGTTGGAACAGCGCCTGCGGCACTCCTCACTTTCGGTCAGTGCTGAGACGCGTGCTTTCACTCGCAGCGTCCAGGTCGTCCTCTGTGTCCAGGTCCTCCTCCATCTCAGCGAGCTGAACGTGCATGGGCAGGTCCTCTCCAAACGAGGACGCCGATGAACCCGACGACAGAGTCTGCTGCCGGAGGCGGCACAGGCTGCTGCTACTGCCGCCGCCTCCGCCGTGGCTCATGCTTGACCCTGGCCGGCGGCGAGCCGCCGCGGGCGTCAAGTCCGTCGGCGACCCCGCCGCCACCGTCGTGGCGGGGGACGGTGTGGGGCCCGGCGTGGAGGGCGTCGTGGCCTGCGTGGAGCCTGCAGCAGAGAGTAAATCATCAAGTGGCGGCTCTGGCGTCTGCATGGTCTACCCGAAGGTCTACTACGGAGCAGACACGTGCCTGAGTGAGCGTCTTCCTCCGGGATGGGGTCTACGGGGGCGCTGAGCTCGAGGAGGCTGCCCCTCCTGCCCGCTAGGGGTCTCCGCCCCACGGATGTCGTTACGCCCAGGGGATCGCCGGACACGCCCTCCTCGATGAGCAGGATGGACATGGGGCCGGACGGCGGCGACTCGGAGCCCTGGCGGTGCAGTGACGTCTCCGACGAAGTGCGCGAGCCCGCCGAGCCGTCTCGCCGGAAGAGCCCTATGACAGACGCCGTCTTGGGCTGCTCAATGCCGCCTGCAAGAAAGTCAGCGTCACAATGTGCTAGCGTCACAAACACAACAGCGTGCACACATGCGCATGCGCTAAAGTGCTATCAGCTTCAGAGGTTGGAACGGACTGAGCTCCTAAGTATGAGTGTTACTGTATCGATTCAATTTTGCCCCCCCCCCCCCATGACAAGGAAGTAAAAATGTATAAGCTACAAACAAACATTTTCGAAAGAAACTGTTTAGTCTAATGAATCTAGCATATGAAGAGATGTAAAAAAGAACACTGAATAGTGTAAGAGAGAGGGAAAAACATTGTTCGTCCGTGTCAAAATGCAGCGAAGAACACTCCTATGGCCAACCTAGGTGGGCGCCTGGAGGGTAGGCCGTCCTGTTAAGCAGCCGTGCTCGGCGGGCTAGTCTATCTGCAGATTGCAGGCGCTATGCGGGAGAGGACAGGCATTGCATGACAGAGGGCGGGTTTTGCGCACACGATACTGTGGCACCAATCCATCAAACTCATGAGAAGGAAACGTTCGCTATGGGTTACCAGTAAAAAATAAAACTGCGAGCACAACTCGAAACACATGCAGTTCCACACAAGCAACCATAGACCCATAGGGGTAAAAGGGATGTTAGGTAGAAAAAGGGAGCAATAGTGCTGGGCCTAGACCCCAGATATACCTTGGTATGTTCATTTCGACCTTAAGACCCGAAGAGGCAACAATAGTTTTTTCAAATACCGTAAATCTGACCTCGAAAAATGAAAGTTTCTCCTTAATCAAGGAAGAAGACCTAAAGATTTATGAGTACTGAGACACTGACCTAGAAAAGTGGCGGACGGTGAGTTATAGGCAAGGTACTCCTTGTTGGTGCACCAGGGTGGGAACTCCCGCTGCTTGACGGGACCGCTGAGCTCTCCAGAATCGTCGTCCCGCTTCCATGGCAGAACACTCTCCGTCGCCGTGGGTGTCGACACTCGACCAGCATCGCTCACTGCAACACATTGTTTCGGTTTTCAGTGACTGATTACTTATTAGCGTTGGTTTTATTATTATCTTGGTGCAGTTACTATTAAAACCTAGGCGAGGAACTCACCGTCATCTCTTGATAATTGCGATGAATGAGAAATCTTCTTGATCGGTTCGCCCGTTGATGATAGTGGCTCTTCTGTGTAAAGAAACGATAGGATAGATTTTAAAAATATTATTCAATCTAATTTTCACATTGATCTAAATTAGGAGAAGGAACATTAAAATGACAACACAGACAATACCAAGAAATAATACTGGAAAGCTACAAAGAAAGGAAGACAACCTCTCATCTAGGAAATAATCACTAAAACAGTGTAGAAAATTAATACAGTGAGTTGGCAAGCAGTATAGTGTATCATATCGTGGAAAGCATGCAACTGACCCTATGCAGTCATCACAGTTGAAGACTTGTGACCAATCCATCACACGACGACTACCTGTCAAAAACCAATAAATAAAGGCGGAAAAAAGAGCCATTTAAGAAACAGGCGCTATTGAGAGGTGGTGAACAGCACTACTATCTGGTAGGAGAGTGTAAGTGCAACAGAGATGGGTCGAGAGAGAAGGACAGAATATACAACCGCTGAAGTTCAGCGGAGACTAGGATAGAGACGTCCATAAATCAGGAATGGATGAAAATGGCTCTCATGGAGACCAGTGAAAAAATAGTGTCTCAGAAAGTTATAACAGGCGACATCGTTCCACGGACCAATTTAATTAACTTTTTGGTTGATATGTCGACTTTCAATTTACGGACATCTCTGGGCAAATTAGGATACAATGACTTTTGGTAACATAGCCCTCAATATAAGATCCACGGTAGTATGTGTAACATATGCAACTGACCAAAATGAAGCAGGACAAAAGTGTTCACAAACGTTCATCATGGAACACCCAAACATCGTACGTTTCACGATATTTTAATAACCAATTTGTACTTTGTCCTGTGGCACAATCTTTCGCATATTGGGTAGTACCGAGAATTAAGCATGTCTCGACTCATGTATGAAAATGCTCTATGTCACCAGAAGGCTTTGCAATCCAACAGAAAGAGGTGTCTCTGATGCGGCGAGCCTTGCATTGATGCTGTGTAATTCAATGGGGACACTTTGTCAAGACTAATTAGGCTTGACTTTAATTTGATTAAAAATGCCGTTTTAAGAATTTGTAATGGCCTCTGCGTGGTGCTAGGGCATGTTTAAAAATTCAGGCGCATCAAGCACCTGATATCCTTTGTGTCTTTTTGTGTAAAAATTGGTTCCAAATAGCGCTCTAATTTTGTTACCGAATTCTCCATTAATCGCAAACCCAAAATGGCATATTATGCAGGGCGACACAATTGCCAGGCGACTTTGTATGCTGCCATAAAGCTTCTTAGCGACTTTTCCGTATAGTTTAATGTGCTTGTAAGCGATCCCACGTTTACCTCGTTCCATGCCTCAGGTATTGTGCGTTCTGTACACAGCGCTACATCAAACAAACCAGCAAGCGCGACCAAACTACCACGGAAGGTCGTTCGATGGTTTGTACAGCTGAGCTGGAGCAGCATCTTCGTTCTACTGGTTAATAGCGAACCTTTATGTCAAATTAAATTACGAGGAATAACTTCATAATGAGAAGTAACCTGACTCACTCGGAGCAAAAACTGCCAGAATGATGTCATGAAATACGAAGAATTGTCGGTAACGTCTGAGAATTATCTACATGACTAATTTAAAGCAAAGGGAGAACAAAACGGCGTACGCCCTTTGTTAGCATTCGAACGCGTGGCAGCCATGCATCAAAGTAGTGATACAGCATGTCTGATTTCGAATGTCTCCCAAAGTGCAATACCATTTTTTATTTTCTCCCTAACCGATTGCGTTGGCTGGTCAATGTTCAATTAGCCGGTTTATACCGCGCCGCGTGACGAGTGCTCTACTAATCGGCCCATCGCATGCGAGCGCATGCGCAGTCCACCGACGACTTGGCTAAGGCCTTAGCGTGCCTCACAAACGGCCCTAGTCTAAACAAAACAACAAGCTACGGCTAAGACCTGAGCAAAAGCCATTTTTTAATATGACTTGTGGACCTACCCTCCCTTTCCCTTCTCCAGGGTAACGACACCTCTGCCACAGTAGGCGCGTCGTCATAGTCTACGGGTTTCGAGTACTGTCTGACGAGACGCGCCCTCCGGGGGTCCAGCCCCGGGAGGGACGCTACGTGGGTAAGCAAGGCGCACTCGGGCGAGGGCGAGCCAGAGCCGGCCTCCAAACCCGAAGCTACGGACCAGCCGCATCAGAGAGACAGACAGGTTATAGGTTAGGCCGGTTAGAGGTTGGATTCAGAAGGGGTAGAAGGTTAGCTTGAGTTTTCTAAAAGTTCGGGTCCCAATCTTGTGTTATGTGAAATTTTGTTTGACAGCACGGCTCGGAACCTCTACGAACTATTTAGACCGCGTATTCATTCTATTAGAGTTTTATTTTGTTCAGTTGTAAGGTCAGAGCTGCCAAATATATTGTTTCTTTGGCAGCGTGTTGGACAAGACTTTAGACCCAATATTTAAAGCTTTCCCTACATCATATGAGCATTGCAGAAACTATAAGTATCCACAGCTACTCCCTAAAGTAGTACATTTCACATAACAGCTTATTACTAACATTCCTAAAATGAACTTGTTCTCATAACACGTCTAGACATAAAGGAGCCGTGCTGCTTTCTAAATATCTCATGCGGCACGCGTATGTTTCCCTCCCAAGATCGGGACACGACTTTCAGGGAAAAGAAAAAACATTGCTCAATAAAGCGTACACTGTAGTTGATGCTTGTGGAAAAGAAAGCGAGTCTAGAGTGGGCAAATAACGTGCTTAGAAATTAAAACAGTACCGAGAGTATTGCATGACATTCTTCAGTCCTGCAAATTTGGTATAAAACGACCAAATGTGCTCAATACCATGTCAAGGCAAATTCAGACATTCTAGTGTATGGGGAAGACACCATAATTACTTGCGACGAATTTTTTAAAGATAGAATAGCAGATTGGTGAGCAAGGAAAATTACGAAGAAAAATTCAAAAAATTCAAGCAAAGGCCAATTGGAAGTTAAATAGGTGATTGAAATTATGCGTTCCAGAGATCAGGATGTTTCATAACTATCAATCGCACTTATTTTGTCATCATATGGAGTCTCGCTTTGGATTTACTTATCGAAGTCTTTCTTCGAGCCTGCCACACTGTTCGGACTAAAATTTCTACGTGGTCTCAACGTTGCGGGCCATTATTAAATATTATGAAAACTCCATATGATGAACATCACACCTACAAATGTGCAAAATTAAATGTAAAAATTTAGCTAAAACAGTAAAAATGTCTTATATTAATCAGTAGTCAAACACGACATATAGCACATACCCCAAAGCGGAACTCCGCTCCCTGAAATGGTTGCTGTAAGTAACAAAAGTGAGTAAGTAATACGGTTTGAGAAAGATTCGGGAAAGCTAACACCTGGAGCATTCAACAATGGGATCATCAAGAACGCATTTATTCGTCTTCCAATGAATGTGTAGTGCCCTATGGAATAGATTAGTTGAATTGGCGGCGATGTGTCATGGCAAACAGATCGTAACGAGCACACTGGCATGCGAGACGCTCCGTAACAAGAAGGGATTGGAGCTCGTGCAACGCTTAAAATTTAAACATTCACTCACGCGAAGGGTGGACGGTAAAAGTGATGCCGCCTTCCCATTCCTCTTTCGTAGCGGGAGCGCCTTCTCCATCTTCAGCCTCCATTATCACCTCATCGATGTAATCTAAGACAAAGAGACACAAATATTTTAAATACATACGTGAACGCGACGAGGTAAAGGTTAAGGGCGCTCTTCTAACATACCATGAGAAAACTGTTTTGCTGACCCGTTCTGCTGAATGCCAGGGAAACTGACGTGGTTCTGCTTGCCGTCCTAGAAAGAAACCAATATCAGACTCTCGT
Organism: Megalurothrips usitatus; assembly: GCA_026979955.1. Taxonomy (NCBI): domain Eukaryota; kingdom Metazoa; phylum Arthropoda; class Insecta; order Thysanoptera; family Thripidae; genus Megalurothrips; species Megalurothrips usitatus. Next base: position 8,265,295 of record CM049594.1, on the reverse strand, counting down.
AATAAAATAAATAAAGTATAAATGAGCACAGCAACGTCTTGGTACACAGCTATTGCAGCTACGGGCTATGCACCCTACACTCGCAGGACGTGCCGTGTCCGCTCAGGTTATTTTTCCAGAACACTGAGAAATATAATAGGATCACAAGAAAAGTAGACAGACAAGAGACAGAACGTGGAAGAGGAAAAAATATTTAAAAAAAAATTGTTGTTCGTCTCACCTTGAATACCAAGCGCTTGCTGCTCACCTTGCCAAGACGCTTGTGGGAGCGCTTGTGGTGGTGCTTGCGCTCGTCGCCCACCAGCCGCCGGATATGGTTCATGTGCATGCGATAGTTGACCTCCTGCGTGGCCAGGTCCCGATCGTTGACGGCGTGCCGGCTGTAGCTGAGCCTCCGGTGCTGTCAACAATGGGGCGTAGGACGGCGTCATAAGGCGTAGCAACAAATCCGAAACAGGTGATAGAGATAGAGAGAAAGAGAGAGAGAGTGTGTGTGTGTGCGTGTGTCATACAACGAGGATATCGGACATAACCCCCCCGCCCTTTGACAACTAGCCACGGCACCACCCTCCTGACTTTCGTGGCAGAGAACGACAAGTATCCGCGAGCCCGGGACGAGGAAAAACAGTTGAGGCCGAAAAATAACAAAACGTAGCCATCCGTGACCAGAGGCTTTGCAGTTGCAATGATAAACCAAAATTTACAAATTACTCGCCTACCGGCCTTTCTGTCAAACATAGAGAGGATGATGTGTAACATGTGAACTAGCCCCACCGGCGTGTATTGTGCCCGTGCACTCTACATGAGTGTGACGTCACTAGATAGGGAAACAAGGACATACAAAATGTAACATAGAAAAGACGGATGCTGCGAGAGCGCTTCCAAGAGCTACTATTGATAGTATACGATTTTTGCAGCCCAACTACACACAGATCACGATAACAGCACAGCCAGCGATATCGCGGGCAGAGAGAAATTTGGCGCAAACACTTTAGACAGAAAGCGGCAATGAATAAAGCGAGATAAACGAGCTCGCCTGTGCGGCGCTGAGCTGATGCGCCTATTTTCCTACCTCTCTTCCTGAGTGCAGCTCGTCCTTAAAGCCCCGCTATACAGAACCAAGAAAGACGGTCAGTGCGAGGAAAAAAAGCACAGGAAATTTTGACTAGGGCCCAATACAAAGTTGTCAAACTGTCACAACGGTGAAACGAAAAAGGTTCTTACTCTACACACATTAAAATGTATTCCTAATTAAAGGCATTCGTGTCAAACAGTGATATCCAAGACCCCTTGCTTATGTCGCTCCCTTGAGGGTTATTGATAAGGCCCTGCAGCCTTGGGACGGCCATGCGTTACGAGATTTTAAGTCAAAGGTTCCGATCACTGTCCTCGCCCTAGATTACCGCTCGATTCTTGATAACCAGTGTGGTGCCTCAGTAAGGTCCAGGAAAAGGTGGCCACCCCAATGTACCGCTGTAGGCATCGCCACTACAGCGACATTTTAAGCTTGCTATATCTGCATTTTAAATAACTTTTCAGACGATTCGCTTAAAAATCTTAAGATGGAGATAGAAAGGCGCTTACAAGATGGTCGATGTGTAGACCCTCTCTGAAGTGAAGTCAGTCTACTTCTGAAGGGCCGAGCCCCAAAAGACGGGTCACTGTCACAATATTCTGTTGTTTGAATTTTGTGTCGGGGACAAATTAAGTTGATTTTTCTTGTTCCCCACGTATGGCAACGTCATAATATAGTTACAGTTACTTTGAACAGCTAAGCAGAGTGTTTCTGTAACCTACCCGGCGGTAGGGCTTGCACAACTCCTCGGCCAGCAGATGGTGAATCTTGGCGTCCGTGAGGTCCTTCTTAGATGGGTTGTACTCGAGCTCCTGCATGTCGATATTCCAGGTGGACGAGTCGAGCTGGTTGAAGGACGCGCTAGACAGAGTAGGAGGGGACCCGTCCCGGTTAGGCCTACCCCTGAGGGGTCGGTGGTCGAGGAGCGGGGCGAGCAGCGCCGCCGCGGCAGAGGCCGGCACCTCCACCACAGAGGCCGTGTCGTCGTCCTCCGTGATGGTGACCTCAGGTACTCTATACCACCAGAGAAGGTAGGAGAGGAAGAGGAGAAGGAGAAGGCAGAGGAGAAGGAAAGAAAAGAGAGACAGACAGAAAGAATATTAAGCGATACTGTGAGACAAAAGGAGACGGCAGTAAGTGGCCAATAGCAGTAATGTATAGCAGCAGTGGTTTATGTACAGTCCAGCTGCTCAGCTGTGATGGTGGTGCGGCTGGCAGGGCTGCCAATGCAGGTAGTATCTACTCTGTCATGCGCAGCACAGTTTATCGGACGGGTGAGTCAAGTACGTGTCCCTTTCGTCATTTCTATTTATGGCCGTCTTGTTGTTTTTCTTCCACCGCGAGCGGATGGGCAACTGTTCACCATTTATCCCGTCACAAAAACAGTTGCCATAGTTCACAGAATTGCTTCAAAACCGGTGCCAATAAATCGCAAAAGCCAAGCTTTCTATATGTTGCAGGAAGGAAATCAATGTGAAATGCTGCTCAACGAGTTAGAAACCGGCATGGTATTAAGCTAAGATTACAGTACATGTTATGTGAACCGATAAAAAAGGGATCCCCCTTAGCCAGTTGTGCGGAAAGTGAAATGTTCTTAAGAATACTACTAATAATAACGTTACTGCCTTGCAAACTCTACATAAGATGGGATTCATTGAAAATATTTCAAAGTAGGGGTCTAAATAATTTGCCTTTGCTTTTGTACATACTGCAATGAAGACGTTTTTTAAAAACACAGCGTCTTACGAGCTTAAAGAATCATTACAGTTGTACACAGGTGTACACGGCACGTCGATAGTAAATAAACAAAACCATTCCATGCCAGAGTTAGTCATGCAGTGTCTCAACATTTTGTTAAGTTCCACGAAATCAACGTCACTACATTGGACGTGAACAATGTGGACGCTAGTAAATACCCTATTCCTATGCATGACAAAAAAAATCATGTGGAGTAATTGGGTAGGAAATAAACTGGGTCATGCTGAGGGAAAGGATAGGTGAAAGAATGGTATAGGAGTACCTGGAGTCAGTCATGGACTACATCATCCCAAACAATCATTGTATGATATTTTGAGATATATTAGTCACATGGCGTGCCTCTAGATATTAACGGGGAGGATTCATTCCAAAATCAAGAGAATTTAAATCAAGATAAGAAAACTGAAAAGTAAAACAGTTTGAGCACTTCTCTTGTTACATCGAATTAATCTTTCAGATTCTTCAATCTCACTGTTTTCGAACCCACGAAGAAAACCAGCTACATTCAACTCCTTCCTTGGGATCATGATTCAAATGGTGAATTCGAAGCACGATGGAAATACGCGCACGCGCAGTATAATGAGCATATACTTATCAAAGTTTGCACCGTGCAAACAAGTACATACCTGCCGTTGAGGTTCAAGTTATTTGAAGTATAATTCCTAAATATCGCAGACATGCTTTCAGTTCCAGAGATGTTGCCCACGGTAGAGGCATTCCTCTTCATCAACTCCATCGCATCTTTCATGGTAAGCTTGGAGAAGGTCTCGAGAATCTTGGGTTCAGCTCCCTTATGGTCCCGCAGTAGGTACGGTCTGATGAACTTGTTATCAAACCTCTTAAACCTGTTGTGAATATAAAATAGCCAGGTTTTATTTTGAACGCCGGACGCTGCTTGTTCCCAGCTGACTTCACGGAGCTCTGTGCCCGTGCTGTTCTACCGTTCTGATCGAGGACTGGCATCGGGGAAGCATATGGTCAGTAATTACCTGTCCCGCACATGGTGGTTGCCGTGGTGCCCTAGAATATCCTCGATTCCGGCCATGGTGTGGTCCATAAACTGGAGAGGAAACGGCGTTTAGTAAATGTGGCGTGAGACAGATGGAAGTAATCGGAATTTGTAGACAGTCGGGAATTAACTTCTGCTTACCCTTTCGTGTATTCTCTCATTCATTGTTGGTTTTCGCTTTTCTGCCCTCTTTACGTTTAGAATCTTGACTAGCGGTTTGATGGTGATGCCCTACGAAAAAAAAGGGCTCTGGTTAAAGGGTTTTGCACAATTTTGGCGCTGCTACCTGTTTTGCTACTGTGCCCACCTGGAAGAAGACCGTGAAGTAGATGACAGCGATGGTGGTGGTGACGAACATGGGCTGCAGTTTGACGTGTTTAGGGTCGATGAGCAGCACCAGGGCGAACGCGACAGCGCCTCGCAGGCCGCCGTACGACATCACGAACTTCTCCACGCGGTCCAGCTTGTACAGGCGGAAGGGGTTGACCACGGCGGTCAGCACGATCACACCTGTGCATTGCGTTTCGAGTGAATATTACAACTTCCCAACACACCCGTCAATGACAGTCGGACTGGACATACCAATGGCACGGAAGACGGAGCAGAAGAAAATGGTGAGCACGACGAACCACGTGTTCCAGTCGTGGTTCTTGTTGACGGTGGCCACGCCCAGGAACATGAAGATAACCGTCTCCGACGATGACGACAGCATCTTCATGGCGTACTTCACGGTCGTGTGTGACTTGTGCGAAATGTTGGCCTCCACGTAGTTCTTCATGGTGATGCCGCAGAACGTGATGCTGTTACGGAAAAAAATCATTACAATTGGAATTTTCGCAAAACCAAACTTTTTCGCAGAAAACGTTTTTGTAGCGTAGTCCGGGCCGGGTAAGTACTCACGCCATGATGCCGCTCAGGTGGAATATCTCGGCGTTGAGGTAGCAGAGGTAGGCCATGACGAAGATGAAGATGGGCTCGATGACGCGGACCTGGTGCGTGAAGCGCGTCACCAGCCCCGTGGCGAAGCCCCAGACGATGCCGATGACGGTGCCGCCCAGCGCCACCACGAAGAAGGACGCGAAGCCGGACAGCAGGTCCGTCGCCATGATGTTGGTCGGCCCCATCTCCGTGTAGGACTCGAACATGTGGTACAGCACCTGCGGAGCGGGGCGCGCGTTAGCCGCGTGTGCGGCTGCCGGCTTAGTGCGAGAGAGACGGAACAGCGCATTTGACTACATCTCTCTCTCTCGCACTGCCGTAGTCAAGTGGGAATTGGGGGCTCTGCCGCCTCTCAGCCAGGCCGCCACTGCGTGGAGCGGCGGAGCGCCCGCAGCGGCTGGGGTAGGCAGTCCCGCCGCGCGCGCGTGGGGAGCGGGCCTGCGTACCCCGCAGGCGCTCTCCGCGGCCGCCCGGCGCCGGCCGGAGCCCAGCCGCTTATTGTTTCGGTGGAGGAATCGATTCCGGGCCGGCCTCCCCCGCCCCCCGACGTTTACGAAACAGAATGGTCCCGGATTTACGAACGCGGAGGCTGCGAGAGCGGCGCGAGACGCTTTCATGTCGCGGCCGAATGGGCGCGCGCACCGCTGCAGCGCGGCAGCGCGGCAGGGGCCGACTGTTATGGACCATAAACACCTGGGCGCGATGCGATACGGTGCGGCGGCTGGCGCAAACACCGAGGCCAGCTTTTGCGCGACCGTCCCCGCCTGCATGCGCTACGCAGCATAGGTCGCGGCCGGCTTTGTGTCCCGATTCGAAGACCGCGGGCGATCTGGTGGGCGTGTGGCGCCAGTAGGACACGTGTGTGCGGTCGTGTGTGCGGTCGGCGCCACCCAGCACGGCTGACCTCTGGCCGCCTCTGGCCGCTCCGCCAGCCGCGGCGCGGGCCGTGCGCCCGTCCACGGCACACCCTGCGGTGGCCGGGGCCGGCGGCAGCCAGCGGCAGCCAGCAAGCCTCAGCCGGCCCCGGCGCGGCGCCCGAAGCCGTCCCGGGCTGCGTCATGCCCGAGTTGTCGGACCGGGCCGAGCCGCCGAAAACTGGCTAAGTGAATTATCCGTCCGTCATCATTTTGCCGCTCAGCCCCGTTGACTCCGCCCCTCCTCTCCCGCCCCCTCCTCTGATTCCTCCCTGCCCCTCCGGGTTCCTGTCCGCCCGCCGACCCCGGCGAGTGACGCCGTCCGGGACGGCCCGGGGCCGGGGCGACGCCGGCGGCGACGCCGGCAAAACTTTCCCCGCGAGACCCCGGCTCTGGTAATGCTCTCGCATATTTCTGAGGAGCGGAGAGGGACTCGGGATACGTGAGCCGCCGTGAATACTGACCACCGTGACGGCGTCGTTGAGCAGCGACTCGCCGAACACGACGATGTAGAGGATCTCGTTGACGTGGATCTCCTCGAAGACGGCGAGGACGGCGACGGGGTCCACGGCCGAGATGAGCGCCGAGAAGAGGAAGGTGTCGAGCAGCGGCATCTCGCAGCCGAACAGCCCCGTCTGGCCCACGGCCCACAGGGACGCGCCTGCAACAGGAAAAAGGAATTTTAGCTTTTTAACTACTTGTGACGCAGCTACAACATTTTAGCACGCAAACTAAGGTCTTAAGCCAAGTTAGACGCCCCTTATTTACCGTGGCAGGTTTTTAGCGCCACCGCTCCTCCGTAAAATAATTTTGTATTGAGAAGAATATTTTTTGAGAGTGAAGAAAGCGCAGGGAGGGAGAGTGAGGTGCTGTAGCTGGGAGCCGCGGCGCGGTCCTGGCAGGAGCTGGGACGGCGGGAGGGCGGCGGGGGAGGAGGGCGATGAGAGGGTTGGATGAGCCGAGGGTCTGCCGATAGCCGGAGCCGGCGTGCGACCGACGCCAGCCGTGGGGCCGGGCGGGGCCGGGCCGCAACAAGGACAAACAAACAAGCCCGCTATCAGGGGGATCAACGCCCGTCCCTGTCGGCCGGGGCCGTGGGCGGCGGCACGGGGGCGGCCGAGGGGGCGGCCGGCGGGGGCCGGCGAGGTCGGAGCAGCGCACGGTAATGTCGTTAGTGGCGTACGCCCGCGCAAAGTGATCGCTAATGCCGCAGCCAGTGTTCCGGCGGCTGCGGGCAGCGGCGGAGCTAACGGCCTACTCCGCCGTGAGCACGCCGGGCGGCTGCCGCCGGGGGGCTCGCCGCCGCTGGCCGCTGTGGCGCAGTGGGTGGTGTCGCCCTCTAATAATCGATGGTGATTAATTGACGTGCTTTGCGCGCCCGCCGACCGCGCTGAGCAAACGGATGGAAGAGGAGAAGAGAATGGCCCCGTTTGTCGCGAGAACGACGCGGTGGCTGGTGGTGGGGGACCCTCCGGGGCGCCGTCCTGGCAACGGTACGGCGGCGAGCTCGGGGCGCGGGGGTCAGCGAACCTCGCCGGCCCGAGTAATAACATGGCATGGCCGAATCCGACCATCAGGAAAACACAGTAAAACAAGAGTAGCGGGTCGGGCCCGAGCACTCGTCTAGACAGGAGAAGAGGGGGGGGGGGGTGGCGGAGGAGGGCAGCGACTCGATACTCGAGCGTGTTCGCCCGATTGGGGGACTTCCGCGGCCGGCCGGCGGGTCCCGGCGGCCCCAGGGGTTGGAGGGGGGCCCCGGGTTTGAGTCACGGACAGCGCCCCATCGGTCACGGCCCCTCTCCGCTCCTCGGATCGCCGTCCGCTGGTTCGTTCTAGTTTCCGGCGGGCGCGGCCGACGCAGGAGCGACCGAAAGGGGAGCGGGCGCCGTACCGCTTTCTGCCCGCAGGCGGGAAGAAGTGCGGGCTGCCTACGTTTCAGGCGGGTACTAAAAGCCGATGGGGAAGGGGAGCACACTCACTTCCCCCCCCCCCCCCCGCCCCTTTGGATCTGCGCCTGGGTCGGCGGGGAGGGTCGCAGGGGTGCGTGCGTACAGTGCACCCGAGTGGGCGCGATGGGCGTGACGGGTGGCGCCGCACGCGAGGCCTCGCGGCCCGGCGCGTGTCAAAGGGGTGGTGGTGTCAGCCTGTCGGCCTGTCGGCCCAGCCTCCACACTGTCTCGCCTCATGCCGCGACGCGAGACACGCCCCCTCCTGCCCCTCCGCTCCTCCGATCCTCCGGGACGCCTTCCCCGTCCGCGTCCCGGATCTCGGCCCTACCCCCGCGCCGCGGCGCCCCCGCCCCGTTTCCGGTGTCCCAAACCGAGACATGGCAGAGGAGCAGCGCTGCCGCTGCCGCCGCGCCGCGCCCTAGATTGCCGTGGCTCGCCCTCGTCCTTCCTGGCCCGGCCGCGCCCCTCCAGCCCGCAGCCCGCGGCCCGCGGCCCCCGCACCAGCGCCCCGCGGCCGGGGCTGCCGCGCGCCCATCCGGCCGACCCCGACAAGACAATACCGGCCCGGCAAAGGCCTGCTCCGGCCTCGAGGCCGCGGACCCGGCGGACCCTGTGGTCCGGGAGGCACGACTTTTGATTGCGGTTCTGATGAATACCCGAAAGGCATCGGCATCACCGCTTATTGAAAAGTTTGTCGACAAGCGCCGCGCGGCGGACGACGCCGACGCGAAAGTTTGGCGCAGGAAGAGGAGGGGAGGGCGCAGGGCGCGCAGGGCGCGGGCCGCTGTATCGGAGCCGCGGAGCTGCGCAGCTGCCAAGGGCCACGCAGCTCTGCCCTGCTCTGCTCCTCAGGCCGCGCCGCGGGGGAACACGCTGGAGAACGGAAGCGGGAGGGCAAAAATGTACTTCCAGGATGGAAAACGGGTATGAGAAATCGCACGGCGACCCGCGGTGGAGATGCGTACTCTTTGCCGCGCGATTATTCATACTACCCGTTTCCGCTCTGGAAGTACTCTTGTTTCTCCGCTTCCGTTTTCGGTTCTCTATCCCCAATAATTTTAAAATCCCTTTTCTTCAATTAATTGGGCTATGTTTCCCGACCGCCTTCTTTTGATTCCTTCTGCCGAGGGCTTAAATCGATTTTATATTATGCTGCGGGTCCCCTTGCACCGTCTGCCGACCGGGGCGATGGGTTTCGGAGGCTTCTGTTTCGGCAGAGGCCCCGGCCGGCCCGCCCCGGCCCCGCCGCTCTGCCCGACTGGCCGGAACAACATTTCTCACGAGCCCGCCGCCGCAGCAGAAAATCGATGGTGATGGAGACGTAGCGCGGGCGGCAGGGCGTCCGGCTGTTCACTGCCCGGCTGCCCGCCGCGCGGCCCGGCTGTTCAGTCGGCCGGACACCGCGGGGCGTCGCACAGCGCTCGCATCGCATCTCTGATGGTGGGAAGCGCTGAAGGAGGGGCGCGGCGGCGCGGCGGCGCGGCGGCGGGGCGCAGGCGGGGGCTGCCCGGTTAGCAGCTGCTCCGCGTCAACACTGTTGTCCGAGACGACAACACAAGGAACGACGAGCGACGCCCTCTGCGGCGTCCTCGGTGCCGCGCGGGGGGCTGCGGGGGCCGCGGGGGCGTGGGAGGAGTGGCACCCGGCCAAGAATCTGTTTCAGAGGGAGGAGGCGGCGGCGACGCCGCGGGCCGCACGGGCACACCGCGCCAGAGGCCGTGTTTGTTGACGGAGCGCAGGCTCCGTACTCCATTCATCCGCACGGCCAAAGTAAAATTATGCGAGTTCCGGGGCGCCGCGGAGGGACAGTCACCATTTCGGGGATTTTCATATAAACAAGGCGGAACATCTCCACAACTCGTTTCATGAAATGGTTTCCAATTTTCTTTTCAAAGACTGAAAAAAAAACCTACCGATGGTAAGCGTGTTGAAGATGGTGCCCACGACGGCGTACCACAGGATGGTGCCCAGGTGGTCGAAGAAGAGACGGTTGGGCATGAAGTAGCCCGCGTCCAGGATGATGGGGGGCAGCATGTACAGGAAGAAGGTGTCCGGCGTGAGGGGCGACACGTGCAGCTTGTCCGTCACGAAGAGCAGGATGCCGATGGCGACGCCGACGGCGATCAGCAGGCACGACTCGGGGAACATCTTGCTGAGCGTCGGCGTCATGTGGAAACCTGGGGAGGGAAATGAAAAGAGGGTCAGAGTCGGTCAAGTAACGGTTCTTACAGGGTTCTTACAAGGGTTCTTGCAAATTTTTTTTTAAATTTAAAGCCCTGGTTTGCGCTGTCTGTTGAAGGTCGGAAACAGTGACAGATGGGCGTGATCATTCTACATTCGGGGCGGCGCTGCTGAGGTGCAGCGTGGTTGTCGGATTACAGCTGGGCCGCCGAGGCTGCGGGGCCGAGCAGGGCACGGAGCAGCAGGTGGGCGAACACGGCTAACGCAATCACTCCCCAGCCCAGCCCGACCAGCCGGGGTGCAGAGAAAGAGGGGGTGGGGGGAGATAAGGCTTGGGGGGCGCGTGTGTGTGGGGGGGGGGGGGGCCGTGACCAGGAGCAGAGTTGTGGGCACAGGCTGCGTGGATGTAACGACCGCAACATTCGATTCCACCCCGCACCGAAATGGCTTCTGCAACACATTTGGGCGTGGTGGCGGCGTGAGGACATGGCGGACGCATCGCTGCCGTGGCCCCCGTCGGGACCCCCGACCCCCAGCAGAGAGACGACTCCCCCGCCGCGCCCCGCCGCGCCCCGCCGGGGCCGGCTGCCAGGTCGGGCATGCATTAGAACGTCCCACAACCCCTGTTTACGGCGTCCGCTTAAGGTGGCGAGGTCCTTCGCCACAAATTGGCGACACGTTTGGAGGCGGAGCCAGGTGAGCGGCAGGCGAGGTGGACAGGGGGGGGGGGCGGGAAACGGAGGCGCCCTCGAGCTAGGCTGACCGGCCACAAAACGGCCAAGGCCATTACACGACGTCCCGCTGTCGGTGTCGGTGCCGCCGTCTCTCCCGGACAGCCGGACTGCCGGACGGGCCATTTTGATGGCGTTCGTCATTTTTCTTCCCCGTGGCCGGCCGGTCCGGTACAGTCAATATTCTCAAGTTGCGAATCCCAAGTTGCGACTCGCCCCGACGGGTCGGCGCGAGGGCCGGGGGCCGGCGGCCCTCGGAGGCAGGGGTCGGCCGGGGATTAGCCCGGCCCGGGGACAGCCCCGCCCCGCGCCAGGAGTGGACATTTGTAAAGGCCAGATTTGAATTTCTCCTGATCAGAATTTTACTAAATAAACATCATATTCGTGTGTAGTTTTTAATTTCGAACAAAATGGATCTAAGAACGAAGCCGATACCTCAACTTTAAGAATCATTCGCAAGTTGGGATCGGGTCGCATCTTAGACTTGCCTCCGATCCCAACATGCGAATGATTCTTAAAGTTGAGGTATCAGCTTCGTTCTTAGATCCATTTTATTCGAAATTAAAAACTACACACGAATATGATGTTTATTTAGTAAAATTCTGATCAGGAGAAATTCAAATCCGGCCTTTACAAATGTCCACTCCGGGCGCGGGGCGGAGCTGTCCCCGGGCCGGGCTAATCCCCGGCCGACCCCTGCCTCCGAGGGCCGGGGCCCGGCGGCAGGTATGATCTCAAGTTGCGAATCGTCGCCACATATTTTTCGCAACTTGGGAATATTGACTGTAAGTGGTTTCGCGCTGACCTGGTCTAATCCCGGCCTCGGCCTTTCGGACGCCTCCCTGGACCTGGTCCCCGGTGTCCCCGCTGGTCCCCGCTAGGGGGCGTTGCTGTCGTTGCTGCGCGGCTCGGCTTGCCGGGTGCAGCCTCCTATCTTCCCTCGAACCTTTCCCGCAGTGCTTCGGTACGGATTGTGGGAGACCCCTGACCTATTTACGCGCAGCCGAGCGGACGCGGCCTCAAGGCGGCACCCTCTCCAGCCCTGTTCCGGCCCTTCTGCCGCCCGCTGCGCTCTGCTGATACGATTGGCCGCGACGAGCGGCAGGGCTGAAGGGCCCGGCAGGGCTGCAGGGCCCTGCAGGGCCCCGCAGGGGGCGACCCCCCTCTGATCAGGTTTGCGACGCCAACGTATTCGGGAGATAAATGCCTCCCCCGCCCCGCTCCCCCCACCGCCCCTCGGGCCCGGCCCGGCCGCTGGATCACTACTGGAATGTGGGCAGCCCTGCTGGCTGCCTCCACCCCCTTCCTCCCCTCGCGCTCGGGCAGGGCCTAGAAACTACAGGAGGCGGGCGCCCGCCACGGCCCGGGGTAGGCCGGCCCGCACAGCGCGGGCGCCGCCCGGCGGCCTACCCGCCGGGCGCTCCGCACGTGGGCTGACGGCCGGCTGCGCTCTGTGCATCCCACGGCATCGCATCGTCACCTGCTCGTCTCCGCGGCCCGCACAATGGCTCCGCGGACGGCCGCGACGGCCCGTAAAGGGCCGAGGCCTCGCCTCGTGCCGTCTCTGCCGGCGATGCAGTGAGGCAACGCCTCACGACGACGCCGCCTGGCGCCCGGGCAGCCCCGCGGCCCGCCCTCGGGGCGATCAAGCCCACCGAACCCAACCGAAGTGAGTGCTTTAGTGTCGCGAACCTCTCGAACGGGGCGCGCAGGTGGCGGGTTAACGTAATTTGAACGGCGGCCCCAACTCTGTGCGCTCCCCCCCCCCCCCCCCCCCGCCAGGGCCCCGCAGCGTTGATGACTTGATTACGTTCGCCGCGCGATGCAAAGTGGCTGATCACTCCAAAAAAATCAATGTACACCCGCAAAAAAATCGTCGGAACACAGGGAAAAGTCTTAAAAATATCAGAATCAAGAGATGTTTTCTAGCAAAACATTGGGAGCAGAGTTAATAATTCAAAAGCCAAGGAAGATAAATCATATTTTTATTTTTTTAAAATTATTATGTCATAGTACACCTATGCAGCATGAATGAGGGACCCGGCTCGCGTGGCGTTTCGCTTTCGTTTCGCAGAAAGGCCCGCCACGGCAGGTTTGCATGCGAGCGCGGGCGCTGTACGAGGGTGGGGGGAGCTTGACCTAGGCCCTGGCCGCCCTGTCCGCCCTCGGGCAGCGCTGGGGCAGCCCTCGGGCAGCCCTCGGCAGCCCTCTGGCAGGGCTCCGCGAGACGGCGACGCCAGCGCCCTTGGTCTGGCCGCACCGGCCGGCCCTGCAACGGCGACATCTATAATGCAGCACTGGGCCTGGGGGCGCGGAGCCGGCGGAACACCCTGCGAGCGGTAGGGAAGCCTCCCCCCTCCTCCCCCCCCCCTCCTCCTCCCCAGCCACGCCACGCTACTTCCGCCCAGCAAACTCGTCCAGTCACTCCCTCTCAAATAAGGCAAGGGGAGGTGGCTTGCTTCTGCCGCTGTCGTCGGTAGCCTCCTGTGTGTGTGTCTGTGTGCACGTGTGTGTGTGTGCGTGTGTGTGTGTGTGCCGGGGCGGGGCAGTCTGCCAGTAGGCGCACGGCAGCGGAGCCGAGGGCCAACGTACACCACGTTAGTTTGCTGTGGTGGCGAGTTCAATCAGAGCCCCTCCCCCCGCCGCCGCCGCCCCTCCTCCCCCACGCCCCGCGCGTGCCCCTTTCACATTCACTTGGCACCCCATCTCAAGGTCGGGGGCACGCCGCCTGAGCAGCACCAGCGCACGGCGCACGGCGCACGCACCAGTGCGGACCGACGCACATCGCACATCGCGCGCGAGGGACGCCGAATGGAGTAGTCGCGGCCGGACCTGGCGTGGGCGGGTGCCTTTTCTGCGAGGTCAGCAGCTGCTCACCGCTATGTGTGTCAAGGCGAGCGGCAGGGTCCGGGGGTCCGGGGGTCCGGGGGCCCGGGTACCGAGCGACACGGTGCGGTGCGGCGCGGGCCCGGGGCCCGGGGACCCTACCCTCGGACCTGCCGACCTCCGGACCTGCTGCGGGGTAAGGGTGGGGGTATATAGACCACCCCTCCCCGCGCCGCCACCAGGTCAACGCGGAGTGTGCGAACGAGGGTCAAGATGATGGCGGCTCGGCTCGCAAACGCCCCGCCCCCTCTCCCCGCCCCCACACGCCTGGCGACCCTCCGACACGATCCCAGTAACCGCCGGCCCCCGCCGGACCCCGCCGCCGGGCACGACGACCCACCCGGCCGTAGCCCGAGTTAATGCGACGGCCGGTGGCCGGCTGTAATTAGAGCGTCGCTCATGGCATGGGCAGCTATATGTGACGGCGGCTTGAAGCCTGAAGAGTCCACAGAGGCCACACACACACACACACAGGCCGGGGCTGCTGGCTACGCAGCCCGCCCGTCGTGCGGCGCTGAAAGTTCGTGCCGCGCTCCCCTCTGCGGCGAAACGACGATAATGTGCAACAAAAAGGGGGACGGCGGGCCGCACGGGGCTCGGGGCTCGTGGAGGGAGTCTGGCGGGGCGGTGGCCGCGCTGCGCCCGCCTCTCCGCCCCGGGGAGATTTATTTTGATAGTGCGCCGGGGAGAGGAGGCGCGGCCCGGGGGAGGGCGGGGAATGGTATTGGTCCGTCGTCCTCCCCGCCGCCGCCGCCGCCGAGGCAACCCCTTTACGGCCAGCGCCACCCGCGCAGCGGAGGCGGCCAGAGCCGGCACGGGGGAGGAGCGGGCACGGCGACGCGGGCGACGCCCGGCGCGGCCCGAGCGGCGCAGCCGCGGATGGCGTCCAGGGGGTGCGGTGGCGGCGGCGTGGCGGGCTGAAAAGAGCGCCAGGGCAGGCAGGGGTTGTGGTGAGCTGAAATTACCTCTGGACGGACAGGGCACCGGCGGCGGGCCGTGCGGAAGGCGGGGGTCCCCTCCCGCCGTCCTGCTGCCGCTTCTTCCATCACTGGAAAACCACGCCTGGCCGCGCCGCACCGCCGGGGAGGTCGCTCGGCGGGCGCGACAGCGGCGTCTTCAGATGTCTCTCATCATCTCCACCACCCACCCACCGTCCATTGCCTGCCTGCCTGTGCCCCCTCCCCTCTCTGTCTCTGTCTCTCTCTCTTCCTCTTCCTTCCTTTGTGCGGCTTTCCCTCTGTCCGTCTCTCTCCGCCGGCACACGCGAGTCCGTCGCTCCTCACAGTCAGCACACTCGGTCTGTTGGCTGGCTATCCGTCTGCTATCCGATCTCTCCCGGCTCCAGCCGCGGTCGCATCGCCCCCCTGCACCACCCCACACCCACGGCCGTCCCCGGCTGCCCCCGGCTGCCCCCGGCCCCCTCAGGGGGAGGGTTGGCGCCGCGCCGCCGAGGGCCGCCGCCGGGGTGGGGCGGCGGGGAGCGGCAGGCGCCGGTGGGCGGCGCCGGGGGCAGGGGCCGCAGGGCCGCAGGGCCGCAGAGCCCCATCGTCCGACGAGATGCGCCGGAGTAGCGACCCCCTGCCGGGCTTCACAGGCTGGAGCCGCCGCGCCGCTCATAAAAATGTGATTAGGCGAAAATTACGACCGCTGCACCAAAGCAGCGGAAATAAGATTTATCTCAGTAAACAGCACACCCGGACAGAAGCCCAAATTCATTTCACTGTGCAGAACGGACCCCCAAACTGCGGAATTGCCCTTTATATCTATTTTTAAGCTTTTCCTTCCACTGAGTGAGAGAGCGAGTCGCAGATCCTTGTCCGTGTGGCGAGCAGCGGGCGCCGCTCTGGCCGTCCCGGCCCGCTTTCCAAGGCCCTGGCCTCGGGGGCCGCCGTCAGTGCCGTCAGCTATGCGATACACGCAGCGCCGCCGGGGCCGGAGGCAAAGCCTGAGGGGCTGGCGTCCGGAGGGGTGGGAGGATGGCGGGGCCGGTCCGGGCTGGATGCTGTGAGGGAGGACGGAGACGGCCCTGCAGCCACAGCCGTGTACATCGGATGGCGTGGGCGGGGGAGGGGGCGGAGACGGACTGGGGAAGGAGAGCGAACGGAGACCGGCAGGGGGGGAGATGGCCATCTCAGAGAGGCGCAGCGTTTTAATGTTGTCGCTGCTCCTGCCCCTAGCTGGCTTCTCCTGTGCGCCCCCCTGCGCCCCCTTGCTGGGCACGCACGGCCGCCCGCTGGCCGGGGCTTTCAGACGGGGCTTTCAGACGGGGCTTTCACCGCCGGGGGACCTTCGGCCAGGGGCTGCGCCGCGCCGCTGCTCCTTTCTCCGCCCGCCTAATTACTCTCGCCGGTCAGCGCGTGCTCCTTCGGCTCGGACTTGTGACGCTCGCGCCTCCTGCACGGTCGGAGCGGCTCCGCTTCCTTCCGCCCGGCTCTGCGCGGCAGAAGCGTCCCGACCGGCCGACGCAACAGTGAGCGCTTAGAGCTGGCGGAATTCATGTAATATGCAGCGGCACAAGCTGGGTGCGGCGCTGCTGCTGCTGTTTGCGTGCGAGTGTGTGCGTGTGTGTGTGTGTGTGTGTGTGTGTGTGCGGACGCTTGCGGTCTGGTCTGCTGCCGCCCGGAATCGCGGCTGTCGCCGGGCGGCGGCGCGCTGCGGTTGCGACCGGGACGGACTCCCACTGTCCTGCGATGGATTCTTTCGAGGAGAGAGAGAGAGAGACACAAGATAGATCCGCTTCCCCGAGTCTTTGCCCGCCCGGGTTACCTCTCTGCCTGCCCGGGCCGGACGGCGCCTGCCACTGGCAGGGTAGGCCGGCCCGCGCGACACGCGTGCGCGCGCGCAGGGCCGTGCTGCCTACCTGCCAGGCGCCCTCGGGACCGGCAGGCAGGCGTTAGCGTCGCCGGTTGTGGCATAAGATGTGCGGAGTGCGTTTCATGGCTTTGCTGTGTGTGTTTTTTTTTTGCAGGGAGAGTGTTGCATCGGACTGCTGGCGCTGGCGGTGCTCCGAGGCGCGCTCGCCACTACTGTACCACAAAGTAATGGGGCGGACTGCGCGGCGCACGGCAACAGCTCAGCAGCGACCGTCGCTGCCGCCGCTGCCGCCGCACTCCAATCAGCGTGTTCACCGAGCGCCTCTCATCCTCCTTGAAACGTCCACATAGTTGCGTCGAACGCAATATCCCAGCTCTGCGATCACTCCTCGAAGCCCCTCTCGGCTGCCCCTCTCAAGGCGATGCTCCCGTGTCTTGGGGGCGTACGACGGTCCCGTCGGGTCCCGTGGAAGCCCGCCGCCGGCCCGCCGCCCGTGTCCTGGGCTGCCGCATGGACTGCGGCATCGATCCCTGCGTTCTGAGGGGCCCCGCGGACCCGGGCGGGAGCGAGGCGGGGCGGCCTGCGCGCGTCTTTGGCAACTCGACGCCCGTTCAGGCTTCCGGGGGTCCTCCTACCCCGCCCCGTATGCAAACCGAACCCGCACGCCCGCCCGGCAGCCCCGCGGCCATTCCAAAGCCGAGACTTAATTTTCATAGTGGCTGCGGGGGGAGGGGGAGGCGCCCTCCGCCGAGCGGCGGCCCCCGGGATGTGGCCGCGCGGCTGCGCGGCTGGGCGGCGGAAGCGAGGCGGTGCGCAGCGCGGGGGTTTGCGTGGCCGGCGCGCACGTGCCGGGCCGGCCACGTTTTACAGGGGCCTCCGCAATGCCAAGTCCCCGACGGCGATGAAAATAGGGGGTTGTGTCACCGCGGGAAAACGTAGCGTCTTCAATGTCGACGTCGTCGGGTGGATATGCCGCGCCGCACATGCTGCGGGTGCGGAGCGGTGCGGAGTGCCGGCCGCGGGGCAGAAATGTTTCAGCGGCCGCAGAGGGGCGGTGAAGGCCAGGCAGCCGCGGGGGGCCTCCTGTACAGCGCGGCACAGCGCGGCCCCGAGGGGTGCGAGGCTGTCAGAGGCAGGCGGAGCCCCGCCACGAGGGGAGTCCGCCGCCGCCAAAGGGCAACCGTCCCGGGCCGGCGGAGCGCAGCCAGCGGCCCGGGCCGGCGGGAGCGTGAGTGCGTAGAGAGAGTCAATAAGCCGATTGCGCCCCCGCCACACCCCGCCATAAGGCAGACGCACTCTCGCCGGGTCCTGACAGCACTCCCCGGCTTGGTGACGACCCACGCGGCCCCTCGCGCGGGAGTAAAAGCGGTACGGAACGGCACGGCGGGCGCCTCTGCCTCCGCCGCGGCCGCCGCCGCTCCGCCCACTCGGACTCGGCTCTCTGGTTCACGTGCACCAGGGACGAGGGCTCTGGCGTCTATTCATAGCGCCGGGCCGGATCAGACCAGGCCGGCACAGGCCAGGGACTGCAGCGCAGCGGCCGGCTGACCGCGGTCGGCGTAGCGGCGAGCCGGCAGGCCGGGAGCCACCGGCTGACTGCCAGAGCCGGCTGACCCGGCCGGGCCGAGGCGGTGCGGCAGTGCGTCAGTGCGTCAGCGCGGCCCTGTGCCGCGGCCGCGAGCCGTCACCGGCAGCTCGGCGGCGTCGGTGTGGAGAGCGCTGTCGGCCGCGTGCCACGTGGGGTGGAATCACGTGGAATCCGAGCGGGAAAACAGGGAGGAGGGGGCCGCGGGGCGGGGCGGGGCGGGGCGGGGCGGCATGGAGGAGCATCGGAGCGTCCTCATCGACGATCGAGAGAGAGAGAGAGAGAGAGAGAGAGAGAGAGAGAGGCTCTGCCCTGCCGTGCGAAACTGGGACATCGGCAAAGCTGTGCGCGCGCCACACCTCTGCCGCCCCGGGCCAGGAGGAGAACCGGGCCGGTTGTGAAAGAGGTGGGCGGGGAGAGAGGATTTAGCTCAAAAGGGGCCGCGCCGCAGACGCGGGTGCATCGCGCCGGTGGCGCCGCCCGCCTCGGCCCCGAGTCCCCCCGCGCCGCCGTGTGCCCCGTCGCTCTCCTGCCTCCCTACGACGCCCCCGACCCGGAGGAAGCCCTTATCGACGTCTGGGCCCATGGCGCCTCAGGCGGTCACAGCATGGCGGCTGCAGAGTCGAGCAGAGCAGCCGGGCCGGGCCGCGGGATGCCCGTCGGCCAGCGGCGGCCGGGGCGGCGGCACCCACGTTACCGACATCGCCGACACGGCCGTGTATTCCTCTGCGACGCGACGCCCCCCATTGACCGGCTAGAGGGAGAGCGGCGCAAGGAGTGCGCGCGGCACGGCGCGGCACGGCGCGGCACACGGGTCGGGAACAGAATCGGTTTAGATCGATGTCCGCCGTTCGCCTTCCTCCCCCTCGCCTCCCCGCGCAGCCCCGCACCGCCCCGGTCCCACACAGTATATGAGATGCAGCGACTTGAAGTCGCCGGCCCTATCGGCTCGCACCGGCCATTCATACCTCATGGCGGCGCGGCGCACGTGACGGCAGCATGGCAATGGCAGGCGAGGCGGGGGCTGCAGGTGCAGGGGTGGTATCGCGAGCGTGACAGGATGACACTTGTCGACAGTGTTGCCGCACCGCAGGCACAACACTCCCGCATCCCCGCCCTCCCCGCCGCCCGGACCTGAACAACGTGGCAACGCCGCCGCCGCCGCTTCGCTAGCTGTCGCTAGAGAGCAGAGCCAAACTTGCATATTTAAATTCCAAGCGGCCCGCCGGGCGGAGTCTGGGCACCGAGCGGCAGGGGCGGCAGCAGCGGCTTGGATGTGTGATGACTTCGGGTAACGAACGCCCCCGGATCCGGCTCCCTGTCGCTCACCAGGCACGGTGCGGTCCCGCCGCAAACGGCGCACATTCAAAGTTTCAATGAGTTGAGTCGGCCGTGTTACACTCTAAGAAAAATATTTATTTGTAACAAAAAAGAATGTTTAGACCAAGCTTGGTTCAAAGTCCTTTTTTCAGGGTTAAACCGCAAATTTTCCGCCGGCGATACAGCCTCCGCTTTGGGATGTGAATTTGTTGCGGTTCTCGGGAGGGAGGGCGAGGGCAGCGGTCCGGCGCGGTCGGCCCTTTGCACGAGCCTGCCCTACTCGACCAGCCCGACGAATAAAACAAAAAGCCATCAGTTTCACTCGTGCCCCCCTCCCCTTCCCCTCCCCTCCTCTCCTCCCTGTTGGGCCCCCCAGCCAGGCCGCGCTGGAGAGGTCGATCCGAAAACCTTCCACGTCCCCCCCCCCCCTCCCCCAACCCCCCCACCCTTATAACCTCTCCCTTTCCTAGCCGGCGCGGGGAGGAGATAGGGAAGGAATGAAATCAGCGGGTCGCGGCAGAAGCTGGACTTCCGATCAGTTTGAAATGACGGGCGCCGCGCCCCCCGTCGCTGCCACGCCGCGCCACGCCTCCCGCGCCTATTCTATTCAGCGGACGGGAGTGAAAACCAAGCAATCCGGCAGAGTGGGCGGCGCGGAGACACGGCACGTCATCTCTGGGGAACCTTTTCGCCTGTCCGCCGCCCGATTACCGAGTTTACTCACTCTTCGTCTCCTGTCCGAGATCGTTTCGGTGGCGATCGCCGGAAGCGAGAGAGATGGAGGGGGATGCCGAAAGAGAGAGAGAGAGAGAGAGAGAGAGAGAGAGAGAGAGAGAGAGAGAGAGGGGGGGGAGGGGGAGGAGAGAGGAACGAACACTGCCGCAGCAAGCAAGTCGACAGTGCTTCTGCTTCGGCGGCAGTGGCGGTGGTTCTGATTACAGCGCAGGTCCTGCACCGGGCCCGCGGGGCGCCTCCCGCACCGCTGCCCGCGCCGACGCCGGGGGCCGTGGGCCGTCCTGCGGCGGGCGCGTAGCTTTGGGTCATGCTGTTGGCCGAGAGCCACGCGGGCCGGCGGGCGGTGCGTGTCCCCGTGCCCTCCAGAGCTGCGCGCCGCGCCCATGGGACGCCGAGCGTGACGCCTGCGGGCGCCGGGGTAGGCCGGCCCGCGCGACACGCGTGTGTGGAGCGGGTCGTGATTGCCTACCCAGCAGGCGCCATCAGAGCGGAGCCGTCGGAACGGGGTGTGCGAAAGTGACCACTTCCTCTCCCGCTGACGAGCAGGGCCAGTAGATGTATGCCGATCCCTACAGAAGCAGAGTCGGGCACGATCTCGCACAGCAGGCGCTGCCCACGGCTTCTTCTCCTTCTTTTTCCGTTCCGTTGAAAAAGACATCAATGGATCCGGCTGATACGATCTCATCCCCGCCCACGCCTCACAGCGAGAGAAGAGTTTCGCGGAAAGGGGTGTCCCGGAATAGGTTGGGAGGAAGAGAGGCCAAAGTTATTGAAGGGGAATGATAGAGTAATGGGGTAAGGACCTGCCACCCAGTCCCGCCGCGCCGCCCAGTGCGACCCCAGCAGGCAGCCGGCCCAGGCGGTGACCCCCGACCTTCTGTGGCCGCGCCGGCACCGGCCGCTCCCGGCAAGGCGCCTCCACACCGGTGGAGCAAAAAATAGGTTACCATGATTTACCATTTCTGTGTGGCTTCCGCCGCCGCCATAGCCTCTGCCCGGCGGCGGCAGTCTCAACACAATGACGAGTGGTGTGAAACATTCAGTGGATATCTGTGTGTGTTGGTGGTGTGTGTGTGTGTGCAGACGTCTGGGCAGCCCGTGGGCATCGCGCCGCCCTCGTCGCCGGCGCCCACCCTCCCCGCCCCCACGCACCACTCGTCCCCTCCACCTCCACCCCCGCCGACCAGATGGCGAGGGTGCGACCGCCAGCAACGCCCACCCCCTGCCCTCACCCTCCCGAGTACTCACCGATCTTAGCCAGGCTGGCGCAGAAGATCCACAGCCCGATGAGGAAAGGCGTCTCGACGCGCTCGAACTCGACGGCCGCCACGTAGTAGCGCTTGATGGTCTTGGTCGGCGTCGGCGTGGCCTCCGTCGAGGACGCGGCCCCGGCGCCGTCGGCCGCATCGCCGCCGGGCTGCGCCGGGCTGGGCGGCACGTAGCCGTTGTTGTCCGGCGAGGCCCAGGAGCCGGGCGGCTTCTGCTGTCCGCCCACCACCACCTGGGGGTGCATCACCTCCTGCTGCATGGCCTCGGGCCGCGCGAGCCCGGCCGGCAGCGCCAGCAGCAGCGCCAGCAGCAGCAGCCAGCACGCCGCCGCCGGCGTGAGCAGCGGCCGCCGGCGCCATGCCCGCCTCAAGCCTCCTCGGGCCTCCTCGGGCTCGGGGGGCTCGGGCTCGTCCAAATCCATGTGGCTGGACCAGGGCCCCAGCGCGGGAGCCCGCGGCGTCAACGGGATGCGCACATCGGCGCCACTCGCTGGAAAAAAAATGAAAATGCAACCGCTGTGTTATGATGCGTGTCCACACTGTCCCGCCGACTGAGGCAGCGGTGCGGGTGCGGGCCCCACTTCGAGGCCGCGGCGAAGGCACATCGGTCTGACGCGGGCGAGAGCTCGGCCCGGTCGGGTGGACGTGGAACCGGTGGAACGTACACGGCAGAGGGCGATCAGCTGACGTCTCCGAGGGGACGCGAGGGGTGACCGGGTGGGACCGGCAGCAGCGGGGGTGGGCGGGGAGTGGCGGCGACGGGACCCGGGGGTAAGGCCGGGTCAGCCCCACGCACTGACAACCCTTGCCGTCGAGGAACGCACGGCCACGGCACGGCCACGGCACGGCACGGCACGAGAGCCGCCTGATACTAGAGGGGCGGGTGCGGCCGGGCCGGGGGTGGAGGGTGGGGCGGGAGGGCGCGAAGGCGGGCCGGGGCGGCGGAGGGATGACAACGCGTACGTACCTCGAGTCAGGCTGTCTCATCGAACATGCTGTCGGGTCGGGCTGGCCAGGCTGGCCGAGGCTGGTCTGGGCGGTGGGCCTGGCACAGGCCTGGCGGCTCTGTATTTACGTCCGCCCGCGGCCCACGCTGCCCCGCGCTGCGCTGCGTTACGTCCGTCACGTCAGGGGCGGGGGTGCGAGACGACGACAACGACGGCCGCGACGGCGTCGTCGGTGCCACTCGAGGGCCCACGCCGAGTCGCCGGAGCCACCGAAGCTGACCGGACTAGACGGGGGTGGCGAGAGGGTTGACTCGGTAGCTCTGCGCCGCTCTGCGCTCTGCTGGGGCGGCTGAGGCGGTGCCGGGCGCGAGCATGTCCGCCCGCCGCACGCGCCAGGAGGGGACTGCGAGGGAGGACTTGGCCTGGGCTGGGCCTGGCTCGGCTTCGCTCGGCGGCGTCGGCAAGCGCGCCTCGGGCCTCGGGACGCCGCGGCACGGGGCCGATCGGCGCCTGCCCGGCTCGACTCGGCTCGATTCCAGACCGGCTCGGCTCGGGGTGCGACCGGTCCGGGAGGCCAGGAGGCCGGGCCAGGCCGGGGGGTGGTGATGGTGGCGGCAAGTGCCACCCCTGCCGCCCGCCGCCCGCCGCCCCCGCCGCCGTCCCGCTCCGCCCCGGCTGCCCCTGCTCTCGCCTCTCGCCTCTCGGCATGGGCACAGCGTCCGCGTTGGCCTTGCGAGGCCTCGCGAACGCACCGCGCAGCTACATCGAACGCTCGGGCCGTCGGAGGGGTGGGGAGGGCGCTGTGCCAGCGGTGCCACCCCCGGCCACCCCAACGCTACCCTCCCCAGCCACCCCCTGGACACACACGCCACCCCCCACCCCCACCCCCTCTCCGGGTCCACTCGCGCTGCCGCCCGCCGAGCGCTAGGCACAATCAGCTCGTCCCGTCAATAGGCAAACGGCAAGCCTAGTCTTGAGCACGCATGACAGGCCCCTCCCCGGACGTCCCGCCCAGGCCCAGGTACCCGAGGACCTCAACACGTGACCAATCCTCTTAATAATTTTTAAAAAAATTTAAAATACAGAAAATATTTCATGGCTTTGGAGATTTTGCCATAGGAGGCCACTGCGGCCTGAGATGTACCGGAGATCACACATAGCAGGTCACCGTATTTGGCTGCCCTAAATATGCGGTGGCGTGGAGTATTTTCATCTCTCAATTTTACATTTTAAAAATCAAATTATCATATTAACATTTTGCGACACTGCTAGTGTCTTTAACGAACCGTAATGAATTATCCCGTACGCTGCCCCCCCCCCCCCCCCCAACCCCTACCCCTCCGCGGGTTGCGTGTGCCGGCACCAGCGGCGGCGGCCGCTCTCACACACACACGCACCACGCCGCCAACCGAGACGGACTGGCGGCGGGAGGTCAAAGAACCCTACCCTATCCTCGTCTGAACGACAACCCTGCACCTCTCCCCCTCCTCTCAGCGGTGCATTTCGTTTTTGTGCAAGGTCGTTGTCGCCGCTGGTGAGGCGCCCCTCCCTTCGCGTGTGTTAGACCAACTAGACTCTATTGAGCACTACCGGCCTCTGTGTCGTGTAAGGACGTGTAGAAGAGTTGATTAGAACTTTATCTTAGGGAGGTTCTAAAATTTCTCACAAAAAAAATAAAAGCATTGTCTCTGTAGTGTGTAGATCTGCTGCACCTGCCTTCGACCAAAGAGCGGTGTGCGCCTGGGATACGAGGTATAGGCAACCCGTCGCTCAAGACTACGTGCGACCCTCCGCCCGCTCGGAGAGGGAAAATGATTGGAATTGGGTCTTGCAAGAAACTTGTCTTACTCCAGAAAACGGTTTGTATTTCATACAAATTTTTTAAATTTTAACACATAAATGGCGAGTTAAAAGTGTTTTTTTTTTAGTGCAAATACATTGCTTAAAATTCCTATACATTCAGGACGGAGATCCCTCAGTCTTTTCTGCACAGCCAGTCTCACTCTCTCCTTGCACAGCCTCGTTCCCCGGGTTACACGCCACAGCTTCCTCTTCCTCTTCCTCTTCCTCAGATGATGTGTCTTCTGAACTACTTGAGGGAAAGTCTGGAAAGCAAATTCCACATGCGGATTAGTATTTCCAAAACATTGTGCACAGGAAGTGGTGTTTATGAATTATGCACCTACCTCTGCGATTTGCACGTTCCTGCTGTTCTCGCTCTAAGTAAGAGTTTTGAGCAGCTACCACTTCAGCGCTGTTTTTGCAAGCAGCATACAAGTCAAGCAGTTCTTGGTTCAGGGTAATAAAGGACTTTCCCCACTTAAATTTACCAAGATATAACATTGCTTCACTTTTAAATCCTAAAGATTAAAGCAGGAATGTCAACAGCTAATGAAAGTATATAATTAAAAATAAATAAATTTAAAAACAAAAGTAATACACATGAAAAATAAAAATAAAATTAGACCTAAAACATACCAGTCAAATAAAAAGTTGCTGCTAGGGCTTCTACACATGAGAGTTGGCATGGTTTTCCATAGTTAATAGGATTGGCAGCCACAAGGAACGGTAAAAGGCGTGGATATGGTGTGCGCATTTTAGCAAATGGAGTATCTTCCAAACGTGCCCATGAGCAATCAACAACACATGCACCATGTTGACTGACAATATCTCGATCTTCCATGGATACACACTAAAAAATATTGTGAAGACAATTAGAAACAGATACTACTTCAAATTTCAAAAGTAAATGGCTATAC
This sequence comes from Megalurothrips usitatus, assembly GCA_026979955.1. Classification (NCBI taxonomy): domain Eukaryota; kingdom Metazoa; phylum Arthropoda; class Insecta; order Thysanoptera; family Thripidae; genus Megalurothrips; species Megalurothrips usitatus. Next base: position 8,240,425 of record CM049594.1, on the reverse strand, counting down.
AGTACCTTTTGCCCGACAGGTGTCAGAGTAATACCGCCAAACTTTTGATTTAATTTTAAAGTACGGATCAAACCAAATCTGGCTAATTTTCGGCCAGAACACTTCCGAGGGTCACACTGATCCATATCCCACATGGCTACAGGAAAAGGGGCTTCGTCAACCTCCTCTACACCAGGGATCATACTTTCATGGGCTGTTTCCCATTCATCAGAGGAACCTGAAAGAAAAAAGTACCATTAGCAGGAGGAGAATCAATGGGATCCAGTTCTTCTAATTATAATTGTAACAACCATCATCACTGACGTCACTGGATTCAATATCTAATTTTGACATTTGAACCACATTGCTAGAATCTTCATCTGACAATGTGCTTTCGACCCTTCCTCTAGCTTCATGCCGGGACGATTGACCTCTCTTCTTGCCATTTCCACGATTTCGGCTCTTTCCTCTGTCTGCTCGTCGCATTCTGCCGCTGGAAAACAAGCAGAAATGAGTCATGTGTGGTGAGTACTATGCAAAACATGTGAAAACATGGTTAGGTAAATTGCACACAATCTTCGAAATATGGCTCTGACCTGTCCATGCCCATACCAATGCTCTAACCCGTGCCTACCTTGCTTAGATAGGGAGCTGAACGAAGATCAATGCTAATTTATTAAAATAAACGCATGTATTCCTAGAAGAAGGCTGAGTTGCGTCGTTCCTCCTTTGCAACTCTTCTTCCTTTCGTCTGCTAGGGAGGGTGAAAGTAAACAAACGCTTTTACGGCCTTTAACAGGCTGTATTTTTGTGACGTCACTTTGTATCCAGCTGGGATCTCCAAAATGGCAGCTCGGATCATCAAGTGGTCAAACATTTCAATATCTGGATGTTGAACGGATACGATCCTTCCAGATTTGCGACGTCTTCGTAATTCCTGGAGTGCCCATCGAATCTGAGTTGACACGTCCGTGCCGCGAGGTAGGAATGCAGGGAATGCCATATTTGCCGTTCAGCGTCATCGTCGACATGAAATACGTATATTTCACTTGACGGTTCAAACCAGATGTTGTGCAATCCTATGCATTATTGAACGTGTTAATCAGTAATGTAGAGCTTCACCGCCTTAACCTGAGTTAATTTCAGACAGATACTAGGCAAGCACTTCTGTAGTGCTTCGTGTAGGTTACCGTGGTCTGGCCCTACTGTTCGGCGCTCAAGGATATCTGATTGTTCGTTGTCCCATAATTGAGAGATGTTTACGTCGCGTAGAAGCGACCCGCTAGTAACCAGCATCACCCCCACAGCTCCTCCTGCATATGCTAGTCAGTAGGACTCTATTCACTTCTGTGAATTCCAGTTTAAGAGTCAAATTAATGGGGTACTAATCTAAGGCACATTCCATGACACTTGTTACTTTACTTCTTGTATTCTAATTTAGCTTCAGAAAACGTGCTAAAAACTTTCCCTTGGATGAACTTTTTGTTCAAAAGTGTTTTTCTAAATCACTTAGCACATGGCATGAATGAAATCAGCGCATGCTGTCTTCAACTTCAAGAAGTCTTGTTCTGACAAGCAATGCTTCCAAACACTTGCCTTCATAATATATCAGCAATTTAAACTTACCTAATGGCTTTCATTGCTCCTCTTGCGACTGTATGCCGCAGGAAACTGCTTCTTTATTCCTACTCATTTCTATGTGACCGAGTTTATCTCCACCGTTTCACTGGTTGTTTATAGCAAACACCAGTTACGGTTGAAACCTGATAAGACAGGAGATAAGTTAGATTATACTTTGTGAAATGGATTTCAATGTGAAAATGAGTTGAGTGTGTGACGGTAGACCTTCTAGGCAACCGTCCCCATTCTACAATGATTCCACGAGTTAAAAAATTAAGAAAGCAAGGCAAGTTTTTGTTTGGCTTTTACTTTGGCTGTTTGTGTCTACACACCGTCACTTCTAATTTGGAATTGTATCTTAATTTTGCTATTTCCTTCTCATTTAAAAAAAAATTTTTTTGCTCTTAAAAAATTATATTTATACCTTAAGCTTTTACATTATTCTTTCTTACTTGGAATGTTGTTCTTTCCTATTTTGCTGCTGCCAGACATCTTTAATAGTTATGGAGCAGCAAAATGGTATATTCTCACCGGTTTAACATCTACATAATGGAGACAGTGACAGGTATGATCCATAAGGCATCAACATTGCTTTGTAGGATCACCCTGTGTCACTCTACCTAGCAATAGAGTAGATGAGTGTTCTAGAAGAATCTACTATTTATTTGTTGATTTTCAGTGGTAGATTGTTTGTTTTTATTTTAATGTTTTTTTTTTTTTGGGGGGGGGGGGGCATGGCTTATTTTACAATGTGTAGTAAAGAAATGCACCAATGTTTATACTACATAGCTGGTGGCCACAAATTATTTTTTGTTGTTCCACATTTTGCATCATCCATTTTTAAAATTATGTTTTGAAACAGCTGTGTGCTTTTAATTTACTTTATAGACGCTCTTGTTTTCTATTATACTTAGGAGCACATACTCGCATAAATGTAGATAGCTAAATCTGTGATTTTATCAATTTTTTTTTTTCATCTATGCAATGATAAGTAGGGAGCCGCATCATATTCCTCTTCAACCAATGGAATTCACTGCCATTAGCATTGCAAAATTCTGCTTTGCATAGCATACATTACCATGGCTTCCACTGCATGAAAGACTTTTAACTTTCTTTTTCATTTTGCTTGAAGGACGTTCTTTTCTTTTATTTCTTATATTCTTGATATGAGGAAAATTTTATGTGCATCAGATATTACATCGTGGTTGGAGAACTTCTGTTGCTATCCACAGAATGGGAGTGTGTACTGAGGATGCTGCATGCATAACCCCTTTAGGTTATCTTCTGCAAGAGGAGAAACTATTTAAATTGTTTATTTTTCAGGCGCTAAAAGTGAGGGTCAGACTCAAACTCTTCAGAACCGTGTCAGAGACGTTTTTCGAAGAGGACTTCAATGGAAATGGGACAGAGATACCGGGTCCACATTTAATGGACAGAGAGGCCCATTCGGGACAGGTGCATCTTCGCAGGGGAATGAAACGACAGGTTCTCCATCACAGAAGCACTGGCCTCAGTTTGCCCCTGTTGCCATTCAGAAATTTCGACGCCTCTTCTCAACAGATAATGCCAACAGTGAACCCTCTGGTCCTAGTCTAAGCGTTAATGGAGAGTGTGCTGATGATGGGAAAACACCATGCCCCTCAAATCATAGCACAAGTTTAGAACAGCAAAGCATAACAGACATGGTGAAAATGAAAACTCCAGATAAGAAGGATGTAAAACCATTTGATTTTGTTGCTGAAAATGCATTCCCTAATACATCATCGTCTTTACCTGTTGCATCTGTTGAGAATACAAGCGAACAAGAGACTGTTGACAATCAAACAGAAATCCGATCAGAAGAATGTGTTACCACATTCTCACACACTCCACCATCAAGCGCTCAAGCAGACCAGCCTATTCAAGGAAGTAGAAATTGTGATTTAGATTCGATTAAAACAGAAAGCTTAATCAAGGCAACCAAGGCTAGTGAAGAAAATTTAAATAGCACCAGCAGAAAAATACCTACTGGCTGTGATGTAGATAAAAATGAATTAAGTGTGGCTCCAGAGGCTGATTGTGATAATAATAATGCTATTGGGTCATTGGATAATATTCTAGAGAAAATTGACTCTGGTTCTTGCCCAGCGAACAATGTTCTTCTCGGTACATGTAACAATCAGGTCATGGAAAATGTCAAAAAAGAGAGCCCTGCAGCATTGCCAGCTAGTGATGTGATTGTGGGAAACCTTAAGGGACCGACAAATCCATCTATTTTTCTTAGTACAACTGATATGGGAAATACATCTGACCCTACTCACAAAAAGTTGTTGGAACCATTGTACCTCAACATAGACACTTCAAATGGATCTGGAATGCACTCAAGAAAATCACCTGTAACTGTACAGGAGTGGGTTGATTCACTTCCACTCTCACCTCACATGTAAGGAAACTTGCATTTTCTGAATTGCATCCTTTAAGGAGTAGATCTTGACCAGTTAGAAGCTAATTTGTTCTTATTTCAATTTATAGAGAGGAAGATCCAGAGCATACAAATGCTGAGCTATCACTTGATGTGACAGAATCCAGAGGAATCGGTGAGACTAAGTGTTTCTGTGACTTCATACATTTCTTTTTTCTTTTCTTTTTGCCTTCTTGTTCTGATGAGTTTTCTGACCCTTCCTAGGTGATGTATGTCCATCAGTAACTGTGAGGTAAGTAAAATATGCTTTTTTTTTACTGTGATTGCAATACTGTATTTACTGGTAGTATTTGACTGACTTGTGGCTTACACTTTCTAGACCTGCATCTGGTCAGAGTGGAACTGCAGCAGATCAAAGAAGAGAGGCCTTCTCTCGTGATGTGTCACCCTCTCTTCAATCTGATACTGGAAGCCATGGATCCAGTGTCGACTCTTATCTGGAAGCTCGTAGACCAGACCCAGAAGAAGTTTTGTTGGGTCTTGGTTTCGGGGGACCTTTACACAATGCAGAAGCAGAAGTTTCAAGAATTCCTTCACGTTTTCTTCAACCTTCACAGGTACATTCCTTTTGAAATCTGAACCTTCACTTCACATGCAAGAAAACCTCAGATTTTTTTTCTTTTTTTCTTATATTAAATGTTTCTGATCTGCCATCAGGTTAAAGGTGTTGCAATAGATGATTTCCTGCGCTACCAGCAGGATCTAATTGAAACTTTTGAGTCAGGGTATAGCGGTTACAGAGGTCTCACTGGTGAGTATATTCTGTGTTGGGGTGGTTTATGTAACCTTATTCTTGGGGCAATCTATCATCAAAAAATTATCTTTTTCTCATCAATGCTCTGTTTAGTTAAGAACAAACACACAACAGTTGGTGTCTTGTCGACAGGTGGTGGTGGTGGCGGTGGTGTTGGTGTTGCAGGGGATTCAGACAATCTCACCCATAATGCTTTATCATTTATACCTGAACGCTTTCGTCTAACATCATCTGCTTCAACTCCTGTCCATAGGAACTTTTCTCATACTCAGTCCTACATACCCGACTCATTTTCAAATATTCCAAGCCGTTTTCTTTCCCAAAACTATCCGTCATCTTCCACTGGAAGGAGACCATCCCATCTTCTCACAGTTCCTCTTCCAGAAACGTTTAGCAAACGCCGGGCATCCACACCAGGACAGCCCTAGCCTTTTGAAAATTTTCTGATGACATACCTTTTAAAATACTACCCTTGTATTTTGCACATTGGTTCTCTTAACAATTGATTACACTAATGGGGAGGTATAAGAATATGATTATGGCACAGTTTGATGTTCAATTTAACTTTCACTCCTTCAGTTCTCTTCAGTGTAGTCATTGCACCTACACATTTTATCTCATACTAGCAAAAGCAATTAAATTGTGTTCCCAAACTATTTCTCTCCAGTAACTTTTTGCTTCATGCAAATTGAGGTGTGTTCCAAAAGTGAGTGTTTTTGAAATCATTTTGATGTGTGCTGCTTTCTGTATTTCGTTGCAGCTTTCACTTTCTAATTTAATTGTGAACTGGATTTTGATTGTGTTTTCTCTTTATTGCCCTTGTTATTGTCTGACACAGCTTCCTGTTTTTTTATGGTGTTGAGGCTCATCTCCTCTCCTCTCTCATTGCACGTTTTCAGTTTAGTTTGTTATGTTGTGAAACCTCATTGACAAGAAGGATGTAGTATAACACACAAGCAAATACTTATTTTAGATACCACTCATGTGAATGTTGTTGTTTCCAATTCATGGTGCTTCTTCTAATGTTCTGCATGGTTGGCATTGACTGTTGATTTTCTTTGATTTTTTCTTGAACGTTATATTTTCTTGTCATGTTATACCTAATATAGAAGCAATTTGATTTTCACTCCTTTTTTATTTTATCCATTGTTTTGTGTGTTGCTATATTTGATTGACTTTGTTGTAATATTGCATCACTTTTACTTTTGCAGTAGTAGCTTTGCCATTGATGTGCACCTGAAATATTTACATTGCTTTCTCTACCTACTTTCTGATTAGAATTGTGCTTTTTATTTTTAGGAGGTGCCCAAATCCCATCAGTCATAGTAGCAAAAATTATGGAGAAGTTACGAGAGCATGATAGAGAAAGCAGCATCAAAAGTTCTGCAGGTTCTTCTCCAGGTCATCATGCTGATATTTCAAAACGCCGTTTCTCTCGAGCTGCTCAGCGGATTACAATTTTAACCAAAATGAAGTCACGTGACAGTATAGCATCAAGCCCTCAAGCTCATTCAGTCCTCAATCCAGATAACAGGAAATTCTTAGATAATCAAGGCAGCAAGTCACCAGAGGTAGTAATTTTATTGTTTGCCTGTTTGATTTTATGTAATATCAAAGTTATCTTTGCTATGTGCACCTTTGCAGGTATTGAGGAAACGAATGGTCATTGGTCACCGTTCTTTTACATTTGACGGGGATGGCCAGTTGATTGAAACAGAAAATAATTCAGAGGAAGCTTGTGCCTCGGAGATAACAGTGCCTTCCAAACCACCACCACCTCGTCCCCTTCTTCACAAAGATTCAGTTCTCTCCTCGGCAACAAGCCTAAGTCTTACCAGTTATGATAGTGACAGTGATACAGACGAGGCTAGTGGTGGTAATAGTGACATAAATAATGGTGAAATCAGCAGTGATGTAGCTCAAGATGGTTTTAACCTGCTCTTAGTTCCTACTGATTCTGTAAATCCAGCATCAAATAACACTGGTGGAAGTGGTGTGGATAAACGTAGACTGTCTCTACCATCTACCTCAACTTCACTTTTGACTGGTCTGCCTCCTCTACACACCTCAGATCAATCGGATAGGAATGAAATTTTAAATGGCAAAGAGATGAAGATGTTGCCGAGCTCGACACCAGAAAGAGGACGTAGTTGGAAAGATTTGCATAGGGTTAACTCGGCTCCTGCCATTTCCCCTGTAACATCTCCTATTTCTGTGCTTCAAACCCACAGAGAAGAACTCTTTTCTTCACCTGCTGACCACACTGATAAGAATAACAGGTTAGAGAAGAACTTCAAACAAGATGTCTTGGATCAGTTCATAAATGTGTCTCCCAGTGTCAAGACTGTTCAAACACCAGTATCTGAAAAGAAATTTCCTGTCAGTACTGTAGAGGTGTCAAATTATCAAATATCAGATTTTGTTTTGCCAGATGAGGGCAGTGGACTTCTTTCACCGGACTCTCTAAGCTCTCCTACGGCGGAAAGTCCACACTTAACAAGACTATTTTCCATGCCGAAGTCATCCTCAATGTTTCTTGATAGAGAGCTACGACGCAAGCTTTCGTTGAATTCTAGTGTTGATTCTTATGTTGCCAGGAGTGTTGCAAATACTCCTGATTTAAGGAATTGGTCAACAAGCAGTGTCAGCAGTTGGGAATCTGAGAGAGAACCTTTTACGAAAATAGATGATGTTGAGGATATAGATGAAGATCATTGTGTCTTTGAAGAACAGAATTCAATGAGTGCTGCAAAAGTGCCAAAGTCTGATTCTAGTGCTACTTTAAGTCGTAGAAGGGGCAGCCTAAAGCGACAACAAAAATTTGAAGAAGAAGATCCATCATCATTATCAAATTTGAGTTTAGGCATTTCAAATCTTGCAACAGACAAAGGAGATTCGTTTGAAATGGAGGAGGTAAGTAACTATAGCATCGGAAACTGTTTTTGAGTTGTATGTCTTTATGATGGTATTGCACATATCATTAACTTTTAAAAAAAATTATAGCTGGCTGTTGAAGAGGATGGGAGAGGCATCAGAGCAGGGAGTGCACACTCTGATAGCAGTGGTTTTCAAGAAGAACCAAACCAGAACAAAGAGAGACCTGCTAGGGCCACCCTCGGGAAACAACTTTCTGAAAGTGAACCCATGCTAAATACTCAACTATTTCCCGATGAGAATGTTCTTACACACTCTGTGGAACACCTGAAAAGATTGAGTCTACCTGTGATAAGAATTCAAGATGAATCTGGGCTTACCCAATGGCGGGCAAGCAGCGTCTGTGGAGAAAATTTTTCGCTTTCCACTTCAATGAGAAGAGTCCAATCCTTGCCAACACAAATTTCTCGCCTGGGGCTTGGGAGACTTTCTGAGTGTATTTCCCCAGGATCAATGTCTGACTCTATCGGTAACATGTTCAGCTCCTGTAGTGATGAAAGTGTGATACATTTACCACGGAAGAGCATAGATGTCACATCAGATACAGATCAGCCAGATGTCCCATCACTCCCTGCTGCTATTCTGGTGAGTTACTAGTGCTACTTTAATTAACTATTCCCTGTGTGCCATTCTCGTGCTAAATTTGGAATCGCTGACTTATTCTTATGGTGTTTAGGGTTTGGGTTAGTGCATGTGTGGGCTTAGTATTAAAAGGACCACAAAAGAACTGTAGATAGCTGAATTACCGTATCTACTGGCATGTCGGTTGATTTTTTAAAAATGTGGACCATTTTCATGGAATGAGAATTTACTAGATACAAATTTGTAGTGTTTAGAGCCAGTCATTTTATTTGTTCCTTAACTTCTTTCCAACCAACCCTTCTTATTCTTCCTGGTTTACTCTTTTGTTCTGGTTTAAAAGGGGGGGGGGGGGCAAATTTCTCAAATTTTGGGAATCTGTTAGATTTTTCTCCTATTGCATGATGAACTATGTTGTTTCTTCAGGACTACAAGGGTGAAGTGGAACCTCTCCGCACACCCAGGGTGAGTTGCATCCTAGCATGATTAACCCTTATGTTTTCCTTTTTGTATCTTCAAGTCTACTCTAGTAGCTTGTAAGTGTACACTTGGATTGTTCCTTATTAATACTGCCTTTGGAAAAGAGTAAAAATTTGGTTACAAACTCTATTTGGATGCTTATGGTGTTATTTGCACTCTACAGTATGCTGTCAAAATAAAGCTCTGTGCTGTACCCCACCCTGTGCTCAGTATTGAAAAACATGTATAATAGTTTGCTCGTGCAACCTTTTGTTGTGCTTTAATGTAACCACACAAAAGTTATTTCAATGACTGCCTTTTATGCTCTGAACAGATATCTGAAAATAAAAAAACAAAAATATTTGCATGATCCAGATAGTTCTTTTTTTTTTCTTTTTTTCTTTTCATCTCCAGGAATGCTGCAGATGTAACCGTGCACTTCAGAAGTCTTTGCAAAAGTGCCATAATGATGTCTCATTTGATGAAGAAGACTGTGAGTCATTAGGAAGTATCCACCACTGTTTGAATGCATTAAAGGAAGCTCAGGATAAAATGCAAGATGCCATGCATCAAGTGCAAACGCGCCTTTGCTCATCCAAGGGGTGTAATATGAGTGATGTGCTAGAACAGGTATTCCCCTCTCTTAGGTATCCCTCTCCCCTTTTATTCATTCCATTAGTAGTTATTATGAAATCTGGTGTTTTTATATTGCAGGTTTCTAACGTTATGCAGCACCAAAGGAATTTGTGTCAACAACTGGAAAGTTTAAATTTGGATTTGCTCTCTTCTGTAAACAATTCTTCAGGCCAAAATGTGTGCAATGTTTCTTGCTCAAAGCAGAAAATGAGAGAAGAAGAATCTTTTGTAGACAATGCTTCATACCAGCATACTTCTGAGGACTGTGTCGTACTGTGTCAGGTGGTTGAAAAAGAAAATCGGAAGTTGCAAGACTTAGTTCGTTTAAACACAGATGAACTAGCACATATACGTGTACTTTTGGAAAAATTGCTTCCTGGTGTCAAAAAGAATTAAGATGTCAACCTATGTGGTAGGGTTAATTCCTTTAGGTTTTGTTATCCTCACTGTTTTTCTTCTATTTGAACTGAGATTTTGAATGTTAATGTAATTTTGTGATAACTTTTATTTTATAAGATATTAGTGATGTGGTGAGTTTATCATTCAATCAATCAAAATAACCATTAGAGTTTTTTCTCAGGGCACGACTGAAACTCCCATGCATACCTATTTTCTGAGCTTTCAGCTGGATATTGTGCGATATGTAGATATTTTTAATGTTTGACTGAATTTCAGTGGAATTCCCCCTGTATAAATAATTGTCACACTTGTAGTGAGCAGCATATGCTCATACTATTCAATGTTTCCTGCATTGAATAGTAATGTAGTGTACTTCAAGGATCTTGTCTGTAGTACATCTTTGTGTCTGAGGTTTTATTCTTCATACATTCCTTGGGTAGTCACTCATAATTTAATGGTAAAATCTGTTAGGTTTATTGGGTTTTGGTGGTTGTGCTCATCAATGTAGCATGGAAATAACATCTGCAATATTGTGAGGTTCGTGTAAAGTAAGGCTTGATTAACTGTAAGTTCGAGTCCACATCTGCTTGTTAATAATGTGACTTTTTGTTTGATCACCACAAAATGCTCAAATATAGTACAATCTGTACAATCTGCCACAGGGCAAATTTGGAGGATTGTAATACTGCATATTGTAACTTATATTTCATATTTGATCATCCATGAAGGTTTTGAGCTTGAGAAACCAACTTTTTGAGGGAAAATTGAATTGAATTGAGTGACTTGTGATTTCAAATTGTATGAAAAGGTAGTGCTTCACTTTGATTAAATGCCCTCAGAAAAAAATAGCTCTGCAACAAAATTCAGTCATCAAAGTCAGTTTGTAATCAATATTTTCATACCACGATACCTTTTTTTTCAGAACTAAGAATTACTCGTGAGTTAATTGGTTCTTCTGTAGCACAGGGGCTTCGAGGGATTTTTGTAAAATCATTGTAAGCAAATTTTCCAAAGAGAGAATCAGGAAATTCAGTGATTTGTATCAAAGTATTTGATAGCCTTCAGCATGCGTCCCGTATCTATTTCCAATTCCATGTTCTTTGTTGTTGTTTTTAAATTATTAGAATGTCTTCTTCTCGCAATAGGGTATGTTGCCGAGTGTAAGTGTACACTGGCCTCAGTGGTTCATAATTCTCAGAAGGGACCAAAGACAAAACAGTTAAATGAGCAGTGTGATGCTAACTATTTATGTGAGGATTTTTAGGTATGTAATTGGGGTCCAATGTCACGTTTTGTAAAACCACATGCTTGTTTCTAGTATGAAATTTTTTTTCACTAATACACAGTGAATTTTGTAAAATTTATTGTTGATAGCTGATTTACAATCAAGGAGCTTGCATTAAATTGTTTGTCATGAAAGCAAGAATAGATCATTACCATTGTGATCGGTAGCTTTACTTGAGAAACTGTGATATTTGTTCTTGTCATCCTGAATTCTCCTCTCAAGACCTGAGACAATCAAGTTATTTACGTTGTTTTGAAATACTTGCATTAATGATTGTCGTGACCATTTCTTGCCTTTGTTTGTGGTTAACAAAAAAGTATAAAATAAGGAAAAACTAAGTTAATTGGAATTTTCCATGTACACTTTGAGATACGTACCCTCACAGCAACAGCTGTGAAGGTTAAATGTGATCATGTTATGTTTGCTTCTTTACTATTATATTTGGTATTTTTAATTTGCAATCTTAAGAATAAATGTATTCTCTCCTGGCGGTGGAGCAAGTCCACTTGTAGACCTCCTCGTCACCCTCGGGATGACATTAGTGATAGTGCCAATGGGGGTTGTGAACCATAATTTAGTTACAATTTTTGATGTTGTTATTGTATTTGTTATCCAGGGTTATGAATGATTTATGATGGTTACTCTTAATACTTAAAACTTTTTAATTGCCCCACTTTGCCTTAGTATTTGGAAATAAACCTTGAGAAATTTTGAACATTCTTATTTATTAACAAACATTGAACAATACAATCAGTTCAACTATGCAATTCACTACAAATTTCTCGGAGCTTCATTCAGGGTTACACCGTCACCCGAGGTCTCGTCGTCCTCTTCTTTCTGCCAATGTTCATCATCTTTGGTCAATCCATAATGAAACCTGCATACAAACAGGAACATTTTTCTTTAAACTGAGCAAGCCAATAATTTTATTCTTTCTAAATAATTAGTTGCATGAACAACTAACTTATGCAGCTTCGGATTTTCTTGGCATAGGTGTTTAAAGGCCAGAACTAAACGTCGGAACTCATCCAGTGTAAGTTGATAAGGCCTTGTGTCAGGATTCACTTCAGCCAAATGTAATAGTCTATTGCTCAAGTCATCACGTTGGTAAGCAGGGAATAAAGTTCTGCGACAGAATAGAAGCATAAGACATGTGCCCCCAGCAGTACCGAAAGCAAGGGTTAAAAAGATATGAGAACAGATGAAGAGTGCTTGCACATACCCAGCACACCTGATGCACCTCTTCTGACGAAAGATGGTCATTTGTCGAGTAACTTTATCCACAAGATCGAAATCCTCTTCAATGACTGGTTCAATTTTTGGCCGAAGAGTGACAACACCAACATCCACGTCGGGTGGAGGAACAAAAGCTGATCCTAAAAATAAGATGGCAATCAATCAGGGGTATTTTTTTAAACACACATGAAATTTGATAACAATTTCAGAGCGAATTTTACCTGGTATGGTAGATACATGTTTAGCATCACACCAATTCTGACACATGACAGATAATCTATTCCTCTGTTTAGTATTTATATCTGCAACAAGTCTTTCTGCCACTTCTTTTTGAAAAGTAAGGGTCATTCTTACACGCCCATAAGACCAAGCATTCCGCCTGCAACCAAAAAATTTATTAGAAGAAAGAAATACCTCTTCGAACATATTTTAACATCCATAAATTCAAACATACTTGAGAGAAATGTCCTTTAACCAACGTATAATTAAAGGAGTTGATACACTAAAGGGAAGATTTCCAATCAGATGGATATTGGGACACCTATCCTCCCACTGCATGCGTAACTCCTCACGAAACATTTTGGACATTTCTAGCGCCAAAACATCACCCAAAATAATGTGAAGCCTTTCCTGGGTAGCTTCCCGCAATATCTACAATGATAGACACAAATATACAACATTAAGAAATAATATTAGCCTTTCACTAAGCGTAACTAAAGCTATATTCATCTCACCTCCAAAAATGGAAGAAATCTGTGGTCCTTTTCAATAACGAGAACACGGCCAGGGTCACGTTTCAGAATTGATCTGGTAATGCTACCAGGACCTGGACCAACTTCACAAACATCACCTCCCTGTATGTTTCCAGCTGCTTTTGCTATTTTGTCAGTAATTCTACTATCTAAAAGGAAATTTTGAGAAAGTTGCTTTCTTGCTTGAAGCCTATACAAATTTAAGAGGTCCCTTGGGGTTGGGAGAGGAGGTAAACGAAGACCCGGAACATTTGCCTTAATCTGAGTGAACCGCTTAACTGATTGCAAAGCTGAGTGAGACATGGTAAATTATTTCAAGGGAACTGCTAGACCTTTTTATACTTAACTAAAAACGGAAAAACAATAAAAAAAAAATAAAAATCTACTGATAATGCTTAGGCTTTTTTTTCTACAAACTTGGGTTCTTCAAAGTCATCTAAAAATCTTTCTTGCTTCACAGCAGTAATAGTGTAAGTATAAATGCCAACAACAAGGCCAAACAGTGAAAGCCCAAGTATGTTGGAACGTCGTCGTTGTTTGAGAAGTGCTGATACACGGTATTGGTTTTGTTTCTCAATCAAGTTGATATAATCACGAGTTGCAGAGTGTACTCCTTGACGACCTTCCAGAGGATCTATTTTATGGTTTTTGGCTTCATCTGCCATAGCTACCAGTTCTCCAGATCTGGAAAATATAATTTAGAGTATTTCAGCAACCTTGCCTGTCAAGGATGTGAGACAATTGATTTAATGCTGAAAACTCGAAATTTCTGCTTAATAGTGAAACACGCACTTAATTTCTTTTTTTAATTGCAACTGAGAGGCGACAGAACTGAATGCAACTTGGTTGACGCTTCAGCAGTGCGGTATGCCAAAAGAACGTTGCATAAGACACACTTTTCAGCAGTTATAATGCAATTATTTAGAAACAAAAAACTGTCAGCCTATAGTTCAAAAACTTGAGAGAACTGCATTTTATTTACCGAGAAAGCTGTCACTGTTTCAAACGTGAAGACGGAAGCACGGGAGCGTAACTTTTTTTTCACCAATTTTCACACCTAAAACGTAGGGTTATGTGGGTGAAGTGACCTGACAATAAGCAGTCTTTCTATTGTCAGGTCATTCGCTTATATCCCCTCTGCCGCTGCCGCTCATGTTTTTGTTTGTTGTCGGCGTAACCTTCGCGATGGGATGCTGTCATATAACTTTCTTTACATTTGTTGAGACTATCTAAGGAGCGCATTTTGAGTTAAAATTTGGTTTGGTTCATTAGAGTTTGAAATTTTCACGTAAATTTCGACGCCTTACACACCTACAAATTTTGTTGTACCAACAGGCAAAAACTCTAGTAACAGGCAAATCTTTAGTGTTCAATACAATTTGTAGGAAGAACATAATTTAATCATTTGGAGAAATGGCTCAAAGAGGGTTACCACAGAGCAAAGAGGCTCTGTTAAAGTCATACTCGGCTCGTTTGAAAGACGATGTTAAATCTCTTCTAGAAAACTTCGAAGGTTGGTTCTGACACTAAAAGCTCACCTAAGCTGTATCTCGAATATATCTTGAATAATGAAATTTGATTGTTTTACAGAAATTGTTAAGCTGGCCAAGGGGGAGAGTGATTCACAGCTTAGCCGCATGACCCAATGTGAACAGGACACATATGAGATGCATGTACGTTCAGCCAATATTGTAAGTACAATTGTGTTTGTAAGCTATGCCAGGATATCCATAGCTCATCTCGATAAACTGCCTGACTTCTCCCTTGTGCCCACTTTTGAAAGCTGTCTCACTTCCCACCCTCTGTTAATGACCCTTATCCAAAGGTAAAGTTTTAAAATCTATGTTTTTCACCTTTTTCTAGGTCCGCGCTGGAGAGTCATTAATGAAATTGGTATCAGACATCAAGCAGTACCTTATCTTAAATGACTTTCCATCAGTTAATGATGCCATCACTCAAAATTCCAAAATATTCCGTCAAAAGCAAGCTGAAGCTGACCAGAAACTGATGGTCCTTCGAGATGATATGGCAGCTGACCTATATGATTTGGAGGAAGAATATTACAACTCTGTCTACAAGTGTAGAATAGCTGATTAAGTATAGTAATGTGGACTCTGGGATTTCGCTAGAAATGGACCTGAATGCTGTTTTGGAGAGTTAACTTCCATGCAAACTTTTTGTGATATTTATGTTTACACTGTATATTCTAGTTTCTCCATCTTTCTCTGTATGTGTTGTAAAATATATTTTAAAAATTTGCAATCTTTCCTCTTCTTTATATATCATTCGGAGTTGGTTGAGGGTGAAGGAAAGGAGGTGGGCAAAATTTTTAAAAACTTGGACACAAATTTTTTATTAATAAATCAATCTTTGAGTGCTATTGCAAACTGTTTGTGTAACCAAATCACAAATTTTGTACAGACAACAAAAAGTTAAAAACATGTTAGCTCTTGCTTTTGTAGTTCACAGTTATGCGAAGATAGAGGCACTGTTGGAATCATCGTGGTCAGTTATAAACTTTTCATCACATATTTTCATACTTGTTTATATTGGCAGCTAAACAAGTACATACTAAAATTAGAACTGGAGTATTACAGAAATAATTTCCCGATTAATTGGAAGCAATCCAATTCCCTTTGTCCCTCTAGGAGAGGGACTATGGTTCTTTGAGTGGTAATAAATAAAGTAGCACATGGTATGACAATAAATAAATACTGGGGTGAGCAAACAAGGAACATAGCAAGGAATTGGATTTCAAACCAATTTGCTCGGCTTTATCACACATCGTCTTGTATCACAAGTTTATTTCATTGAGACGCTAGAAAAAAGCTAGAAAAAATTAACGTGCATGGCCGCAATTTGAAAGCGTGAATAATGTTGCATTAGTAAGTCATAAACACACTGTGCCATATGGTGGCTACTGCACAAAGACCTTCAGGTAGCCAAGATATTGCGAGTGCTTGATCCCAAAGGTGTGGGCAGGTGGAACATCCAGCTGGACCTGGAAAAGAAAAGAAAACATGGTTTTAAATTTTGTTTTATGACTTTCTATTCTTATTCTAGCACAATTATGAAAGTAGTCAAAACACGAAAATTGACAGAAATCTCATATACAAACAGTGCATTAAGCAGAGAATAGAATGTTCCTACCATTTTCTATTTTGTGGGCATTTTAGAAAAATAAATTTGAAAAAAAACGCTTGTGTGAAAGCTGGAAGTATAATGAAAGCTTGCCCTATATCAGCCATGAGAGAAAGAAATGAAAACAGGAGGCGCCAAGTCCGCTCACTTGCACCACCAACACGACAAAACATTCGAAACCAATAATAAAAACCTAAGAACAGAAGAAAGCAGTGGGGTTGACGCTGAAGCATCGACTATCCCTTACCCCCCGACCCTTATCCTTCCAAGCAAGAACAGCCAGCACCACGCACAATTCTGCCCCAGCCCCTACCCCTAGCGTTAGCGTCTTGCCTAGGCTACCGCCGTCTACGCGGTCTAGGTCTACGCCGTCTACGCTGCTACTCGGTACCTAGCACGGTAACATGCACGGAGGGTCCGTGATTTTGATGTGGATGTAAGGCGAGTGTTTGATGCCGAACGTGTAGCTGGGCGAGGCGCGGTGGATACCCGCCACCTGCGGAGGCGGAAACAGCGCAGCGGCGGCGGCGGGGCCCGCGTGGTGGAAGTCCCAGGGGAGGCCACATCATAAACAGGTTTCATTTAGCGAACATCGCAAGGGCAAGGATACACGACGCATCCGAGAGTAAACTCAAAGATGCACGTTTGAAACGAAGTTTGAAAGGCCGCTGTTTGCCGCCCGCCCGCGGGAGATAATGAGTTTGCCCGCGGCCTGGCCGGCCTCGCCTTACCTTCTCGGGGCAGTGGGCGCCGGGCCCGGGCTTGAGGGTGTCGTCCGAGGGGACGGTGAAGCGCGAGCTGATGGAGTACGCCGGCGAGCGGAGGTGGTGGTTGTAGCAGTCGGCCACGGACGGCTCGTAGGCGCCGGGGCCGGGCACCAGCGCGCGCTCGTCCTGGGCCTCCTTCTGCCGGCCCGAGATGCTGAACGCCGGCGCCGCCTTCTTGTTGCCCTCCAGCGTCTTGCCCAGCACGGCCGGGATGTTGTACACGTTGGGGGCTGCGGAACGGAATAACGTGGCCAGCGCAGTTAATTATCTACCGCCCTTCACTCGATGCCGACAGTGCGTCTCTGCACCGGCAGACACCGCGTCTGCCCTGCACTCGCCACCGTGTGGTCTGTTCCTCGGGCTGGGTGCTGTACGCCAACGGGTGCGTGAAAATGGTATGCGTTTGGAAAAGAAAGCTCGGCGCAGGCAAGGTGCTCGGTGCTCAGGCTCGGGGTGCTATGCCATGCTCGGGCCGCGCTGGCCGACTCGTCTCTGAAGCGGGCTCCAAGCTCAAACCTCTCGCCGGTACTTGCCCACCAGCTTGAACACGAACTGCAGCTGCGCGTGTCCGAAGCTCAGCGCCCGCTGCCGTCGCGGCAGGCGGAGCGGAGCGGAGAGCACCCGGCAGATAGGCAGCCAACTCGACGCCGCTCCGAGCAGCTCGTGTCCCCTCCGGGGCTGCCAGGGGCCCTGCATGCACCCGCTCCGCCGGCTCCGCCGGCTCCGCACGCACCGCGGCCTCCGCTCTCTGCCTCTCTGTACCTGGAATGTCGCTGGGCTTCTCGATCGTGGTCCGCAGGCCGAACGAGTACTCCGGGGCGTGGTCCGGCTTGTCGGGGTTGTACGCGTTGGGGGCTGCGAGCGGCAAGGCAGAGGCGGCCGGGGGGTCAGTCGGGCAGCGAAGCGCTCAGGCAGCCTGATCTCACCCTGCCAAGCGTCCGTCACACCTACCTGGGGTGTCGCTGGGCTTCTCGATGGGCGTCTTCAGTCCGAAAGAGAAGTTGGGTGTGTGGGTTGGCTTGTCCGGGTTGTAGGCGTTGGGGGCGGGCACGTCGGACGGCCGTTGCGGGGCGGTCTTCACACCGAAGCTGAACGCCGGCAGGTGCTCGGGGAGGTTGGGGTCGTAGGCTCCGGGGGCTGTAGCAGAAAATGTGTTATTCAAACAGTACACTTTTCATGCCTTCCCTGTGCTGATTCGGATATACCTGGGGTGTCGCTGGGCTTTTCGATAGGCGTCTTCAACCCAAACGAGTAGTTGGGTGTGTGGGTGGGCTTGTCCGGGTTGTAGGCGTTGGGGGCGGGCACGTCGGATGGCCGTGGCGGGGGAGCCTTCACGCCGAAGCTGTAGGCCGGCAGGTGCTCGGGTAGGGCGGGATCATATGCTCCGGGGGCTGCAACGAAAGGTTAAATTAATGCGTTGAAGATAAAAAGGACCAACTAAAATTCTCCGTCTGTTCGGTTTGGGTGAACGCACCTGGTGTATCGCTCGGTTTTTCGATAGGCGTCTTCAGCCCAAACGAGTAGTTGGGTGTGTGTGTGGGCTTGTCTGGGTTGTAGGCGTTGGGGGCCGGCACGTCGGACGGCCGCTGAGCGGGTGCCTTGACGCCGAAGCTGAACGCAGGCAGGTGCTCGGGGAGGTTTGGATCGTAGGCCCCTGGAGCTGTAGCAAAAATAAGCGCAGCAAGAATTAAAAACAAACACAAGAAAAAAATTCTTTTGAAGTGCAACTGCAACACGTAGTACCTGGGGTATCACTGGGTTTCCCGATGGGTGTCTTCAGACCGAAGGAGTAGTTGGGTGTGTGGGTGGGCTTGTCAGGGTTGTAGGCGTTCGGCGCCGGGATGTCAGACGGCTTCGGTGGGGGAGCCTTCACGCCGAAGCTGTAGGCCGGCAGGTGCTCGGGGAGATTGGGGTCGTAGGCTCCGGGGGCTGCGATACGGAGACTTTAGAGAAGACCCTTTGGTGTCTCTCGATTGGAGCTCGGTCGTCCTGTGGACTAACCTGGGGTGTCGCTGGGCTTTTCGATTGGTGTCCTCAACCCAAATGAGTAGTTTGGTGCATTTGTAGGCTTGTCTGGGTTGTAGGCGTTGGGCGCCGGGATGTCAGACGGCTTCGGCGGCGGAGCCTTTACGCCGAAGCTGTAGGCCGGCAGGTGCTCGGGGAGGTTCGGATCGTAGGCTCCTGGAGCTATTACAAAAAAAAATTGTTGCAGACATTGACAAAAAAAAACACATGCATTTTTATTGATTTTTTTCGTATGATGTTCATACCTGGAGTGTCGCTGGGTTTCCCGATGGGCGTTTTCAGACCGAAGGAGTAGTTTGGTGTGTGGGTGGGCTTGTCTGGGTTGTAGGCGTTGGGTGCCGGGATGTCAGACGGCTTCGGCGGGGGAGCCTTCACGCCGAAGCTGTAGGCTGGCAGGTGCTCGGGGAGGTTGGGGTCGTAGGCTCCGGGGGCTGCGACAGCGAGACTATAGAAAAGAACCCTGCTAGGTATTTCTTGATCGGAAGCCAGTCGCTCTTGGACTCACCTGGGGTGTCACTCGGTTTTTCGATGGGTGTCTTGAGACCGAAGGAGTAGTTTGGTGTGTGTGTGGGCTTGTCTGGGTTGTAGGCGTTCGGTGCCGGGACGTCGGATGGCTTCGGCGGGGGAGCCTTCACGCCGAAGCTGTAGGCCGGCAGGTGCTCGGGGAGGTTGGGGTCGTAGGCTCCCGGAGCTGAAACACCCCAACGGATCAGCCACGCCGGTCACATCTGGCTGCCGCTGCTCCTGTCCGGGGTCATCGGGAGCACACCGTACCTGGGTTGGCGTTGGGCCTGTCAATGGGAGTTCTCAAGCCAAAGGAATAGTTGGGTGCATGCGCGGGATTGTCGGGCCTGTAGGCGTTGGGTGCAGGGGTGCAGGACGGCTTTTCAATGGGGGTCTTGAGGCCGAACGAGTAGGCGGGCAGGTGCTCGGGGAGGCGGGGGTCGTAGGCCCCGGGGGCTGCGGAGAAGAGATGCGGGGCTCAGCGGGGTGCGGGGCAAGCAGGCGGGAGCAGCGGGAGGCGCTGTCCCGCACGACAAGCATTCATGTGTCCGGCGGGCGCGCTGCTCGCGACACGCGGCACGCCCACCCGGCGTGAGGTGTTTGATAGCACACGAAGCACAGCGGGGGCGACCCGTCGTACCCACCTGGGGTCTGGCTGGGCTTGTCGATGGGGGTCTTCAGGCCGAACGAGTACGTGACGGAGTGCGTCAGCTTGTCGGGCTTGTAGGCGTTGGGTGCGGGGGTGTCGGAGGGGCGCTCGATCGGGGTCTTGAGCCCGAACGAGTAGGCGGGGTGGTGCTCGGGGAGGTGCGGGTCGTAGGCGCCGGGTGCAGGGGTCTGGCTGGGCTTCTCGATCGGGGTCTTGAGGCCGAACGAGTACGTGAGGGTGTGGCCGGGCTTGTCGGCGTTGTAAGCATTCGGTGCCGGAGTAGCAGACGGCTTTTCGATCTGGGTCTTGAGCCCGAAGGTGTACGCCGGTTGGTGCTCAGGAAGGTTAGGGTTGTACGTTCCGGGCGCTATTTTTTTTTTCAAAAATTCCAAGGGTGAAAAGCGGTGCCAGAGAGAGAGAGAGAGAGAGAGAGAGAGAGATGCAGCGTGCCAGGCGTTTCGATAAGTCAACTCACCAGGGGTGTCCGACGGTTTCAGCAGAGGCGTCTTGTGGCCGAAGGTGAACGCCGGGAGGTGAGAGGCGGGCTTCTCCGGGTCGTAAGCGCCGGGGGCTGGAAGGAAGGCCCGAGCTTTTATTCTGATCCCTATTTTATTTCGCCGCACCGGACCTGGCCGGGCTGGCCGGGCCGTGTGGGCGGCCGCCGGCGTCCGTGTCCACGCGCGCCGCGGTCACTGCTTTGGCGCGCAAACCCCAGCCGGCTGCGATCGAGGCGGCGCGAAAGGGGAGAGAAAGGGAGAGGGAGTGAGAGAAAGAGAGAGAGAGAGAGAGAGAGAGAGAGAGAGAGAGAGGGGGGGGGGGGAGGGAGTCCTAGAAGCGGCGCAGCGCGTGGGACTCAACCCGATGGTCGGGCCGTGGCGTGGCAAGCCGTGCCGCCGCCGCCGCCTGCCGGTCTCCAGGCGCGTGGGCGATGCGGCGGACACGTCGCGGCACGCCGCGGCACGACACGGCACGGCGCCGGTGCACGGGAAGAGCCGCGCAGGAAGCGGCCGCCGCTGCCGGCCGGCCCGTCTAATCCTTATTGACAAACGGTCCGCGGTGAAATGCGAATAAAAGTGAAATCTTAAATAAATTAAATAAAATAAAACGGGGGCGACCGGCTGCTTTCGACCCGAATACGGGGGGGGGGGGGGGGGGGAGTCGCCCCGCTCCGCCTCGGATGACCTTACCAGGGGTGTCACTTGGCTTGTCCAGTTGGGTTCTCGCGCCAAATGAGAACTCTTGGGTCGAGGCGGGCTTCTCCGCCAGGTAAGTGTTTGGCGCTGGGGACAGCACAACACAGCATGTTGTTGAGGGGCGGCAGGGGGCACGGGCATCGCCGTGGGCGGCCGTCAGAGCGTGTCAGTGTCACCCGGCGGGCCCCGCAGGCCGCAGGCCGCAGGCCGCAGGCCGGGCGGCACGGCAAGGCTGAGCGCCCTTGTGTCTCTCTCGCACTCACTTCGGTTCTGATGAGTGGACAGAGACAGAAGGTTACTCCAGGTGCCGCCTATGCCCGTCCGACGCAGGACACTGCACCAGAGCCGTGCACTGCGCGCTCACACGCACACACACACACACACACACACACACACTGGCGCGTGCGTTGCGCTTCCCTCCTCAACCCGCGGCAGACAAACAGGCTTTATACGACTACATACACCGCTGTGCCGACACCAGCAGACAAAGTCAGTGACTTTCTACCCGTTCCGTCCTACTTGTGCACTCGTGCAAAAGTGCGACATGGCATTCACATGTGCACACAAACACACACACACACACACACACACACGCACACACACGAACACCCACACTCACAAAACAGACATGTGCACCGTGCTTGCAAAGCATATGGAACGACGGCAAAATGGCAAAAGCCCAACCCACCATCTTGTGCGGAACACGGAGCCAGATATCGCGTATTGAGATCGCATGCAACAGTCGGGCAGTCGGGGCCGCCGAGTGCAGTGCAGTGCGGGGGTCTCGCTACATTTACACGAACGGTGCACTACACACACGAGCGCCCAAGCGTGTTCGAGGCGTTTTGGGTGCGTTTGAGGAACAGACCACTTAGAGAGGAGGTAAACTTTCGCCATCTCCCCGCAGCGAACGGCTCAATCGGAGAAGAAAAAAGAGATCATTTTGACCTTTAAAAATCATTGGCAAAAACAAGAAATTGGATTTTTCCTTTTTGAAAATCGGTTCAAACTTGATTTACCTGGCGTGCTGGACGGCTTGTCGTGTTGCACCTTGAGCCCGAAGGTGTACTTGGGGGAGGTGTCGTGCAGGTCCGGGTTGTAGTCGCCCGGCGCCGGGGTGGCGTCCGGGTTGCAGTCCTTCGGGCGGGAGTGGAGGGTGGCGGAGGGCGGGCTGTCCTTGCCTGCAGGACGAGCACGTATATTTTTTTTTCTCTCTCTCTCGCACACACCCGCGCTGTATTGCTCATTTGCTCACCCTTCGCGCTAAGCCCTGTGACGTTGTACTGGCCTGGGCCGGGACCCGGGCTGTCGTTTTTCGCCCCGTGTCTGCGGGAAGGGAAGAGGACGCATGCGTACTTCAAACTGAGACTACAAGAGCTGATCACTCTAAAAAAATGTATGCTTCGAACACGAATTCGGCTTAAGAATGTTACACTGAATCAAGCATGCGAATTTACTGTCGTGCTTGAATCGTGCATTTATGGCGGCACCTGATCCAAACATATGGAACACCGAATTCATCTTTCCAACAATTTTTTTTTAGAGTGATGCATAATACGACAGCAATACGGCACTGACCTGCTGCCGAAGCTGAAGGCAGGGGCTCGCTCGCGTTTCGAATCGGGAGCAACGGTACCTGCGGAGAGAAACGGTCGGCGTCGAGTACAACTCCACGAATTACGTAACGTCGAAACGCACTCGACTGAGAGTTATCCGAAGGGGGCGGTCAGACCGGGCGATGAGCGCCCGATTCGGGACTCGACTCACCGATGAGGGTGGGCAGGCTGACGCAGGCGGGGCCGGGGCTCTGGTGCTCGGCCGCGATGGGCCCTCGCCGCTTGGTGGGGGTCCAGGGACGTTGCTTCAAGCCTCCCATCTGCCGAGAAGAACAAACGCCGCCCGCAACTCAGTGACAGCGTGCGGCGCGTGCAGGTCTCCCGTCTCGACGGACGACAACAAAACCAGCTCCGATCCGGTGCGCGGGGAGAAGAAGGGAGGGATGGGGCTGTTCGTGGTGACGGCGGCGCACCGCGCGGGAGCGCCTGCTGGGTAGGCAATCCCGTCTGCTCCACGCACGCGTGTCGTGCGGGCCGGCCTACCCCGGCATCCGCAGGCGCTCTCGCCGAGGCGGAGGCCGGTCCGAGCCGAGCCGGAGGGAAGTACCTCCGGTCCCCCCGGCCCCTCCTAGTGCGCCGCCGCCCGGCGTGAGTCGGTGCCAGGCAGGAGCGGCGGCGGCGGCGGCGGCGGCGGCGGGTGGGAGCGGCGCGGCGCGGCAGACGGCGGCGGCGGCCCGCGGCGGCAGGGCCGCAGGGGTGTGCGAAGGCAGCGAAGGCCTCGGCTCGCTCGGCCCGCCTCGGCTCTCGGATCCGCGCAGACGGCCCATATCGACCACGTTTGACGTGGGCGTCGTCGGGCACGTCGGGCCCGGCTGGTCTGGCCTGGCAGCCCGGAGGGTCGGCCCGGCGCGGCGGCAGGGGAAGTCACGGCCGAGGGCATCGCACTCGATCGTGCGTGCGAGCGCGCATGCAAAATGTATTGCACACAGCGTCGTGCGTGGAGCGGCCCGGGAAATGTGAATCCTCCCGTTGTTATTGCCACTCCCCTGGTATACGGATCTACTCTGCGAGGCGACGCGGCTGAAATGAGGCATGAAATGCGCGGCTCGCGGGCCAGAAGCCCTGAGATTGGGCCCCGCCGCCAAGGTCCGGCACACTCTTAAACACGCGCACGCGGCGCCGGCGATCCATAATAGGACATGGCGCCCGCTTGGCTGCCTCGTTCCGCCGCGCCGTGCGACGCCAGTGTCACGTCACGCATTACCATGACAAGTATGGGCGTGAGCAGAGCACTGCCGCCGCCGCCGCCGCTGCTGATGCTGATGCCACTATGCTAAGCGTGTGACGTCACGGCCGCCGCTGGTCCACGCCGGCAGCCACGCCGGTAGCCGGTAGTCTCTGGCCCGAATTTGCAAAGAGGAGCGATAATCCGTAGGAATGGTCTATGCTGCGTTAAGTCCTAACAAGGCCGCATGCATGAGGCCGCATGCAATCACCACGTAATAGCAAAAACATTGGGCGTCGCCGTTTAGTTTGTGTTTTCCCTGCTGGTGCGGACTTGCGCCCGCTTACGCCCCCCTGGGTGTTCCGTGTGCTCTGCCTTGGCCGCGCGTGGCGTTTGCTTTCCGGATGACGCCCTGACCGCGAGACGAGACGAGACAATGCCCCGCCCCTCCGCTCCCCTGCCTCTGCCTGCCCGCGCCCCGCGCCGTCCCGCAGCCTTAAACTCTTTTGCTTGTGATTCACGAGCCCGGGCTGCCGCCGCCGCCCGCGGGTCGGGGCAGCCGGGGCCGGGGCCCGGCGTGCGGGCGGCCCGCCCCGCCGCCGCCGCCGCGGTCCGGGGCACGGGGCGACGTCTTGCCGAGGGTCAAGCTGAGCTGCGCCGCCGTGCCGTCGCCGCCGCGCCGCCAGCTGCCCACCAGCTCGCTGCCCACGCGGCCCGTGTTATTGTCAAGGTGTCGGCCCGGCGTCCCGTCCGCCCGTCCAGGCGAATCGGCCGATCGGCGAGGCTCGCGAGCGCGGCGCCCGGCGCAGGGTGACACGGTGACGCGGCGTCACTTGTGGGAGGAACAATACGCCAGCGTTACAGGCGAGGGGTACGCCGGTGCCTCCAGTCACTCTCCAGTCAAAGTCCTGCCAATTTCCAGTCGGACACGTCGTGAAGGCTACAGTACCGGGAGCGTACAGCCGCCCTGGGGCTCAACCATTTGCCGGTCCGGGCAAATTTTTCTCTCGGCTCAGCTAAGACGGCGGTGTGGAAATATAAGGGACGCGCTGCGGGCACCATCGCGGCTCTGTGGCCGCATGGGTAGGGTGGCTGACTGGTGACCGGAAGGTCGCGGGTTCGAGTCTTCCCAGTTCCTCAAAATTTTTCTCGTGCCTACGCTTGGAAGACAGAGGGTAAAATATACTCCCGAACGTGGCGTCGGTATGGCTGTCTGAACGGCCGTGCGCGCTGCGTCACTGAGAGATGCAAGCGTTGGGTTTCAACTTGAAGATTCCCGCAGCACGGTCGGGCTTACCCCCGTTCCCGGGTCCGAGGTTCTCTCGGTCGCCCGGGGTTTCCGGCGGGGGGGCTCTGTGTCTACCAAGGAAACTTGGTTCGGAGACTCGGGTGTATGCTACGGGGGTACCTAGGGTTCGGTACCTTCGTTTTCGCTCCCTGTGAATCTGGCAGACGAGGACACGCCGTCGCGACTAGGGTTCGTCGTGAAGTACAGCAGCTTCGGCTGTGTACGATATAGGAAAGCCTACCTCCCCCTCAATCCGCTCGGGAGTGGCCGCAGTGCCACAGACCAACCAGCCAGTCGAAGGGAGTTGATTCCGGAAATCTGGCTGGCGGAAGGGGCTACATTGACCGTTGCGGAAGCGTGCCCCTGAAAAAGGCCGCTGCGTCGTGCCTGTGTCTTAGCGGCGGTCGATACCTGGTACACCGGTTCCCATTCGAACACCGAAGTTAAGCAGGAGGGTTCCAGGCGGAGGCCTGGGACGAGGTAGTGCCCACCCATTTTTGCAATTTTTTTTTCAGCTTGGAACACAGAAACCACAAATGATTGTGAAATTTTCATTCCAGTCAATGGAAAGGTCCGGTCCAGTCACCAGTCAGTGTACACCCGTCCATGAACTGAGGTACCCCTCCTCGGCCCGCCTGCATCGCCGGCTCCGGAGCACGCGAGCACGGCCGTCACCTCAGCTGACGCCCTGACATGGGACTGTCCGTGCCGCACGGCCGGAAATAGCTCCGCCGACCTCCGACCTTGTCGCCTGGCATCTCGGCTCTGGCGGCGCCAAAGTCCCAAGTCTCGAATCGAAGAATGGGAAAATATCCAGCGATCCGGACTGCATTGAAGTCACTTCTGACGAGTTTCTCCGGTGCGGGCACGGACACTCACCTCGGTCTCCCCTCGTGCGCGGCCGTGGGCTGTAATCCACTGGTCCTCGGTCCTCGCGGCGGGAGTCCTCAGTCCTCAGGGCTCCTCGCGGGGTCACCGGTTCGAGTTGCGTTAAACAGACGCGGGAGGGCTGCGCGCTCTCGGTGCGGGGCGCGGCGGCGTCTGAGTTCGGCGGAGGCTCGGCTTGAAATGCGGCGGCGCAGCGCTCCCCGTGTCCGTGGGCGCCGTGGGAGTCCGGGCCGGCGCTTTGGCGGGCCGGGGCCCCGTCCGTGCCGCCCCGGCGCCCCCCTGCGGCCCCCCGGCGGCCCCCTTGCAGCCCCACGGGGCCCACGGCCCGCCTCCCCACCATCACCTGGCGGGGCTCGTCGCGCAGCTCCGTGCCACCTGAAGGGGGCCGCGGGGCCGCGGGGCTGTGGGGGCCGGGGGCACCGGAGGCCGCCCCGGGAGGGGGAGGGGAGCCGGCCGAGCCAGCGCGAACCAAAGAAAGAAGAGACGTCTAGGTGCACCTAGCCGAGCCGAGCCGAGCCACAGCTGCTTCCCTGTTCCCCCTTCCGCCCGGCCTGCACGAAGGAAAAGGGGGAAATCTGGAACGAAAACACGCTATCTAGACGGCGAACTATCGGCGAAGGTCTTGGAAGCCTTCGCCAGCCCTTCTCAGATCGCCCTGTCCCTGTCCCTCAGCATCCCCCAGACCGCCGCTCTCCTACCCACAAGTGCTCCGCGGTTGAACGTACTCGTACTGCTGTCCACGGCGGGATCGACTACGTGGATAGGAATCCTAAAATAAAAGCTAGCCCAGATTTCTCTGAGCGTTACACGGTGGTCCCGTGGGTCACTGTGGAGGCTTCCTGTCCGGAGTAAGTATGTGCGCGAGAGAGTCCGAGGTGGGCGTCGGAAGGCGGACTATATGGCCATATTCCATTTTCATGTCGGCAGCTACCGGCTCATGTCGCGTCGCGCACTTCCCCGCGGTTCCCTTTTCATTCCCGTTTCTTTGTCTTTACGCATTTGAGGCTCTACAGGCGGGGCCACAGTTGTCCTTTTGGAATGTCCCCTGGATCCGCGCTTGCCTGTAGGGCCGTCTCCTGCTGCCCCGGGCAGTGCGGCCGCTCCTTGTAGGGCCAACGCCTGGACACGGACACCGGCGCCGGAGTCGATGCCCGGCGCCGGAGTTGTCCACGGCCCGCCGCCGGCCGATGCCCGGCCCGGCCCTGCGCCACGGCCACCTTGTCCAAGGCCCGCCGCCGGCCGAGGAGTCGCTGCGATCAAGTCGTGAGCGTCTGCGCGCCCTCACTAGTGCAACGCTGGACAACTTTTGAATGAAGTATACCGAGTCGGGTCTGCGCAGGGTCTGCCTCATTAGCCTTTTGTCTTGCCTGGCCCCCGCCCGCCCCCGCCTCCGGTCCTAGGCAGGCCGGCCCAGCCGGGGATGGGATCCCATTTTTAAAGCAATGGTTCATTAAAAATCTATTTTACTGAACCGAAATTCCGCTACGCAAAAATGACTGCCAAACGCCAGGTCTCGTTGTGTATTATAGGACAACAGCCATAGTGTCAAAACGTTCAAAAATCTCAAGATTGGACTGGCGGCTGAATATACCATGCAGCACATGCGAAGGGCCAGCGGGGCGGGGGAGGCAGTGCGGGCAAGCTTAGTCGCTGCAACGTTCACCCCATCATTCGCGCGCTTCTGAAAAATGCTCAAATTGTGGTGTGCAGAGGCTTTTGATCGCAGCGATCTCGGACAAGAACCATTGGATAGAAGAAGGAACCTAGAGAACCCGTGTCCGGATCGAAGCGCAAAGTATCAGTCGTTATTTATTTATACAGAGACAGCTGCGCCCCTCGTTCAGAGGCCGAAAACAGCAGTGGTCCTCTTTCCGAGGACCACTGCCGGCCTCTGCGGGCCGATTTTGAGGCGTCTTCTGACGATCGCCACGTCCAAACCGTTTGAAGTGTCGACTTCAAATTTGCTGAGGAAGCAGTTAAAGGTTCAATCTCAATATCGGCTTGTTCAAATAATTTTTTGAACCACTCTGACATACCTAAAAATGACCGAGACTTTGCGCTACGATAGCTCTCTTCTCCGGACACGGAAAAATTATTTGAATCCAACGATCTCTAGTCCGTTCCTTCTTCTATTCAGTGGTACTCGTCCGAGCTCGCTGCGGTCAACGGTGTGGCGTCAATCTTGATCCTACGAACCCTCTGCACGGGTCAATTTGAACGCTCTCAGTAGTGCGCGCTGGACACCTTTGGAATGAAGTATACCGAGCCCCCGGCGGCCGGCCCTCCCCCACAACACCTCATCCACCAGCCATGTGCCTTTTGTCTGGCCTAGCCGCCCGGGCTACCCAACGCAGGGAGGCCTGGCCGGGGCGGGCCCGGGCCGGGTCCTCTTGCTCACAAAAAAGGGCCACTCTTCGGAAGAGAATATTTTGAACCGAAGTTCAGACATGGTTCAGCAATTGCTTATTTTTTTAGCAGTTTAAAAACAAACCGAATGGCGTTTGTCAGGTGTTTGTATCTTGTTTCGTTCGCTCTCTGGCAATTTTTATCATATTTTAGCCGGAACCAAAATTTCTCTTCACTTCTGAACAGAGTAAGTTAGAAATGACTGCCAAACGCCATTTTGCTCGTCTCGTTGTGTACGATAATATGGTAGAATTGCGAGAGATGTACATCAGAACGTCTAAAAAGTTCAAGATTGGACTGGCGGCTTTGCCTGCCCTACAATGGGACGGCCGGGGCACCGGCACGGCGGGGGGCACCTCGCACCGCACGAGCCGCTGTCCCCTCCTATTATACCGTGAAGCACATGCGAAGGGCCAGCGGGGCGGGGGAGGCAGTGCGGGGGCGGCACACACAGCTTGGTCGCTGAAACATTCACCCCAACTTCCGCGCCGTTCTCAAAAGTGTCCAAATTAACCCGTGCAGAGGGTTCGTAGGATCAAGATTGACGCCACACCGTTGACCGCAGCGAGCTCGGGCGAGTACCACTGAATAGAAGAAGGAACGGACTAGAGATCGTTGGATTCAAATAATTTTTCCGTGTTCGGAGAAGAGAGCTATCGTAGCGCAAATTCTCGGTCATTTTTAGATATGTCAGAGTGGTTCATAATTTTTTTTGAACCTATCGGTATTAAGATCGGACCTTTGACTACTTTCTCTCAAAATTTGAAGTCAACATGTCGAACGGTTTGGCCGTGGCGATCGTTAGAAGATGACTCAAAATCGGCCCGCAGAGGCCGAAAACAGCAGTGGTCCTCTTTCCTCTTAAGTCGTGAGTGTGCGTGCGCGCATTCATCGGCAACTAAGATGACGCCAAATTAGCAGGCATTTTTTTTAAATTAAAAATCTGAAACGCAAAAATACCAGGATTCTAGTACAGGACTTCAAAAATCTCACCCGCCTGATAAAGATTTTTTTCCCCCGATTATTTATTTATTTATACAGAGACAGCTGCGCCCCTCGTTCAGAACCGCCGGGCTCCGTCCGCACTCAAGGCGAATGCCACTCGCCGGTCGGCACCTCACGTTCGGACATAGCCCCCGGCAAATCGGTAGGAGAATATCCACCCCACCGCTTTCGGGGTCGGGCAGACTTTATCACCTGGCACAACCCCTCCCGTCCCCACAGCGGACAACGAAACCGCCCAGACATATGATGGTCCGGTCAGACGACATCAGCCGCGCGAGAAGTCGGCTGGCAGTTGCACGGTGGCGCCATCTCGCGGCGCCGGGGCGCACTAACCATGAGGTTTGGTGCCGAGGTAGTCGTGTAAGTCCAACAGATACGCGCCGCGCGAGAAGTCGGCTGGCAGTTGCACGGCGGCGCCATCTCGCGGAACTCTGGCGTACTACCCCCCTCCCCCACCTTTCCCCTCCACCCCCCCCCCCCCAGTGCAGAGGGGAAGGGTGGAGGGGAAGGGTGGGGAATAGTACCGCTGGGGGGAGGGTGGAGGGGAAGGGTGGGGGGGTAGTACGCCAGAGTTCCGCGAGATGGCGCCGCCGTGCAACTGGCAGCCGACTTCTCGCGCGGCGCGTATCTGTTGGACTTACACGACTACCTCGGCACCAAACCTCATGGTTAGTGCGCCCCGGCGCCGCGAGATGGCGCCACCGTGCAACTGCTGCGCGCTTTGCGCGCGGCTGATGTCGTCTGACCGGACCATCATATGTCTGGGCGGTTTCGTTGTCCGCTGTGGGGACGGGAGGGGTTGTGCCAGGTAATAAAGTCTTCCCGACCCCGAAAGCGGTGGGGTGGATATTCTCCTACCGGCTTGGCGGGGGCTATGCCCGATCGGGTAGGGCCGACCGGTCTCAGCTGCTTGTCCTATTCGTGGACACGGCCCAGCGGTACCTTGCAAGGGGCGTAACTGTCTCTGTATCTACCTGATCGGGGAAATAAATCCTCATCAGACGGGAAAGATTTCTGAAGTCCTGTATTAGCATCCTGGCATTTTTGAAGTTTCGGTTTTATTTAAAAAATGCGTGCTAATTTGGTGTCATTTTGGTTGCCGATGCATGCGCGCACGCACGCTCACGACTTAACTACACAGACTCGAGGGCGCTGACAGCGCTGACGGGGACGTGACGCGACGGGCTGCCATCCGGAAGTCCAGTGCGCGGGTCCGGGTCCGGTCGGCGCGGCTAGCCTCCCTCTCAGATCTCCTTTGCCTCTCGCGGGCCCCGCAATAAACCCGGTGCGGTGTTCCGGCATTTTGTCGGTGCGGCTGTGGCGGTGGCGGCCGGTGACCGACGGCGGTGTCACCCTCGCCCACGCGGCTCCGCCCGCCCCGGCGCGGCATCCCCTCCCGTTGTAACGGCAAGGGAAGCGACGACCCAGTTATTCACTTTGGCCCGGCTCCCGCTTTCTCGGCCCTATGATCGGGTTACTTCATAAGGGGGGGGGGGAGAGAAGTTGGGTAATCTCTGGGGACACAGTGGGCTCGGCAGTAGTCGGGGTACGATTGCCTCCATCTGGTCTGCATCGAGCTGCCCTGCCCATTCACCACCTCTACGCAGTGTTAGCTGTTTGTGGGACGGATGGGAGAGCCGCGCCGGCCCCGGAGGGGGGAGGGAGGAGGGTGGCGGGGGCGGAGAGAGGGGCGGGCCGGGGCCGCGCAGCGCAAGACCCTCATCCCGTACACATACGACCCGACCTGCCCGACCCGATCTCCGATCGCAGGCGGCCCGGCCAGCCAGTGCAGACCAAAGCCACGCGTCCATATAAGGCCCGGCCAGCGCGCCGCGCGCCTGGCCTGCCGCCGACACGACGCGACACCCAACGGCCACGCGACGCGACGCAGCGCGACCGGAACAAAGCGGCGGGATCCCATCCCGGTGCGGCACCACCCGCTCCCAGCTCCCACTCACGCCTCGCGGCCCCGAGACACTCAGTCTGACTCGCGTCAGCCGTGCTCGCCGCGGGTAGGCAACCCAACTGACAGCCGCGGCACCAGAGCTGCATAACTAGCCAAAAGATAGACCCCAAAGAAAGAACCGCGCTCTTGGCGCCCTCTGACATTCGGATACGTCTTAATTTTGCTCTGCACTACCGACTACTCAGTCAGTTTGAAATAAAAATTGCAATTTTTAATAGTGCTCCTTGGCTGCATTGTAAAATTCTTTTGCCCCTTATTTTACCAGCGGATGGGAAGGAGAATAAAGATACAATTGTTTTGAAAAAGCCCCACAGGGGCAAAAAGGCAAATTTATTTACAATGTCATTTACAAATTGGATTCAGTAGAGGTTTACAAGTTTATTTTTATGAATACTGGAATAGCCACTTCACTTGGAAAGAACATGCTCAAAATGTTCATATGCAATAAATAAGAGGTACTTAAAAGAGTCATGATTGGGAAGTTTTTTCAACTCCACAGCATCCACCAATCTTTCCTTTGGTGGAACCATTTCCTTGAGAGATTGGCCAGAGAAATCTGCAAGCACACAGGAAGTTGTCAGACACTAAAATTATGAAGACGAATCCATATCTCAGACAATGTACAAGCAAACTCACCCATAAAATCTATCAACGCAACTAGTTTGTAAAATATTGTATTTTGAACAACATTCAAGGGAATGTCTGAATCTGCTTCCACCCACTCATCTCGCAATATTGCTTGGCACCAAATTTTGTGTCTATGAAAAAAAAAATCAAAAACAAATGTGTTCATATGGTCAATAAAAGACACTACAAGGTTAATAAATTTGACTAAAAATTAGATTAGTTACCTGAGCTCAGACTTCTCATTTTCCTCATATTCAAGGAGGTCTAAAGCCTTCTTGAAGGTGAATTCGTTGGCAGACTGGTTTTCATTACAAATCAAAAGCTGAGCAATAAAGAAGGAATCAAACATTAGTTTTAAAATACATACAAATCTGATTTTTCTTCATTAATAATGATTTACCTGAATCAATTCTCCCGGTGGAAGAACATGTAGGTTATCTATATCAAAACCATAAGCAATGAGAACAGACTCTGGTAGGTCCTCTTGGTGTGCCACAAGATCCAGTTCACCATCAAGTAATGCTCTCTGATCAGACCGCTCTGCTTCACCAGATGCCAGAAGAGCCAGTTTGGCCAAAGAAAGCATAGACTACAACGGAAAAAAACAAGACAATAAAAATACACAGAAATAACAGCAAATATTCATGTTGGATAAAACATAAAAAAGCTTACCTTTTTGCGTCTTAAAAGCTCTGTTTCTTGTTGAGCCAGGCTAGTCAGAGTATCAGAAGCCCTATGAAAGTCATGGAGAAAGACATGTTGCAGCCATGACAGGGAAGGATGGTCACCCAAGAATCGTGCCAGCGCAGCCTGTTGTGATGCGTTTTGAGCGGCACTGCTTAATCCACTTCCCGCTCTAAAATTTTCTAAGAGTCGCCCGGGCTTCTGTTCTTGAATGTACCAGCTAAACAAGAACTGCGAAAAATCTTGATCTTTGAACTTTTCAAGATACACATCAAGACGCTCCTTATTGTTGGTGATATCGCATATTCGGACCAAGGTTTGGAAGTCATAGTACTTTTCTGCCAGCATCACAGCTCGCTCATACTCATGATCTTCAACTAAAAAGAAAGCATAAAAAATTATTGCAGAAAACACTACACACTAAAAAAAGAAAAATATAGATACAAATTTATCCTCACCTAAAGGATCAATCAAAGCAGACCGTGCTTTTTGATATTGCTCAAAGAGAACTTCAAATTTATTAGAGCCTCGTACACTTTCCAAGTGGCACTTCTTACCATCAAGAATTATGTCAATTATGTTTAAAACTTGATCATATAACTTTGCTTTAAGTTTAGCATCTCCAACACTGCGTGCACCATACTTCAATGTTAATGATTGCTGAGAGAGATAAAAAATGGCAATAAGTAAAACCTCCACTTGAAAAATATTTATGTGCATAAGTAAACCATGGATTACCTGTTTCATTAATGCTTCACGGAGTCCACCAGGTCCTACAGATGCTGTCCATGGCAGATACTCACAAAGTCCAACCTCAAAATGATTGTTGGGCTGAAATATTTCAGCTTTCTGCTGGCGGTATTGAATCACTTGCCTAGTTACCTCCAGGATTATTTCATTTACTTCGGACAGCTGACGTGCTACCTCAGTGGGAGAGCGCTCACTATGAACCTGATCCTCTGACCATTTTACCAAAACTTGGATAGCTCTTTGAATGCCGGACACCTAAAATTTAAAAAAATAATGCTTTTCAAAAGAAGAAGTCTGCACAAGACTTAAGTTGGAACTTAAAATTTTTTAAAAATGAACAAAAAAGAAAAAATTGCCAAAGACGATTACACTTACTTTACGATAAAACAGGTCTTTGGCATTCAATTTCCCTGTAGGTTTCTCTTTTTCCAACTCTAATGCTAGACGTATTGCGGTTTCAATAAGTGTACTGTGTTCGCCTTGAAGCTGGTGAAGAGCAATTGCTGCTACCAATTTTTCAGCCTGTTCTGCCAACACATGTGTTGACGCCATAACTACACCAAGAGACACTACTGCACTGAGCCTCTCCCACAATTTAAGCTCAACCAAGAAGTTTAAAAAAAGATCAAGGGCATGTTGCTTTTGTTCAAGTTGTCGAAGAATATGCAAGGATGTGGAGCTTGACAAACTAATGTCTGAAACAGAATGAAAGTCATTTTAAAACTGTAGTAAATGGTACATGTCCTAAAAATTCTAATAAAGTGAAGCGCTTAAAAACTCAAGTCACATTAAGACCTACTTGACGTTTTCATATCAACCCAGCGGGGATCTCGAGCAGGAATGTCATCAATGAGATCCTGACTAACTTTGATTACAGCAACATCAAGAGGAGAGTCAATATCTGATACAGGAACTTCTTTTCTTGGGAAGAGCTCCCTAACCAATCCTTCACATTGAGCTTGATTCTTGCTTACATGATATAAGAATGCAGCCTTTATGCGGGCATCAATGTTCTGATGAGTTGTGAGCTCTTCAAGGTCTTGTTCAAGTACAGATACGTCTCCACACTCTGACATAGACACATCAGCTCCATATGTGATGCTATCATTCTGGCTGCTGAAGTCATTGGGAGAGTAATCAAGAGGAGATACGGATACCAATCCATGAGATTTTGAGAAGAACACTGGTACATTGGCACAGACAGATCCTCCCAAGAGGCAGTCTCCTTCATTGCGGAACTCAATTGTGTCAGGATCATCAGATAGATTTGAAACTAGATAATTAAAAAAATAAATAAAAAGGATAAATGAAGGGCATGGGTAATTGAACAGTCTCAGATTGTAGGCTTAGATGAAACTTACGAGGAAATACAAGCACATTACGGTTGCTGTATACAAGTGCAGAATGTCCTGCAATCAAGAGCCGATACTGGGAGAGATCCTGTTCGGGTTTGCGAGGAACAACATCATTTTTCAATGCTGTGAAAGACTTCAATCTTGTTGGAGGGATGCCAAGATCAGTTGTCAATGTTGCTGAAGTAAAACAAATTATGTTATTACACATGGTAAAAGTACTAGTTGCTCTGGAAGACTGTTATGAAGAAAGAGTAACATACCAATAGCAAACTGCATATTCTGCGAGATCTGAGGGTGGACAGATGCTGCTAAGATAGCAACACCATCATTGGTAGGTTGCATGTCTAAAAGCCATGATTCCTGATCATCTGGGCTTCCACCTTGAGGATCCCAAACTTTCTCCTGAAAGGCTTCTCTTATTCGACGACCAACTTCACATTCAAATATGAGTCTCTCTATGTCACAATTGGTAACTGACCACTTTTGAAGAGTATGTTCTGTGAGAACAAATACAATGAACTCTTGGTCTTTGCTGCCTCTGGACTTGTCTACAGAAGCAACACGAACAAGTTTCTGGAACAGAATGGGGATATTAGATTGAATTGTTTCACAAACATCAGAGAATACTGGGATAGAAAAGAACTATACTGACAGCCTCTGCAGCACCAGCCGTGGGAAGAGACCCGAATATGAGAGATGACATGCGCCGCCCAATACCTCCCAATAAACTTTGGGGAGGCTTTAATGTGGTAGATGAGACACAGTGACGACCATTAGAGACCTGCAAAATAAGGAATTGAAAATGATTCGAGATTTTAAAAAATACTTGGCAAAAATTGCTACACATTGAACCACAAACCTCCGGTTGAAGTCTGACAATTGTTGAAGTTGTAGTTGCAAGAATACAACCCAATGATGCAACACTTGTCAGAGAATCGCATTCCTGCCCCTGCAAATCAATTGTGTCTTCAACAGATGTCCCTTCATATGCAACACTTGGCCAAAACCGAACTGTTCCTTCAGGAGAGACAGCAATACACGCTGGAACCTGGAAATCAAAGTAGAGGAGAATGAAATGAAAAAGGCCTAGACTTAACACTCCAACTTATACAACTAACATAAATAAAGACTGAAAAAAAAGACAAAAAAGAACCTACAGGACTGTCTTCTTTAGTATAGACCCAAACTAAATCAGCTCTGTGAGCTAGTTCACTGGCAGGTAATGTGAGTTCTCGGCACTGTGTGCTAGGAGGACGACGTTGCTGAAGCATTGCTGGAGTTTGTTTGTATTGCCAGATCAGAAGGCGGCGTCCACACACTAGCCAGGCCCAGCCATCTGGGGATATATGAGCACTGACTGCTGTGCTTCCTGAGATAACACAGAGAACCAGTCATAGTAGCATGAGTAAGATGAAATTGGGAAAAAATAATTATTACAAAATCTAATATTATCCAAATCAAGCAAGTAACATGACAAGAGAGAAAAATAAAAAGGCAAGAAATAAAGAAACACCTACTGTCAGCAAAGGTAAGGGCCTCTGTAACCAGAACCGGCAGGGGGAGACCAAATATTTTGACATCATGAAATCTAGTCCTTGTTATCACTTGAACGGATTGAGAAGACCGTCCTGACACACTCATTCTCCTGAAAATGAAAAAGAGCAAGACATTTAAGCTCAATTCAAAGCAAGGAGAGATACAATAGATGCTGTTGCTGTTTAGTGTCCAGTGTGCTTACGAGCTTCCTCCAGTTGGAGTGCGGTTCCGCATGGCAAACACATTTCTTTTGCTAGATGACTGCCAAAACGCAGGGCCTTGAGAATTTTTATCCCTCATGCTTTGAAAGCTTCGATCCATTTTGAACTACGAGCGTTATACAACTCTAAAATTTCTGACCGTGAAAACACCTTGTGTCTTTTCAAGTAGATACCATAAAATCAAAATATCTGCGAAGCAAAAGGGGAAGTTAGTTTACAACATGATCACAATCAAAGGGAGGTAAACACAACTTAATGAAGGGTTAGGCATCCGGCTATGGGACCAGTTAGAGATTCGGTACATATTGACAGAAGGAGATAACAAGCAAGAGACACGCGGCAAGAATAGAGTTGGATGTTCAAATCAGTCAAGTCCTTACATTTAAAGACAGTTTAAAGGAAAATTGAAACGAAAAATCGAACACCGGTACCGCGCACAATGGACATATGAATTATTTTAAGAACATAACAACAACGAAATTTTTGACTGCTTGACTTTGGTACAAAAAAAGTTTACTTTGGAAAATGACTGGTCTACTCCGAACTGTAATTTTTTTTAAAAACGAATAAACTACAAACTATTTTCAACCCTCACTTTAACATAAATCGACTTTAGAAAATGTTGTCGTTAATGTATTCTTAAGTTGACCATTCGGTTTGAGTGTCAATAACATGTCGTCATTATTTTCAGCCGAACAGAGCGTAACCATTCGGCCTCGGGTCGGAAAGTTTATCTTTTTGGTCGATGCCGTTTTAAGATCAACAATCATATAGTGAGTTCGCCTTTAACTGCATTTTTTCCCTCCACCATGGACTGAAGATTTAAATGCTTACCATTTCCAACAAAACGTGTACCTCTACATGAACTTGAATGATCTTTCGTATGTTTGTTTGGCTCATTACGGAGGTTAACGGTCCACTGTGAAGCGTAAAAAATTCGTCTGACGTTTCAGTTTGATTTGAACTTGTACTAATTTCAACTCGTCAAATGGAAGGAATGACAGTTCTTCTAGTTCTGTATTTTTTCGGTGCATAGTTTTTATGGTGCTTCAGTGTTTGTCTGCACCCGGTTCATGCTCATTGAACAGATACGCCCCTACTGTTTCCTATCCTTCATTATCTCAAACAATTGTTTCTTATCACAACTTGTACATTTTTTCAGGAGTTTGTAGTCGCACTTCTCCAGTCCAGCCATGGACTTTCAAAACAGAGCTGGTGGAAAGACAGGCGGAGGAGGTGTGGCATCATGGACAGAGACCAACCGGGACAGGAGAGAGCGTCTCCGACAATTGGCGCTGGAAACAATTGATCTCCAGAAAGACCCATATTTTATGAAAAATCATTTGGGTGAGCTGAATCGTGCAATGTAGTATGTTGACTCCCTTAGTATCACAACTAACTTTTTATTTATGTGTGGCATTTTGCAGGTTCTTATGAATGTAAGTTATGTTTGACTTTACACAACAACGAGGGTAGCTACCTTGCTCACACCCAGGGTAAAAAGCATCAGGCCAACCTTGCTCGCCGAGCAGCCAAAGAAGCCAAGGATGCTCCTCAACAGGTATGCTGGATTTTTGTTTTATAAACATGTTCTGTTTTTTGTGAGGAACTACAAGAATATGTTCTTGTTTACAGCCTGCACCTGAAAAGGCTCGAGTTGAACCTAAGAAATTTGTTAAAATTGGTCGACCTGGTTATAGAGTTACCAAACAGAGAGATCCAGACTCGGGTCAGCAATCCCTTTTATTCCAAGTTGACTACCCAGGTTTGTTCTTTCTATCTACGACCAACATTGACATACTACTCAATTATGTTTTCTGTGTCTCATTTGTGTTGTATGCTTTCAGAAATTGCGGAAACAGTTGGACCAAGACATCGTTTTATGTCGGCATATGAGCAGAAAGTTGAACCTCCAGATAGGAAATGGCAGTACCTTTTATTTGCGGCAGAGCCATATGAAACAATATCCTTTAAGGTAATATTTGTTTCTTACTTGTAATTCATTACTTTGGGAAAGTGGACCACATGCGCATTAGCCTGCCTGCATGTAGTGATACCAGTTGCTTCTTTCCCATTTTCAGGTTCCCAGTCGTGAAGTTGACAAGGAGAAGTTCTGGATCCACTGGAATAAAGACACAAAACAATTTTTCCTGCAGTTCGCCTTCAAGCTGGAGAAACAAGGAGGTCCTGGCCAGATGCAAGGCATGCAGGGGATGCAAGGAATGCCCGGCATGCCGGGAATGCCAGGCATGCAGGGAATGCAAGGCATGCAGGGAATGCAAGGCATGCAGGGCCCTCCACAGTCTCTGATGCCGTCTATGGGACCATCCGGGAGCGGCCCCAACATGCAACAGCCTCTTCCTTCCCACATGCTGCCTCCGCCCCCGAGACCTGGCCCTCAACCTGTCTTCAACCCCGTCCCCCCTCCACCCCCCAGCGGTATGATGATGCCCCCACCCCCTCCCTTAATGGCGTGATTGCCAACATTAATTTCTAACCATGTGTCATGTGCAAAATAAAAGCGGTTACTCAATCATTTGTAATTCTTTCCCCCTTGCGTCCTCCCTTTTCTAATGGCATGAAAAAGAGCGACAGCCTTCCTGGGCCGCTCGGAGCCGCAGGGCCCGTCTGGGCGGCAGATTGTCCCCTCGCCACAAGCAAGTTGCGGCCCACGGCCACCCGGAGAGAACCTCCCTGGCTGATAGCTCCCACACAACACGCAAGTCCCGGGCATGACATTCAGTCTACCGGAGTATAGAGTCAACCCTTGCCAGACACCGCCTCCATCCAAACCCACTTTGTGTATTAAACCAATACAAGCACACGGCTCGTCACCTAACGAATCTCCACACACGAACCATCTCAATGTATAGGAAAGGGGAGAGTGAAAGACAGAGTGGTTTGGTTTTAACGAATTTATTGAAAATTACGTCAATTTTTTATTTTTGTAAGGAAGGGAACTTAATTAAGCACGAAGGATGCAGGCACCCCCAACAGCCTTGATCTTCTCCTCAGCTTGTCTTGAGAAGAACTTGGCGCAAACAATGATGGGCTGCTTGGGCAGCATTCCCTTTCCAAGAAGCTTGTAGTAACCCTGAAACAGATACATTTTCCGAGTTAGAGCAATCAAAACCGAAATAAGGGGAAAGGGCTGCCCTTGTTATAGAGCAGAGCAGTCTGAACCGCCCACCACCACTTGACTGACTCTGATCAGAAGGAACAAATCATCAATAAGCTCAGTCCGCTCGTCGCTAAACAATGTTAAATCATCACAAGAGTCAAGGACCAAGTGCCAGTGCCAGTGCCACACTGCACGAACAGGTTGCATCTGCCCACCCATCACTAAGCTCAGTCACCAAGCTACAGAAGCTATGAAAATTGAACAAACCCAAGTTCATTAGCAAGACTCTTATCAGAATAAACAAATCATCAAGAATCAGTCCGCTCGTCGCTAAACAATGTTTACTCATCACTGAAGTCAAGGAACAAGCTGTAATGGCAGCCTCAGCCAGAAACTAAAACGCAAAAGCTGAGAAACTAAACACCGACAAGCATTCCCTAAGCTTTATCAGCAGCTTAAATTTCCCAGCACAATTTGCAAGACAATGACTCAAATCAGAATGAACAAATCATCAAAAGGATCAGTCCGCTCGTCGCTAAACAATGTTAAATCATCACGAGAGTCATTGGCAAGAGAAGAATCTGTCTAGTCAGTTAAGATAAGGCTCACTAAAGAGCACTGTAGCAGGGACAACTTCAAAGCAGATAACTTACGTGCTTGACAATGTCAACAACGGGGGCCTTGCCGTCAGTCTTGTGGGTGTGACGGACATCCCTGGGCACCAAGGTCCAGAGGTTCTCCAGGTTGAGTGTGGGGCACCACTTCTGGTTCTTCCTAAGGTGGTAATTCCTCATACCCAACTGGAACACAAAACAGCAATAAGAAGAAAGTCGGGATTGAGACAAAAGTGAGAATAACAAATAGAAAATGAACACACCTTTCCGAAGTAACCAGGGTGGTACTTGTCGAAGTTGATACGGTGGTGGTGCATGCCACCGGCATTACCACGACCACCGGGGTGCTTACGGTGCTTGCCTACAGACCAAAGAAATCACATTAGATCTTCCAGAAGATCAAAAGCCGACAAAAATCATGGCCATTGATGTATCTACAGCAGTACTAGCACACTGGCACTCAGGAGTAGAAAACACACTCACCAATACGACCATGGCCGTGGCTGACATGGCCTCTCAACTTCCTGGTCTTCTTCTTGTTTGTGGACTGCAACATGCGAACAAGATACTCATGGTTAGGTACAGGTTATGTAAACTGCGTCCGAAGGAACACAAGAAATCCTAACCTATACTAGCGACAAACACATAGCAAATCCCGACCGGTACTTGAACTACTAGGAACGCGATGTCTTTCACACGGGAACAAGTAAGACGATTTAACCATTCAGTTTCTTATCACGAAAGATCTTCACTTGCGGCTAACAACATCGGCCAACCACATGTTCATCACAAGTAGCCGACAACATTACGTACGTATGGAGTGCAACATTACAGTAACCGGACGAAAAAACACGAGGACACTAAAACACGCTAAATTAACCAGATTTCCCAAGAAATTAATAATGCATTACAACAGAACTCAAGAAAACGCCACCGAAGCAGTGGTGAGCCGTATGACAACACGGCACCATGAAATCGGGATCCCACTATATTTTAAGTCCCTGAACCCCAACTATAGAGACAACTTCGCCAGAATAATATCAGAAATTAGACAAAAACCATTTCCTCGGGTTCTTAACGTAAGATCGGCGTTATTTCGATGGATATTCAGGAAAGGCTCGGCGCGACCAACTCACCATGATGGCAGCTGAACTGGATAGAGGCCTCCCAGACAAATGCTAAACGCCGCGTCGCTTTGCCGGTTCCTGCAAGTTGACCAGCCCAGGGAAGATGAAAAGGTCCCAAGTGCGTCGGAACTATCATGCCAACTTTTACAAAAATTTGCTTGAACAGGGAGTTGCTTTTTAAATTTTGATTAACAGAAAATGTGTGAAGACATTTATTTCGTGGAAATGTATCGGTTTACGATCGTCGGAACTGGGTAACAGCAGTGCTGCCACACCGTGTTGCGCGGGCTATTTGAATAGAGGCGCGCGCGCACGCGCTGTAATTGCCATTATCGAGTGTTCTGGTACAAACTTAAGTAGGCAATTTCAAAGTAAATTAGTCGTTTAGTACACTGACTGTTACCTTCACACGGAGATTCCTGCCCAAAATTTTGATTTCGCGACCCAAATAACGTGACATGTCTTCTTAGGCATGTGTCGTCTGATAATACGTGTCACGCCCGCTCTTCCCTTCCCGCTGAACGGGGTCCCCGCCGCGGGTCCCCGGGGAGTTTGTGCGGGGCAAGGTACTCGATGCGTGCGCCTCGCCTATCGGGCTCAGGGGTCTGGCGCTGGTGTCTGGTGCGAGGGGGCGTGCTCGGCGTGCTCGGCGTCCTCGCAGTCCTCTCCGCGCCGCCCCGCGTGCACACCATGCCGCACCGCCGCTGCCTCCCGCTGCTGCTCCTGGCCGCTGCAGCCATGAAAGGTGCCTTGGCAAACTCGGCCGACGACCTGGTGCAGGACGCCCGCCACCTCCTCCACTGCTCGTCTCTCCCCCAGGCGCCGCCGACATGAAGTGCGACTCCTCCCCCGGGCCGATCACCTCCGCCGTCAAGAAGGTCCACAGCGACATCCTCTGCGAGTACGACACCGCGCTCCAGCCCGGGCCGGTCGTAGACGTCACCGTCGAGTTGTTTGTGCGGCGGGCGAAAGTGGTAAAAACAGTGTGCAGGGGGAGGGAAGGTCAATGTCCTACCTTTTGCCTACTTACAGGTGGAAACAGTTCTGGCGGCTGCCTAAATTTCAGGCGCCCTTCAGGCACCAAAAGAGGGGGGGGGGGGATATCGATATCGAAACGAATCTCTTAAGCACGTCCTGTGGCATTCCAGGTCGACGCCACCCTGACCATGCAAGTGCTGACGAATATGGTGCGTGACAGCGCTGCTGCTGACTTATTTGACCGTGCGCATTAAAAAAAAAACGTTTAATTCAATCGCTCGGTCCTTTGCAGCGATGGACAGATCGTTTCCTTCAGTGGGACCCAGCGCTGTATGACAACGTCCAAGATATCCAGCTCAGTTCAGAAGAAATCTGGGTGCCGCCAATCGTTTCCGTGTCAACGTAGGTCGCACTTGTGGCTTTCCCTGTCTGCCACGCCCTCGAGCTGGACCGTTCCGACGTCGGCCTCGCCTTCCCCTGCCGCAGCCTGCCCTGGGAGAGGGAGGACGACAACCAGGCCGAGGCGCTGCCCTGGCCGGCGGTCTGCCACGTCCGGCACGACGGCGCCGTCACCTGCAGCAGCGCCTTCGACATGGGCGGCGCGTGCGTCGTGTCCTTCTTCTACTGGCCGCACACCGAGGCGTCGTGCGCGGCCTTCGTCGGCACCGACTTCCGCACCGACAAGAATATCAGCGTCTCCTTCTACAACGAGTCCGCACAGGTGAACGGCGACCGCTCGCGAGCGTCACGTGAAGCCCGGAGGCGGGCGGTTCCGCCGTGTCTAGAGTGAGATGAGGCGATGCATCGCGGCAGAGAGCGAGCGAGTCAGAGTCGGCGGTGGTTACGGCCGAGACGAGCCCGGCGCGCCCCCAAGTTACGCAGCCCATCCGACAGCGGTGCTCGTGCGGAGGCCTGCCTCCCCTCCCCGCGACCCTCATGCCTAAGAGTCTAAGTCGTGAGCGTGCGTGCGCGCATGCATCGGCAACTAAGATGACGCCAAATTAGCGGGCATTTTTTAAAATTAAAAATCTGAAACGCAAAAATTCCAGGATTCTAGTGCAGGACTTCAAAAATTCCGCCTACCTGATAAAGATTTTTCCCGCGATCATTTATTTATACAGAGACAGCTGCGCCCCTCGTTCAGTACCGCCGGGCTCTGTCCGCACTCAAGGCGATTGGCACTCGCCGGTCGGCACCTCACGTTCGGACATAGCCCCCGGCAAGTCGGTAGGAGAATATCCACCCCACCGCTTTCGGGGTCGGGCAGACTTTATCGCCTGGCACAACCCCTCCCGTCCCCACAGGTGACGAAGAGACCGCCCAGACATATGATGGTCCGGGCAGACGAGATCAGCAGCGCGCAAAGCGCGCAGCAGTTGCACGGTGGCGCCATCTCGCGGCGCCGGGGCGCACTAACCATGAGGTTTGGTGCCGAGGTAGTCGTGTAAGTCCAACAGATACGCGCCG
Source organism: Megalurothrips usitatus (assembly GCA_026979955.1). NCBI lineage: Eukaryota > Metazoa > Arthropoda > Insecta > Thysanoptera > Thripidae > Megalurothrips > Megalurothrips usitatus. The sequence continues at coordinate 8,196,238 of CM049594.1, read as the reverse complement.
CGCGAGAAGTCGGCTGCCAGTTGCACGGCGGCGCCATCTCGCGGAACTCTGGCGTACTACCCCCCTCCCCCACCTTTCCCCTCCACCCTCCCCCCCCCCCCCCCCAGTGCAGAGGGGAAGGGTGGAGGGGAAGGGTGGGGAATAGTACCGCTGGGGGGAGGGTGGAGGGGAAGGGTGGGGGGGTAGTACGCCAGAGTTCCGCGAGATGGCGCCGCCGTGCAACTGGCAGCCGACTTCTCGCGCGGCGCGTATCTGTTGGACTTACACGACTACCTCGGCACCAAACCTCATGGTTAGTGCGCCCCGGCGCCGCGAGATGGCGCCACCGTGCAACTGCCAGCCGACTTCTCGCGCGGCTGATGTCGTCTGACCGGACCATCATATGTCTGGGCGGTTTCGTTGTCCGCTGTGGGGACGGGAGGGGTTGTGCCAGGTGATAAAGTCTGCCCGACCCCGAAAGCGGTGGGGTGGACATTGTCTTACGCACTAGCCGGGGGCCATGCCCAATCGGAGAGGGCCGACCGGCCTGTGCAGATCGCCCCGAGCGTGGGTACAGCCCAGCGATACAAGGCACGGAGCGAATCTACCTTTTAATAGTTAACCGGGAATAAGCCCTGTTGAGGCGGTCGAGATTTCTGAAGTCCTGTACAATCCTGGCATTTTTTACGTGCCCAGGCGGAGCTGTCGAGCTACATCCCGGACAGCAACTGGGTGGTGACGGAGGTGAAGCGGGAGAGCTTCACCTTCAGCGATGACATGAACGCCATGACCTACCAGTTCCAGCTGCACGCCCGGGGCGCCCTGATCATGACGTCTCTTCTCGGACCGGCAGTGGGTGAGCGAAGCGCGGCCGAAACAGTGATCGCAAACGTGTAGTCGTGTTCCGGTTTGTCACACCCGTCTTTGGTATTCGTTTCCAGTACTGAGCCTCCTGATGCTGGTGTCATTCTGCCTTCCCGCGCATTCCTACTGCAGACTCGGACTGTGCTGTTGCAGCGTCTTCGGCACAGCTCTAGCGTCCTCATTGCTGTTTGAAACCTTGCCGCCTTACAACGGACCTGATCCGGTGATCGGTAAGCTAAGCCGTCGCCCCATAGCACGGCCAGCTCGAGCAGCTAAACACGCTTATGCACCCCATGTCCGCTTATACTTCACCCTTCCTTATCACACAGTGAAATTTTACTCCGGTCTACTGGCGCTGTCAGCAATAGCAATTATTTTGCCCTTAATTATCAACATCATGGTACCCCAATCAAGAAAAACCCCTGTCGCCCCACGATGGCTGTACTCGTTCCAGTCATGGCTGACCAATTCTTTACCAGGGAAGATTTGGTTGCACCTACTGTTCATGACTCCACATCAGGTACAGTTAAATCAAAATTCTTTTTTTTTTTCTTCTCATAGAATAGATGCTATAGACAGCTACTACCACTTAACTAAAGATGCAAAAAAGAACTAAATTAAAGTAGCATGAAAGTGTTCATTCTCCAGAATGTTTGTCAAGCCATTGAGTTGATGCCTGCATTGCACGTGCAGTCTGGCGACATCCCTGCTCCAGGCCAATGGGAAGAGGACAGGAGTCAGGATGAACCTCGCCAGGATGACGCACCCTCATATATTCGACAGAGAGAAAAATATGATGGCTTGGGGCCTCACCGAATATGGAGCTTTGCCTCATCCTTTCTAAACAGAAGCATGTTTTGTCTCTTTCTGTTCACATCTGTATCATTCTGTTTGGTTCTTGTGCACAGCATGACAATGTATGAGGATGTGGACTTTGGTTATATTGATTAATTACATCCAAAGAAGAAATAATAATAGTAATAATTGAGAGAAAAGTGGAGCACATCACAAAATAAACAGACCATTGTCAACCTTGTAATTTAGATTAGAAGTCAAATTACTTTTTGATATGACTAAAAATAACATGCACATGACAATAGAATACTGAAACAAATCAGAGAAGGAGAAAAAACGTTGAACTTCATTTAGCCATACACATCTACTGTTCCCTCAACTCTCCCTCCCCGCACAATAGACAAACATACATGGTGTGTACAATTTCACAATGCAATGTTTTACAGACAAAACTAAAGCAGTACCCCAGATCTAACAAAATAAATAAAAACTAGAGCCCTTATGATTATTATTAAGTGAACAATATTACATTTAAACCATTAAAAGCCTTTGTCTTCTTTTCCTTCCTTATAATAAATACATATTAAACAGTTCACATAAAAAAAAAGAATAAAAGGTACTTTGGTTATAAATTATCTACAATATCACACATCAGCCTATCAAGAGGATTAACAGCATCTGAGTCTTTTTTGTTTTCATTAGATGTATCCATGTCTTCAAATGCCTCTGTAGGAACCAGTAGCTTGGAATCAGTCTCAGTTGAATCTGGGAGATTGTGCAGTGCCTGCTGCAACAGCCCATGTACCTGGGGAGACAGGGAGACAAAAGGCTGTCAGACTTCTAAACATAATCTTAAGAAGATCCTCAAACAAGTCACAAGTAACACATAAATTTTTTAAATGCTGTTCATTCCAAATTACCAATTTAAAAAGCAGTGAAAACTCACCTTGTCAAGATGTTTTTGAAAGCGTGTTGCAGTCTCAATCCTTTGTCGTTTCTGAAGTTCCATCATCACCCTTAATGTCTCCCTGGCCTGTAGAAGAGGAAAATTATGGAAAATGAAATACTGGGGGGAGAAAAGTAAGAAGACAAAAACAGTTTAATCCCACAATAAGGTACCTGATGAGGTCGAAACTCATTTAAAAGGTGGTGAATATGAATGAAGAGCAAGTTAAGGTCTTCAACCTTTTCAGCTCGTCGTGGAGAGTCTGGGCACATCACCAAAAGGTCCAACAGATCGAGGAAATTGACAAGTAAGGAGTGATTAAGTTTACGGAGCTCTCTCCTGCGATCAAAATGCTGAGGATATAATCTCTTGAAACCCTGCAACAGTAAGAAGAAAGGTTAAAACCAACACAAGAAACTTAAGTTATACTATTTCTGGGGTTCTAAATTTTGTAGAGCGATCACAAGAAATAAGCGAAGGTGTACAACTAACCTGGGATTCCAAAGGCCGAATAATTAAGTCATCAGCACTGAATGCGTTTCCAAACATAGAGTATGTGTCCTGAATCGGCGGTGGCGGGCGGAGAGACCGGCCCCGACGAATGTTCTCTTCAGAATACAGCTGAATGTATTGCATTGGTGGCAGTGGCAAAGAGCTCACTTGACTTGCCTCGGGAGTTGCCATTTCAGAGATGTTCAAGTATACTTAGAGAAATACAGAGTGCGTCAAAGCACTTAACCTATCTAATCTACTACCTTGGGGGGGAAAATGGACTTGTCCCCGAAAAAGTCCTAAACTGTTACAATAGATGGATAAGAAAATGTTGTCTACACCGCAAAATCACAAGGGCGTAACTAAACTTCCCCATAATATAGTACTTTCCGTTGGTTGAACATGTAGTAAACACAAACCACTGTTTTACTGCAAATCGCCATTACGGAGGGGCACTGTTAGAGTCAGCCAAGCAAACATTGTGTGACTCAGATGGGTTTTCTATTATTTTGGGGACAGGAGCTGCACGTTTAAACAAAACTGTTTTTTTCGAATTTGTTCAGTATTTTTAGTTTGCCCCATATCAAGGCAGTAAGACATGTCTCCTGACACTTTGGTTGGTAGCAGCAGTAGCGGCGAATACCATCGTTTCCGCCTTTCATGTTGACATTTCACCCGTGCCGTTTTCGATGTATTTATTTACTCGGTGGAATTAAGAACAATGGTCAAAATAAGTGTTAATCGTCTCACAGCCGTGTTGCCTTCCTCGGGCTAGCTGTAATTAGCGTGCCATGCCCAGTGACGGACCTGTGAGTGTGTGCAGTTCCCAATAGACTATCAGAAACGACCATTTGAAAATCTCAGCAGTGACTAACCTTAAGGTCCTTACAACCATATGATTGTGTTTTTCCCGGCTTGTGTCAGAACAATTAAAGTGGGGATGACGAACAGTGAACAATGAGTGCTAAGGTTCAGGAATAAAGAGCCTTTCAAGGGACAGAACAATTTGTGTGAAGGGGCTTTGGATCGAACAAGAAGCAACAACCGCTGCGATTCAGTTATCTGTGGTGAGGACTAACTTTGGGGATTTAAAAAAAAGTGATGGCTGGTAAGGATGGAGGAGAAGAAATAATCAAGCAAGGGTTTATGATCAAGAGATCTCAGAACAAGAAAAGATTTTCTCCAATTAATTACAAGCAGCGCTGGTTTGTTCTCACTCGTCGACATCTCATCTACTATGACAGCGAAGGAGAGGTAAGTCTTTTAAAAATCCATGGTGGTGGTTCTTACCAATTTTCTTTTCTTTCAGGCTCACTCGTGTGTGATTTCCATCGTGGAACAAAAGTCCTGCAGGATTTTGCCCTCCTGAGGATACACTCGCATCTTGCTTAGATGTGTTGTGGATAGATTCTACAGTACTGAGAATGAAGGCAGCAGCTGCAAAGTGAGCGACTGTGTGTAGGGACCTATAGTAACCAAGTGGGCTAAAAAATATCACCGTATGCTTGCTTACTAGTAGAATTCTTTGGGGTCCTAGGGCTAATGGGCTTTATTTGCTTGTCATTTGTGTGAGTTTTACTGCTGATATTATTTTTATAAATTTCCTCAATGCACCTGTTCTTGTTTGAAAAGCTTTGGTTTCGTGTTGTATTTTTCTAAATTAATTTTAGATATGTTGCTGACATTAGCGTACTGGAGCTATAGTAAGTATGACTCTAGTACTGTGCTGTCTCCTAGTTTTATTTGTGTGTCTACCATCAGACTGTTTTTGTGCTGTGTGGCCCATAAGTTTCATGTTGATGGGATTGGATTGTGTTGAAATGTTGTGTGTGCTGGTCCTGTTGCCGAGAACGTACTTCTGTGTGTGGTGTGCTATAGATGCTAGCTTTTGTAGAATTACACTCTTTCAATAGACTTCACATCTTTAATACTTGATGCATGAAGCATACCTTCCAAGAAAAATCATTCTGCTGATGTTGCTTGATAAAATTTTTCTTGCATGTCTGGTCTTCCTCGCCTTTACTTCATTCCATTTTTGACAACACTTTCCTGCACTGAATTTCAAAATTGTACTGAAACGTTCTGTCTTCTGGTTTGGCATATCATTAATTTTCTAGATTTTATAATCAACGAATTGGCATTTCATGCCAATAGAAATGGAAATTGTGTGGGTTGTTTTTTTACCCATTCACTCTCATAAATTCCACTTTTCAAAACTGTGAATGTCAACTTAGCTTAACAGAATCTGAAAATAGTTGTCACATTTACTTTGAGACTTCACTCTTAATTCAATTGCTTTTCTTAGTTAATAAAATTAAAATGCACAGTTCATGTGCTTTGATCAGGTAGTATTTCAAAATTTTAAAATCCCTTTTAATCTGTGGATATTTAGACTAAAAATACAGCTTCATAATTGTTTTTCTTCACTTCAGCAGGGACTGTGAATAAATCTGTATCTCTAACTGATGTCTTCCATGTTTTTCTTGAACCTACTCCTGGCCACAGTTTAGGACCAAATTAAAAAAAAAAATGAACTAAGATGCATTAGTTGCAACAAAAGCACACACACACCACACACACTAAGTGTAGTTGATGGCAACCTGAAACTAACTTTGGAACTAAGTTGGGTTCAGACTCAGCAGAAAATGTCTGCAGGGAATTCATTCCACCTGTTCTCACAGCATGAAACATACAGTGCAGGCTCGGCATGAGTTTGTGCCATCTAAGGTCGTGTTAAGCCAATCGTGACGAGTTCAATGTCGCGCCTACCCATTAAAAAATAAATGAATGGTGGTGGCAACGGGATCCTGGGTCCCGTGCTACGCCCACGACTGCCACCCTTTCCGCGCCTGTCTGCTTCCCAGGTCGCGATGGGAGCCTTTCACTTTGGGGATGCATTATTGAGGTTCCCCGTTTGGGTTCGGGTGGGTGCCCCCCCCCCCCTCCCCCTTTCTCTCAGTGGTGGCAGCCGTGTCGCTTGCGAATAAGAGATTTGTTTTCGACCGTTTTGAGCAGTCTGAGCTGGCAGCGGGGGGAGGGGCCCCGTGCCGGGCGAGGACGTGCACGGAAAGAGCGAAGCGGAGACGTGGGGGAGGAAGGTGACCTTATAGAAATGGCGTTGTCGCCCCCCAGCGCGAGAAGAGAATAGGATAAATGGGGACGAGTTGGGTTGGGGGGGGGGGGGAAGGGTTGCTTCGATTTCTGAGCACGTATGCATGCATTCATGGTGACGGATTGAGAGAGGACCCCCCCCCCCCCCGCCCTCTCCCTTCTCTTCCCCCCTCCCCTGTTCTCTTTTCCATCAGTTCCAGACGGGCGGCCCCCGGCCTGGCCTGGCCCGGTTTTACCGGCGGCCCGGGCCCCCCCTCTCTCTCTCTAGCGTGGGCGTCCGCCAGCAGTTCGTCGGGCTGGCGGGGCGAGGCCGGGCCGGGCGACCTCTCGGGCGCGGCCCGGTTATCGACGCTTGGCGCGTGCCGCGGTTCGTGGAGGGAAGCGCAGAAATCTGCGGCTCCTTGCGAGCAATTAAGGACGGAAGCGATTCTGGGCGGGCGGGGCACGGGGCGGGGCGTGGAAAGTGCCGACGCCGGCACGGTCCTGGCGGGCGCCGCGCTGCCCGGCGGGGGCCCGCAGCCTACAAGGCATCGGTGTCGAGAGACGAGGATGTTCACGCATCGCCGACCGGCGTGCAGCGAGGAGCTCTTCGGACGGGTTAATAAAGAGTGGCAGCTCTCGCTCAGCCGCGCTCTGCCGCACTGCCGCCTGCGATACTCCCCGCGCGGGCGCGCGGGGTATAACCGTCGGCAATACACCGCCGCGGCCGCCGGCTCGCCCGGGGGGCGTTTCCAAAGCTTGTACTCCAGTCGTTGACCTGCTGAACCCATTATACCCGACCGTAGTCTTCTTTCTCTACTAAAAAAAAAAGGAATAGAAACGCACCGAGTTGAGTTTTTGCGTTTTTGCTTTGCCTGGGGAAGCGATTGTCCGGGATAATGAGGCGCCCTGGAGCAGCGCGGGCCGGGGTGTGCACCCGGACCCTTTCTTCCGCGCCTCTAATTGTCCGGTTGTTCCGTAATGCATTCGGAGTGTCAATTATTTTTGAACTCTTTGAACACGTCTCCTGTGTCTGAGGGGGCTAAAGTGACTAGCTTACCGTGACGGCGAGCCGGAATTGTTCCCAAACTGAGGGCAGACGGAGGTCCTGTACGCGGAACCTGCGGGTGTGGAGGGTGGCCCGCGGCCCCCTGCCTCCCGAGCTGCGCCGCCCCCGTTAACCCGGCCGAGCAGGTCGGGGGTGGCGAAGATGCGGGGTTTCCGCGGCACAAAACCCGCCCCTTTTCCTCCCGTAAGTTTCCGCTCCAATGAACAAATTGCAAAGAGGAATTCCGCGCCGGCGGCCTGCCTGCTGCGGTGTGGACCCTCCGTACGGCGCTGCAGTGTTACACGTGAGCTCTCGGCCCCGCAACTTGGGAGCGCATTTCTGCAAGAGGTGGGGTATGATTTGTTTTCTGGCGTAACGGTGCGGGTGTCGCCCCGACATTGATGGATGGCCCGCCCTCTCTCGCTCGCTCCCCTTCCTCAAGCGTTGTTCACGCCCCTCTGCCTCTCCCCGTCTCTCTCTCTCTCTCTCTCTCTCTCTCTCTCTCTCTCTCTCTGTCTCGGTCTCTCCGCCCCTCCCTGTCTCATTCACTCTCTCTACAAACACTGTGCAAACCTACGGAATCGAACTCCGGTAGGATGTGCCCCAATTGCAAATTTGGTAAAAGAAAATCCCTTAGGCCGGGATCCATATGGGGAAATGGGGGCTTTACACTCACCATCCTCTCAAAAGGACAAAAAATTGCAGCGCCATAACCGCTGAGTGGTAATCGGAATTAAATACATTGGAGTGAACGAAGAAGTAGCGCCTTTAATTCAGAGTAGGACTGGCCAGGGCGGCAGTTCTCGAATCGCCGCCGGGTCCGCCCCGGGCCGGGCAGGGGCATGCTAGAGCCACCGCTACATGCGGCCGCGGATGGCGTTTCGGCCTGTGGGCTCCGCCCCGCGCCTCGCAGGCCCCGCGGGGACATCAGTGGATGCCGCGTGTCGTCCAGGACCACCGCGGGCCGTGATGTTTCGTGGGCCCATTGAAACTACTGAAAACCATTGAATCGCGCTTACATGACGAGCCCCCAAGCCTACAGCGCGACAGACTCGTGTTGTTATCTGCCGTTCGGATCCTGAAAACAAAGGCCACGCGATCATGGACGTGTTCGCTGTCAATATGTGTATAATTATTGCAAAAAAAAGATTTAAATTGAAATAGAATAATTAAGTCCCCCTGTTCGACGGAGGGACGGATTCCCGGCCCGCCGTGCTGCAACACACCAGACACATCTGCTCGCCGCCGCGAACGGCGATTCGTTTCGTCTCGGGGGGGGGGGGGGGGGGGCTGCCGACGACGGGAAGGTGCCTGCGGCCGGCAGTGAGCTCAGAAGAATGGACTGTGGACGCACGGAAGGGGGAGAAAGCAAAAGTTAGCGCGGAGGCCGCGGGGTGCTGCCGCTCCTGGGCGGTGGCCACCGCACCCCACATTTCGCCGGGGTCTGTCTCTTTCTCTTGCCGAAAAGAAAGCAAATACGTGAATGTTTTAAAGGGGGCGAGCGGCACTGTCTTGCAGTCCTCCTGGCCAGGTGGAGGGGGCCGCGTGCGGCCAGACGGGATTTGGAGTTGCGGAGATGGATCGACTCCCGGCGGGACGTAGGCTCCGGCGGGCCCCACACTGCCAAGCGCCGGCCCCACGCCGGAGGGGGCTTTAGCGGCCTGATCGCTCCTCCTTACGCGCACCTTTTTGGTTAATTAATGGTCCTGTCGTGTGTTTTTTCCTCCCCGCCGCGTGGCGGTGGCGGCGGTGGGCCGACGCCGCGGCCTGCGGGTTGCTTCAGCGGCCCACCTTCCTGATGGCCCCTGAAATTTGCTCCGAAGGGAGCCGTGATAT